>CM071799.1:42622586-43277586 GCA_036559045.1 Platycarya longipes | reverse complement strand
TGACAAAGAACGTGAAGATTAAACCCCCCGTGTTGAGGGGAGAGGATTGAGTTTATTTTAGGCCTTATGCTATATCTTTTAGTTTTTAAGTGTTTTAGTTTGGATTCTCAGGGGTTTTTGGGTTTCTCGATTTTTATAACTATTTTGGTGGTGCAACCGCTTATTTAACTTTTTGGGATAATTGGACTAATGGTACCATGTGACTTCGGCATAAATCTTATTAATTTACCTATATTGTTAGAAAAGACTTTTGCTGCTATGATATTTATTGCATGTTACTTGTAAGTTATGTGCATTGCAAACTATATTGGCAAATACGAGGGGTATGTACCCTTCTGTTATGTGTCCGTGATGCTTCAGTCAATATTAAATCCCAAGCGTGGGCTAGGGGGGTCGACATCAAGAGACCCCACGACCCCTTACTTTGGTCTTGTTATGTGCTTGGAAGGTGCTAGAGTTGAAATGGTAGGCACAGCACTATGTAGTCGTGATTCAGTCGTTAGTGACCCTGGACCCCAGACCCTAAACCCCCAACCCCTAGACCCGAGAACCCCTAGAACCCTACCCCCTAACACCCCCCCCCCCACCCCAAATGATAAATTAACCCCATTAAACCCTAATTTAATCAAGAAAAATTACATGGTGAGGGCTTGGACTCTAGACCCCAACCTTGAATAACCACTAGGCTATCTCTTAACTTGTCCCAACTCTCACTAAACAATGCTTATAAACTTTCCTTATTTCTCTTCTAAAATAATTTATTACTTCCCTAAACAAATCTTTAAAAATATTTTTAATCACAAATACAATATAGGTTTTATTTTTGAAAATATTTAATAATAATATATATTTAGGACTTAGGGTTTTGGGTTTTGGATTTTGGTTTTTGGGTTTAGTGTTTAAGTTCTCGGGTTTAGGGCTTAGGACTAAGATTTTTGGGTTTTGTTTTGGGTTTTTGTGTTTAGGATTTAGGATTTAGGATTTAGGATTTAGGATTTAGGATTTAGGGTTTAGGATTTAGGATCTAGGAGTGAGTGTTTTGGGTTTAGGGTTAGGGTTTAGGATTTAGGGTTTAGGGTTTAGGGTTTAGGGTTTAGGGTTTAGGGTTTAGGGTTTAGGGTCTCGAGTCTCAGGTCTAGGATTTGGGATTTGGGATTTTTGATTTAGGGTTTGGAATTTAGGGTTTATAATTTTAGTTTTTAGGATTTAGGGTTTAGTCAAGTCATGGACTTGATTTGACTTGCAAGAGGACGAATTCACCCTATTGTGAAATTTTTGGGCCTTATTGCCTTTTGGGGTTTAAGGTTTTGGATTAAGGGTTTAAGGTTGAGGGGTTTTGCATTTAGGGTTTCGAGATTTGAATTTAGGGTTTAGAGTTTTGGGTCCAGGGTTTAGGATTGAGGACTTAGGGTTTGGATTTAGGGTGTAGGGTTTATGGTTTAGGGTTTAGGGTCTAGGGTCTAAGGTTTAGGATCTAACGGTTATGGGTTTAGGGTCTAGAATTTAGGGTTTAAGGTCTAGGGTCTAAGGTCTAGGGTCTAGGGTTTTGGATTTAGGGTCTAGGATCTAGGGTCTACAGTCTTGAATTTAGAATTTTGGATTTTGGATTTGGGATTTAGGGTTTAGTATTTTAGGATTTAGAGTTTTGGGTTTAGTCAAGTAAAGGAGTTGACTTCACTTGAAAGAGGATGAGTTCACCCTAGTGTGGATTATTTTGGGCCTCATTGCTTGTTATAAGACTTATAACAAGCGCATGGATGACATATGCATCATCTACATTAGGTTTTTGAGGAGATGTCAAGTTATGTGTCAAGTTAGAAGTCATTTTGTTCTTGTTAATGAGCAATGAGAGTACATTATGTGTATGTCAAGTTATAATTCTCATTTTTCATGTTTATACATTTGTTTGTGTTTGTGTTTGTATATCTGTGATATCTTGTCTATGTTAACTATCTATTTGCTAAGATTTCTCGAAATTCAAATAATTCCGGTAGAGCCAAAGTCAAGCAAATACTTTTGGTGTTTAGTAGACCCCAACACTAACCTTGTATAGCCAAAACATCATGTATTCAAACTTTTGATTTAGCCAATTGGTGTGGAAGTCGAGAGACGTCAAGACCACATAGATTGTCCTTATAGAGTCAATGGGCATTAAGGTTAAGAGACCGTAGGATCCCTTACTTAGCGCTTAAAGTCGAGTTCAAATTGTCTCTTACTTAGCCTCCAAAAGCAGGTCCAAAGGCCTTGAGTGGAGCCAATGATTATGCAAATCAAGAGACATGTAGCTTGTTACATGAATGGACATGCATGCAAACTTGAACTTTTTTATACATAGTACATGATTCATAAGGTATATGACATATAAAGCATATATTTCAAAACCATGACTTGTACATGTTATAACATGCAAACATAATTCTTCTTCAACTAAGTCATGCATATTCCAACAAAGAGAAAATCAAAACAAATCAACCCTAGTTTTAAAGGGTTAAAACCGAAACTTGAAGTGGGGTCAAACTCAAATCTTTCCTTCTCTTTTCTCTTAGCCAAGTCAAGCCTTTCCTTAAATGTTCCAAAACTCAATAATCAAGCTTTAATAAATTAATAACCGAACCACTAATAGTGCTTATGAAATCATTTTCTTTAACAATTTGTCATCATATGATCTTTTTTCTAAACCAAACACATATCTAAAAACTATGCATCAAGGAAATTAAAGAGAATACTTCCATAAATCACCCAAAGACTTAGATTATAATCAAAAGTCTAAAGTTATCTAAAGAATTTCACTATAGCCAAAACCCATGAGCTCCCAAAATAACCTTTTTGTCATGCAAATAATCCTGGTAGAGCCAAAGTCAAGTATAGAGAAAATATATCAAATCCTAAAGTATCACCTTAACCAAGTATAGAGAAAATATAACAAAATCATTTATTAAGCAAGCTAAACCTTTAAGTAAACTAACCAACAACATGTTTAATCTATATATACAAAATATGTTAAGATTAGATGAAGAGTGCACTTACAAACTTTCCAAGAAATTTAGCAAAGAAAATCTGAAAAAGAAATAAAAGAACCTAAGATTAAAACTATAGATGTCCTTTTTAAGAAAACAAAAACATCACTCCTTGGAAAACCTCTAGGCCGAAAGTCTTGATTTAATAACTCTCTCGTCTCTTTGTATGCTTAAACCAAAAGAAAGTTAAAAGCACTCACCTTGTAAGGAAGAAGTGTTCCACAAAACATCTTGGAAGAGACACACATAAAGTGTGATGCCCCTAGCTTACGTATGGGATTTAATGCAAACTAAAGCGTCGGGATATCCAACACGGGGTTACATATGCCTCGTTCTTAATATGAAAAGTATAAACTTACTAGCAGTATGGAATGCATATCGCAGCGGAATATGGTTAATTTTTTTCAAAACATGCTGAGAAATCTAAATTTGCAACAGAATCACATGGTCAAACATAATTATAAACCTCATAACTTAATATTTACAATATCAAAAGTATAAATTTTTACAAAAATGAGTTCTTCAAAATACAAACATAGCCTATTTCACAACTACCCCTTTTTGCCCTCGGGGCTCTTTCTTTTACTTTCTTATGAAATAGATTCATACTAATTTTGTAATCTCGTTGGAGGTACTTCCCTGTAGCCTCGCATAAACATGAAAACAATGAAGGTATATATATACTGCCATGATTTACAGAGTAGGGTGATAACACAAAGGAGTTAAAGGGCAAAGTAGTAATATCATGTCAAATCTTCCCTATTATCAGATGCTACGTAGCAAAGAAAAAACATATTTCTGTTTTCAGGGAAGATCGAACTCACCGTGAAGGGAGAAGTTGCGATAGTGGATCGGAGCGGCACTGGGTGCACATCGACAGAGAAGCAGCTGGGAGCGTCGTCGGCAGGGCACTGTGAGTGAAAGAGAGATGAGAGAGAGGATCCAAGAGTGGAGAGTAACTTGAGATAGAGATCGGTGCCATTAATCCAACAATCATGATTGAAAGGAATAGGCCAAGAAAGTAAGTCGCTGCGGGCTTACCATGATGGTGCGCCGAGTAACATGGATAGAGGCAAGGCGAGGTTACAACGGGGCTGCTCATGGGTGAGAAGTTGCTGCCCTGTTTTGCTAAACAAGAACAAAGCCTTGTCCTCATGTTGCCCTCTTGCTATGTGGCAGTGACATGTCCTTGGAGCAAGAGTTTGCGTCGGTGCTTGTCCATGGGGGAGACTCGGAGGCTAATGGACGTGCGTGGAGGCTTCTCGGTGGTGTGGTGTTCATGGCAGTTTTTCATAGCATGGAAAAATGCTCTGTTTTCGGTGGCTAAAATAGAGTTACTGTGCTATCACATGGGCTAGTTGGCTGTGGCAGCGTTTGAACGTGGAAAAAGCCATGGTTTGGCTTCGCCTGATGCATGTGGGGGGTCTAGATGGCAACTGGTGGTTTGGGGGCAACGTGTGTATGGGGTCTTCGGTAGTGTTTCTCGGTGAGGCAAGCTCTGGGTTTGGGGGAAAAACAGTGGCCATGGTTTGCTACCGAGAGGTGTTTCAGGTGCTCTGAGTGGCATTTTCTCTTCTGTGTTGATGATGATTTCCAGGATGAATTTCTAAAGGGCTTTGGATTGGATTTTAAAGATGATAGGGATGAGGTGGTTTGTTAGGAGAGGTTTGGCTTGAATAATTTGAATTTGAGTTGAGATACGCTTGAAGCTAATTCAAAACAAAGCATGATGGCGAAGGTTTGGGTTGTTTAGACTAAACATATTTTGAGTTAAGAAACGTTCAAATTTAACAAGGATAACAAATGAAAAATTAAAACAAATCTTATCTCAAAATATATCTCAATTAATTATAATAATAATAAATAAATAAATAAAATTGTCCAAGAATTGAGGTCGGGATGTTACATCAATAGACCCTTGTACCGACCTTTTATAGCAAAAAATCAAGTCTGAAAATTTCTAGTTGAGCCAATTGGCATGGAGGACAAGAGAACTCAAGACCATATAAATTGGCCCTAAAGTCAACTCCCAACACTTCCGATGGAGCCGAGAGGAATGGAAGTCAACAGACCATAGAATCTCTTACCTAGTGCTTAAAGTTAAGTTCAAATTATCTCATTGAAGTCGAGGAGCGTGCTGGTCAAGCAACCCAAAAACTTCTTACTTGGCCCCCAAAGTCAAGTCCAAAAACCTTTAGTAGAGCCAATGGTTTTGCCAGTCAAGAGACACCACAACTCCCTACATGGCAACCAAAGTATATACCATGTTTAAACCCTGTTTAAAGACACATTGTGGAGCTAGTGGGTGTAGATGTCAGGAGACCCAACAATATCTTACATAGCTAAAAAGTCAAGTCCAAACAACCCCGGTTGAGCCAAATTCAAGCCAATACCTTTGGAGTTCAATAGACCCCAGCACCAGCCTTTTATAACCAAAAAAATAAGTCTTAAAACTTCTAGTTTATCCAATTGGCATAGAGGTTAAGAGAACTCAAAACTATATAGATTGCCCTTAAAGTCGAGTTCCAAGACTCCTGATGGAGCTAACAGGCATGGAGGTCAAGAGACTGTTTGATCTCTTACTTTGCGTTTAAAGTCGAGTTCAAATTGTCTAGATGAAGGTCAAAAGATAGAAAAACCTCCTACCTGGCCCCCAAAGTCAAGTCCAAAGACCTTTAGTGGAGCCAATGATTGTGCAGGTCAAGAAACAACACAACTCATACCTGGCAATCAAAGTATATACCCTATTTAAGCCCTGTTTATTCCCTATTTATACCATGTTTAAACCCTATTCAATGACACGCAGTTGAGCCAATGGACAATGGATGTTAAGAGACCCAAATATCTTACATAACCCAAAAGTCGAGTCCAAACAATCCTGGTAGAGCGAAAGTCAAGCCAATACCGTTGGTGTTCAATAGACCCCTGTACCAACGTTTTAATGCCAAAAAATCAAGTCTTAGATTTCTAGTTAAGCTAATTGGCATGAAAGTCAAGAGAACTCAAAACCATATAGATTGACCCTTAAAGTTAAGCCCCAACACTCCCAATGGAGCCAAGAGGAATAGAGGTCAACAGACTAGAGGATCCCTTACTTAGTGCTTAAAGTCAAGTTCAAATTATCTCATTGAAGCCAAGGGGCGTGGTGGTCAAGCAACCCAAAATCTTCTTACTTGGCCCTAAAGTCAAGTCCAAAGACCTTTAGAGGAGCCAATACTTGTGTAGGTCAGGAGACAATATAACTCCCTACATGGTAACCAAAGTATATATCCTATTTAAACCCTATTCAAAGACATGCTGTGGAGCCAGTGGGTGTCAATGTCAACAAACCCAAGAATATCCTACATAGCCCAAAGGTCAAGCCAAAACAATCCCGGTTATATCGAATTCAAGCCAATACCTTTGGATTTCAATAGACCCCAACACCAACCTTTTATAACGACAAAATCAAGTCTTAAAACTTCTGGTTTATTCAATTGGCGTGGAGCTTAAGAGAACTAAAAAACATATAGATTGACGTTAAAGTCGAGTTTCAAGACTCCCGATGAAGCTGACATGCATAGAGGTCTGGAGACCGTAGGATCTCTTACTTAGTGTTTAAAATTGAGTTCAAATTTTCTAGATGAAGTTAAAAGGCATGAAGGTCAAAAGGCCGGAAAACCTCCTACCTAGCCCCCAAAGTTGAGTCCAAAAATCTTTAGTGGAGCCAATGATCATGCAGCTCAAGTGACAACACAACCCCTCCCTCACAATCAAAGTATATACCTTATTTAAACTATGTTTATACCCTATTTATACCTTATGCAAAGACACGCGGTAGAGGCAGTGGACGTGGATATTAAGGGACCCAACAATATCGTACAAAGCCCAAAAGTAGAGTCAAAGTTAAGCTAATACCTTTGGAGTTCAATAGAACCCTATACTGACCTTCTATAGCTAAAAAATCAAGTCTTAAAATTTGAAATTGAGTAAATTGGTGTAGAGGTCAAGAGAACTAAAGAGTATATATATTACCCCCAAAATAGTGTCCCAAGACTCCCATTGGAGCTGACAGGCATGAAGGTTAAGAGATCGTAGAATCTCTTACTTGGCATTTAAAGTTGAGTTCAAACTGTATAGATGAAGCTAAAAGGTATGGAGGTCAAAAGACTGAAAAACCTCCTACATGGTCCCCAAAGTCGACTCTAAATACCTTTAGTGGAGCCAATGATTGCACAGGGCAAGAGACAACACAATCCCCTACCTGGCAACCAAAGTATATACCCTATTTAAACCCTATTTATACCCTATTTATACTCTGTTTAAACCCTGTTCAAAGACATGAAGTAGAGCTAGTGGGCGTGGATGTTAAGAGACCCAACAATATCTTACATAGCCCAAAAGTTGAGTCTAAACAATCCTGATAGAGCCAAAATCAAGCCAATACCGTTGGAGTTCAATAGACCCCTGTATTGACCTTTTACAGCCAAAAAATCAAGTCCTAAATTTTCAAGTTGAGCCAATTGGCATGGAGGTTAAGAGAACGCAAGACCATACAAATTGACCCTAAAATCAGGTCCCAACACTCCCGATGGAGTCAAGAGGAATGGAGATCAACAGATTGTAGGATCCATTACTTAGCGCTTAAATTCAAGTTTAAATTATCTTGTTGAAGCCGACGGGTATGGTGGTCAAACAACCCAAAAACTTCTTACTTGGCTCCCAAAGTCGAGTCCATAGACCTTTAGTGGAGCCAATGATTGTGCAGGTTAAGAGACAATACAACTCCTTACATGGCAACCGATTACGCTCAAAGAATAACACGGTCGTTTGCAGTATAGTTTTGGAGTGTCGATTCCACAGGGAAATGGATTGATAAATTGAAAAATAATAACGAAATTAATGAAAATATTTAGAAGAGTGCAAAAAGTGATTTTTGAAGTGTGACATAAATTAAAACTAAATGAGTAATTTGAAAAGTATAAAAATGAGATGAAAAGTAGAGCGTAGGGAATTCCTTGCATATTTCTGGTATTAAAATTTATTCTTAATTTATTGATAACTCAATTGAGAATTTTATGTACAAATTCTCAATCGGAAGATATAATATTAATAACCAAAATTAAATCAAAGGTAACTCTTTGAAAAATCATTCGTCGCGATTCAAGACCAAAAATTGTTATTACTATTGAGAAAACCCAACGTCGACAATATACTCAGGGAGTGATACTGCAGCAAAGAATTAAATCAATACAGACAATCAATTACACCAAACATAATCATAGAACTAATCTTTTTAATGGAAAAAGTATGATTGAATCCATAAACGAAAAAGAATCTATAATTATTTGAAGACGAAAAAATATCACAAATAAATTGAGAATGATAGAACAAAAGAATTTTAATATTTAAAGATCAAATACATGAATTAAAAATAAATTACAAGCACCATCATACACACAAGTTCATCCCTAACCCTCCTTGAGAATTTAGTTACACATATTAAAAATATGCAACAAAAATTCTCCAAGGGATACTATGGTAGAGCTGGCCATGAATTCTTTCTTTTATTTGGTTTTCTCTCTTTCTCTCAATGTAACAAATGGCTCTCCAAGCATCCAAGCATGTACTCATATCAAATCCCCCCTTCATCTATTTATAGATGTTGTCGTATATGAAGATAAAAAGTGTTGAGTTTATCATCATGTGAATTAACCATTGATTTTGGATTCAAGTGGATTCTTTGAAATAATGAAATATCATGCCACTTGTGCCCTTAATATGCATCCGGCCACTTTTGAATTATCTAGAGTCGTGCCTCATTTTGCTTCTTTAATTGTTGCCATGTGTAATAGCCCTAAAAATTTCCATCTTGATTTAATTAGTTAATTAAGGATTAATACACAAGATTAGTGGTAATTGGTGAAAGAACAAAATAAGCCTTGAAGAAATGGGCTTAGGAATGAGACCTTTGGAGAATGCATTAAGTGAATGGGCCAAGAGAGCAATGGTGAGTCCAAAAGCCCATGGAATGAGCCCATGGCCCATCAAGCCCATAGTTGAGACACTTGTCAATGGGAGAAAAATCCTAGAAAAATTATCCAAATCCTTGTAGGAAAATCTTATTTGGTGAAGGTTGACTAGTAGTTGGATGCATGCCATGTAGGATTGAGTGTAGGATCTAATGGAATGATTTTTCCTACCATGGTATCTTAGAAGTACAAAACACCATCCCTTGACTTGCCAAGTGAGGTCATGATGTGTAGGGAAGTTACAAGTGGCATGAGGAGAAGCTTGGATGAAGGGAGCTTGGAGTTTCGGTGGAAGCCAATCCGTGAGGTTCATTGGGGAATCTCATGGGGTATGGCCATCTACAAGTGATAGGACAAAGAGGAAGAGTGTGTAAGTGGATGAAGTACATGTGTAAGAAAGTATGGTGATGTGAAGAGAGGTATGGTGTATGTGTAGGTGATTGAAATGACAAAAACTAGGAAGAGAAGCAAAAAGGGAGTTTCGGTGGAGCTAGCTTGGCCGGTCATGCCTTGCTCAAATTCCAAAAAGCATGGCTTTGGAATCACTTAGATGGACACATGAGGGGATAAGGGAATGATGATTGAGTGAAAAACAAGAAAATGGAGGCTAGAGGCACCAAGAAGCCGCCGGCCATAGGAAAGAAAGGAGAAAGGAGAATCATCTAGGTATGGTCAAGATTTGATCTTGGAGTGGCCTAGAGTTGTCAATCAACCCATCTATCTTTAGCCATACCTAAACATGATGAGAAGAGTACCAAGGACCCTAGGGAAGGGAGCTGGCCGTGTGACCCTTAGGCAAAAACCCCTTGAGCTCAAATCACTTAGACACATGCAAACACTCTCACTTCCTCTCCACCTCTCGGCCAAACTCATCCTAGCCATTCCTACTTTTGTTTCTTCTCTTTTCACCACATATTTTGAAGAATCCTATAGTAGGAAAGCCAAAAAGCAAGAGTGTGAAGGTGATCAATTCATTGGAGAAGGTTAGTGATTAAATCTATACAAGATTAGGAAGAACACACACACACATGTAACACTTTGTTATGGTTGGAAGGAAAAAGGGTTTTCTTTGAGTTTTATGTTCATGACTAGACTAATGGGAGATTTTATATGTGTAATTTCAGATTTAAGCTAAAGCCTAGTAGGAGTGTAGTAAGTATACTCCCACTTTTTCCTTAACAAGTCTTATATATAGTGAAGTGATCATGTTTGTTGGATTAATGGTTGCCATTGCCATGTTTGAGTTGGAATGATTTTCCTTGCTTATGATATGAATATTCTTGGATAAATTCATATGATGGAATAAGATTAAAATGTGAGTAGAAATGATGAATCAAGTGTTAGTTGCAAAAAGAAGGGAAAAAGCATGATTATTTGATGAAATGATAAAGATGATGCATGAAGGATTTTAGTGTTAAATATTAAATTGTGGTGTTGCTAAGGTAAAGATTTTATTTGAGGAACTAGTGATGGAATTGATTTATTCAAGGAGCATATTGTTGTAAGAAAATGAAAAATGGACATGAGAATAAATTATTTGATTGATATGGATGGAAATGATATATATATTTGCATATGGAAGGAATGATCACTTGTGTATGATGTATAGAAATGTTTATTTGGAAATTGATAATATTTAAGGTTGAGATTGGAAGATTAATATTATATTGTGTTGTGGTGATTTTGTTTAGTTAAACTCATAGAAGAAACTTTTAGGAAAGGAAGTTTGAATAGACTAAGGGGAGGAATTCCCTAAGTTGAAAAGGTGAATGGAGGAAATAGGAATAACTAAGTTTGATGTGAAATGGTTACTTGGGAAACATTAGGGTTTCGGTTACCCCTTGCTAAGGAGGGTACTTAATTCAATTCGATACTTTAAAATTTATTGGAGGAAATTTGAAGTCAAATGATGAAGAAAAACCCTAGAAACTCTCTAGGAGAATTCGGCCATGATGGGTTGGAGATGGGCCCAATACCCCACTTCAATCCTAGGCCCATTTTGGGTATAGAATATGATGACTAAGTAGGAAAATTATGAAATTATCCCAAGAGAGGGAGAAAGAAAATGAGATGTGAATGCACTCGAGCCTGTCTCGGGTTCTTGCATGAAAATAAGTAAGCATGCATGTCCCATGCATAAGTCATGAAAAGAAAGTTTTTAAAGTCAAGCATGTTTTTAAGAAAAAGAAAAGAAAAGAAAAGATGGAATTTTGAAAGAAAAGAAAGAAGTAAAGTTTTATAAGAACCCCAAAGGCTGGGACGGGGAAGTGCCCCAGTGGAACTCCCTGTCCACTCAGGAGTGTCTAAAGTCGAGTGGTAGCCCCTGGGTCGACGAAGAACAGTCGGCGGACTGTGTATGGCACCAAAAGGTGGCCGGAGCGCGGTAGCACCTAACGCTGGTGGGTGCCCAAGACGGATAAGGTGAAAGAACCTGCCGTTTTAAAGTTATATGACGCTCACTTTAGGGTGATGCGGTAACCAGCAGGGAACACGCGGTGCTAGGGGAACCGTGTTGTGTCTCATACATGTGAAAGAAAAAGTCATGACAAGAAGGGCTCTCGAGCCATAAGAAAGATCTGTATATGATAAGTGGCGCCTAAGAAAGAATGAAAGATACGAAATGTTTTAAAGAAATGTTTTGAAAAGTAACGATGATATGAAAAGAAGTTTGAAAGAAGAAGTCTGCATGAAAGTTTTATGAAAAGAAGTCTGAAAGAAGTATGTCTGTTTAAAAGTTTTCATGAGCATGTGCATGAGTCAGTCATTCATTGCATGTGCATTAGTTAAGAATGTTTTGTTCACTTATCTGTATATCTGATATGTTCTGGTTTAAGTGTTAGTGTACTTGCTGAGATTTCTCCCGAAATCTCACCCCCATTTTTATCTTTACTATCGCTCCCTTGGGAACGATAGAAGTTATTGCAGGACAGGATGGATCCTCGGATTACGACTCTAGAGAAGATGGGTCGGACCCTCATGGGCCCGACTAAGGCTGAGACTGCCGGGCCAGTGACCCTAGACCTGTTGGGTCAGTGGGCGGCAGAGTCGCTTCCTATGGCGACTTACTTTTTTGACGACCTACGCCCTACGGGGTGCTGTATGGTGCTGGGAGTTGACGGGCTCCTCCACATGGGACGCCTGTTTACGTCATCCTCTGGGATGATGTGTGACGTAGGTCCAGGGCTGAGTCTGGACAGCCTTCGTTATGGCCCGAACTATAAGAAGATAAAAGAAGAACCCGCCTATTAGTATGGTTGGCGGAGGGAGGAGTGGATCAGCAGCACCTTTATTTTGTATACACCGATGTACTTTTGGAAAAATCTTCCCGCTGTTTTGGGAAGTACTTTTGTATAAAACTGTTTACATTGGTGACTTTATTCTGATATATATATATGTGTATGCGATGTTTAATTTGGGTTCTATTTTGTTAACCATGTGATGTACGACAAGCGTAACGTTTTGTCGTTTATTTATGGCTTGACCTTTTTCCGCTGCGATGAAAAAAAAAAATAAGGCTCTCATAAGTAAAGATGAGGGATGACTTCCTTGTGACGTTCGTCCCCGGCGTCGCATTTTGCGTACGAACCCAAGCGCAAGCTGGGGCGCCGACACCATGTGTTGCTCTTGCTATCAATTATTCATTTTACTTCATATGGCACATGTGGCTACTTTGTATCTTCACTTCATCATGTCAGTTTGCACTTTATTTCTCCTTTTGTTTTTTATCAATTAATTTGAATAAAGAGAAGGGAGCCATGTGAATCATTATGCCATGTATGATTTGTCTTCCAAGTTGGTGTGAGTGGCCGGATGACGCTTGATTTCTTTAGCTATGCGTGTGCTGGTTTGTGATGATTAAATGTTGTCATCTTTTGTCTTCAAGTGAACCCCTTTGAATATGCAAAAATCAACATAGATGGACCTTTGCTTTAAGTGCCGTATAAGACTTTGCATCCTCCCCATTTGTTGCCATGTGTTAGCTTCCTATCCATTTGAGATAATTTCAGCTTGCTTCAAGCTTGTGTGCAGCTAGGTGTCCTTTTAATTTGCATCTATAACATAGCATGTGATGAGTTGTCTCCAAATAGGAACCCATGTGTTGATATTTCCATGTGTTGCCGTATACTTTTCTTTTTTTTTTCAACTTGTGGCTTGGGAATGTCTTGGTGGGTTGAAATCAAATGATTATTGATTTTAGAAGGGAAGTGCGGCTGCTTTCTCATATCTTGCATGCTCATATCTTGCTTGCTCAAACAACAAAGTGCTTGATGTTGTCGCCTACCTCAAGTGGCTGCCAATATGAAAATAAAATCAACTAATTCGTGAAAATGGGATCCATGATTTAGAGACAAATTTGGCTCTTTAAATTGAGGAATTTAAATGGGGTGCATTGGAGCTATGTAAAATGAAAGAAAAAAATAGAAATTCACAGGACTTATTTAATAGATTTAAACTCATGTGTTACTATTTGTATTTATTTGAAACTTTAAATATATTAAATCATATTCATATCCATCTCAAGATAAATAGCTATTAAATTAAATAAAATGAGTTATATCATTTTTTTCTCTTTTCTTTTAGCATTTACATAAGGTATTTAGAGTGCATTTTTGTGCACTCATCACACCCTCCAACTTGCTCATTGCTAGTCCCTAGCAATTTTTATGTAAAATAATAAGAAAATCACACATAGGGGCCATTTAAACACATTTTCCAAATTCACATATCAAAACAATCTTAGGAATTCAATAACCCTTTCACAAGTAATTCATAACAGCAATCCACAGAGTGTGTGTATGCTCCAAACTATTTTTATCAAATCAGAGGTTCCGACACGTACAACACTCTAAGCATGGCATTTTTCACTAAGGAATTTCATTTTAGCATACACAAACAAAGATTCAAACAATACAATCAAATTCTCTCAAAAGTATACTAAAATTGCTAAGAGTAAGATAAGAATATACTTACAATACTCCTAGTAGGCTTAGCTTAAATCTGAAAATATGTATATAAAATAATCCATTAGGTTCACTATAAACATGGAGACTTGAAGAGAAGATTCTTGAAATAAGAATATAGGTGTGGTGTGTGTGTTCTTCCTATGCTTGGATCAACTTGAGCACTTACCTCTTCAACACTTCCACTCAAGAATGCTTGCCTCAGCTCCACTACGCTCAGGATGTTCTTGTGTTTAGAGGATAGAAGAAAGTGAAGCAAAAGAAAATGGAGTGGGAGGGAGTGTTAGCCGAGAGGTAGAGAAAATGGGAGGGTGTATGTGCTTTGAGACCAAATGAAAAAGTAAGGGAGAAGATCATGCCTAAGGCCACATGGCCAAGTCTCTCCATAGGGTACTAGGTACTCATTTCACTAGACTTAGGTGTGACATTGGATGAATGACTCTTGATTGACTTCCATCACATGACCACTCCAAGACCAAATCTAGCCCATACTTAGGTTGATTTTGTTTCCCCCATTTCCATCTTTGGCTAGCGCCCTCCATAGGCTTTTTGGCTTTCTTTTCCCTTCACATCACTCATCCATCTCCCCTCCATCACCTCATGTGTCAATCCAAAGGACTACAAGATCAAACTTTTGGGAAATGGGCAAGCATGGTTCGGCTATGGCACTTTGGTTTCACTCGAAACCTTTTCTTTTTCTTACATGGTTTTCTCTCTTTTCAATCATCTATCAATCCAGTTGTCACTCATTCTTACACTCTTACACATTGTACTTCACACTCTTACACTAATCTCACAAGTCCCTTCACCTAGATTTGTCAAAATCCTAAGAAGAACTCCAAATGAAGCCCACGGTTTTGGCTTCACCCGAACCCCTCTTTGTTTTATTTTCTTCTTTTCTTCCTCTCTCTCATGACATCACTTCTCACTTGTCAATCACCTTGTCAACTTATTCTTACAATATCTACTTTTGGTCATTTGCTTGGATTGTGGAAGATTGCATGGGAAATACCCCAAGGGGGGTTCGGCTCTCAACCTAGCCGATCATGCCTCTTCCTCCTTTTTCCATCCTTCTCTTCCTCATCTCATGCCATTTGTACTCTTGGGTAGGATGAATTCCTAAGGAAACCAAAGTGATGTTACCTTTGTACCTCCCAAGATCTCAATGATAAGAAAATCTCATCATGAGATTTCACACTCCATCCTACAAGGCAACCCACTAGTCAACTCCAAACTACTAGCAATTTTTATTTTTTATCTACTAGTCTTGGATGACTCACTAAGGTTTCTCTAGAGATGACATGTGTCCCTTGTGTGGGCTTGGTGGGTCATGGGTCAAACTCATGGGCTTGTGGGCTTGTTATTCCTCTCTTGGCCTACTAACTTAAGTTATGTTTTTAAGGCTTCAATTCTAAGCCCAAGCCTTCATCCTTACTCTTCTAAATTTTCAATATTATTATTAAAACAATTACTTAAATAAAATAGTAAGAGACGAAAATCTCGGGTCGTCACACAACGGAATATGGTTAAACTCCGAAGTATGCAAATGAAATCTAACTTTGCATAGTGATCACATGGTAAACCTTAAACATACCCATAGATTAATATTTACAACACCATCAAGTATCAAGTCACACATAAACTAGATATCCCGAAATACATATATTTAAGTCTTCTTTCCTCCAACATGTGGTCAAAAACTGAAGAGACATAGCTATCAAAATACGGGTCATCAAGAAGAGAGTATTCGGTGGTCCCCTCAGGGTTCACCGGAATCTCTCAATGAGTTTAGGTCTCCTGACCTGTCATATCTACCTACACAAGGTCTATCGTTTCAAAAGGAACGATAGATAAAATCAAAGAATGAGATTTTAAGAAATCACAGTAAATACATTATTAACATAATTGAAACCAAAATAGTAAATACACATAACACGTAATTGCACATAATCTTATCATGAGACCTACCGTTAATGACTTATACACAACTTATACATAACTTATAAACTACTTAGCCACTTCCTTATAAAACCTGCATCTTTCCGGAAGAGGACTTAGTTCCTATTCATATAGATCTTAGCATTAATCTCGACGGAAGATCGCACTGCCTTCACCGTCAGGTTTCTTAAATACATGACGGCAGATCGAATCGCCATCACCGTCTTATTTCTTAGCATGATGGCAAATTGAGTCGCCTTCACCGTCATGACGAAACTTATCATATTGTGGCAGCAGTTATGTTTCACCTTCACCACCAATCATATTAGTCGTACGGCAGTTACGTATCGTCTTCGTCGTTATGACACTACTTTTTATCATTTGACGACAGTTATGTATCGCCTTTGTCATCAACACGTTGGTCATACGGGAATTACCTATCACCTTCCCCGTAGTGACACGAAAATATTTATTATGGTGGTAATTACGTATCTCCTTCACCACTGAGTCATATCAGTCATATATGCGTTACGTATCGCCATCCACATAGTGACATGACTTCTTATTACTCAACGGTAGTTACGTATTGTCTTCACCGCCAATACATCAGTCATAAGGGAGTTACATATCGCCTTTCTCATTATGACATGACGTTATAAATTTTATATTCTTAGTTGTTCCTTTCTTATTCTTATAAAACTTTAATAATTTTATTTCTTAAAACTCAGTATGACTCAAGGTTTAAAATCTTATGACGTAACTTAAACGCGCATAAACCATTAAACCTTTCATACCCGATATATAAATCTATGAGCCATATAACATACCAATATGTCTCAATCAAATAAGTTGTGCATATAATAGCTTATAAACATCTCATCTTAATAACTTGAATCATGAACATATTTCCCTAAAAGGAAACACTCATCCTTAGCCCCCAAAATAGTATAGGGTCGAATATCACCTTACATACTCATTTCAATTTCTTATCTACCTTTTCTTAAATCAACTTATTTTCTCCTTAACAAGTTATGGAAATCTCATACGTAGGCTAACCAAGCCATAGTCGAGCCACACCTTTTTCTCTTAATTTATCTTTCTTTAATTCTTTCTTATCAAATTAAAGCATAGGAGTTTCAACAAATTAAACAACCTTCACCTCAACATATACATAGAGCCGAATACTTTTATATAACGCACACAAATTTCTCTTCAATTCCTTAAAATCCTATTACTTTATTATTATTATTCCTTGAAAATTAGAGCTAAGGAAAATAGCTTTAACCAAAACTCAATAGCCAACATTTTAAGCTTTAACTTCATATCTTATTCAAATCAATCTTTTCGGTTCCACCCAGGATTTGCTAGCTAAAACCTTCTAGATAAATTTATCCCCTCTTGCCACACGTCCATATACACATGTCATGATGTCAAGATACTTGTGAAAACATATCAGATTTTTATCTTGTGCCTAAGTTAGTGCTAAAGCTCAAGTCAGTTTCACTTAGATCCTTTTATGCCCGTCCGTTTCACACCCGATTAAATCTTTAGTCCAGCCCGTATCTCTAATGTCGACGCCCCAGCTTGCGCTTGGGATTGTAAGCAAACCGTGACGTCGGGGATGAGAGTCACAGGGAAGTTCACCCCTCGTCTTATCATGTACTATGATTTTTATTTTTTGAAGATTTTCGCAGCGGAAAAAGGTCAACCAATTCTAAGCATATATCACATGACTTTACAAAATAATATCCCAAAATATTGCATTACCATTAATATAAACATAAGGATCCTTCATAAGTGTTCATTCTTCCAAAATAAAGGAAGACCAAAATATATGCATATAAATACAAAAGCCGCATAGAGGATCCCCAGCTATCACTTCTTAAACCATCGGTTCCTTCTTAATCTCCTTGAAGTTTGGGCCGAAACGGAAACGGTCCAAATCCAAGGTCGGTCCGACCTCACAACTCATCCCGAGGGATGACTCATATAGGCGACCCATGTGGAGGGAATCGTCTATGCTGAGAACTAGACAACACCCGGTAGGGCGTATGTTTCCCAAAACGTAGGTAGCTAGGGGTAGTGACTCCGCCGCCCATCGGCTCAAGTAGTCGAGAGTCACTAGCTCGGAGGTGACGGACTCAGTCGGGCCCGTGGGGGTCCGAGGCACCGTCCTTGAGGTCATACTCTTCAAAGTCGTCATTACCTGCAACTACTTCTATTATCCTAAAAAATAGATAGTAGAGAGATAAACAAGGGTGAGATTTCGGAAGAAATCTCAGTAAGTACATTTATATCATAACAAAAGCATTCTAAGCATACTGATAAATGAATAGCAAACAGTCAGTCATATTTTATGCATTATGAGACTCATGACTTTATGATATGCACATGCTCATGCTCATGCCGTGTCTCTTCAATTTCTTTTTTTTTTCTTAATCTCTTCATATGCTTGCTTGTAATCTCAGGAAATAAAACATTAGAGTTTCCTTTCAAAATTCATCTTTTCGCAAAAGCTTTTCAGTTTTCTTATCTTAGGCGCCACTTATCATATCATATATGGTTCGAAGGCCCCTCTTTTGTCATGACCTTTGTTGGACACCTCACGGTTCCCCTACGCATCATGTGTTCCTGCTAGTTATCGTAGCACCCAGCGACCGTATCAAACCTAAGTAGCTATGTTTCGCGCCCTTTCGCATTCTTCATCACTCAGCGATTGATCACTCACCGAGCGACTACAAACTTTTATATATCGCTGAGGCCGAAGCCAACACCGTTCTGTATGCACCTACTAGCTTTAGGTGCAACCACGCTCCGAACACCTTTTAGAACCATACATGGTTTGTCGACAGTTCTTTGTTGACTCAGGGGCTTTCACTCGACTTTAATCACTCCTGAGTGAACAAGGTGTTCCACTGGAGCACTACCCCGTCCCAGCCTTTGGGGTTCTTATAAACTTTAATTAATTTCTTTTCTTTTAAAAACATATTTAAAACATGATTTTTGTGCTGTATGCATGAGACGTGAGACTCATGTCACGGAACATATAAAATGTATGACGAACATAACGCTTATTCTACGTCAAGCTCTTTCACAATTTTCGCACCTCATAATTTTACTCCTTTCCTACCCAAAAACACTTAATGGGCCTCTTATACACTTAGGGGTGCTCGGTCCCTTCCCACTAGGGTTGGGCCGAGACCCTCCCTTAGTAAATTCCTAGCTTTTCGTCTCCTATTCTTCTCCAAGCACTCCAATTAACTTCAACCACTTAAATATAATTTTATAACCCTAAAAACATAGCTTGGCCGAAACCCTATGTCCTGAAGTGAATATTTTATTCACTTCTTCTCCTTTTTTATTTCCAAGATACTCACCCAATGGTTTAGGTGAAAACCACCAATCATACTAGTGCAACCATTTTATTCATATGCATCTAATGTCTCCAAATATTTAAGTATATCATCATAATATAGCACAATAATCGAATCAATAATTCAACCCAAAAGAGAACCTTGAGTCCGAAATACATGCATGCACAAACCCAACATTTTCATCTCCAAGTCAAAATCTAACAAGTATATTTTCATCTTCACTCATCATGTTCATCACACCATATTCTTCTTTCATATCAAATATTCAAATTCACCACATGAAATAATCTTTACTCTTAGCAAGATATTTAAACTTAGACATGGATTTTTACCACTAAATAAACAACACTAGAGGCATCATCTAACATCACACTAATAAACCTACAATCATGCATGCATTTCCTTCATTCCACCTCATGTTGAGTAACTAACTAAAACCACATATCAATTTAGATCCTCAATTTGGAAATATCATAACTTAAGCATGGATTTCTACTTAACTAAGCATGACAATTTTTCTCTCTAGAGGTTTTTATTTTAACATACATACACAGATTCAAACAAAACACCCAAATTCATCCAAAAGTATACTAAGATTGCTAAAGGTAGGATAAGAATGTACTTACCTCTTCAAGAGCAACTCTTCTTCAAAATTATTTGTTCTAGCTCTTTTCTTCTTAGGATAAGGTGATGTTTAGAGGTTAGAAGAAAGTAAAACAAAAGAGAGTTGAGGGAGAAGTGGAGTTGGCCGAGAGGTAGAGAGAAAGAGAGAGCTTCTGAGATTGTGAGATAGCCAAGTGAGGTGTGAGTCCTCTCAAGGGTATTTGGCCATGCTCCTTTTCCTAGTGCTCAAGGACACTCCACCATACCTTGAGTTGAAAAACACATGATTAGACAAGGGTGGTTGCATGGGAAAAGAAAGCAAATGATGAAAAATGGGAGGAAGTGAGAATCCGAGTTCCTTGCCTTCCCAAGGTCTCCACCGAAACATCCCTCCCTTCTTTCCTCATTCTCTTGTCATTTCAATCCTATTACACACTCTTCTAACCACTGTCATGTCAATCGACAAGATTCTAAGGCCATGCCTTTGGGAAAGAGAGCATGCATGGTCCGGCCATGCCTTGGGTCTATGTGTCATCCGAAACTCCCCCTCCTCCATTCCTAGTTTCCTTCCATGACAAGCAATCCCCAATCATTTCCCTTCACCACCATACCTCTTACACACCTTACACCATTTACTTCATCTTCTCACACAAGTCAAAAATTTCCCTTCCACTAGATTTGCAAGTACTTCTAGAAAACCTCCAAAGGTTGCACACGGCATCTCCATCCAGATCCCCTCTAGCTTTCCTTCTTCTTTTTCCTTTCCTCTTCCTCATGACACCTCTCATCACTTGTCAATCACCTTGTCACTTCTTTCTTACATAATTCTATGTCATTGGCTTATATTGGAGAGGATTGCATAGGAAAAACCCCTAAGGGGTTTCGGCTACAAGCTAACCGAATTCCCTCTCTTCTCTTCTCTTCCACTTCCTATTTCAATCTACAAGTGTCACTCCTCTAAACATGGCATGTACTAGATAGACTAAAATAGACATTATCTTAGTATTTTCCAAAGATATCCCAATGATGGGAAAATCTTATCACAAGATCTCAAACTCTACCCTACCATCCACCCACTAATCAAACTCCTACCTACTAGTAATTTTCCATTTTCACCCACAAGTCTTAGGTGACTCACTAGGGTTTCTCTATGGGTGACAAGTGTCCCATGTATGGGCTTGGTGGGTCATGGGTCAATCTCATGGGCTTGTGAGCTTGCTACTCCTTCCTAGGCCCAATAACTCATTCTAACTTTCAAGACTCCAATCTTAAGCTCATGCCCTTTTTCCTCACCTCTCAATATTATTAATTTAATTAATTAACCACTTGATCAAAATAATTATTCAATTAAATAATACAAAATGAAAATCTCGGGTCATCACATCTAAAAACTCAAAACATGAAAGTTCTAGAAATATGACGAAACTGCCCGAGAGTAGCCAATTTGAGCACACCATGTGTTCAACTCTTCTAACTCCAATTTCTCTAGAGTATTTCCTTGAACTTCTAAAAGTCATATTTTCCTAAGTCTGAACTAAAATTCTCTAATTGATATCTTGATCAAATTCTCAAGAATTTGATCAAGCTTAACTAAAGATTTCCTCCAAGTATTACAATATCTTCTTATAGTGTGACTTATTTCACTAGACTAACCTCTCAATAGGCTAGATATTCATTCAATAAATCAATTTATTTCATACTACATCAAATACATAAATAGTTGCTAAAATCATGTTGAAAATGCACTTACCAATCTCTTTTTCAAATCAACCAACTTATCAAAAGATCTTTATCAACTTATGAAACAATCTTGCCTTGCTTTAAAACTCCTTGATTCTCGCCTAAAGATCTTGGAATTGGGTTGATATACTAAGTGAGGTATAAGAGTGTAAAGAGAGCTTTTCTTTCGATATGGCCGTGTGTTTTTGGTGTAGGAGAAGGGAGGGAAATTCTCATGCCTTGATCGACCAACCCTTATATAGTGGAAAAGAAAAATCCCTAAAAGGCCATATGGATTCATCGCCTTGTGCCATTTGTGCACCCTTGAGTTTTAGGCCATCATTTCCCCTTGCTAATAGACTTGGTTGACAAGCAATTTATCTAAGGGTTCTCCTTGTGCCACCTAAGAGATTAACTAGATCATTAGCTACACATAATCCTATCACTTGAGTAAGAATATCTTGAATTGCATCACATGCACATTTCAGCTTTTACATGTCTTTTAATATCATCCAACGCCTTCTAGGGGAAAGAACCCTATCTTGCCACATGTCCATATAGGTGTCCTACTAAAGGATTATGTTCGAAGATTTATCAAAAAGAAGACAAGACAAAGTCGGTGCCAACTCATTTGCCTAAGTCGGTGCTAAGTTTTCCTACGACTAAGTTGGTTCAGTCAACTTCCAACCCAATTTTGTTCTTGATTTAGTCGATATCTCTAGAAACTCAAAACATTGATGTTGTAGATATTTGTCTTAGGGTTCTATAGCAACATCTTGAATCATCTTATTTGGTGTTCAAATGAGAGAGCTATGCTTGGAATACCAAAAGACGGTGAAACCGCCTGGAATCTGTCCAATCTGATTTCATCATATGAAATATTATTTCCTTATACCACTTGTCTTCTTCTTACTTGAATTTTCTATATATCCTTAAGTTCACAAAGGTCATATCCTCCCATCATGCCAAGTGTCTCCTTTTTGGTTTGAAATGAACCAAATTTCCTTTTTAAACCTACCATAACCAATTTCACCAAAAGAACTTCCAAATGATCTTTCCTTTCTCCATTCATCAAATTATCAATTGTCATCTATAATTTTTTGTTCTAAGAACCTTTCTAGATAAAAATCTTAATCTTTCTAAGTTCCCAACCAAAGCTCTTATGTTGACATGTCACTATATTACTCAAGTAAGAGCCACTTATATTTTCTAAATATTATTTTCTATAACCAAATCTCTCCAAAGGATTCCATAGTTTCTATTTATTTTTTCTAATACTAAAATAATTCCAAATATGCGTAAAAATATATTTCCAAGAAATTTTAACAATAAGCTAAATAAAATTCTCAAGCAAACATAGCTATTCTAATATAGAAGAAATCACCAAGGCATTATTTTAGTCCTCATCAAATCCTTCCCCCCTTGAAAATATTTAGTCCTCTAAATCACCAAGGCATTATTTTAAAATAAGTTACACAGGAAGAATTAAAGGAAAAAAAAAAACAATCAAATTCATACGATAAACACTATTTACATACATAGTCAAACAAAACATAGATCATTATAACTAATTTTCAAATATATGAGGGTAATTAGCCCTCATCAAATCCTTACATTCCCAAGTGGCCACTTGGAAAGCAGGATTATTCCATAGCACTTTTACTAATGAAATCGTGCTGTTGTGTAAAGTTCGTTCTTTTTTATCTTCATTCCAAGTTGGCCGTTCTTCATAAGTTAAGTTCGGTTGTAATTTCATACTTTTCGGATCCATAATCATACTGGTCCATCACCTAGACTCTTCTTTAAAGAGATACGTGAAAAACCTTGTGAATTCCTTGCAAATTACCTGGTAAAGCTAAACTATATGCCCCCGGTCCAACTTTTTTACAATCTCGTACTGTCCTATGTATTGGGGACTTAACCTTCCTTTCATGCCGAATCGTGGAACTCCTTTCATGGGCGAACTCTTGAGATACATCCAATCTCCTATCATGAAATCCAATGTTCTTCTATGCTTATCCGCATAGCTTTTCTGTCTACTTTGAGCCATCTTTATTATTTCCCGAATCCTTTCAACTTACTTTCTAACTTCTTGTAAATATTCGGGTCTCAAAACTTTATTTTCACCCAATTCATCCCAATACACGGGTGATTTGCATTTTCTTCCATATAAAGGTTCATAGGGCGCCATTTGAATTGTGGCCTGGAAGCTATTATTGTAGGCAAACTCAATTAGTAGTAAAAGGCTTTCCCAATTGCCACCAAAATCTAACACACAAGCTCGTAACATGTATTCCAAAGTTTGAATAATCCTTTCTGTCTGCCCATCCATTTGTGGATGATAAGCATTACTAAAGTTTAAATTGGTGCCCAACATTCTTTGCAAACTTTGCCAGAAGCGAGATGTAAATCTAAGGTCTCGGTCTGACACAATCGTCTTAGGTACTCCATGTAGATGAACTATTTCCTTGACATAAGTTCATGCCAACTTTTCCATTGAGTTTGTGTTGGATATAGGTAAGAAGTGAACACTCTTTGTCAACAGATTAATTATAACCCAAATTGATTTCTTTCTTGCTGATGTTCTTGGTAACCTTACTACGAAATCCATAAATCTATCCTCCCATTTCCACTCAAGGAGTGGTAAGAGTTGTAATTTGCCGATTGGTCTTTGATGTTCTGCTTTTACTAGTTGACATACGGAACATTTAGCTACAAACACTGTAACGTCCTTCTTGATTCCTTCCCACAAAAACTTTTTTCCATATAAGTAATGTCTCCATATTTTTAATGCGAATACCACTGCTGCTAACTTCAAATCATGAATAGGATAGTTTTACTCATGATTTTTAAGTTGTCGGGACGCAGATGCAACTACTCATCCTTCTTACATCAATACGCATCCCAAACCCATCTTTGATGCATCACTATATACCACATACGGCTTATGGGGTTCTAGCAAAGTCAATATTGGTACCGAAGTTAACCTTTTCTTAAACTCCTAGAAACTCTTTTCACACTAATCACTCCAAATATATTTAATGTTCTTTCTCGTTAATGCTGTCAAGGATGCAGAAAGTTTAGAAAATCCTTCCACAAATCTCCTATAATATCTTACTAAACCCAAAAAACTACGCACTTTATGAGCATTTGTTAGCTTTTGCTAATCCGTTACCGCTTTTATTATAGCTAGGTCTACCGAAACTCCTTCACTTAAAATTACATGACCCAAAAATTTGACTTCTCGTAACCCAAATTCACACTTACTGAGTTTGGCGTAGAACTGATGTTTATGCCAAATTGCTAATACGGTTCTTAAATGTTCCCCATGTTTCTTATCACTCCGGAAATAAATCATAAAGGTTGCGGGTTGCAGTTAGCCGCTAACCTGATAGTATTCCATTTAATGGAATTTGATCTAATTTTGGGTATGGATTGGCTCTCAAAGCATTATGCCAAAATCGATTGTCACAAGAAGGAAATAGTCTTTGGTGTGCCATCAGAAGAGAGATTTTATTACATAGGGAAAGTAGTTAATTCTATTTCCTCAAGTGTGATGGCAAAACGAATAGAAAAAGGCATAAAAGAAGGAGCGAAGATATTTTTGGCAGAAATGCTAAATTCGCTAGAAGGAGTGAAAGACATTAAAAGAATCCCTATAGTGAAATATTTTCCTCAAGTATTTATGGATGATTTGCCTGTATTCCACGTCCACATCACCTGGTGTAATAGCATACACATTAGCTTTCACGGGGGCCTTTGCTTTAGTTCCAGATGCTGTCACTTGTCTAGAAGTGTTTTGTGGACATTCCCGAGCCATATGGTCATTTTGCCAACATTTAAAACATGCTCCAATAGCTAACCGGCATTCGCCACTATGTCTTCGCCCATAACTTCTACACGGTGGAAACAACACTGGTGCTCCTAGACTAATCATCTTTCATTTTCCTTTATTTGCAGGGTGGAAATTTTTTCTTTTCCCCATATTTCTTCCTGATGAATAAGGAAATCCTCTTTTTTGAGGTGTTTGGACTTGCATAACTAAGTTCCTTTGTTCAATTTTAGCAATAGTTGCCACATTTACCAAGTCTTGAAATTTCTCGATTCGTAAACAAGCTATTTGATTACGGATTCTTGATTGTAATCCTAATTGAAACTTCTACTTCTGCATCTTTTCAGTGGCAAATAGATGAGGAGAAAATTGTGATGCCCCTAATTTACGTTCGTAATTCAACACAAATTGAAGTGTCAGGGCAAGTAAAGCTAGGCTACTCACCCTCGTATTTATCGAAATTGCAGCAGAAGAGTTCTGAATAAAAATTTTCTAATGATCACATAGTGAACTAAAACCACAATATCCACATCATCCATTCTTATAATAAGATGGTATCATTACATACATAACCAAGATAGTTTTGTCAGTCATTGATGAGTGCACAAAAATGCACTCTAGATAACTTATTTAAATGCTAAAAGAAAAGAAAAAATAATGATATAACTCATTTTATTTAATTTAATAGTTATTTATCTTGAGATGGATATGAGCATGATTTAATATATTTAAAGTCTCAAAATAAATACAAAAAAAAAGAAAAGAAACACATGAGTTTAATCCATTAAACAAGTCACATGAATTTTCACTGGTTGCCTTACACTTCAATGAAGGCCACTTGAAGTTCCTTGCATTTTTAAGAGCCAAGTTTGTTAATTATTTTATTTTATTTTCTTGTTGGCTGTATGTGGTAGGCGAAAACTCAATTAATTTCCCACACATTCATGGAGTATTTCACTTTATACACTCAATTGGACCTAGTGCACGGTAAGACATTTTGTAAAAGCAACATGCATATAATCTTGTTTCCTACTTAATTAATGCACTCCCACTTCTACTATTTGGCTTTTACATTTAAGTTTTATTTGTTGACAACCGCATGAAGTGAAATGAGTAGCAAAGCAGCCACCACATTTGATAGAAAGCTTCACACATGGCAACACTTGGGAGAAAATAAACCGGTAGTTCCATCCAATACATATTTCGGCTATGACACATGGAGATGATCAAATCAAGCTTCAAGCCACTTTATTTGACTTATCTACAAGATTACACAACCATATGATCCCACTTGTCATAACAAAAGGAGGAAGCAAAGTGGTTTACTCAACCAAAGTAAAAGTTGGCTAGGAGACACCAAATGGCATACGGCAAATTCCACTCCACCAATTTATAAATTTCGACCAAGGCATATAGGAGACAAAAAAATCCAGCTCAACATAAGACAAGTTGCCTAAAGACCCCACAAATCATGACTTGTTAAAGGAAGAAAAAAAGAAAAAAGAAAAACCAATACAACATGCAAATTTCGACTACAAGTGGGGGGATTTTGGCTACTCCATGTTCTCTTCACCAAGTCAACCTTTTCACACCCAAATGGCACTTGAAGACAACCTTTAGACACCTAAAAGACAGCTCACGCATGGTGGAAAAACAATTGGCCAAATGCCAACTCAAACTCACTTGGAATCCAATGGATGACAACTTGAATTTGTCATGGTTTTGGGCATGTCAACTTACATGAAGAAATCCTATAAATAGAGGGGCTGGGACGTGTATCAAAGTATGCTTAAAGAGCCATCTAAAGCCTTGAAAAAGGAAGAAAAACCAAAGAAAAAAAAATAGATAAAATGGCCGGCTCTTCCATATTTTTCCTTAGAGAATTTTTATTACACATTTTCAATATGTGTAACTAATTCTCTAGTAGAGCTAGGGATGAATTTATATATATGATGGTATTTATAATTGTTTTTTATTCATATATGTGTTCTTCAATTATTAAAATTTTTTTGTTTAGTCATTTGAAATTTATTATAAATATTTTCATCACCAAATAATTTTAAAATTTATTTCATTTATAGATTCAGTCATGCTTTTTCTATTGAATGGAATAATCATTTGATTATTTTTGGTTCAATTGGTTATCTATATTAATTTAATTCTCTGCTGTAATATTGCTTTACGAGTATATTGTCGACGTTGAATTTCCTTAATATCGATAACAATTCCTGTTCTTATATTGCGACGAATGATTTTTCGAAAGATTACATTTGATTTAAATCTCGTTATTAATGTTTTATCTTCCGATTGAAAATTTGGACATAGAATTTTCAATTGAGTTATTAATGAATTGAAAATAATTAAAATACCAATTATATACAAAGGATTCCCGATGCACTACTTTTCGTCTCATTTTTATACTTTTCAAATTATTTATTTAGTTTTAATTTACATCACACTCTAAAAATTAATTTTCGCACTCATCTATACCTTTTTCTTAGTTTCGTCACTATCTTTCATTTCTTAATCCATCTCCCTGTGGAATTGACACCCCAAAGCTATATTACAAACGACCACGTTATTCTTTGGGCGTAATCAAATTTTGGCGCCGTTGCTGGGGAGACGGTAGAAGAATTGTAGATAGTTTCTCTTTTTAGTTTATAAAAAAAGCGGTAACTTCGTTCCTTTTCTTTTTAGCTTTCTGCATCTTTATTTTATTTTATTTTTCTTCTCGTAATATATGTTTTTTTAGTATTACGTTTTTCTTTACTTAGTATAGAGATGCTTTTGGACGATTTGCTAGTAGACCTGTGCTAGAATCAGATTTAGAATCTAATCTATCTAATCACTTATTTGATAATTCTTCCAATTCTGACACGATAAGTGAATACATGGACCAACCTATTAGAACCCTCCAAGATTATCTTCATCCCGCACGAACAGCCACACCATCCTGTATTATGTTCTCACTTAATGCTCGTCATGTAAATTTCAAAACAGGAATGATACAATTACTTCCAACTTTCCATGGTCTAGAAAATGAAAACCCCTATGTTCATATTAGGGAACTTGAGGAAGTAGTTGCAACATTTTACAATCAAAATACTACTGACGACACGAGAAGGCTAAAGTTCTTTCCTTTTTCTTTGAAAGATAAAGCTAAGAGTTGGTTGTACTCACTAAGACCATGGTCTATTGGAACATAGAGTGAGATAACTCAAGTGTTTTTCAATAAATACTTTCCCTAACATAAGACTAATGCCTTAAAGAGACAGATCTCAACCTTTGCACAAAAGGATAGTGAGACTTTGTACCAGTCTTGGGAAAGATTTAAAGAATTATTGAGTATGTGTCCCCACCATAGATATGAGAATTACCGCTTAGTGAGTTATTTCTATAAAGGGCTTACGCCCAGGGAACGCCAGTTCATGGAAATGTGTGCAATGGAGAATTTTTGCAGAAAAATTCTTATGAGGCCATAGAGTGCCTCAATGAGCTTGTTCAAAAAGCTCATACTTAGACTGGACCTAGTGCTACTGATAGCACAAACAGGTCACGACCTACAGGACACTCGAGTGGTGGTATTTACCATCCAAGGAAAGAGGATAGCCTTAGCCTTAAGGCTAAGGGAAGAGAATACCCAGAAAATTAGAGTTAATGAAAACCAAAAACTCAAAACCAACACACATGGCTAATCATGGAAAATATTTTGGGCCATGTGTTGTCTGTGGTGGGATAGATCACCATGCCCAAGAATGTCCTACACATACTAACATGAATGGTATGTGTGAAGAACAAAGTAATGCTCTGGGTATGTACAAAAAGCCCTTCACACCTTACTCTGAAACCTAAAATCCAGGATGGCGTAATCATCCCAACTTTAGCTGGAAGTCTGATAACCAGCAGCCTGCACAACCCCCTAGATCATACCCTGCACCATACCATTCGCCTTCATCTTCTAGAAATTCTTTAAAAGATACTTTGCATACTTTTATTGAAGCACAGGGTAAGACTAATCAGAAATTTGAATCTCTGATTATGCAGGTTGTTGAAGAAAATAAGGAAATAAAGAGCCAGGTGTCTAAGATAATGAGTTCTTTGACTGTGAATGAGAAAGGTAAGTTTCCTTCTCAAGCTCAGTCTGTACCTCATGGTCAACATATGACACAAGGAAATCTGAAGGATGTAAATGCCATTGTGACATGAAGTGGTAAGTCTCTATGTGATCCAAAAATAGACAAATCAAAGGATGAAGAGAAAGATCAAGATAGCAATAGTCCTGAGCTACCCAAAGAACTTGAGGTAACAAAACCTAAGGAACCTAAGATAACAAAAATTCCTGTTAAGATACCTTTTCCTCAACCACTAAATTCAAGCAAACAAACTCTGAATCATAACAATGAAATTTTGGTAAATCTTAGATAGGTAAAAATCAATCTTCCTCTTTTGCATGTAATTAAACAAGCTCCTACTTATGCAAAAATTCTCAAAGATTTGTGTATAGTTAAGAGAAAGCATAATGTGAAGAAGACAGCATTCTTGACAGATCAAGCTAGTGCTCTAATTGAACAGCGGATTTCCCCTAAGTATAATGATCCTGGATGTCCAACCATCACATGCAACATTGGCAATCATGAGCTTGGGCAGGCCTTGCTAGATTTAGGGGCTAGTGTAAATTTGATGCCATATTCTATTTATTTGCAATTGGGATTGGGAGAAATCAAACCAACTTCTGTGGTATTGAAATTGGCTGATCGTTCAGTCAGAGCACCACGGGGTGTGGTAGAGGATGTTTTAATTCAAGTTGACAAATTTTATTATCCTGTTGATTTCTTAATTCTAGACACTAGTTCTGCTATAGAAACCACCTCTAAAATTCCATTAATTTTAGGTAGACATTTTCTTGCTACTTCTAATGCGCTTATCAATTGTAGAAATGGATTGATGAAACTCTCTTTTGGCAATATGACTCTTGAGGTAAATATTTTTCATATTGCAAAACAGCCAAAAGAGGATGTCGAGTGTCATCTGACATACATGATTGACTCACTCATAGAAAGGGAAGTTCTTACAACTCATGATTCAAATCCCCTTGAATGCTTTATTGTTAATTCTAAATTTAATCCTATAAGTGATTCATCTAATGTAGTTGACATTTGTGCTATTTTTGACAGAACTTATGATTATAGTACACAGGCATGGCAACCAAAGTTTGAGAAGTTGCCTGAAAAAAGAGAAAGACAGATTCCTTCAAGTAGGGAAGCCCCTAAAGTTGAATTAAAATCCTTACCTAAGGGTTTAAAGCATGTTTTCCTTGGTCCAGATGATACTTTTCTTGTTATTATTTCATCTGAATTATCTGAGTCCCAAGGTGAGAAATTAATTTGAATTTTATGCAAGTATAAATCAGCCCTAGGATGGAACATTGCTGATATAAAAGGCATTAGTCCCCTGGTCTGTACTCATAAAATTAATTTAGAGGAAGGAACTAACCCTCGAAAAGACTCCAAGCGTAGACTTAATCCCACTATGAAAGAAGTTGTGAAAAATGAAGTATTGAAACTATTAGATGCAGGAATGATATATCCTATTGCTGATAGTAAATGGGTAAGTCCTACCCAGGTTGTTCCTAAAAAGTCAGGAGTAACTGTGATAAAAAAGGACCTCGGAGAGTTAGTCCTTACAAAACCGGTGACAGGTTGGCGGATGTGCATTGATTACAAAAAATTAAATGTCGCCACACGAAAAGACCATTTTCCACTCCCTTTTATTGATCAAATTCTTGAGCAGGTAGCTGGTCATCCTTTTTATTATTTACTGGATAGTTATTCTGGTTATTATCAAATTGAAATTGCATTAGAAGACCAGGATAAAACCACTTTCACTTGTCCTTTCGGTACTTATGCTTTTCGCAGAATGCCATATGGACTGTGTAATGTTCTAGCTACTTTTCAACGTTGCATGATGAGTATTTTTAGTGATATGGTTAAAAAGTGCATGAAAGTTTTTATGGATTACTTTACTGTTTTTAGATCTTCTTTTGATGCATGCTTAATGAGTTTAGAAAGAGTACTGACTCGTTGTGAAGAAAAAGAATTGGTTTTAAATTGAAAAAAATGCCACTTTATGGTATCTTCAGGTATTGTTTTAGGGCATATTATTTCTTCCAAAGGAATGGAGGTTGATCAATCAAAAGTTGAATTAATCTCTAAATTGCCTACACCTAGGACAGTCAAGGATATAAGATCTTTTCTTGGTCATGCGGGTTTTTATAGGAGATTCATACAAAACTTTTCCGCTATATCTAGACCACTATGTAACCTCCTAGCTAAGGATGTCCCATTTGAATGGACAAAAGCCTATCAAGAGGCTTTCAAAACATTAATTGACAAGCTTACTTCAACACCCATAATGCAACCACCTGATTGGAATTTACCTTTTGAAATTATGTGTGATGCTAGTGATTTTGCTGTAGGTAATGTTCTTGGACAACGAAGAGAAAGGAAACCTTTTGTCATTTACTATGCTAGTCGAACTCTAAATAGTGCCCAAATGAATTACTCCACTACTGAAAAAGAGTTGTTAGCTGTAGTATTTGCTTTAAATAAATTCCGCGCTTATTTGTTTGGTTCTCCTATTATTATTTTTACAAATCATGCAGCCCTAAAGTACCTTCTTACAAAGAAGGATGCTAAGGCACGATTAATACGATGGATTTTGCTTTTGCAGGAATTTGACATCGCCATCAAGCACAAGAAAGGAGTGGAGAATGTAGTGGCGGACCATCTCTCGAGGCTAACATTCGAGGACACCTCTAACCACATGCCAATCAAAGATGATTTTCCCGATGAGTATTTACTTTCTATTACTTCTCTACCATGGTTTGCTCATGTTGTGAACTATTTAGCTGCAGATGAAATACCAATGGATTTTAGCGCCCAAGATAAAAAGAAATTCATGATTGAGGTACGAAAATTCTACTGGGATGACCCTTACCTTTTCAAATATTGCCCTGATCAAATTTTAAAGCGTTGCATCCCTAATGAAGAGATTTCAAGCATTTTAGAATTTTGTCATTCCCAAGCTTGTGGTGGCCACTTTTCAATGAAGAAAACCGCTGCAAAAATCCTGCAGTGTGGATTTTATTGGCCCACCTTATTTAAAGATACAAATATCTATTGTCGCTCATGCGAAATGTGTCAAAAGTTAGGAGTTATGACCCGTTGTAATATGATGCCCTTAAACCCAATTTTGGTAATTGAAATTTTTGACTGTTGGGGCATTGATTTTTTGGGACCATTTCCTCCTTCTTTTGGATGTTTATATATTATTGTGGCAGTAGATTATATTATTGTTAATCGAGGTTTTGAGAATAAATTATATACATGACTGACAAAACTAACTGGGTTATGTATGTAATGATACCATGTTATTATAAGAATGGATGTGGTAGATATTGTGGCTTTAGTTCAACATGTGATCATTAGAAAATTTTTATTCACAACTCTTCAGCTGCAATTTCGATAAATACGAGAGTGAGTAGCCTATTGTTACTTACCCTGACACTTCAATTTGCGTTGAATTACAAACGTAAATTGGGGATGTCACACCTGCAACCACTTCTATCGCCCCAATAAGGAACAATAGTTAAAATATAAAGGGATGAGATTTCGAAAAATCTTAGTAAGTACACAATTATCTCAACAAAATCATCTCAAGCATACATGTAAGTGAATAACAAACAAATCATGTGTCATGCATATGCGACTAATGACTTTGCAAATGCATATGCTCGTGAAGACCTTCATAAAACTTGACTTTCTTTCAATCTTGACACGTATGCTTGCTTTTTACGAAAAAGATTCATCATATAACGTAATTATTTTGACTCATGCTTTAAAACCCTTTTTCGTTAACATTTTTCTTTCATTCATCGTTTCTTATCTTAGGCACCATTTATATATTCATATCATTCTTGGGCTTCAAAAGCCGTTCTTATCATGACTTCTTATTGGACACCTCATGATTCCCCTATACACCGTGTATTCCCCGCTAGTTATCGTATTACCGGGCGACCACTCAAACCTAAGTGAATATGTTACACAACGCAACACCCGCAGGCTACTCAAGCCGGGGCGACTACATTATCCACTCTTCATCACTCGGTGACCACTCAAACTGAGCGAGTACATCCTTATTCTTAGAACGGTAAGGCAAAAGCCAACACCGTCCTTGGGCACCCACTAGCTTTAGGTGCATTCACGTTATGGACATCTTTTGGAACCATACATAGTCCACTGACTATTCTTTGTCGACCTAGGGACTTTCACTTGACTTTAAACACTCCTGAGTGAACAGAGAGTTTTACTGGAACACTACCCTATCCCAGCCTTTCGGATTTTTATAAAAACTTTAAATTCTTATCTTTTCCTTTGAAAACATGTTTGACTCAAAAACATGATTTTCATGCTTCATGTATGTGACATGCAACTCTTAATGCTTAACATGTGAACCATGAGACTAGTTCAAGCACGCGTACACTTTGTCGTAGTCATTGACAAATCAACCATCACGTGATTCCATCTATACTTCATATAAAAGCACACAAATGGGCCTAATACCCAAAGAAGGGTACTCGGTCTTCACCACTAGGATTGGGTCGAAACCCTCCAAGATAACTTCCTAGGGTTTTCTTCTTCTATCTTCCTTCATGTACTCTCCAAGCCTTAATAAAATTAATTAAATATTTTTAGCACCACTAAGAGGGGTTGATCGAACCCTATAGTCCTTAGGATTAGTGTTTTCATCACCTTTCTCTTCACCAAGGTAGCTTTACATGGAAGAGTAGTTGATCTTTGAAAAATTCAACCCTAAAACCCTTTAACCCGAAACCATATATGTACCAAATCAAGTTCTTTTCATCTCAAAACTTATTTTAACATGTATGCATTTCATCACTATTTATCATATTAATCATGCTCTCTTTTCATTCATAACAAAGTAACTAAAACCACCAATAAAAATGTAAATCTTAAGTCTAGAATAATATACATTGCTAAGCATGGATTTACAACTAAACATACCATATCAACATGCCTCATCTTTCCTTTGCATCAAGTTAGCTAAATCCACCAACATAATATAATTTCAAGCCTAAAATAGTATATAGACTAAGCATGGATTTGTAACTAAATAGACAAGCATCCAATCAAGCAATACGACCACATTCACTCAAATATATACAAGAAATGCTAAAGTCAAGATAGAGATGCACTTACAATACTCCAAATAGAAATTGATTAGCTCTGAAAAATATATAAAATACTCCATTAAAATAAACTACAATCATATAGTTAAAGAGAAATTCTTAGACTTAAACTTTGATGTGTGCATGTGATCTAACCTAAGTTTTTATACATGTGATAGGTTTGGGTTTTTGCTTACCTCTTCCAAATATGCTTCCACTCAAGAGCACTAAGCTCAAACTCCACTAAACTTGGAATGTTTTTGAGTTTAGGAGGTGAAAGAACACAAAGCAATGTGGGAGTAGAAAGGGAGAGAGTGTTGCCGTGAGGTGTAGTGTAGGTGTGTGGGAAAATGAAACAAAAGGGAAAGGAAGAATAAGGCCATTCGGCCAAAGGAGTTTTTAGGTGCTCTAGGCACTCATTTCCCTAGTTTAGGATTGACCTTTGATGGGTTGAAAAGCCCCTTAGATTGACCCTCATCACTAGAGTACAATCATGCCTAAACTAGCTTGTACTTAGGTTGAAATTCCTTTTCATTTCCTTCCTATGGCCAGCACCCAACATGGGGAAGAATCCCACTTCTTCCTTCACACCACTCCTCACACACTCACCAATCATCTCACAAGTCATTCTCGAAGGTTTTAGAATCCATTTTTGGAAAAATGAGCATGCCACACTTAGCCATGCCTTCTTTTGCCCAATTCGAGACATACTTCTCCCTTCCATGGGCTTTCTCTCCTCTCATGTGTTCCATCAATCATCACTCACTCATATACTCTTCCACACACAAGTCTCATCCACTCTTACACAATCCAATTTGTCCCAATCACCTATATTTAGCAAAACCTAGGAAGACTAAAATGGAGCATTCGACTACACTCCCATTTGCTTTCCTTTGGTCATTCTTCTCTCCTATGATGCTCCCCTTTGACACATCACTCAATCAATCATCCAACACCATTCAACAAGTCTCTCTCCAAGATCTTGCACTTAGATTTAGTCCCTTGGGAAACCCAATGGGGTTCGGCATTCTCATTTCCCAAACCACCCGAACCACGCTTCCCACACATCTTCTCTCAACTATTCTCATCATCACCAAATCTAGCATGTGTCACTCACCTAGATATGGCATGCTCCTAGGAAGACTCAATTTGGAAGCTCTTCTTTAGCCTCACACACCTACCAAGTCATCAATGACAAGAAAATCTCATCTTGGTTCCAACACCTCATCCTCCAAAAAAGTCACTAGTCAATCCTCCATCTACTAGTATTTTCTCCCTCTTGCCTACTAGTTCTTTAAGACTCACTAGAGTTTTTTTAAGTGTGACATGTGTCTCCACGCATAGGCTTGGTTGACTTATGGATCAATCATATAGGCTTATGGGCTTGACACTCCTCTCTTGGGCCAAGTACCTAAGTCTTGTCCCCCCCGCCCTCCCCGCCCCCCCTCCCCCAAATCTCAAATCTAAGTCCAAGCCTCAAGTCTTTACTAAAATAAAATTCCAACATTATTCTAAAAATAAATAAATAAAATAAAATAAAAAGATATGGAAATTCTAGGTCGTCACAGATAAGGTCCAAAATATATTTCCAAAAAGTTTCGAAGAATAACTAAGTAAAAGTATCTGTTCTTGTCATTAAGAAAATTCAGTAAGAGAAAAATCTAAGTTGTCACATGTGTGGTTATCCAGGTAAGAAAAAACAATATGAGAATAACCCAAGCCCATAGCAGAAGCCTTGACTTGCAACTAAGCCCATGTGAAAGAACCCATGTGAAAGAAGCAGCCGTGACTTTCATGTGAAAGGAGCCCAAGTGATGAAATCAAAGGAAGCTGCGAAGAGAGTCGTGATTTGCAACTCACACCCATGTCTATGATAGAGGCCCATACGTGATAAAGTGGAGAAAAAATAAGCAAAGGTGACCTGATCAAGATGAGTCCCACCGTGACTTAATTTCTGAGCTCATGTGATGATATCACATGTAGCTGTGACTTGACTCAACGTAAAGAAATACAACTCAAGCCCGCATAGGTGACAAAGCACCGACCCAACTTGCTATGGAATGCAACCCAGAAATTAAAGAAACCAGAGATTAATTCAAGCCGTGGTCTGCAACTAAAGTGGTGCCGTACCAGAAGCCCACAAAACGTGAATGTTTTGTGAGGAACTAAAAGAACCTGAGAGGAATAATTGACTCAGGAGAGCAAACTTCTGGAAGGGACTCTGGGACCACAAGCAGAGAAAGAAACGGTTTTGCACGACATGGAGGATGAATTCTAGAGCAGAGAGAGAGAGAGAGAGAGAGAATGCGAAGAAGGAGAGTAGAAAAGCAAACGAGAATTTTGATAAAAAGGAGTTAGATAATTTTCACTGTTATTTTCTTTATTTTACTGCACTATTTTCAGATGGCAATTTTCGTATTTTTAAGGTTTATGTTCATTTGGTTATTTTGCTAATTTAGAAATGATAGGCTATATTTTTAGTTTGAGATTCAATGAGTAACCCATGACTGTTTTTGGGTTGGATTACTTCAATTCTATGAAATTTTAATGATTAACTTTAAGGATTGAATTGTATTTTATTTTTAAAAAGGATTGAAGTTCTCTGTTATTGACCTTGATTGATTGTAGACGTAATGGCACAATTGATGCTTGAATTAGTAACAAAACTTTGATGGTTTTCTTTTATAGTTCAACTTTGCTATACAATTGCAAGTATCTTTTTATTATACTAAAAATTGTGTTTTTTTTTTTTTTGTTATCCAATCATAATCTCTTGGAATGAGAAAATGGTTGAGAGAAGATGAAATTAGAGGTAAATCCAACTCCAAATCATAATTGGGCAAAAATTGCATCTCAAGTGTTTGCTTTACTATTTCTTACAAATTTAATTCAATTTCTACACATTTTCTCTAAATCTCTTGGTTCTTGGTAATTGTAGAAATATAGATTCACATTTTATTTTCAGTTTTACGTGTTTATAAACCTCCAAAATAGCCAATAATTTTACTCTTAATCCAGTCTACGTCCCCTTGGTAAATAGCCACCATTTTCTTGTCAATATAGTTAGCGGTTGATATCTAAAATTTATTTCTTGTTTTGTTTGTTCATTGCTCAATCCTTTAGTTTAATGGTTACTTTTCTTTTTCGAAATTTCTTGTCACCATAAAAGATAATATGTTTTCTTGTGCTTATCACAAACATATTAATGTTTACATAATTCTCATTGTCCCTGTGAATTCGAACTTGGGATTTACCCTTGTTTTACTTTGACAGCTTCTATGCTTAGAAGTCGAAACCATTAGCTGATCAAGTTTTTGGCGCCATTGCTAGGGACAACTGGTGTCATCAGAGCAATTTTTTTTGCTTGCCGAGATGATGTTTATAGATCTATGAACATCTTCACAGCCTGGGTGAAATCTACTTCCTCACATCTTATTTGTTTGCGTTTGTTTTATTTTATCTTTTTTTTTTTGGTTGAATTTGCATGTCTGGTTGGGCTAGAGATAGCACATTCAAACTGGCTAAGCTAGAATCATTAACCTCATCCTCGGGCGCATTTGTTTCTCTTAATTTGGCATTTGAATCATCATTTGACACTCATAGCACCATGGTTGAAAATGAACATCATGATGGGGAAATGGTAAATCAAAATAGGACACTTAGGGATTATTTGAATCCTATTAGAACTAGCACTCCCTCATGCATGATCCAACCTTTTAATGCAAACAACTTTAATTTCAAACTTGAGATTATTCCTTTGCTTCCACATTTATGGATAGAACATGCACTGAGGAAGTAATTAGGCTAAAATTATTCCATTTTCCTTGAAAGATAAAGCTAAAATGTGGCGGAATTCATTAACGCTTAGGTCCATAGGCACATGGCAAGAAATACAAACTGGATTTTTGAAGAAATTCTTTCCAATACATAGGACAAATGCACTTAAAAGACAAATTATAAAATATACCCAAAAAGATTCTGAAACTTTTTATCAAAGTTGGGATAGGTTCAAAGATCTTTTAAATGCTTGCCATCATCATGGTTACGAAAATTGGCATGTGATTAGTTTTTTTTTTTTTTTTATGAAAGTTTAACACCTCAAATGCTCCAATTTGTATAAACCATGTGTAATACAGAGTTTTTCAATAAAAAACCTGATGTAGGGTGAATGTGAAACCCAAGAGAGAAATAGAATAATAGCAAAAGAGAAGAGAAGAAGCAAGAAAGAGTTAGAGAAGAAGAAACTACATAATTGGGGATTGGAACAAGTCAGCTACAACAAGCAATTAAATATTCATCATTGTCTACCACACAAGGTCTCTTACCAGCCTTTGAATAGCAAAAACATACAAACCCTGAATAAACCCTAGATGGTCTGTGGGCTAAAGCGCATGACCATCAAAACAAGCCCAAATAACTAACATAAACATAAAGACCAAAATAAATAACACATAAGTAAAATGACCAAAATGACAATATTAAGAGATGTCCTCATCAACTCTCCCGGGGTGGGAGAAAACTCAACCTCGTCGAGTGGAGATTCGAGTCTTTTCTTAGAGTGGAGGTCTGAATCGGTTGTCCCCACCAACTCACTCGGCATGGGTGGAAGGTGACCTGGCAAAGGAGGACCCTGCTGACTCCGATAAAGCTCCAATAAATCTGAATCAAGCTATTGGGGTGTCTTTTTGGAGATCCATGTACAGCCAAGACCAGGTCGATCTACCCAACTAACAAGGAAGTACTGAATCTCTCCATCATTGGTCAATACAATCTGTTCACCTAAAATAGTATCAATTTTATCTTTATGTACTATGACAAGTAGTGGTGTAGTGAGAGAGGCAAAAGATTTGGGATTGAGGTCTACAGGTGAAGATAAAAGATGATCATTGGAAGGATTGGAAAGGCCTTTGTAAGTGATTAAATCTTCAACATTAAAAGTCGAGTGGTAAACAAAATGTGATGGAAGAACAATGAAATATGCATTAGGATCAACTTGCTCTAAAATTTTAAAAAGACCAGCACTATGGGCTTGCAATTTGGAAGTGGATCTAAATGGATGCCATTCCAGTCTAATTTGGGTCACAACATAATCCCCAACATTAAAGTCAATATATCATTTATGCAAGTTAGCTCGAAGTTTATATGATGCATTACTGACTCCAACTTGTTTATTTTTCTCAATATGAAAGTCATGAAAATGATGCACAAATGTCGCAGCTAACACAGACACACTAGCATGTGGGGACATGGGAAAAAGTTGGAACTCCTGAAAACATGATTGGGCCTTAACATGGACCACTATTGGAGATCCCAACGAAACTTCTATAACAACCATTGTAAATACAACAAAATCACCAAAAAGTGTATGCTCAAACTCCTTAGGGTTAATGATATTCAACCCTTTTTTAGGCATGTCAAGGACAAGAGGCACAGAATCTAGACCGACAGGGAGGGTCCAGATACAACCTAAGAAGGTATCCCTAGTATCATCAAAATCTTCAAGGTTAGGTTCATAGACTTGTTCTTCCAATGGCTCATTGACTACAACCTCATGCTCTTCAATGACTAGGGCTCGACTAGGACACTTGGAGGAAATGTGGCTAAAACCTTATAGTTAAAGCACTGCAAGCGAGAGGAAGTCTTTGAAAATTTAGGACCTTTACCCTTATCTGGGAGTATGGGAGGAACAATAGATGGGGGAGGTCCTAGGAGAGACTTAAGGGAAGGGATGGGCACTGAGGAGATGGAAGGATGGTTGTCACCACGCTTACCTTACAGTGTCCTAATAACCAACTCATAGTGTGACAGACCTGATTTTTCCTATAAGACCTTGTTCATGCTTGGAACGGATATTCATTATTTATTCAATCTTTGGAGGTGTTTGGAGTAAAAAAAAAAAAAAAAAGTGAAAGAAAACTTTTCAGGTAAACCCTAAGAGCTAGGATAGAAACCTTTTAACCTATGACCTTTTCTTGTATGAGGTATATAAGAGTTAGGCCCAAAAGTTGAAATTAAGGCCCATTTGAAGCCTATAGAAAGCATGGGGGGTGCCAAGGGTTTTCTTTTGAGATCTTTTGGGTATGAAAAAAGATGATTTTGAGGGAAAGGAAAAAGTTGGTAGGCATGGGAGGTTGAGTGAGAAATAGGGAGAAGATTTATTGGAGATGACATGTTGACATGCCTTGACAAGTGACAAGTGACAAGTGACAAATTGAGAAAAAAAAGAAACAGTGAATTCCAAGAAAGCCCTTCTAAGGTTTTTCTCTAGGAAAATGGGAGAAAGTTAAAATGGAGATTTCACCCAAGGGGAGGATTGGTTTGGATAGAGAAATGAAGGGGGGAGCTGAAAATGTGCATGGCCTTTTTGGCTTCCCTATGCAAGTCCCATCATTGGGAAGCATGGGAGCTTTTCATGTGCCACCTTTCACTCATGCTCAAAGAAGGGTTGAGATTTTCTAGGCACTGTATAAACCTTATGGCTGGTTTAGGAGTGTCATTTTCACCCATTCCTTTGTCTTTCTTCCTCCTAAAATTTCGGCCAAGCAAGCTTCCCCTACTCACTCCACTTTCTCCTCACTTTCTCACTACCCAAACAATCATCTCCCTTGCATACTTATGTGTTTTTCTTCAAAGTTTTCGTTGGAATCATCTACCTTGCAAGGTGAGTTTCTTTTGAACCTCCTTTTGATTCATCATGCAAAGATTTGAGAAGTGTTTTCTTTCAAGGTTTTCAGCCCCCTATGTTTCTTTCACACTCATGAGTTTTCATGAAAAACTAGAGCTTTCGGTACTTCCACAACAAAAGACCTTAAGGTTTTAAGATTTTTAAATAAAGGAAGAATGGTGTTGTTAGTCAAGAGTTTTTTTTTTTTAGAAAAATAAAAGGAAAAACTAAGATTTATTCTTTCAAATAATTTGGCCTATGATTTTCTTTAAGAAAATGGCATTTTCTTGGAAAACAAACAGTTTTTTTTTTTAACAAAAGAGCATTCAATTTTCTTGAGTAAAAAGTTCTCTCAATTTAATCTTGGTTCCTTGTGTTCTTTTCAGATTTTCTTGATTTGTTCTTGGAAGTTTTGTAAGTGCACTCATAACCTAACTTTACCATTATTTATATATATTGAGTGAAATTGTTGTTGGTTGATTTACATTATTGTTTTGCTTGCTTGTTGGGTGATCTTTTTATATTCTCTCTATGTTTTGTTAAGATTATACGTTAGGGTTTAATCTAAGAGATATTTGATGGGATGTGGGAAATACTTGATGAAAGAATACATGGAATATATCTTAGTGACTTTCGGCCAGGGTTAAATCAAGGCCATGCATGTTTTGGATGATGAAAATTTTATTCTTGGGAGCTTATATATTTTGGCCATAGTGAGTTTTTGAAGGAACATTTTGGGCATTTAACTCTTGGTTGATGATATGATCTTGACCTAATTTTTTGAATGGTTTAAGGGCTTAAAACTATTGATTTCCTGGGTGTATGATTTCGGGTATATGTATGAAATAAGGTTTAGATCTTGTTTTGTAGAAGTTGACAAAGAATAATTAAAACCAATGAGCATCTAGGGTTTCAGCCAAGGCCCCTTTATGATTTGTTAATTAGTTTTAATATTTCTCTATGGGAATGCATAAGTTAATGGAAGAAAAAGAGAAGAAAAAACTAGGATTTTGACCCATGAGAGTTTTGGCCCTACCCCTTTAATGCTAGAGTTGATTTGACTAGTTCTCTTTTAATTAAAATGAACATGACTACCTTGAGATATAATTATGTTTGCATGTTAGAGCACGTTTAAATTCCGGTTTGGAAATGCATGTTTTATATGCCTCATGAACTACATGTTTCACATAAGAAGTCATAAGTTGCATGCATGTCCGTTCAAGTCATGAGTTCATGTCCTTTAGGTTATCATGTTTTTGAAAAGAAATAAGTTAAGAACTTTTTATAAGAATCCCCAAAGGCTGGAGCGGGGTATTGCCCTAGTAGAACTCCGTGCTCACTCAAGATTGAAAAAAACTGAGTAAAAACCCCTGGGTTGAAGAAGAACAGTCGACGGGCCTCAAATGGTTCCTATTAAAGGATTCCGGAGTGAGGTCGCACTTAAAACTAGTGGGTGCCCAGGACGGTGAAGGTAAAATATGCGAACTGTCTTTAAGAGTATGATTATGATGTAATCACCTCGACTACAATAGTAGTAGAGTGATGCAGTAACTAGCGGAAAACACACGATGCATAGGGGAGCCGTAAGATATTAAACACGTTATATGAAAAATCATGACAAAAAAAGTTATGAGCCTAAATTGATATGAATACAAAGAATGAAGCGTAATGATATGAATAATAAGAAAAGATATGAAAAGTTCACGAACAGTTATAAATAACTGTAAAAAATAGTGAAACAAACATGGAAGTCTTTTTACGAAAACGGATGGTGCATAAGTCATGTCATAAGTCTCATGTTCTTGATACATGTATTTAGTTATGTTTACCTATATATAAGTGTGATGCATTTGTTATGTTAACTGTGTACTTAGTGAGATTTTCTTGAAATCTCATTCCTTTAATTTTCAACTAACATTCATTCCAGGGATGATGGAAGTGGTTGCAGGATTTGATGGATCCACACAGGAGATAGACTCCCCAGAAGATCCCAAAAAGCCCTAAGTGCCTGACGGGGTACTTCATTTTTTTATGAGATGGCCCATCTTTGGTATGATAGACTGCTAGAGGACATGAGGAGGAGTATACCCGTGTCACCAAAGGACCAGCAACCCTTAAGGTTCTATTTAGTGTTGAGCCCGGATGGATCTCTATCCCTCAATGATGCTTACATGTCATCAACAAGGATAAGCTGTCAGTAGGGTCGCAGTCTGAGCATGGGCCATTTTCATTTTGGACAAAGTTATAGAGATGTGAAGAATGAGCCGCTTTAGGAAGGGGCAGTAGTGTCTTTTCCTTTCTAGTATCAGACAATATTTATTTTTAAGCTGGGGGATTTAGTTTACCATGTTTTGGGAGTTTGGTCTTATAATGACTCGATACATTATGGTGTTATGCTTTATAAAGTTTTTGGAATCTTACTTTAGTTTTAGCATGTGATGATTGGCAAAAACAAAAAATTAATCTTCTTTGCCTATCCTATTTGATTTCGTCGCCTTTATTCACTGTGATATATTTTGCATACTACTAGTAAGTTAGGTACATGCATTTTATTTCTAATATGAACGAGGGGTATCTAGCCTTGTGTTACATGTCTCCGACGTTTCAGTTTACGTTCAATCTCAAGTGCAGGCTGGAGGCATCAACAATAGTGATATTCGAGCATTACGTCTCTAGATAAACCCATAAGTGTCCTAGGAAGATAATCACATTGCATTAGGATAGGCTTTGATCTGATAGATTTAGGATAATCTTTAGAAGGATCGGATCGAGTCAATTTTTGCATGGAATTGTGGATGCCTCGTGTAACACCCCCAATTTACGTATAGGATTTAACGTAAATTGAAGTGTCATGACTTGTAACGTTAGGCTACAAATCTCGTTGTTCATGCCAGAATTTATATGCATTTGCCTAACTTACTAATAGTATGTAAAATACATTGCAGCGCTATAAGATTAAATCTAGAGATTAGCAAAGAAATCTAATTCTTTGCGATAATCACATGGTATGTTATAGTAAAAACCATATCCTTATAAAACATCTAGCATACTATACCAAATTTCTTCCTTAATACGTATCAAGACAATTATTCAACTACCATCGGTTACCCTTAGGAGATTCTTTTCCTCCTTCTCTATAATCTTGTCATCAACAATTGATTCCTTTATCAACAGATGAGTATTCTGTAGAATCCTCAGGGTATCTCAGAATCTTCTAGGACATCTGAGTCTCATGATGAGTCATCTACTCATGCAACCATGTCTATCATTCCATAAGGAATAATAGATAAAATTAAAAGGGTAAGATTTCCAAGAAATATCAGTAAGTATACAAATAACATAATAAGGCATTAGCAGCACATATCATATGAATCATGAATGCATTATGCATGTCTTATGTATGACTTATGTACCCTTTTCAAATGGACTTATACAATTTTATGATAAACTTATATGAATATGGGTCCAAAACCTTTCGTGATGTGTAATGACTTTTCTTAGTATTCATTTCTTATTCATATATTTTCTTAAGTCTTATTCTGATATTTGAACCTGAACAAGCATTACATATTGTTATCCCTGCCAGGTTCTCATTCTCATTAGTCATATGGGCGTTACATATCACAATCCCGTTATGACATGAAAATAATTATCATGTTTCACATCAGTCATACGGGCGTTATGTATCGTCGTTCATGGCATGACATAACATACCTATTATGGCGGCAGTTACATATCGCCTTCACCACCAAATCATTTCAGTTATACGGTTGTTACGTATCGTCGTCCCTATCATGACGTAAACGTTCTTATTGTAGCAGGCATTAAGTATCACCATCCCCGCCACTCATGTCAAACATACGGGCATTACGTATCGTCGTCCCCGCTTTGACATGACTTTTTATCATTCGACGGGAGTTACATATCGCTTTTCCATCGGCACGTCAGTCATACGAGAGTTACGTATCGTCTTCTCTATCATTATGTGACTGTTTAAATTTCTTATTTTTAGTTGTTTCTTTTTTATTCTAATAAATATTCTTATTTTCTTAAAAATATATGTCATGTCCTCTTAATGTAAAACTTGCCATGCCCTTTGACGTAAAATTTGTGACGTAACGAGACATACATGTACTCTTAGACATTTGCATGCATGCTTCATGCTTACATGGGTCATATGGCATATAAAATATATTTAATCACTGCATGGTATGAATAATTCTTATCATATATCATATATCAAATAAAACATAATCAATTAATTTAAAGGAATCATAAAGTAAATTAAATCTTATGAAGATTAAGCATAGACTGAAACTCAATAGAGTATTAGAAATTCATTTTCTTTTCTTATTCTTGTTCTTATAAAACTTTTCGTAATCTTATTTATTGGAAATCGGTATGACTCAAAACATGAAATCTTGTGATGGAAAATAAACATGCATGAACCACTAGACTTTTCGTCCATGGTACATGTATCCACGAGTCATACACTATATAAAACATGCCATATCAACATAGAACATGCATATAATAACATATAAAATTCACTCCTTACAATTAAAGCATAAACATATCTACTAAAAGAAAACACTTAATTTTAGCCCTAATAGGTGTAGTGCCGAGAACCATAATATATGTGGACTACAAATTTCTCCTCTTCTTTTTAGATTCAACTTTTTTTCTTCTTAACATATTGTGAAAATTTCATATATAGACTAAAATAAGCCATAGCCAAAATTACTCTTCCCTTACTAAATGTATTTTTCTCCAATTCTTTCTTAATCCAAAATAATCATATTTCTACCAAATAAATCTTATTCCTCCACTACTCTTAAAGAGAATTAATCCATAAAATCTCCCTCAATCACTTACTAACTTAATTTAGTCATCATATTATTTATCTCTAAATAAACTATTAACACCTCAAAAGACCCCACCAAAGCTGAAACCACCTACACCCATGCAAGTCACAAAATTCAATTCTTTTATAAACCAAGTTCCTCATATAAACCCACCAAATTTCCATCCATAATTTACTAAAATAATTTTTGCTCCTTATAATATTTTCTCCACTTATCTTACTATTTACCATTAAAATCAATTCAACACAACATAACATATCTTATGAACGTATTAAGCTCTCAATTGAAACATCCTTCAACATGTTAATTCTAAACACACAAATAAATATTAAGAGTGAGTTATAAGTATACTTCCTACTTTCTCCAAGAAATTCAACTTATGAGAGATCTCGGCTTTGTCTTGGAAAATCCCTTAAAATCACACCTAAAGGCCTTGAAAATAGATTATTAGGATAAATGAGTATATGAGAGAGTGGAGAGTGTTGTGTTCTCAATATAACCGAAAACTCCAAAATGGGAGAAAGTCCCCCACGGCTTGATCGGCCATCAATATAGGGTGGAGTTGAAAATGTTTCTAGAACACCACATGTGTTCCTGCCATAATCTGTGATGACCCAGAATTTCGTGCTTTATTTTATTTTAATTAATTAATTATTATAAGGGTGATGGAGGTATTTTATTTATTTAAGCACTTGAAGTTGGGCTTAAAATTGAGCCTTGGAAGCATGACTTAGGATATTGGCCCAATTATTGTATCAAAACCCATAAGCCCATGAAAATGATCCATGAGTCAACTAAACCCATGCATGGAGACACATGTCACCCTAGGAAAGCTTTAGTAAGTCTCCAAAGACTAGTAGGTGTGAGGAAAAAAATACTAGTAGTTGGAGGGTTTGACTAGTTGTTTATAGGAGGAAGAAGTGTGAAAATTCAAGATGAGATTTTCTCATCTTTGGCCAACTAGGTAGGTGTGTAAGGCAAGGAGGAGTCTTCCAATTGAGTTTCCCTAGGTGGATATCAAATCTAAGAGGTTGACTTGTACTAGATCTTGTAAGAGTAGAGGAATTGTGTGTAGGGAGATCACTTGGAAGATGTGTGTGACAAGTGACAAGTGACAAGTGACAAGTGGAGTGGTTGTGTCATTGGGAAGAGAAACCTTGGTTGGAGAACAAGGAGTCTACGTAGGAAATGAAGAAGGGAAGCCAACCTTGCTTCACTTTGAGTCTCCCTATGCAAGCCTCACTTTTGATGTGACAAAAATATATTTGGTGTAAGAAAATCTTTAGAAGACTTGTAAGGATGTGATGGTGACAAGGAGGTGACTATTTTTGGATAGGAAGAAGTCTTCCAATTTAGTCTCCCTAGGAGCATGCTATATCTAGGTGAGTGACACTTGTAAGATATGATGGAAATAAAGATGGGAACAAACAGAGGTTTTGGTGGAAGCACTTAGCCGAACCCTTCATTGAGTTTTCCCATGCAATCTTATCTAAATCTAGATGAATGACCATTGATAGATCTTGTAAGTAGGAGTGACAAGGTGATTGACAAGTGATGGAAGGATGTGGTATCATTGGAAAGAGGAAAAGAAGATGAAAAGAAAACAAGAGGATTTGGGTAAGCAAAATCGGAGGCCTTGTTTTTGGTCTTCTTAGAGTTTTGACAAATCTAGGTGAAAGAACATATGATATTGTGTAGGAGTGGCTTGTACTTGCGTGTAAGAGTGTAAGGTTGAATGGTGATTGATGGGACTCATGAGAGAAGAAAGGAAACCATGGAAGAATTGAGATGGTTTTGGATGAAACCAGGGAAGGGTGTAGTCGAGTATGGCTTGCCCATTCCCCCAAGTTTTGATTCTAAAATCTTAAGGAATGACTTGTGAGGTGATTGGTGAGTGTGTGTGGAGTGTGTGAAAAGAAAGGGAGGGCTTGAAGCCCATGCATATGTCGGCCATAGTAAGAAAAAAAAAGGAAGAGTTTTCAACTTAAAAGTGATCTAGATTTAGTCATGATGTGATCTAGTGATAGAAGTGACTCAAGTGTCTTTCAAACCTATCAAATGCCAACCCTAAAAAGTAGGGAATGAGTGGCCTAAGAGACTAGAAGCTCACTTGGCCGAATGGCCTTATGCCCTTGTTCTTTCCCACTTGTTTGTTTCACTTGTTCACCCACACACCTCCACCCTACACACGGCAACAAGTTCTCCCATCTCACTCTCACTTTGCTTCTTATTCTTCTATCTTCTAAGCACCAAAATACCCTAAGTTCAATAGAATCAAGCAAGCATTCTTGAGTGGAAGACTACTTGAAAAGGTAATGCAAAAGCCTAAGCTATTTCAAGAATAGAAAGTTAGGTTAAATCACATGCACACACCAAGGCCTATATCCTTAATATTTTCTATGGAACTATATGCTTATAAACTATTTTAATGGATTATTTTATATATATATTCAGAGCAAATCTTTGCTACTTGGAGTATTGTAAGTGTACTTTTATCTTAATCTTACCAGTTCTTGTATATATATGAGTGAATGTGTTTGTATTGGTTGTTGGATGTATGGAAATGCTAGATTAGGTTTTTCTAAAGGAAATGCTTTGTTGCTATAGTAGAAAACCCTGCTTGATCCATATGATTCTTTAGGCTTGAAATTTGAATATGTTGGTGGATCTAGCTAAGTTGTTGCAAAGGAAATGAAGCATAATGATATGATATATGATGATGGTAGAAATGCATGCATGACTAAGATTAAGTTTGTTAAGTGCTTGGAGATGCTAGGCTAGGTTCTCTTGAAAGAAATGTTTTGTTTATTTAGTTAAAAATCTATTCTTAGTCCATATGTTATTGTAGGCTTGAATCTATATTATGTTGATGGTTTTAGCTAAATTGATGCAAAGGAAAAAGAAGCATATTGATATGGTATATAGTGATAAGTGTGACGACCCCAAAATTACAGTATTTTACTTTTATTTAATTATACACATCTGGCTTAGTGACTTAGGCAAATTGGTGGCTAAAGCCTTAAGAAGATGGACTTAGGAGCTTAATGGCCTTAAGGCCATGGCAAGAGCTTTGGGCCTAAGTGGAGGAGAGACAAGCCCATAGGTCCATGAAAGGAAGCCACTAGTCAACTCAAGCCCATGCTTGATGACACATGTCAAGCTAGGAAGAGTTTAGTAATTTGAGTCAAGACTAGTAGTTGAGAGAAGAAAATGCTAGTAGGTGAGCTAGTTGACTAGTTGTTTTGTTAAAGGAAGAAAAGAGAAGACATGAGTGAAATCTTCCATCTTTTCCTACCTAGATAAGTGTGTGAGGTGTAGGATTTTGCCAAATAAGATCAACATAGGATCCTACCATATCTAGTAAAATGATTTTAAAAGGACTTGAGAAGATTTGGAGATGAGAAAGGAAGGGAGGGTTTCGATGGGGAGGCTTGGCCGAATAGCCTTAGGGCTTTTCCACCTAAACTTTCCCAAATCTAGGGGAAAGGACATAAAGGATTTGTGTAGGATTGGTGTAAGATTGGATGAGACATGAGGTGTAAGAAGAAGTGACATGGGATGGGAGATAATGGAACAAAAAGTGGAAGGAAATGGATGAGGGTTTCGGACATGCCTTAGCCGAATCCCCTCCCCCTTGTTTGACTTGCTTTTGCCACCAAATCTAGATGAGGATTTTTGTAAGAGTGACATGACAAGCTTGTGTGAGGTGTGAGGTGATTGGTTGATGGAAGAAGCATGTGACAAAATAGAAAGGAGAGTGAGATGAAGAAAGGATTCGGATGGAAAATGGGAAATCCGAAACCCCCTTTGGGTGTTTTCCCAAAAATGGATCCTCATATCCATTTGAATGACATGTGAGGGGATTGTTGGGGAGTCAAGAGAGGATGTGAGGTGATGGAAAGGGGTTGGAACCCTAGGATGTGTGGCCGGCCATGAGGAAAGAAAAAGGGAGCAAATCTCCAAACCAAGGATGGGATAGATTAGGGTTGATGTGATCAAGTGATGGGAGTCACTCAAGGGTCTTTCAAGCCCATCACAAGTCACTCAAATATAGGGGAATGAGTGGCCTAGGAGCTAGCAAAGTGCCTTGGCCGAATGGCCTAGTTCCCTCACCCTTTTGGCTTGCACAATTCGGATACACACACACACATCTCTCACTTTGCAGCTCACAGCACACTCCTCATTTCTCTCCACTTTGTTTCACTTATTTTCACCACTTAGACATCTAAACACTCCAAGCTAAGAAGGAGAAGGAGATAGTGTTTGTGGAAGAAGGAGAAACCTAGAAGAGGTAAGTAACCTAGTTACTTTGAAATGAAACCTAGAAGCATGAAGGAGAACCTTATGTTCATACCTTTCAAAAAGGAAACCTTTCTTTTGAAAATGATAAACTTTTAACATGATCTAACTAAGTATTTCTTTTATTTTCAGAAAATATATAAGCTAGCTAGGAAGACTTGTAAGTATATCCTTACTTTGCCTTTAGCATTTTTTTGTATATTTTGGAGTGAATGTGCTTGAATGTGTGTATATGTTTGAATATGCTTGTATTGTTTGGTTACTTGCTTAGAAATGTCATGATGAAAATTTGAGAGAAGAAATGTTATTTTGATTAGGATCCATGTGTAGAACTTATAATCTTGTTGATTAAAGAGTTATGAGATGATTGATGATCTTGGTGGTTTGATGAGGAAAAGCATGTAAGCATGAAGTCGTTGAGTTAGTTAAGTATTGGTGAATATGGATATATGCATATATGTTACTTGAAGGAATATCTTGATTTTTTTAGTTGTAAATATCTTGCCTATAGAAATGCCATGCTAGGATGAACATGTATAGAGTTTTGATGGAAATTAGTTATATTGATCTTGGAAGATATTAATGTTATGGTTGCATGATGGTTATAAAAAAAAAAATGCATGCTTGTGGAGTTATGTTTTGGAGGAATTTCTTGAAGTTTTAATTCCTTATTTATTTAATGTTCATGTTTGGATGTTTTGGAGAAGTAGAAGTATGTATATTGGGAGAATGACGTGTATGGATTGGGTTTCACATAGAGTATTCAAGTAAGACCCTAGTTTGAAGGGCTAAGAAAAGAAAACACAAAGCTTGAGGGCTATATAGGTTTCAGGTTTGACCCTTATAAGGCTAGGAAATTGTTTTAAAATTTTGAACTAAGGCTAGATGGGGTTAGGGAGATCAATGGAAGAAAATAACATCAATGGGAGACAAAGTAGGGTCTCGGCCCAAACCCTAGGGGTGAATGCCGAGCACCCCACTTCCCCCTAATGCATTTGTTTAGGTGTTTTCACATGAGTATGAGTCTAGAGAATAAGGTTTCGAAGGAAAAATGACCAAATGTGTGTACTCGGGTTCGCCTCGAGTTATTGCATTCACAAAGTCGAAAGTTGCATGTCCCATGCATAAGCACGAAAACCTATGTTTTTAATAAAGTATGTTTTCGAAAGAAATAAATTAAAGTTTTAGAAGAATCCCAAAGGCTGGGACGGGGAAGTATCCCAGTGGAACTCTCTGTTCACTCAGGAGTGTTTAAATTAAGTGAAAACCCCTGGGTCGACGAAGAACAGTCGGCGGACCATGTATGGCTCCAAAAGGTGTCCGGAGCGTGGTCGCACCTAATGCTAGTGGGTGCCATATAAGCGGTGTTGGCTTAGGCCTTGCCATCTGATAAGGTTGTAGTTGCTCGAAGAGAAATCCCTGAGTGATGAATAGCGCGAAAGGGCGCGAAACGTAGTCACCTAGGTCGACTTGGTCGCCGGGTGTGACGGTAACTTGCGGGGAGCACATGGTGCATAGGGGAACCGTGAGGTGTCCACAATAAGAAGTCATGACGAAAAGAAAATGGCTTTTGGGCCATATTTGATATGATATGATAAGTGGCACCTAAGATAAGAAAAAATGAAAAGTTTTTGAACAAAGTGTCTTTCGAAAGAATATGCATTAAAGAAGCTTTGCTACGCGAATTGAACAAGTATGTTTTGGAAAATTGAGAAAAAAGAAAAGAAAGATGAATTTTTTCACGAGCATGTACATCAGTTTAAGCATAAGTCCCATGTTAATGCATATGTAAGAAATTTGTTTGTTATTCACTTGACTATATTCCTAAAATGCTTTCGTTAAAGTATAGATGTACTTGCTGAGATTTCTCCCGAAATCACCCCACTCTTTATATCCTTACTATCCTTCCATCTTGGGAATGATAGAAATACTTGCAGGTGAGGATGGATCAGATGGGTACGACCCCGGTGATGACGCCTTAGACCCTCGAGGGTCTGATTGAGGCCGCCCTTAATGGGCCAGTGACTCTTGACCGCCCGGGTCAGTGGGAGGTGGAGTCACTGAAGGTGACCATGTACAGTTCCGTCGGTCTATATCCTTCGGGGTGTTGTTTAGTACTAGGGGTTGACGAGTCCCTTCACTTGAGACGTATTTTTGGAACGCCTTCTAGGGCAATATGTGAGGTAGGGCCTAGTCTGGACTTGGATCGGCTTCGCTGGGGCCCGAACCTTATGAAAGTGAAGAAGGAACCCGTCAGATGAACATATGGGCAATGTTAAGACCCATACTGTATTTTGATGCCCTGTATTGATGATTTTGGTAAAGTCTTTCCGCGTGTGGGAAGCACTATTTTGGTTTCTTGGACAAGTTATGTAATGATTAAAATCCTGCCCATGTATAATATTATGTTTGGGATCCATAGCGTAACCACGTGATGTATGTTATAGAAGGCTTGGCCTTTTTATTCCACTGCGATAATCTTTACTTGACGTTTCAAAAAAAAAAAAGGTAAATGTATGATATGACGAGGGGTGAACTTCCTTGCGTTGTTCGTCCCCGACGCCTCTATTCACGTGCGATCCCAAGCGTGGGTTGGGGCGTCGACAATAAGAAAATGCACGTGTGACTAAGATGATATTTGTTGGATGATTGGGAGGCTAGGATGAATGCTTAAAGAAATATATTGTATGCTTAGTGATAAATCCATGCTTAGCAAGGTGTATGATTCTAGGCTTGAGATTTACATTTTTATTGGTGGATTTGGTTACTTTGGTATAAAGGAAAAAGAGAGCATGATTAGTATGAAAAATGGTGACAAAATGCATGCATGTTAAAATGATGTTTGGAGTTGAAAAGAATTTAAATTGGTGCATATATGGGTTTCGGTTTTAGGGTTTAGGGTTAAGTTTTTAATTGATTAACTATTCTTTCATATGATGATTGAGCCTTGAATACTTGGAGAGGGTTTGAAGCATGAAAAAATTTGGTGGATTTCGTAGCATGATGTTTCGGTTTCACATGTATGATTTAGTGTGCTATTTTGGTGGAAGGAAAAGTGATGAAAATACTAATCCTAAGGACAATAGGGTTTGGTCAACCTCTCTTAGTGAGGCTAAAATGGTTTAGTTAATTTTACTAAGGTTTAGTGAGTATGTGGAAGGAAATAGAAAGAAAAAACCCTAGGTAGTAACCAAAGAGGGTCTCGGCCCAACCATAGGGGTGGAGGCCGAGCACCCCACTCAACTTATTAGGCCCAATTATGTGCTTATATATGAATGGTAAGTTGAATGATGTGATGTTTGACTTATGAAAGAAGATGGCTAAGTGTGCACTTAGGTTCGTCTCGGGTTTTTGCATGATTAGCATTAAAGGTTTGCATGTCACATGCATAGAGCACAAAAATCATGTTTTTGGAGTCAAACATGTTTTCAAAGGAAAAGAAAAGAATTAAATTTTTATAAGAACCCCAAAAGCTGGGACGGGGTAGTGCCCCAGTGGAACTCCCTGTTCACTCAGGAGTGATTAAAGTTGAGTGAAAGCCCCTGGGTCGAAGAAGAACAGTTGGCGAACTATGTATGGATCCAAAAGGTGTCCGGAGCGTGGTCGTACCTAATGCTAGTGGGTGCCATAAAAGCGGTGTTGGTCTCGGCCTCACCATATGAAAAGTTTGTAGTTGCTCGGAGAGAAATCCCCGAGTGATGAAAAGCGCGAAAGGGCGCGAAACGTATTCACCTAGGTTGACATGGTCGCTGGGTGTGACGGTAACTAGCGGGGAGCACACGGTGCATAGGGGAACCGTGAGGTGTCCAAAAATAAAAATGAATAGTGACAGGGAAGGCGATACGTAACTCCCGTATCACTGATAAGGACTTTCACGACATGACGGGGAAGGCGATACGTAACTCCCGTATAACTGATGTGACGACGGTAAAGGCGATACGTAACTGCCGTCGAGGTCAAAGAATGATATGAATATGATAAGTAGCGCCTAAGATAAGAAATGATGAAAGAAACGAAAAGTTTTTACGAAAAAGGGTTTTTAAAGCATGAGTCAAAAGAATTTCGTATATGATGAACCCTTTTTTATGAAAAGCAAGTATATGAACCAAGATTGAAAGAAAGTCAAGTTTTTATGAAAGTCTTCATGAGCATATGCATTTGCTAAGTCATTAGTTGCATATGCATGACACATGTTCTGTTTGTTATTCACTGATATGTATACTTGAAATGATTTCGTTAAGATAGTTGTGTACTTACTGAGATTTCTCGAAATCTCACCCCTTTATATTTCTACTATCGTTCCTTGTGGGGACAATAGAAGTTGTTGCAGGAAAATATGACGTTGACAACTATGAGACTCAGAGAGACTCTCTAGACCACTGATGGTCTAGTGATCTCCCCACCTGTTGACGTGGTCGCGGGGTCAGCGTTTGGATGAGGATGTTTACTTACGTTTTATTTAGATCTTAGAAGTTCCCGATGTTTTGGGAGAGTATATATATATATTTTTGGAGACTGATACACTTAATGATATTTAGTAATATGAAGTTTATTTTGGGATCTTAAAGTTGTTATACCATGTGACATAAGGCAAAATTTTAAGTTCTTGCCTGCTTATAGAATGGCTTGACCTTTTCTACTGCGAAAATTTCCTATTCACTGCGTTTAGTTTTAAATGCATACTCGAACGTAAATAAGAATGAGGGGTGAACTTCCTTGTGTTGCTTATCCCCTACGCCTCGGTTCGCATCCGATCCCAAGCGTGAACGGGGGCGTCGACATAATCCACTTATCCCTTTTTGTTTTAGGGTAATCATCCTCTTTAGCTTAGACTTGGTTGGCAAACAAAAATTAAGGGTTGATCTTGTGACACATGCCAAAAGATTAGGCATACATATCCTTTCCTTTTAAGCAACAAAATCTTGAATTGAGACAAAATAGCATTCGACACCCCAAAACCTCTTAAGACCAAATCCAAAACCTCCTCATGCTTAAACCCCCAAAATGCCATGTGTCCTTACACATGTCAAGCTTTTAGATTCATCACAAATTCTGAACTAAAGGGTGAAAGAACAATCCCAAAATACTTGGATATATCAAATCATGCCACATATACCTCCCTTAGGTCTTAGATTACTCATTTCTTCTTCTTTTAGACTTGGTCAGCAAGCAAGCCTAATATTAAGCCATTTGTCCCTACACATGGCATGATATCATATGTGGTAGAAATATATTTTCAAGGAATAAGTCACGAAGTCAGTTATCCAAGTCAAAGTCGGTGCTCTTCTACGCTCAATTTGATTACGTCAATTTCAAGTCCAATTACGTCCTTGATCAGGTCTGTATCTCTTAAAACTCAAAACTTGAAAGTTGTATTTATTTTTCTTTTCTTTCCATAGCATCTTGAATCATCTCAATCCAAAATCAAATTATAAAGTTATGCACAGATTACCAAAGAACGTCGAAACTATCTGAAATTTTCTAATCTGAAAATATCATGTAGTATATTCCTTATTTATACTACTTCACTTCCTTTGTCAATCTTCCTTCAATTTATAAATATCTCCTTGAATATTTAAAATCCATATATTCGCATCATACTTAGTGTCTCCAATAATTTTTCTAACATCTAGGTATTTCCCAAATATTTTTCCTCCAATATATATAAGCTTATATCAACAAAAGGTTTATAGGAAATATATATATATACTTAGGAAATATATATATATATATATTTCCTAAAAGTCTCAAAGGTTTCCTCAAATAATTTTAAAGAAACATAACCATGTCAAGCACAAAAATTAAAAAGGACACCTATAAATTCGAGTTATCACACCTCGGGTGTCAGAACTCAGAGTTGCTAATGAAGGAGTAACTCACGATTAGTTTTGTGCGTTTCAAGAGGATAAGATGGCAAGGAGTCGTCGTGACACCACTCCCCCGTGACGCAAGGAGAGGGTAGTAGAAAACCCTCCACTGGAAGGTGGGCAAGCGATAGCGGAAGCTTTTCGCCAAATGACAGAGGTTGTAAGAAACCAGATAGAGTAGAGCTGATGCCATCGCCACGAGGAAGCTAGAGGAGAAACACAAGGCTATCCATTTGAAAGATTCTTGGTCTATCGATATCCATATTTCCTGAGAATAGAGGGAGCTCTGAAAGCCAACAAGTGGATGATGTACCTAGAGCGCACTTATAAGATTAGCGGCTACACTGAAGTGCAAAGGTCCAGTATGCAGGGCATTTTCTCCAAGGAGAAACCAGTTTATGGTGGGATACAAAGAGGAAATTGTTGAAGTAAGAATTGGGAGAAAATTTGGCTCCCACGTGGGAGCGATTCAAAAAGGAATTTAATGATCGCTTGTTTTTAGAAACGGCAAAGTAGCGAAAAATATTGGAGTTCACCACCTTAGTGCAAGGCAATATGACGATGGAACAATATGCAACTCGATTCTTGGAATTAGGCAGGTTCCTCATTTGATTGCAACAGAGAAGATGTAGGCACATAAATTTCAAGAGGAACTACAGCCGAGAATTCGCAATCAAGTTGTGTGCCTACGAATCAAAAAGTTCCAAGAACTAGTGAACATAGCATCCATTGCCGAAGCAGAACAGAGGAGCCTGATCATGCAAGCTCAAATGCACAAGAAAAAAGGGTTCCCTACTCCCTAGGAAACAATGCCAGGAAGAGGAAGTGTGACGACCCGAGATTTTCATTTTTTCTATCTTTTAATTAAGGAATTTATTTAATTTGGATAATGATGATATTGAATAGTGAGGGTGAAGGCTTGGCCTTAACATTTAAGCCTTGAGAGTTTAGAGTAAGATATTGGGCCAAGAAAGGGATAACAAGCCCATAAGCCCAAAAGATTGGCCCATGATCCATCAAGCCCACACATGAGACACTTGTCACCTCTAGAGAAATCCTAGTGAGTCAACTAAGACTAGTAGATAAAAGTGGAAAATTGCTAGTAGTTGGAAGTTGACTAGTGGATTTGTCTTATAAGATAGATTGTGAAATCTCATGATGAGATTTTTCCATCATTGGGATATCTTGGGAAGAACAAAAATATTTTCTATTTTAGTCTTTCTAGGATATACCATATTTAGATAAGTGACATTTGTAGATGAAATAGGAAGTGGAAGAGAAGAGAATGAGGAATTCGGTGGAGGCATGTAGCCGAAACCCCTTTGGGGTGTTTTCTATGTGATCTTCCACAATCTAAGCCAATGATCACACATAAGATCATGTAAGAAAGAGATGACAAGATGATTGACAAGTAAGGGGAGGTGTCATGGGGAAGAGGAAAGGAAAAAGGAGAAGAAAACCTAGAGCGGTCTAGGTGGAGTTGTCGTGAGCCTCATTCAGGTTTTCCTAGAAGCATTTCCAAATCTAGTTGAGAGAACACTTTAGATTGGTGTGAGAAGAGATAAGACACATGTGTAAGGGTTTAGGCAAGAGTGATGACTTGAGAAGTGGATGAATAGATGTATGAGAAGAGAGGAAACCATGGGAAGGGAAAGGAAGGTTTCGGTTGAAACCAAAGTGGAGCTAGCCGAACCATGCTTGCCCTTTTTTCCCAAAAGGATGACTTTGTAATTTTATGGATTGACATATGAGGTGATGGTGAGTAGATGGATGAGTGATGTGAGGGAAATGGAAGCCAAAAACCTTATGGAGGGAGCCGGCCATAGCAAAGGGTGAGACGAAACAAAATCTACCTAGGCATGGGCTAGATTTGATCTTGAAATAGACATGAGATGGAGGTCAATCAAAAGGTCACTCAACCCCTCAAGTGTCACACCTAAAAAACTAGTGGAATGAGTACCTAGTACCCTATGGAGAGGCATCGCCGAATGGCCTAAGGAGGGAGTCTCCCTCACTTGGTTATTCACTTGCACAAACCCTTTCACTCTCTCTACCTCTCGGCCAACTCTCTCTTTCTCTCTATCTTCTTTTGCTTCACTTCCTTCTATCCTCTAGACATCAAACTAACCTAAGTTTAGAGGAGCTAGAATCAATTCTTGAAGAGGAGTTGCTCTTGAAGGGGTAAGTTTCTTTTAAGCCAAGATCAAGCCTAGAAACCTAGAGAAGAGCACACACCACATCCATGTCCTTGTGTAGAGTTTTCTTTAAAATGTTATGTTCTTAGATTAATCTAATGAAATGCTTAATATATTTTCAGATTTCATCTAAGCTAGCTAGGAGTATTGTAAGTATATTCTTATCTTGCCCTTAGCAATTTTAGTATACTTTTAAATGAATTTGGTTGGATTGTTTGAATATTTGCTTGTGTATGCTAAAATGAAACTCTTTAGTGGTGAAAAATGCCATGCTTAGTTAGGTAGAAATCCATGTTTAAGTTTATGATTTCTTTAAGTTTAAGAACATGAAATAATGTGTGGATTTAGTAACTTATTCAACATAAGGTGGAATGGAGAAAATGCATGCATGACTTTAGGTTAAATGGCAGGATATTGGATGATGATATTGGTATTGTTTATTTGGTGGCAAAATCTATATTTAAGTCCAAGTATCTTGCTAGATTAAAGATTTTATCATGTTGTGGATTTGAATATTTGATATAAAGGATGATTGTGGTATGGCCAACATGATGAGTAATGAAGTTACATATGCTTGTTAAAAAAATTTGATTTGGAGTTGAAAAAGGTTGGATTGTGCATATATGTATTTTGGACTTAAGGGTTTTAGGTTGAGCTATCTTTTCAACTATTGTTTATGTTATGATTAAATTTTAAATATTTGGAGAAATTAGAAGTATAATGACTAAAGGTTTATGAAAGCATGATTTGTGGTTTTCACCTAAGTAATTGAGTGAGCTATCTTGATGAAAAGATGAGGGTTTAAAGTGATAATTTAAAGGCTCTAGGGTTTCGGCACCCCTAGGTGTGTATGAGGCCCAATAAGTGTTTTTGGGTAGGAAGGAAGTGGAATTATATGGTGCATAAATTGTGAAAGAGCTGATGTAGAATACACGTTATGTTCGTCTCACATTTCACATGTTCAGTGATATGAGTCTCATGTCTCATGTATGCAGCATGAAAATCATGGTTTAAATATGTTTTTAAAAGTAAGGAAAAGAGTTAAAGTTTTATCATAACCCCAAAGGCTGGGACGGGGTAGTGTCTCAGTGGAACTCCCTGTTCACTCAGGAGTGTCTAAAGTCAAGTGAAAACCCCTGGGTCGACAAAGAACCGTCGGCAGACCATGTATGGCTCCAGAAGGTGTCCGGAGCGTGGTTGCACTTAAAGCTAGTGGGTGCATACAAGACGGTGTTGGCTTTTGCCTTCCCGCTACAGAAAAGTTTGTAGTCGCTCGATGAGTGATCAATCGTCGAGTGATGAAGAGCACGAAAGAGGGCAAAACGTAGCTACTTAGGTTTGATACGGTTTCCGGGTGCTATGGTAACTAGCAGAAATACACGGTGCGTAGGGGAACCGTGGGGTGTCCAACAAGATATCATGACGAAAAGATGGGCTTTCGGGCCATATATGATATGATATGATAAGTGGCGCCTAAAATAAGAAAAAACGAAAAACATTTTTGAAAAGATGATTTTTTGAAAAGAATGTTCAAACGTCTTGTTTTGTTGGATTACAAGCGAGTATATGAAAGGAATAAAAAGAAAAGAAATTGAAAAAAAAATGGCATGAGCATGTGCATAAAGTAAAGGAATGAGTCCCATAATGCATAATGTATAGATGATTGTTTGTTATTCATTTAGTTGTATGCTTGAAATGCTTTTGTTGAGATATAAATATACTTACTGAGATTTCTCCTGAAATCTCACCCCTCTCTATCTCTCCACTATCTCCCCTCTTTCGGGACGATAGAAGTAGTTGCAGGTGATGACGACCCTGATGAATATAGTTCCAGGGACGACGTTTCGGACCCCCAAGGGCCCGATTGAGTCCGTTACTTCTTAGTTGGTGACTCTCGGCTATTTGGGCTGATGGGCGGCAAAGTCACTACCCTTGGCTGCTTATCTTTTGGGGAACCTACGCCCTATGGGGTGTTGTTTGGTCCTTGGCATAGACGATTCTCTCCACATGCTCATCTGTATGAGTCATCCTAAGGGATGAGATGTGAGGTGAAGCCGACCTTGGACTTGGACCGTCTTCGTTAAAGCCCAAATTTCAAAAGGATTAAGAATGAGCCATTGGATTAGGAAAAAAGGGTAGGGGAAATCTTCTATGAGACTTTTGTATTTACTTAAAATATTTTGGGCTTCCGTTGTTTTGGACGAATGAACAATTATGGATGATATTTATGTTTATGTTAATAGTAATGCAATGCTTTGGGATATTACATTGTTACGTCATGTGATGTACGCTTAGAAATGTTTGACATTTTTCCACTGCGAAAACCTTTATTCTCTATTTATAATATACAATAAGACGAGGGGTGAACTTTCCTGTGATGCTCATCCCCGACGTCTCGGTTTGCGTCTGATCCCAAGCGCAAGTTGGGGTGCTGACAGCGGTGGTGTCAGAGTAATTAAGTCTCTGGGTAAAAAGCCACAAGTCCTAGGAGAAAGAATCACTTGGTATTGGTTATGATCTCTTAGCTATAGGCTTGAATTCTTAGAGCGGTTGGTTAGAGATGATATCCGTTTGCATTTATGATGCTGGAAGTTCTAAGAGGTGAAAGTGCAAGAGTTAAGGTAACTCATGAAGGAGTTCTGTGCTTTTCAGGAAATCATGGCAGGAGGAAAGCGTCGTGCTCCTACCTCGAGACCTGAAGCACCACCACAAGGAGTTCCGAACGCCCTGTTAGATGGTGGACAGGCGATAGCGGAGGCTATTCGCCAGATGACAGAATTGGTAAAGAATCAAATGGAACAAAGTCGATGTCATCCAAACACTGGAAGAGGAACGTCAGGATGTCCCTATGAGAAATTCTTGGTCTATTGGTATCTGAACTTTATGGGAACTGAAGGAGCTATGAAAGCGGACCGTTGGATCATGGACTTGGAGCGCACCTTTGAGATTAGTGGTTGTACTGAGACGCAGAAAGTACAGTATGCCGGTCACCTACTACAAGGGGAAGCCGGTTTATGGTGGGACATGAAGAAGAAGCTACTAAGACAAGAGCTTGGAGAAAACGTAACCCCTACTTGGGAGCGTTTTAAAACGGAGTTCGATGACCGCTTCTTCCCTGAATCGGTTAAACAGAATTAGAAATTGGAGTTCGCCGCACTGACGCAAGGAAGTATGACAGTGGATTTATACACTGCAAAATTTATGGAACTGACACGATTCACTCTGCATCTAGTGGTAACAGAGAAAATGAAAGCGAAGAAATTCCAAGATGGCTTGCAACCAAGAATTCGCAACCAAGTGGCCTGTCTGAGAATTGAAAGCTTCCAAGAACTGGTAAACGTGGTAGCTATTGCTGAGACGGAGCAAATCAGCCTAATTAGTCAAGCTCAGATACATAAAAAGACGAGTTTTCCTTACTCTTCGGGAAAGGATGAGGGAAAGAGAAGAAATATTTTTCCTGTGGATAAAGGAAAGGGCAAAGTGAGCAGACCTGGAGTGCCGACATCATCGCCACCATGCAGAACTTTTGGACGACCGCACAAAGGCGAATATCGAGTGGCGACGGGAGCTTGCTTCCGGTGTGGTCAAGTGGGCCACATGATGTGTGATTGCCCTCAGATGGCTTCTAGTAGAGTTGCAGCGCCTAGAGGAAAGGCGAATACCCCCACAAAGGCAAAAGTGTATGCCATCGCCCCAAGAGAGGTGGACGTGGATGAGGAGGAGGCCATCAATGCTGATATTATTACTGGTAATAATCCGATCTTACTTTGATTTAAAGTATAAGATGATTTTTCGTAAGGTAACCATAGGAAAATTTTATAGGTGAAATTATTATGATGAATAATGTGGTATATGCTTTGTTTGACTCTGGCGCGAAGAGATCTTTCATTTCCTATGATTGCGTTTGGAGATGTAAGCTAGATGTCAAACCGCTAGCACAGAAGGTGTTGGTAACACTCCCTGACGGGAAGGTGATTGGATGTCAACGGATAGTGAGGAACTGCCCGTTGGAAATTGCTGGCGTAAGGTTAAACGCCAACTTGATAGCTTTTCACTTGTTGGGATTTGACATAATATTAGGTATGGATTGGTTGTCTGAACATTATACCAAAATCGATTGTCGAAAAAAGGAGATCATGTTTGAGCTGTCTGACGAAGAAAAGCTGCGTTATAAAGGGGAGATAGTTAGTTCTGTTTCATCTATTGTGACAGCAAAAAGGGTGATGAAAAGTCTGAAGGGAGAAGCAGAAGTGTTCTTGTTAATATCCTTGAATGGATTGGAGAGTGCCAAGAGTATTGAAGACATCCCGATAGTGAAAGATTTTCCTCAGGTATTCTCTGATGATCTGCCTAGATTACCCCCAGATCGTGAAACTGAGTTCACTACTGAATTGGAACCTGCTACGGCTCCAGTTCATAAAGCCCCCTATCGAATGGCACCAACAGAGCTGAAAGAATTAAAGGTGCAGATCGAGGAACTGTTGGAGAAGGGGTTTATACGACCTAGTTCATCGCCATGGGGAGCCCCAGTCCTATTCATGAAAAAGAAGGACGGGACGATGCGAATGTGTATCAATTATAGAGAACTCAATAATGTTACCATCAAGAACAAATATCCGTTACCATGGATAGACGATTTGTTGGATCAACTGCAAGGAGCAACAGTATTCTCAAAGATTGATCTTAGATCAGGGTATCATCAACTGAAGATCAAGGTGCAGGATGTGCCCAAGACGGCTTTTCAAACCCGTTACAGACATTTTAAGTTCCTGGTCATGCCTTTCAGATAACGAATGCCTCGGCAGCATTCATGGATCTGATGAATCGAATTTTTCGACATTATTTAGATAGTTTTGTTATAGTCTTCATCGACGATATTTTAATATATTCCTGGAATGACGAAAAGCACAAAGATTATTTAAAGACTATGCTGAGTATTTTATAAGAGTACCAGTTATACGCCAAACTTAGCAAGTGCGAGTTTTGGCTTAGAGAGGTCAAATTTTTGGGACACGTAATCTCAAGAAAAGGAGTAGCCGTGGATCCAGCTAAGATTGAGGCGGTGACAGAATGGCAGAGACCGACTAGTGCTCATGAGATACGTAGTTTCCTTGGATTGGCAAGATACTACAAAAAGTTTGTAGAAGGATTTTCGAAGCTATCTGACCCTCTGACAGCCTTGACTAAGAAAAACGCCAAGTATGTTTGGAGTGAGCAGTGTGAGCAAAGTTTCCAAGATTTGAAGAAGAGATTAACTTCGGCAACAGTATTAGCATTACCAGAACCCCACAAGCCTTATGTAGTATATAGTGATACCTCGAAAATGGGTTTAAGATGCGTTTTGATGCAAGAAGGACTGGTAGTTGCATATGCATCTCGACAACTTAAAGACCATGAGCGAAATTACCCCACTCATGATTTAGAATTAGCAACAGTAGTATTTGCATTGAAGATCTGGAGACACTACTTGTATGGGGAAGAATGTGAGATATATACGGATCACAAGAGCCTAAAGCATCTGTTCAGTCAGAAGAATCTAAATATGAGGCAGAGAAGGTGGATCGAGACCATAGTTGATTTCCAGTGTGAGATCAAGTATCACCCAGGAAAGGCTAACGTTGTGGCAGACGCTTTACGTCGAAAGACTCGAGCGGAAGAACTACTTATATTGACAGCTATGCGAGACATGCTGGTTAAGAACCTGCCTAGAGAAGCGATGTTTGCAGCAGCACAAGAAATTACCTCGTTAACTAAAAATGAAATTTGAGAAGAATAGCGAAACGATGCTAAGTTGGAAAAGGTCCAACAGAAATTGCTGGAAGGGCAAGGATTGCCCCACTTTATGATATCGGATGATGGAACACTGTATTTTGGAAAAAGGACAGTGATACTGGACAATCAAGAATTGAAGGAAAGACTTATGAGGGAAGCGCACTGCACCCCTTATACAGCTCATCCTGGAAGTACCAAAATGTATCAAGACCTAAAAGGAATATTCTTGTAGGAAGGTATCAAGAAGCACATAGCTATGTTTGTAGCTAAATGTTCAATATGCCAATTGGTTAAGACAGAGCATCAACGCCCAGCAGGAATATTACAACCTTTGCCAATCCCAGAATGAAAATGGGAAGACATGTCTATGGACTTCATAGTAGGATTTCCGAGAACATCAGTAAGAAAGAACACAATCTGGGTAATGGTGGATAAACTGACCCAAAAGTGCATATTTCTTGCCCATAGCCAACACAGATTCGATGGAAAAACTGGCAAAGATCTATGTAAAGGAAATAGTTTGTCTGCATGGTGTACCCAGGACAATTGTTTCAGATCGAGACCCCAGATTTACGTCTCGTTTCTGGAAAATTTATAGAAAATGATGGGATCTGACCTAAAGTTTAGCAGTGCCTATCATCCACAAACAGATGGTCAGACAGAACGAACTATTCAAACCATAAAAGACATGTTGTGGGCATGCGTATTAGACTCGAGTGGCGATTGGGAAATTCTTTTACCTTTAATCGAATTCGCTTACAACAATAGCTTTCAAGCTACTATTCAGATGGCACCGTACGAAGTCCTGTATGGGAGGAGGTGTAGGTCACCCCTATACTGGGATGAAGTAGGTAAAAGCAGGGTGTTAGGACCCGAATATTTACAAGAGGTTAGAACTCAAGTGGATATGATACGGGATAGAATGAGAACTGCCCAAAGTAGACAGAAAAACTACGCGGATTGACGAAGAAGACCGTTGGATTTCGCGATTGGTGATTGGGTGTACATCAAGATTTCCCCAATGAAGGGAGTAGCCCGGTTCGGCAGAAAAAGGAAGTTAAATCCCCTTTACGTTGGACCTTATGAGATTATTGAGAAAGTTGGAGCAATTGCTTACCAATTGGACTTACCTGTGAGCTTGCAAGGAGTCCACAATGTAATTCATGTATCGTCTTTAAAGAAAAATTTTGGTGAAGGACCGGTGACGGTGATGGACCCAAGCAATATTGAGTTACATCCCAACCTAACTTATGAAGAATGGCCAACACAGATTGACAACCGCAAGGAACGGGAATTGCGGAATCGTAAAATTTCATTGGTTAAAGTATTGTGGAACAACCCAGCTTTTCAAGAAGCAACATGGGAACGTGAGGATGTTATGAGAGCCAATTATCCTCATTTGTTTGTAAATGAGTGATATGTTTGCTGTTTTCTTGTTTGAACTTGTTGTATTGTATGAATGATGATATATATAATATATATGTTGATATATGGGTGTCTTAACTATTTTATGTTTCATACTACCCGACTATCATAGTGACTTGTGAAACTTTAACCAGGATATGGCTCGAAATAGGAGGAACCCACGCATGTCAGTAGCTACAGTAGCTCAGTTAAGAGAGAGAAGAGAAAACAGGCTAAGGATATTACGTAGAAGACGTGAAAGAATAAGAGTACAAAGGCTGAGATCTTTAGACCATTTTAAGAGACACCGCACCCATCTTATGGATATAGATCGTGAGGGAGCGCCTGTCTTTCGTCATGCTAGGCTGCATGAAGAGCGACAACCGCCTAAGAAATGGATTAGGGCAGAAAGAAAACAGTTATGAAGGTTGATTCGAGGCGAGATGAGTGAGCCTAGTGGAGAGCCACTAAATTTCTCCGATACCTCGAATGACCGAATGACACAGCGGGAAGAAGGAATACCCCGGATAGACACAGAGGCGGAAATTATGCATAAGTTGAATGAATTAAGGACAAATATGTACTACGATCCCGATGTGGATGCTATATTTTATTTCTCTCAGGATTCTGTGACATAGGAGGAGGACGTACCATCATGTTCGTCATCAGAAGAGTCCAGCGCCACGAATGCTAGAGGTATATTAATTTTATTAGTATCCATATCATGACATGAACTGATTTCGAGGACGAAATCTTCTTTTTAGTGGGAGAGGATGTGACGACCCGAGATTTTTATTTTTTTTATCTTTTTAATTAAGGAATTTATTTAATTTGGATAATGATAATATTGAGTAGTGAGGGTGAAGGCTTGGGCTTAAGATTTAAGCCTTGAGAGTTTAGAGTAAGATATTGGGCCAAGAAAGGGATAACAAGCCTATAAGTCCAAGAGATTGGCCCATTATCCATCAAGCTCACACATGAGACACTTGTCTCCTCTAAATAAATCCTAGTGAGTCAACTAAGACTAGTAGATAAAAGTGAAAAATTGCTAGTAGTTGGAAGTTGACTAGTGAATTTGTCTTGTAAGATAGATTGTGAAATCTCATCATGAGATTTTCCATCATTGGGATATCTTGGGAAGAACAAAAATATTTTCTATTTTAGTCTTTCTAGGATATACCATATTTAGATAAGTGACACTTGTAGATGAAATAGGAAGTGGAAGAGAAGAGAAGGAGGGATTCGGTGGAGCCAGGCATGTAGCCGAAACCCCTTTGGGGTGTTTTCTATGTGTTCTTCCACAATCCAAGCCAATGATCACACATAAGATCATATAAGAAAGAGATGAAAAGATGATTGACAAGTAAGGGGAGGTGTCATGGGGAAGAGGAAAGGAAAAAGGAGAAGAAAACCTAGAGGGGTTCGGGTGGAGTTGTCGTGAGCCTCATTGGGGTTTTCCTATAAGCATTTCCAAATCTAGTTGAGAGGACACTTTAGATTGGTGTGAGAAGAGATAGGACATATGTGTAAGGGTTTAGGGAAGAGTGGTGACTTGACAAGTGGATGGATTGATGCATGAGAATAGAGGAAACCATGGGAAGGGAAAGGAAGGTTTCGGTTGAAACCAAAGTGGAGCAAGTCGAACCATGCTTGCCCTTTTTCCCAAAAGGATAACTTTGTAATCCTATGGATTGACACATGAGGTGATGGTGAGTAGATGGATGAGTGATGTGAGGGAAATGGAAGCCAAAAACCTTATGGAGGGAGCCGGCCATAGCAAAGGGTGAGACGAAACAAAATCTACCTAGGCATGGGCTAGATTTGATCTTGAAATAGACATGAGATGGAGGTCAATCAAAAGGTCACCCAACCCCTCAAGTGTCACACCTAAAAAACTAGTGGAATGAGTACCTAGTACCCTATGGAGGCATCGCCGAATGGCCTAAGGAGGGAGTCTCCCTCACTTGGTTATTCACTTGCACAAACCCTTTCACTCTCTCTACCTCTCGACCAACTCTCTCTTTCTCTCTATCTTCTTTTGCTTCACTTCCTTCTATCCTCTAGACATCAAACTAACCTAATTTAGAGGAGCTAGAATCAATATTCTTGAAGAGGAGTTGCTCTTGAAGAGGTAAGTTTCTTTTCAGCCAAGATCAAGCCTAGAAACCTAGAGAAGAGCACACACCACATCCATGTCCTTGTGTAGAGTTTTCTTTAAAGTGTTATGTTCTTAGATTAATCTAATGAAATGCTTAATATATTTTCAAATTTCATCTAAGCTAGCTAGGAGTATTGTAAGTATATTCTTATCTTGCCCTTAGCAATTTTAGTATACTTTTGAATGAATTTGGTTGGATTGTTTGAATATTTGCTTGTGTATGCTAAAATGAAACTCTTTAGTGGAGAAAAATACCATGCTTAGTTAGGTAGAAATCCATGCTTAAGATTATGATTTCTTTAAGTTTAAGAACATGAAGTAATGTGTGGATTTAGTAACTTATTCAACATGAGGTGGAATGGAGAAAATGCATGCATGATTTTAGGTTAAATGGTAGGATATTGGATGATGATATTGATATTGTTTATTTCGTGGAAAAATCTATATTTAAGTCCAAATATTTTGCTAGATTAAAGATTTTATCATGTTGTGGATTTAAATATTTGATATAAAGGATGATTGTGGTATGGCCAACATGATGAGTAATGATGTTACATATGCTTGTTAAAAAAAATTGATTTGGAGTTGAAAAAGGTTGGATTGTGCATATATGTATTTTGGACTTAAGGGTTTTAGGTTGAGCTATCTTTTCAACTATTGTTTATGTTATGATTAAATTTTAAATATTTGGAGAAATTAGAAGTATAATGACTAAAGGGTTATGAAAGCATGATTTGTGGTTTTCACCTAAGTAATTGAGTGAGCTATCTTGATGAAAAGGGGAGGGTTTAAAGTAATAATTTAAAGGCTCTAGGGTTTCGGCCAAGACATGTTTTTGGTGTTAGAAAAATATATTAAATTTATTGAAGATAAATGGAGTGTTTGGAGAAAAATAGGAGAAGAAAAGGCTAGGAAACACTAAGGGAGGGTCTCGGCCCAACCCTAGTGGGAAGGGGCCGAGCACCTCTAGGTGTGTATGAGGCCCAATAAGTGTTTTTGGGTAAGAAAGAAATGGAATTATGTGGTGCATAAATTTTGAAAGAGCTGACGTAGAATACACGTTATGTACGTCTCACATTTCACATGTTCAGTGATATGAGTCTCATATCTCATGCATGCAGCACGAAAATCATGGTTTAATCATGTTTTTTAAAGGAAAGAAAAGAGTTAAAGTTTTATTACAACCCCAAAGGCTGGGATGGGGTAGTGACCCAGTGGAACTCCCTGTTCACTCAAGAGTGTCTAAAGTCGAGTGAAAATTCTTGAGTTGGTAAAGAACCGTCGGCAGACCATGTATGGCTCCAAAAGGTGTCCAGAGCGTAGTCACACCTAAAGCTAGTGGGTGCATACAGGACGGTGTTGGCTGTTGTCTTCCCGCTACAGAAAAGTTTGTAGTCGCTTGGTGAGCGATCAATCGCCGAGTGATGAAGAGCGTGAAAAGGCGCGAAACGTAGCTACTTAAGTTTGATATGGTCGCCGGGTGCTATGGTAACTAGTAGGAACACACGGTGCGTAGGGGAACCGTGGGGTGTCCAACAAGATGTCATGACGAAAAGATGGGCTTTGGGGCCATATATGATATGATATGATAAGTGGCGCCTAAAATAAGAAAAGATGAAAAGCATTTTTGAAAAGATGAGTTTTTGAAAAGAATGTTCAAACGTCTTGTTTTGTGAGATTACAAGTGAGCATATGAAAGGAATAAAAAGAAAAGAAATTGAAAAAAAAATGGCATGAGCATGAGCATGTGCATAAAGTAAAGGCATGAGTCCCATAATGCATAATGTATAGATGATTGTTTGTTATTCATTTAGTTGTATCGCCCCTCTTTCGGGACGATAGAAGTAGTTGCAAGTGATGACGACCCCGACGAATATAGTTCCAGGGACGACGTCTCGGACCCCTAAAGGTCCGACTGAGTCCGTTACTTCTGAGCCGATGACTCTCGGCTATTTGGGCCGATGGGCGGTGGAGTCACTACCCTTGGCTGCTTATGTTTTGGGGAACCTACGCCCTACGGGGTGTTGTTTGGTCCTTGGCATAGACGATTCCCTCCACATGAGTCGCCTATTTGAGTCATCGTTCGGGATGAGTTGTGAGGTGGGGCCAACCTTGGACTTAGACTGTCTTCGTTATGGCCCAAATTTCAAGGGGATTAAGAAAGAGCCTTTGGATTAGGAAAAGAGGGCAGGGGAAATCTTCTATGCGACTTTTGTATTTACTTAAAATATTTTGGGCTTCCATTGTTTTGGAAGAATGAACAATTATGGATGATCTTTATTTATGTTAATAGTAATGCAATGCTTTGGGATATTACATTGTTACGCCATGTGATCTACGCTTAGAAAGGTTTGACTTTTTTCCACTGCAAAAAAATTTATTCTCTATTTTTTTTAAAAATAGTACACGATAAGATGAGGGGTGAACTTCCCCGTGATGCTCATCCCCGACGTCTCGGTTTGCGTCTGATCCCAAGCGCAACCTGGGGCGCCGACAGGAAGAGTCCCCACCCAGCAGATAAAGGGAAAAGAAAAATGGTTGGCCAAGGAGCATTGGTTACACCACTACCATGTAGAAGATGCGGGCTGAGGCATAGTGGTGAGTACCAACTGGCGACCGGAGCATGTTTCAAGTGTGTGCAGGTAGGACACATGATTTGGGACTGTCCACAGAATACCCCCGGAGGAGCTGCAACACTTGGAGGAAAGGCAAACACCCCTGTAAAGGCTAAGGTGTATGCAATTACACCAGGGGAAGTGGATGTGTAGGTTGAGGAGGCAGTTGATGCCAGCATCATCACTGGTAACATTTCCTAACCTTACGTTGATTAAGATATGTGATGGTCTTCTTTGAGATAACGATAGGATGACTTATTTGGTAAGGTTAAATTGATGCAAAGTGTGGCATATGTCTTGTTTGATTCTAGAGCGACGAGATCTTTTATTTTTTATGATTGCGTTCAGAGGTGTAAGTTAGATGTGGAGCCTTTAGGTCAAAAGTTTATGGTAATGATACCTGATAGGAAGATAGTCAGATGCAATCGAATAGTAAGGGATTGTCCATTAGAGGTTGCCGGTTTAAAGTTGACTACCAACTTGGTAGTCTTTCATTTGATGGGATTTGACTTAATTCTGGGCATGGACTGGTTATCTGAGCATTATGCTAAGATCGATTGCCGCAAGAGGGAGATGGTCTTTGATTTACCAACAAAGGAGAAACTCTGTTACATGAGGGAAATAGTTAGCTTCATTTCCTCAATTGTGACAACAAGATGAATAAAAATAGGTATGACAGGAGGAGTAAAGGCATTTTTAGCAATAGCACTGAGTTCGCTAGAGGAAGCCAAGTGTATTAAATGGATTCTAGTGGCAGAGGATTTTCCTCAAGTCTTTTCAGATGATTTACTTGTATTGCCCCTTGCTCAGGAGATAGAGTTTGCAATTGAATTGGGACCGGCTACGGCTTCAATTCATAAGGTACCTTACAGGATGACACCAACAGAGCTGAAGGAGTTGAAAGTGCAAATCAAGGAACTACTAGAAAAAGGATTCATACGGCCTAGTTCGTCGCCATGAGGAGTATCAGTCTTGTTCATAAAGAAGAAAGATAGGACAATACGTATGTGCATAGATTATCGAGACTTAAATAAAGTCACCATCAAGAATAAGTATCCGTTGTCCCAGTTGGATCAACTATAAGGAGCATTGGTGTTTTCTAAGATAGATCTTAGATCTAGGTATCATTAGCTTAAGATCAAAGAGCAAGATGTGCCCAAAACTGTTTTCCAGGCTTGATATGGACACTTCGAGTTCTTGGTTATGCCTTTTGGGTTAACAAATACGATAGCAACATTCATGGAACTAATGAATCATATATTCTTATTTACTCTCGGAATGATGAGGAGCACAGGGAGCATTTATGGATTGTGCTAGGAACCCTGCAGAAGCACCAACTTTATGCCAAACTTAGTAAGCATGAGTTCTAGCTTCGAGAAGTTAAGTTTTTAGGTCATGTTATTTCCAGTGAAGGAGTTGCCATAGACTCGGCTAAGATAGAAGCATTAACGAATTGGCAGAGGTCAATGAATGCTCACGAAATACGTAGTTTTCTTAGGTTAGTAGGATACTACAGGAGATTTGTGGAAGGATTCTCCAAAGTTTCTAGTCCTTTGACGTCATTGACAAGGAAAAATGCCAAGTATGTTTGGAGTAACCAGTATGAGCAGAGTTTCCAAGAGCTTAAGAGGAGGCTAACTACAACATTAGTATTGGCCCTGCCAAAACCTCACAAGCCGTATATGGTCTATAGTGACACTTCAAAAATGGGTTTGGGATGTGTATTAATACAAGAAAGGCAAGTAGTAGCATATGCATCCCGACAACTTAAAGATCATGAACGAAACTACCCCACCCATGATTTGGAATTGGCAACGGTTGTGTTTGCGCTAAAGATTTGGAGACACTATTTATATGGGGGAAAATGCAAAGTGTTCATCGATCACAAGAGTCTCAAGTGTTTATTCAATCAGAAGACCCTAAATATGAGGTAGAAAAGGTGGATTGAAACTATAAGTGATTTCCAATGTGAGATTAAGTATCACCCCAGAAAAGCCAATGTAGGGGATGATGTACTAACTCGGAAGGCTCAAACGGAAGAACCTTCAATATTGTGAGTAATGCAAGACTTGCTGATTGGAGATCTACTAAGAGATGTTACGTTGGCAATGGTACAAGATATTGTTTCTCTGACAGAGGAAGAAATTTGGGAAGGACAGCTTAAAGAAGCTAAGATAGGAAGGATCTAGCAACAATTGTTGGAAGGGAAGGGGTCTCTGTATTTTGCAATTTCGGATAATGGAATGTTGTACTTTGAAAAGAAGAAAGTGATTCCTAATAATCTAGAATTGAAGGATAATTTTATGAGGGAAACTCATTGCACTCCCTACACAACCCATCCAGGTAGTACCAAGATGTACCAAGACCTGAAAGAAAGATTTTGGTGGGAAGGCATCAGAAAGGACGTCACTACTTTTGTGGCTAAGTGTTCGTTGTTTCAACCAGTAAAAGTAAAACACCAATGGCCAGTAGGAGAATTACAACCCCTACTGATTCCTAAATGGAAATGGGAAGATGTATCCACAGGTTTCGTGGTAAGATTCTAAGGACATCAGCAGGAAGTAATTCGATTCAGGTTATAGTCGACAAATTAACAAAGAGTGCTCATTTTCTATCTATAGCTAACACAGACTCGATGGAAAAGTTAGCACGAATCTATGTTAAGGAAGTAGTTAGTCTATATGGAGTGCCAAAGACAATTGTTTTAGATCGAGACACCAGGTTTACGTCTCGTTTCTGGCAGAGTCTACAAAAGATGTTGAGTACTAGTCTAAAATTCAGTAGTGCCTATCATCCGCAGATAGATAGGCAAACAGAATGAACTATTCAAAACTTAGAGGATATGTTGTGGGCCTGTGTGCTAGATTTAAGTGGTGACTGAGAAGGTCTTTTACCTTTGATCGAATTTGCCACCAACAATAGTTTTTAGGCTACTATTCAAATGACACCTTATGAAGCGTTGTACGGGAGGAAGTGTAGGTCACCCCAGTACTGGGACGAAGTTGGTGATAGTAAGGTGTTGGGGCCCAAGTATTTACAGGAAGTCAGAAAGTAGGTAGAGATGATACGAGAGAGAATGAGGATAGCTCAAATCAGCAAAAGAGCTATGCTGACAAGCATAGAAGAACTTTGGGATTCGAAGTAGGTGATTGGGTGTTCATCAAGATCTTGCCAATGAAGGGTGTAGTAAGGTTCGGTAAAAAGGGAAAACTAAGTCCCCGATATGTTGGACCAGTAGCTTACCGTTTGGCTTTACTAGAGGATCTGCAAGGAGTTCATAATGTTTTTCATGTATCTTCTTTGAAGAATACCTTTGGGGAAGGACTAGTGACAGTGATGGATTTGGGCAGCATTAAGTTGTGCCCTAACCTAACGTACAAAAAATGGCCAATGCAAATCAAAGATCAAAAGGAGTAGGAGTTGAGGAATCAAAAAATTTCTCTTGTTAAAGTACTCTAGAATAATCCTGCTTTCCAAGAAGCAACGTGGGAATGTGAAGACGTGATGAGGGCTAACTATCCTCATTTGTTTGTGAACTAGTTGTGTAATACTTTTTTGATTTGAACCTTGTTATGACTGAATATATATATATATATATATATGCACATTTTCATTATTTGTATGAATGTGATTGTTGTTCTTCTTTTTTCTGGCTTCTTTGTTTCTCTTTTAGAAACTGTAGTGATTTTTCTAACGATCTTAAGGAGGAAATGGCTAGAACTAGAAGAATCACGCATATGTTAGTTTCGACAGTAGCCCAGTTAAGAGGGAGGAATGAACATAGGTGTAGAATTTGCCTTAAGAGGCAGGAACTTTTGAAAGCAAAAAGACTTAGAAGATTGGAAGGGTATGAATGGCATCGTACCCATGTTATGGACGTGGATCATAGGGGAAACTCTATCTTTCGATGCACGTTACCGCACTAGGAGTGGCAACCACCATGTGAGTGGTCAATGACAGAAAGAGATATGTTGCACAGTTTGGATTAGAAAGAATGAGGAAATGAGAGTCTAGTGCCATTGGAATTTTTTGATATCCATCAGCGAGAGGAAGGTCAACCCATTGAAGATACTGAATTAGAAATTATGCACAAGCTCAATGAGATGAGGGTTAATATGTACTATGATCCAGATATGGACACGATATATAATTTATCGCAGGACTTAGTGACAGTAGAGGATGACGCACCATCCTACTCCTCTTCAGATGAATCTATGGCCACTAGTGCTAAAGGTATGGAATTTTCTTTCTGGTTTGGTTTTGTGTGTTTAGGATATTGCCTTAACGATTTCGATGACGAAATCTTTTTTAGAGGGGCAGGATGTGACAGCTAAACCCTGAGAGCTAGCATAGAAACCTTTTAACCTAGACCCTTTTCTTGTATGATGTATATAAGAGTTAGACCCAAATGTTAAAATTAAGGCCCATCTGAAGCCCGTAGGAAGCATTGGGGGGGGGGGCGCCTTTTTTGAGATTTTTTGGGCACTTGGCAAAACAAGACATCTAACTTTTGGTTTTTCCAATGAACCTTTTTGCATGGGAAGTTGAAAAAGGAGGATTTTGGAGAAAGTGAAAAAGTGGGAAGGCATGGGAGGTTGAGTGAGAAGTGGGAAGAAGATTTCTTGGAAATAACATGTTGACATGCTTTGACAAGTGACAAGCTATGAAAAGTAAGAAATGGTGAATTTTCAAGAAAGCCCTTCTAGGATTTCTCTCTAGGAAAATGGTAGAAAGTTAGAATGGAGATTTTACCCATGGGGAGGATATGTTTGGATAGAGAAATGGGAGGGGGAGCCGAAAATGTGCATGGCCTTTTTGGCTTCCCAATGCAAGTCCCATCATTGGGAAGCATGAGAGCTTTTCATGTGTCACCTTTCACCCATGCTCAAATAAGGGTTGAGATGGCCAATGTGGGAGTGTCCTTTTCACCCATCCCTTTCTCTTTCTTCCTCCTAAATTTTCAGACAAGCAAGATTTCCCAACTCACTCCACTTTCTTCTCACATTCTCACCACCCAAACAACCATCTCCCTTGCATACTTGTGTGTTTTTCTTCAAAGTTTTTGTTGGAATCATATACCTTGTAAGATGAGCATCTTTTGAACCTCCTTTTGATTCAACATACACAAATTAAAGGAGTTTTTTTTTTAGGGTTTTCGGCCCCCTATGTTTCTTTCACACTTATGAGTTTTTATGAAAAACTAGAGTTTTTGGTTCTTCTACAACAAAAGACCCTAAGGTCTTGAGGTTTTTAAATATATGAATAATAGAGTTGTTAGTCAAAAGTTTGTTTTTGAGAAAAACAAAAGTGAAAACTAGAGTTTATTCTTTTAAAGAATTCGTCCCTAGGATTTTCTCCAAGAAAATGACATTTTCTTGGAAACCCTTTTTTTTTAACAAAAGAGCATTCGGTTTTCTTAAGTCAAAAGTTTCCTAAATTTAATATTGATTCCAGTGTGCTCTTTTCAGATTTTCTTACTTTGTTCTTGGAAGTTTTATAAGTGCACTCCTAACCTAACTTTAGCATTATTTGTATATATTGAGAGAAATTGTTGTTGGTTGATTTACATTATTATTTTGCTTACTTGTTGGATGATCTTTTTATATTCTCTCTATGTTTTATTAAGATTATACCTTAGGGTTTAATCTAAGAGATATTTGATGGATAGGGAATACTTGATGAAAAATACAAGAAATATATCTTAGTGACTTTCGGCTAGGGTTAAATTAAGGCCATGCATGTTTTGGATGATGGAAATTTTATTCTTGGGAGCTTATATGTTTTGGCCATAGTGAGTTTTTGAAGGGAAACTTTGGACGTTTAACTCTTGGTTGATGATATGATCTTGACCTAATTCCTTGAGTGGTTTAAGGGATTAAAACTATTGATTTCATTGGTGTATGATTTTGGGTACATGCATGAAATCAAGTTTAGATCTTGTTTTGTGAAAGTTGACAAAGAATAATGAAACCAATGAGCATCTAGGGTTTCGGCCAAGGCCTCTTTATGGTTTGTTAGTTAGTTTTATTATATCTTTAAGAGAATGCATGAGTTGATAGAAGAAAAAGAGAACAAAAAACTAGGGTTTTGACCCATGAGAGTTTCGACCCTGTCCTTTTAAGGATAGGATTGATTTGACTTGTTCTCTTTTAATTAGAATGAGGATGACTATCTTGAGATATAATTATATTTGCATGTTAGAGTATGTTTAAATTTCGGTTTGGAAATGCATGTTTTATATGCCTCATGAACTACATGTTTCACATAAGAAGTCACAAGTTGCATGCATGTCCATTCAAGTCATGAGTTCCATGTCCTTTGGGTCATCATGCTTTTAAAAAAAAATAAGTTAAGAACTTTTTATAAGAATTGCCAAAAACTGGGGCGAGGTATGCCCTAATGCCCTAAACCCTAAACCCTAGTGAAAAAAGTCTAGTGAAGCCCCTAGGTCAACGAAGAACAGTCGACAAGCCACGAATGTTCCTATTAAAGGATTTCGGAGCAATGTCGCAGTTAAAGCTAGTGGGTGCCAAGGATGGTGAAGGTGAAATATATGAACTGCCGTTAAAAGTATAATTATGACGTATTCATCTCGACTAAAGTAGTCGTAGAGTGATGTGATAACTAACGAGGAACACACGGTGCATAGGGGAACCGTGAGGTATCCAACACGTTACCATTATGACAAGAAAGGCTATGAGCCTAAGAATGATATGAACAAAAAAAAAATGACACGTAATGCTATGAATACTAAGAGAAGATATGAAAAGTGCACGAACAGTTATGAATACGTGTACAAAAAAATCAAAAAAACATGAAAATCTTTTTATGAAAATGCATGGTGCATAAGTCATGTCATAAGTCTCATGTTCTTGATACATGCATTTGGTTATGTTTACATGTATATGCTTGTGATGTCTTTGTTATGTTAACTATATACTTACTGAGTTTTTCTCGAAATCTCACTCCTTTAATTTTTAACTATCATTCTTTCCTAAGATGATAGAAGTGGTTACAAGGTTAGATGGATCTGTATAGGAGACAAGCTCCCCAAGAGATCCCGAGGAGCCCTAAGTGCCTGATGGGGTACTCCATTTTTTATGAGATGGCCCATCTTTAGTATGATAGACTGCTAGACGACATGAGGAGAAGTGTACCCGTGTTGCCAGAGGACTAGCAACCCTTGGGGTGCTAATTACTATTGAGCCCGGATGGATCTCTATCTCTCAATGATGTCTACGCGTCGTCGACAAGGATAAGCCGTCAACAAGGTCGCAGTCTAAGTATAGGTCATTTTTGTTTTGGACAATGTTATAAAGATGTGAAGAAGGAACACCTTTAGGAAGGGCAGTAGTGTCTTTTACTTTCAAGTATAAGACAATGTTTATTTTTAAACTGGAAGATTTGGTTTACCTCCCATGTTTTGGGAGTTTGGTCGTATAATGACTCGATACATTATGGTGTTATGCTTTATAAAGCTTTTGGGATTTCACTTTAGCTTTACCGTGTAATGATTGGCAAAACAAAACTAGATTTCTTTGCCTATTCGCTTTGATTTGGCCTTTTTCCGCTGCGATGTATTTTCCATACTGCTAGTAAGTTAGGTGCATGCATTTTATTTCTGACATAAATAAGGGGTATGTAACCCGCATGTCTCTGACACTTCAATTTACATTCAATTTCAAGCATAGACTGGGGGGTCGACACATAGCCTCGAAAAAAAGAGTAGACGTGGTCAAGAGTAGTGACACCTCGAAGGACAATCTCACGCCTCAGCTCCTCTTTTAGGCCTTGTCTAAACCTACTCAAAGTCACAGTCTCATCCTCAACGATATGACATCTCATTCAGAATTCATCAAATTGAGTGCCATACTCAGTCACTAGCCGATTACCTTGTGTAAGGACATTTCATTGATCCAACAAATTACCCTTATAAGATTAGGGTAAGTACTTCTCTTGATGGCGGCACTTCATTTCTTCCCAACTTCCAACCAGACGTGCACGTCGCCTCTCAAGGATATCCTCAACAATTTTCCAAAAGAGTTGAGCAATGTTAGTTCATTTCAAACTAGCAAATTGAGCTCTCTGATCCTCTGGGACCCTATACCAAGCAAAAAAAAAAATGATCCATGTCTCTAATCCATTGAGTAAAAACTTTAGGATCTAAGGAACCATCGAAAGTAGGAGCATCTAATTTAATATTTTTGAAAACAAATGCTCTTCATGGCGAGGAGGAGACTGTGTACCCTGACGGTAATAATCTCGTTCTTGCTCACGATTCCGATCCCTATCCCCATGATCACGTCTAAAATGTTTTCGATGACCTCATCAACGACGATAGTGTCTATTATGAGATGCTTCAGAATGATCAATTTCAGACAAATGAGAAGGTTGCTCAAAATTGTTCAACCTAGTAGCTAGGTCCCTATTCTTCTCACGAGTAGTAGCCATCTTAGTTTGGACAGCCACTAATTGAGTCTGAAACTGCTGCTAACTAGTAGCCAGTTGAGTTAATTGTCAGGTGAAGGCATCAAATTGGGAGGGGTCCATGGTCAAGGCACTGGAACTAAAGGTGACATGATGATCACTACGCAATTGCATGCAACACAACACCAACTAAATGTAATGCAATTAAGAGATCAATGAAGAATAAGTGCAAGCAATTAAAATAACAACCTGAGCAAAATTAAATTCATGATTTTTTGTTTTGTTTTTGGGATTAAGCGAATCCAAATCAGGCAAACAAATAGTGCTGATATTTAAAAGACAAAGCAACGACTAAATACCAATCACAAAAGTTCATTCATGTAGGATTTTTTTTTTCTTTTTTGTAAGAGCAGCTAATGGGAAGATGAAAATAAAGATACGAACTATGAAAATGGGAAAACTGGAATACAAAAACTAGGAAGCAAAACGAAGTAAGATGTTGAAAAGTGGGCTATAGCAAATCTGGTGAAATAATCCACAAGGAGAAATCAAACTAGAGGTCCAATCATTTGGGTTTGGATAAGATGCTACAATAACATAGCACACAAAAAAATAATTGATGCAATTTAAATAAATCAGTAGTATAAACCAAAAATAGATAGTAAAACAGAAACTTCCTATCTAGTTGAGCAATTGTGCAATGATGGGACGAATTGTGACTTGCGGCCTGCGTCCAAAGCAAGTCAAGTGACGGCTTCAGCAAGTGAAATTAGTGGGCCCATGATTGTGGAAGTAAGGTTCAGCCTATGTGAAGTCAAATTCCCATTTGTCGTGCCTTTTAAGTCCAGCAGAAAACTGGGCAACGTGCTTAGAGTGGGCTAGTGACCCACGATTGCAATAAACAAGCTGACGACCTTGTGCAAACGAACTAGGGTTTGTTTCCAATGAAGTCTTCTACCCTTGCACCATCCACTTCATACGCACAATACAAAATGCGAGTTGGAGTGAGATGTCACCGAAGAACCTTGAGAAACTAGCATAGAATGTGCCAGTAAGGAGAAGCCCAGTGGGTTTCTGGCAAATTGAGGTCTTCCAGTGAGTTCTAACGGCACGGTGAGTGTTCTCATTCCTTTTTTTTTCTTTGATATGGGTTTCTCATTCAGGCAGCACAGGGAGGTTGGATTTCTCACTCGAGTAGTTGGGAGAACTTTACATAGAGCTCGTTCTCATTGGTTCTTTTGATTTTTTTTTCTTTTCACACATAGTGACACAAAGAAACAAGAGGAACAAAGGATGAAAATGAGAAAGAGAGAGGCGTCAAGATTAGTCTACTATTTGAGAAAATAGTAGGACCAGCTCTTGATACCAAATATGATGTAGGATAAATGTGAAACCCAAGAGAGAAATAGAATAATAGCAAAAAATGAGAGAAGAAGTAAGAAAGAGTTAGAGAAAAAGAAACTAAAGAAGTGGGGATTGGAAAAAGTCAGTTGTAATAAGCATTTGAATATTCATCATTGTCTACCCCACAACGTCTCTTACCAGCCTTTAAATAGCAAAAATATACAAGCCCTAAATAAACTCTAGAGAGTCTATGGGCTAATGCCCATGGCCATCAAAACAAGGCCATCAAAACAAGCCCAAATAACTAATATAAACATAAGGACCAAAATAAATAACACACAAGTAAAATGACCAAAATGACAATATTAGGAGATGTCCTCATCAGAACCCAAAGAAGCATTTGAGTACTTTGAATACTTAGCTGAAACTGTTCAATCCTGAGACATTGTTGATGTGCATGACAGGTCCAAGCATATTGAGTCTAATCATGGTAAATACACTTTGAATGAAGATGCTGATTGCATGCTAAGTTAACCTTGTTATCTAGAAAAATAGAAGCCATGGAATTGAAAAAAGTAAAAGACATGGGCATTCGATTAATGAATGTCCCACGATCTCTGCTTTTAAAGAAGTGTTATTGGACCAATCTAATGCTCTAAATATGGTACCTAACAATATTCTGGTCCTTACTCTAACACTTATCTAGGATCGAAAAGCCACCCAAGTTCTAGTTGGAGAGGTGACTAAAATGCAGTTCCAGTAGCCTTATCTCTAGGATCTTCTTAATTTGCAATTTAGTCGCCTCCAACTCATAAGACGGGAGTTGAGGATACAGTTCAACAAATGGCAAACACATTGCAAGAGTTTATGTAAGGACAAACAACAATCAACAACCAAAATTCTCAAGCAATAAGTGACATCTGGAGTACGCTCACAAAGATGACCACTACTTTGAGCGCCCAAAAGAAAGGGAAGTTTCCCGCACAACCACAACCAAATCCACAAGGGTAGCTAGCTCAAACACAAGGTGACGGATCAAAAATCATACATGTGAAGGCAACTACCACTTTAAGAAATGGTAAGGAGGTAAACATTTTAGCTCAAGGGTCAGACAAAGCTAGTAAGGTCTCTAAACTTGTTGAAAATGAGGTTGAAAATATTGATTTCGAAGTTGAAAAATTTTCCTGCACTGTTCTTGCACCTTTTCCTCAAAGGCTAGCCCCTAAATACAAGGACAAATACCATTCTTAAATCTTAGAAATATTTAGGCAAGTTAGGATTAGCATCCCTTTGTTGGATGTTATTCAACAAATCCCTATTTATGCTAAGTTTCTAAAAGATTTGTGTATTGTGAAAGGAAATTAAATGTCCAAAAGAAAGCCTTCCTTACTGAACAAGTCAGTGCCATAATTCAGAGCAACACTTCACCAAAATATAAAGATCCTAACTCACCTACCATTACTTGTATTATAGGAAGTTTAAAAATTGGTCAAGTATTGTTGGATCTTGGTTCAAGTGTGAATTTATGCCTTATAATGTGTATGACTAGCTTGGTTTGAGTGAGTTGAAACCAACTTCAATAATTTTGCAATTAGCTGATAGATCAATTAAAATAAAATGCCAAGAGAAGTGGTTGAAGATGTTTTGGTTCAAGTAGATAAACTTTTTTAGCCAGTAGATTTTGTAGTGTTAGATGTTCATTTGACACCAAAATCTTCTTTTCAAGCCTCTGTGATACTTGGATGACCTTTTCTTGCAACTTCAAATACATTGATAAATTGTAGGAGTGGTGTTTTGAAGCTGAGTTTTAGGAATATGACCCTAGAACTGCATATTTTTAATATTTGTAGGTAACCTCAAAAGTTGGAGGACACACAAGAAGTCAATATGCTGGAAAGTTTTCTTGAGGAAGAAACCTACTCAGCTTTGCAACCCATAATTTGGCAATCTAAATTTGAAGCTATTTGTGACCTTGTTGATACATCCACTGATATTTCTCCAATTTTCCTTTTAGAAACTAAATTTGAAGCTTAATGGAGGCCTAAAGCTGAGCAGCTCCCACCTTTGACAACAAGTTTGAAACTTTCAACTAATGAAACTCCAACACTAGACTTGAAATATGCATTTCTGGGGCTGGACAGCACGTTTCCAATGGTGATTTTAGCTTTACTCACTCCTGAACAAGAAGATAAACTGATGGGACTTTTGAGAAATCACAAGGGTGTTCTTGGCTAGACACTTGCATATATAAAAGGTATAAATCCTCTTGTGTGCACTCATAGGATTTATTTAGAGGAAAATGCTAAAACATCTAGGGAGATGTAAAGGAGACTTAATCCTTCCATGAAAGAGGTAGTAAAAATAAAAATTTTAAAATTGCTTGATGTGGGGATTATCTACCCTATTGCAGATAGCAAATGGGTAAGTCTCATTCATGTAGTTCCAAAAAAATATGGTCTTGCTATCATGAAAAAATAACAAAACAAGTTGATTCCTATTAGAAGTCCTACTGATTGGCGTATGTGCATAGATTATAGAAATTTGAATTCCACCACTAGGAAAGATCATTTTCCTTTACCTTTTCTTGATCAAATTCTTGAAATGGTAGCTGGCCAAGCTTTTTATTGCTTTCTTGATGGATTCTTTGGCTACTACCAAATAAAAATAGCACTATAGGATCAAGAGAAAACTACTTTCACCTGCTCGTTTGGTACTTTTGCATTTAGAAAGATGTCATTTGGACTTTATAATGCAGATGCTACTTTCCAACGATGTATGCTTAGTATTTTTAGTAATATGATTGAAAGCATGTTAGAAGTATTCATGGATAATTTTTCAATATATGGAAATTCTTTTTATGCATGTTTGACTAACTTGGAAGCGGTTTTAGCCAGGTATGAGGAGAAATATTTGCTACTCAATTGGGAGAAGTGTCACTTTATGATCTAACAAGGCATAGTTCTTGGACATATTGTATCCTCTTGAGAATAGAAGTTGATAGAGCTAAAATTGATCTTATCTCCAAACTTTCTATAACCAAAATGGTAAAAGAAATCAGGTCATTCCTTGGGCATGCCTGTTTTTATAGGAGGTTTATTCAAAATTTTAGTTCTATATCTAGGCCGTTGTGTGAGTTACTGATGCATGATGTTGCCTTTGAATGGACCCCCTCTTGTCAAGAAGCTTTTGATAAGCTGAAATTTTTGCTTACTACAGCCCCTATCATGCAGCCCCTATCATGCAACCCCCTGCTTGGTCTCTTCCATTTAAGATCATGTGTGATGCTAACGAGTTTGCGATAGGAACTATCCTTGAACAACGTAGAGATAAGATTCCTTTTGTCATCTCTTATGCAAGTAGAACTTTAAGTGGAGCCCAAAGAATTACTCAACCACAGAGAAAGAATTATTTGTTGTAGTTTTTTCTTTAGACAAGTTTCTTACTTACATTATTGGCTCTTTTGTGTTATCTTCACTGATCATGCAGCTTTAAAGTATCCATTGTCAAAAAGAGATGGAAAACCAAGGTTGCTACGGTAAATTCTTTTTCTTCAAGAATTCAACATCATAATTAAAGACAAAAAGGGTGCTGAAAATGTAGTACCCAACCACTTATCCCAGCTTACATTCATGGAAAACCAACAACCAGCCCCTATTATTGACTCTTCTCCTAATGAGTAATTTATGCTAGTTGGGAATGTGCCTTGGTTTGCTGACATAGTTAATTTCTTGGTGACAAGATACACCCCACCCCATTGGAGTGCTCAGAACATACAGAAGTTCATGCATGAGGTGAAATCTTTTTTTATAATGATCCTTATTTGTTTAAATATTGTTCTGATCAAATCATTAGGAAATATGTGCCTAGTCATGAAATACAAGTTGTTCTTGCTTTTTGCCATAGTGAACCATGTGGGGGTCATTTTTCTACCCATAAAACCATTACAAAAAGTTTACAATATGATTTTTATTGGCCTCATCTGTTTAAAAATGCATATAGTTTCTGCAAAACTTATGAATCATGTTAGAAATCAGGTGTTGTCACTAAAAGAAACATGATATCTTTACAACCCATTTTCATCATTGAGATTTTTTATTGTTGGGCAATTGATTTTATGGGGCCTTGTCCTTCTTCTTTTGGTTATTTGTACATCTTTGTGGCTGTTGATTATTTTTCTAAATGAGTTGAAGCCATACCATGTAAAACAAATGACCATAAGTTAGTACTTAAATTTTTTAAAGAAAACATCTTTGCTAGATTTTGCATGCCTAGAGCTATCATTAGTGACAATGGAACTCATTTTTGTAACAAGCCTTTTGCTGCACTTACGAAAAAATATGCACCATAAAGTCTCTACCCCATACTACCCTCAAACCAACGGTCAAGCCAAACTTGCTAATAGGGAGCTAAGCACATCTTAGAAAAAATTGTTAATCCTAACAAAAAAGATTGCTTACTGATGCACTAAAGGCCTATAGGATAGCTTTCTAAACCTCCCTAAACATGTCCCCTTATCATTTGGTTTAAGGAAAAACATGTCACTTACACATTGAGCATAAGCATAAAGCATATTGAGTTGTACAACAGTTCAATTTTTCTATTGATCTTGCTGGTTCTGTAAGAAAATTTCAGATTTCATAGTTGGATGAGCTTAGGCGAGATGCATATGACAATTCCAAGTTGTCCGAGGAATGCATGAAGATTTTACATGAAAAGCACATCCAAAGAAAGACTTTTGAGCCTAATGAGCAAGTTTTGCTTTACAACTCTCGCCTCCATCTATTTCTAGGAAAGCTATGATGAAGGTGGAGTGGTCCTTATGTAGTTAAGGTTGTCTTTCCTTATGGTACTATTGAAATTGTAAATCCTCAAAATGAAAATACATTCACGGTAAATGGCCAATGACTCGAACCTTTTTTGACAAACATCTCACCTGAAGATACTTCCATTCCTTTACAAGAACCGATTTATCCTATTGATGTTTAGCTCATCATTTTTTTAAGAGAAGAGCTGGTAGCCACCCACATAGCAGTCTCATCCCAAGTTTATTAATAAAACTCTCACTTATGGTGAAGGAAAATCATGGTTACAATTAAGCACTTAGGGGATACAAAAATAAGACATCAAACGAATGTCAATCAACATCCCCATAATATCCTCCCAAAAATCTTCTAAGTACCAAAGACTACACCTTCCTCTACCAAACCAAGAAACAACCAATAAAGAATCCATTTCAATAATAACATTATTAAGGCCCAATCTCAAGCAGCTTTTTAAATCAATCCATAAAGCAAGAAGTTCTGCAAGATTGTTCGATCCTCTACCAATCGATTGGGCAAATGAAAATATCAAATTGCCAGACTCATCTCTAATAAGACTGCCAGCACCCAACATGCTCAGGTTCTTAATACTACTTCCGTCCACATTCATCTTGAACCACCCTTGCTGGGGTCTCACCCATTTAACAATCCTCATCTTCTTCCATGTTCTAGAAGAAAGCAGAATCTCAGCTTGGCATATATTTTAATACCAATCCAATGTATCCAATGTTTAATCGAGCTCCACAATGCATGAAGCTTTAGATTTTTTCCTTCCATCTGAGACTTACATCTCCAATACCATTGATTCCAAGTAACAATAACAAGTATTAAACCAATAAGATTACCAACCTGAGACAACTTCGAAGCTTGACAAAACCAAGCCTCAAGTGTAGCCTTCCAAGTTTGGTTTGGAACAAATGGAATCCCGCATAATTGAACAAAACTTCCAAATTTTCTTGGCCATATCTCCACCATACATAACATGATTAAGATCTTCAATTGCCCCTACACAGCAACATTCACACTTGGATGCAATCAGGATTCAAACTCGTCGAATCCGATCATCTACTGAAAGACAATTGTGCATCGCCTTCCACATGAGCACCGAAAACTTCTTTGGCAAAGCTCCATGCCAAATCTAGTTGGCCCACTGAGTATCAATGCCACGTACTCATACAAAGGACCAAGCACTCTCGGTAAAGAAAGACCCATTCGCAATTCCCATCCAAATTAATCGGTCCTCCCCTTATTTCCGCCCTCCAATCAAGGAGACAATATCATCAGCTTTTTCGATCCCTACTAACTGCTCAAGCTTCCTATAATCCCAACCATTTTCCAGATCTCCAATGATAGACGACTGCACACTAAGTGGGCCTAAGTCTAACCATTTATCTTTCCAAAAAGATACGTTGCAATCTTTAATCTTCCACTTGGAATGCCTTAAAACAGAAGGGATTTCCTTAGAAATAGCCTTCCAAAACCAAGAGCCTCTAGTTTGTCCAATGTCCAACGGGTGCTAGCCATGCAAAAATTTAGCACAAAAAGAATTCCTTCCATAAAGTCTTAAAACATAGTAAATTCCAAGCAAATTTTTGGTGTAGCGCCTTATGTATCTCTTCAAAAGACTGCAAAGCAAGTCGTCCCTCGTCTATTGGCTTACATACATTTTCCCATTTCACCCATTTCTTCTTAGGACTTCCATTAGCCAAGCCCTAGAAAAAGATGCTAAAAATTCTTTATAATTGACTTGTGAGATCCCAGATTTTATATACATTTATTTATTATTTTTATTTTGTTTCAAAGAACGTGTTATTTTATTGAACCTTTTTTGGATCAGTTCAATGAATTTAATTTATCAAATAGTTATGTCTTATTATTATTTATTTCATTTTCTTGGATGACGTTTTGAAGAATTGCAAAGTATTAAATTGTACGAGATCCTTTTTCAAGCCCGGTTTTAGTTATTTAAAAGATTGTGAGTTTTAAATATATGATTTAATATATGACTTTATTCTTTTAAATATTTAGAAGCTTCATCATTTTAATTAATGATGAAAAATATTATGTTATAAATTAAAGTCAAGTTGAAATGATATTTTGTTATAATTTCCTTGAGTGTTTTTAAGTTCAATTAATTTTATGTGTGTTTCAGACTTGTGTTTTGTGCATATTGTTTGTCAGTTTAAAGATCGAACGCGTAAGGCCTATAAATAGCTGAAGATATAGTTCTGGCGGCTAGGCCTCACCCCCCCCCCCTAGCACCTCCTCATGCCAGCGAGTTCACCGGTATCGGCGGTGTTATCTACGGCCACCTCACCTTCCCTGCACGGCCACCCACCCATCCAAAAATTCCTTTCATGATTTTTCCCTCTTTTTTTGGCGCCACCACCGGTCATCTTGGTCTTCGACCACCTCCACTGGGTTCTCCACTCACTGGTGAACCTCTAACTAGCTCCAGCGACCTCCAGCCCCATTATATCAACTCTACTCGAAATAGGTCTCCAAATAAACCTTTCTTCACTGCACCGCCGTCTAGCCGGCATGAGCCTCACCCCCACCACCAAAAGCTCCCCCTAACTCAAGTGATCTCACCCTTAGTTCAGTTTCCCCATCCATGGCCCCACCTTCTGTGTACGAGCAAAAATCTAAAAATAGGTTTCCACCCTTTTTGAGCTAGATCCGCTACATTCCGGTGGTTGCACCACCTCCTTCATGAGATTCACCATCCTCCAATGAGTATTTTCCTAGTTTTTGGTATCAAACCGAGCATCCTACCCCAACGTACAAAGTGACCTGTTATGAACACTATGGATTGGCACTTGTTCGATGATCTAGATTTTAACTCACTGTAAGTATTTTCCAAACGATCATTGAGATTTGAATATATTGTGCAATAACATATATATACATGTTTTGGTTGGTTGATTTTACCAGACCGAGTCCGAGGAGTTTAGGAGTCGGTTGGATTTAAGATCGGGGTTGTTTGTGATTGCTTGATGTTTGGACTTGTTGATTGTTGGTTATTCTTATGCATGGTCATATGCATTATCTAAGTAAATTTATCACTCACTCTTAGTGATTAATTGTGTATATAGAATTAACATGTTTAAGAAGGTTTTTGCATTAGGTGGATGGTAATGGAAGGGAGTGTGGTAAGTGGGAAAAATGTTATGAGGAGTGCGGATATGCTTTGGTAAATTATGGTTTAAGGATTTGACGACAGTATGTGGTATTGGAATGATAAAGGAATGATGTTAAGTGTAATAGCCCGAACTTTTTAGATGAAACTTTTACTTGAGATTATTTTAAAGGAATTTATTGGAAATATATTTTTTCAGGAAAACAGAATTGGAGACTTAGATGATAATTGTGAGCTAAGAAAAGGTGAAATTATGCATTCTAGGATAAATTATGGATGAACTTTTGGGAATTGTAATAAGTTATCAACTAGATAAATTCAATTTGGACCTAGAACGAGTTAAATTTTTGAAATTAGGGTATAAATTCAAGAGGAAGTGGAAGAATAAAAAAAATCAAGCACTTGTTGTCTGGATTAGATGTTCTCGGGCTAGTTTGTCGAGTTTTAGTTTAATGAGTATAAATTCTTCATATAAGGTCCAAATGATATGATTCTAATTCTTATAGAATCTTAAGAGGTAGATCTAAAACTTTCATGTTTTGGATTTTTGAAGATTCGGACGGGATCGATGATTTAATTGGGTAAGAAGTAGACAGCTTTGGATTAAGCTCAATTGGAATTCGACTTAGATAAAGTGTATCAAATTTGATCATGTGATGAAATATGTGATTGGTTTTGAAATTTTCAGATATCTTGACATGTGTAAAAATAGGTGGCAAGTGAAGAGGAGTTGATCTAGAAGCTTGATTAGCCCAAAAATGTGAAGGAACCATAAAGGGAATAAAATCTGTTGAGGGGTAACTAAGTGAGCCAAAATCAGACTTTCTCCTAACCAAACCTGAAAGTTACCTTCTAGAAAATGCCAAATGATGTCTTAGGAAGATTAACATGTGACCAATTAGGATAAAAAGGGTTGGAGAGGTGTTAGACACAAAGAAATCTGGGGGATGGCTCAGTTCATGCATAATTAGGTGAAATGCCAGCTCATGCCCTATGTAATCAGATCCCTCCTCAACCATCGATCATTTTAGGCTGCTAAAGTATCTCAATATTAGCCATTGGATGATAATATTTGCTACAAAGCCTAAGATCTTATATTATTAGATTTAATCATGTAATCTAAGAGGCATGACACCGATCCATCACAGCAATAAGTAGCCGGTTGCCCTTAGCCGCATGTTCTTCTTCTTTTCTTCATATGTATCGACCACCCTCCTAAAATAAGTATTTTAGAGTCACCTAGCTCTCTTTGGAGAAAGTGGTACACACTTAACTTGAGAAAATACAAAGAAAAACCCTCATTAAACCTTTAAACTTCCAAACATCACCTAAGTGAGCTAAGTGAGTGATCTTGAGGAAAACTCTTGCAAGGTTTGGTTTGATCATTTCTAGCCAGCTTTGGAGAACTTGTAAGTCCACATTTTAGCTTAACTTTAGTATGGAAATGGCTTATTTGATTGATTGAACTATGCATACTAGTATTTGACTCTTAAGCCTTGTTTATCTGAAGAAATAAAATTTAAGTATGTTTTGGATTGATTTTGTCATGGAAAAGTGTTAAGAAAAATTGGAAGAACATATAATTATGTTCTAATAGGTAAAAATAAGGTTTATGTGAAAAGATAGCATGTTTTAGCTTGCAAAATCCTATAAACCGAGACCTCGCTTGACCTTCACTCGATTTATGGATCGAGCGAAGAACATTCTAAACCCTTCGCTTGAAGATCGCACAATGTTTGGCACGAGCGATGTACAACTTGAGACTTTGCTCGAGGGAGAGACAACCTGAAACTTCGCTTGATACTCGCTCGATACCTTTCTCGAGCTAGATACCCTGTTAGTTTAAATTTGGGACTTTTCCTTAGATAAAAGTTGATGATTCAATAAAGAAGGGTTATATGTGTAAAGTATAAGGTTTAGAAGTACATGCATGTGCCATTATGTGGTAGGTTTTAAGAAAAGGGGCATGACATGTATTTAAGAAAAATAAAAAATATTCATAAGAATAAGAAAGGAATAACTAAGAATAAAAACTATGGATAAGTTAGTCACATTGTGATGGGGCTAGTGGTACGTAACGCTCGAATGACTGACGTGCCGACAGAGATGTCGATACGTAACACCTGTCGTATGATAAGAATGTTTATGTCATCACGGAGACGACGATACATAACGCCCGCTATGTTAAATATTCTTCAGCGTCACGATGGAAACGGCAGCACGTAACATCCGAAAGACTGACACGAGACTTACCACAATGGGAACAACAATACGTAACATCCGGACAACTGATGAGTTATATGTATAAATAAGCTTACGTGTCATACTAAGAAACCCGATGGGAACGGCGATACGTAACGCCCATCAAGGATAAGAATTAAATAAGATTTAAAGAAGATAAGAACTTAAGAAAAAGGTAAAAGGTCCTCGTAAGATGCATGTCTATCTAAGTTAAGTGAATCATAAGTCACGTATAAATCACATGGAGTATATTTTAAGTTATTCGCTTTTAATGTTTTCTATGCATACAATTGTTTGCCTTTGTCTATGCTCTATTAAGCTGATTATGTACTTACTGAGATTTCTAAGGAAATCTCAGTCTTGTGTATTTCTATATTTCTCCGTAGAAATATAAACTATACTGCAGGGTTTGATGGCCAATAAGGAGAAAGCCCCAATACAGCAGGAGACTTCGAGGAGTTCTAAATGACTCTCTGATTATAGTCCTTATGTTGATTTTTCTTTTACTTCTTTTGGACCTTCCATCTATGACCAGCCGATGGGATTTTGGAGCCACGATACATCCTTCTTTTCTGAGGAGGAACGACGTATCAGATGCTGTTTGACTTTAGGATTGGATGGTTCCCTGTCCGTATGTGGGGTCTTTACGTCACCACATGGACAATATCTCCATCGCAACTTTTGTATTAGTCTAGATATGTTTTGCTATGGGAGAGAATTTCCTGAAATGAAGAAGGAATCTAAGTGGCTTTAAGGATGATCTTTTGTAATGCTACAAATATTTTGATGATTGTAAAAACTACTAGGGTTATGTATGTATATATAACGGTACAATGTTAAGCTATGAATGAATGATGTGGATGCTGTAAGTATATTTTCTCCATGTGATCTTTAGAAATTTTTATAAGTTTGACCTGATCCGCTGCGAATCATATGGCATACTTTAGTAAGTCTAGATATATGGTTTGAATTCTTGTTACGTATGAAGATAAGTAGCCTCGTGTTACTTATCCTGACACATCGGTTTACGTTATTCTCATACGTAAATTGGGGGCGTCACAGAGTGGTATCAGAGCTATTATGTCTCTGGGTATATCCATATTGTCCTAGGAAAAAAAATGGATCACATGGTAATAGAATAGGCTTGAATCTTTACAAGAATGGAGCTGGAGTGATATGGATGAATATTTTGGACTTTAGAAGTTTGGAGATTTCTAAGGTAAATATAGCTCATGATGGAGTTTGGTATGTTTCAGGAAGGTAAGATGGCAAGAGGTCGTCCTTCATCAAAACGAGTAGACACGACAACTCAAAATCCTCTTCTGGTTACTCCTACAAGGATGGAGGAACAGGTGGCACAAAACCCACCTTTGGAAGGGGGACAGATGGCACAGAACCCACCTCTGGAAGGGGGACAGGTGGCGCAAAACCCTCCATTGGAAAGGGGCCAACCGATAGCCAAAGTTATTCGGCAGATGAGGGAAGTGGTGAGAAACTAAATAGAGTAGAGTCGTTATCGCCAGCATGACGAAAATAGAGGAGAAACTCAAGGATGTTCGTATGAAAGATTTTTGGTTTACCGATACCCACATTTTCTAAGGACTAAATGAGCATTAAAGGCTGATAAATGGATCATAAACTTAGAACGTACTTTCAAAGTTAGTGGTTGCATTGAGACTCAGAAGGTACAATATGCGGGACATCCGTTGTAAGGAGAAGCAAGATTATGGTGGGACACAAGACGGAAGCTGCTGAAGTTAGAATTGGGAGAAAATGTAGTGCCACATGGAAACGGTTCAAGAAAGAATTCAATGATCGATTTTTCCAGAGTCAGTGAAGTGGCAAAAAGCTCTATAATTTGCCACGCTAGTACAAGGCAACATAACAGTGGAGCAGTATGCAGCTCGATTTATGGAGTTTGCAAGGTTTGCCTCACATTTAGTAGCCACCGAGAAGATGAGAGCACATAAATTTCAAGAAGCATTGCAGCCACGAATTCGTATGCAAGTGGCGTATTTACGAATGAAGAATTTCCAGGAACTGGTGAATGTAGTAGCCATAGCAAAAATTGAACAGAGGAATTTAATGACACAAACTCAAGTATCTGGAAAAATGAGGTTTCCTTACTCTTCGGGAAAAGATGTTGAGAGGAAATGAAATTTTAGACCCATGGATGGAGGAAAAGGAACAGCAAATAATTCAAATATAACAGCTTTGTTTCCACTATGTGCCAAATGTGGACGTCAGCACAGAGGAGAATGTCGAGTGATTACTAGGGCTTGCTTCAGATGCGGCCAGCTAGGACATTTGATCAAGGATTGTCCTCAGAACGTCTTCAAAGAAGTAGCTCCATCAGGAGGAAAAACAAAAGCTCCCACGAAAGCTAAAGTCTATGTGATCACACCCAGAGAAGTGGACATGGAGGCCGATGAAGCAATGACGCCAATATTATTACTGGTAACTTTCTAATTCTCCTCTTTTAGTTAATGAATGGATTCTTTGGAGTAATTCTAATAATAATAGTAGGATAACTTTTCTAGATAAAGTTAAGTTGAAGCAATGCATGGTCTATACTCTGTTTGATTCAAGAGTAACGAGATCTTTTATTTCATATGACTGTGTCCAAAGGTGTGAATTAGAAATGGAATCCTTCTAGTAGTCATGCCCAATGGGAAGGTAGGAGGATGTCACCAAATTGTAAGAAATTGTTCTTTGAAAATTGGGGGTCTACAGCTAGTCGCTAACTTGATAGTATTCCATTTAATGGAATTCGACCTAATTTTAGATATGGACTGGTTAGCCAAGTATTATGCTAAACTTGACCGTCATAAAAAGGAGATAATTTTTTATTTACCAATGAAGGAGAAGCTTTGTTACAAGGGGGAAATAATTAATCTTGTTTCCTCTATAGTAACTGTCAAACGAATAAAAAGAAGAATTAAAAAAGGGGCAAAGGTGTATTTGACAATAATGTTAAATTCCTTAGAAGTTTTTAAGAGTATCAAAGGAATTCCAGCGTGGAAAACTTTTCCCAAGTCTTTTCTGATGATTTGTCAGGATTACCTCCTGATCGGGAAATGGAGTTTACTATTGAATTGGAACTAGCCACGGCTCCAGTTCATAAGGCACCGTATAGAATGGCACCAGTGGAATTAGAAGAGTTAAAAGCACTTATTGAGGAACTTTTGAAGAAGGGATTCATTAGGCCCAGTTCGTCTCCATTGGGAGCACCAGTGTTGTTCATGAAAAAGAAAGATGGAACGATACGGATGTGTATAGATTATCGAGATCTGAATAAGGTCACAATTAAGAATAAGCACCCGCTGCCTCAGATAGATGATCTATTGGATCAATTAAGAGGAGCGTTGGCATTCTCTAAAATAGACCTTCGGTCTAGTTATCATTAGCTAAAGATCAAGGAGCAAGATGTACCTAAGACGGCTTTCCAAACTCAATACGGGCATTTCGAATTTTTGGTTATGCCATTTGGGTTGACAAATGCACCAGCAGTATTCATGGATTTAATGAACCGGATATTTAGGCCTATTTAGATAACTTTGTGGTAGTTTTTATTGATGATATTCTGGTTTACTCCCGAACTGATGAGGATCACAAAGAACATCTAAGAATTGTAATGGAAATTTTATAGAAACATCAATTGTATGCCAAACTCAGTAAGTGTGAGTTTTGGCTTCAAAAAGTTCAATTTCTGGGTCACGTTATCTCGAATGAAGGAGTTTCGATGGACCCAGTGAAAATAAAAGCAGTGATGGATTAGCAACAACCAACCAATGAGCACGAAGTACACAATTTTCTGGGATTAGCTAGATATTATAGAAGATTTGTGAAAGGATTCTCTAAACTCTTCGTGCCTCTAACAGCACTAACCAAGAAGAATGCTAAGTATGTTTGGAGCAAACAATGTAAGAAGAGCTTTCAAGAGCTAAAAAGGAGATTGACTACGGTGCCAATTTTAGCCTTGCCAGAACCTCACAAACCCTATGTGATATATAGTGATGCCTAAAAAATGGGACTAGGTTGTATATTAATGCAAGAATGACGAGTAGTTTCGTACGCATCCCGACAACTTAAGGATCATGAATAGAATTAACCCACTCATGATTTGGAGTTAGCAGCTGTGGTGTTTGCACTGAAATTTTGGAGGTATTATCTATATGGAGAGAGGTGTGAGATATTTACGAACAATAAAAGTCTCAAATATCTTTTTAGTCAGAAAATTCTGAATATAAGGCATAGAAGGTGGATAGAGACTATAAGTGACTTTCAATGTGAGATTAAATATCACCCTGGAAAGGCTAATGTAGTAGTCGATGCCTTAAGCAGGAAAACTCAAGCAAAAGAATTGTCGATGCTAGCAGTAATGCGAGAATTTCTTGTAGACAGATTATCACAAGAACTCAAGTTAATGGTGATTCAAGAGATTTTCCCTTTAACAGATGAGGAAATCAAGGAAGGACAACAAAATGATGCTAAGTTGGAAAAGATGAAACAATAAATATTGGAAGGAAAAGGGTCCTCACACTTTAAGATTTCAGGTGATGAGATGCTATACTTTGGAAAGAGGAAAATAGTTCCTGATAACCCAGAATTAAAATAAAGATTGATGAAAGAAGCTTATGGTATACCGTATACTACTCATCCTGGAAGTACCAAGATATATCAAGATTTAAAAGAAAAGTTTTGGTGGGAAAGAATGAAGAAAGCTATTGCAACCTTTGTAGCCAAATGTCCAGTGTGTCAGTTAGTAAAAGCTGAACACCAAAGGCCAGCTAGCAAGTTGCAACCCCTACCCATTCCCGAATGGAAATGGGAGGACATATCTATGGATTTTGTGATATGATTACCAAGAAAATCTGCGGGGAAAAACTCGATCTGGGTGATAGTTGATCGGTTGACAAAGAGTACCCACTTTTTGCCTATCTCAAACACAGATTCTATGGAAAGATTAGAAAAAATCTATGTGAAGGAAGTAGTTCGTCTGCACGGAGTACCCAAGACCATAGTGTCAGATAGAGATCTTAGATTTATATCTCAATTTTGGCAAAATTTACAGAAGATGATGGGTACCAGTCTAAATTTTAGCAGTGCATATCATCCTCAAACAGACGGGCAGTCAGAAAGAACCATTCAGACTTTAGAAGATATTTTGCGAGCTTGTGTACTGGATTTTGGCAAAGATTGGGAAAGTTTGTTACCACTAATCGAATTCACTTATAATAACAGTTTTCCAGCAACCATTCAAATGGCGCCTTATGAGGCACTTTATGGAAGGAAATGCAGGTCCCACATATATTGGGATGAAGTCGATGAAAACAGCATTTTGGGACTCAAATACTTACAAGAAATTAAGGATCAGATTACAAAAATTAGAAATCAAATAAAGACAACGCAGAGTAGACAAAAGAGTTATATAGATAATCGTATAAGAGCCTTAGATTTTATGGTAGGAGACTCATGTATTTGAAGATCTCGCCTATGAAGGTAGTCATGTGGTTTGGTAAGAAAGGAAAGTTAAGTCCCCGATATATTGGACCTTATGAAATTCTGGAAAAAGTAGGTCTGGTAGCTTACCTCCTAGCCTTACCTGATAATCTGCAAGGAGTCCGTAATGTTTTTCACGAATCTTCCATGAAGAAAAGTTTAGGTAATGAACCGGTGGCGGTGATGGATCCAAGTCATGTTAATTTACGCCCCAACTTAACTTATGAATACTGGTCCGTAAGGATCGAAAACCAAAAAGAACAAACCATTCGAAATCACACGATATTGTTAGTAAAAGTATTCTAGAACAATCCTGCTTTTCAGGAAGCCACATGGGAACGCGAGGATGTGATGAGGGCTAATTACCCTCATTTGTTTAAAACTTAGTTGTATTAATCTATGTCTTATGTTTGAACTTAGATGTATGCATATAGTATTTTGTATGATACTTGTTTTTCATTTTTATGTTTATAGTCATTAATGTTAGGGCTTAATCAAGATAATGGCTCCAAAAAGAAGTACACGAATGTCAGTCACTCCTGTAGATCAGTTAAAGAAGAGATCTGAAAAAACTTAGAGATAGATTTCGTAGGGAAAAGTTGAGACAATGGAAAGCTAAGAGATTAAGATGGTTAAATAAAAGTGAGTGGCATAGAACACATATTATGGACATAGATAAAAAGGGTAACCTAATATGTAGACAAGCTTTGCCAAGTGAGGAGAGACAACTGCTCAAAAATAGTTACAAGCTGAAAGGGAATTTTTGAAAAAAGAAGATAAAGGAAACTCTATTATACTGGAGTCATCTGATAAATCAGAAGATCGAAAACGTCAATATGAAGAAGGACCAGTTGTAGAAGAGACAGAGTTTGAAAGATTGCATAAATGACAGGTGATTATATGTATTATGACTAAGACTTAGACATGATATTTTATCTCTCTCAAGACTCGTTGTCCAATGAGGAAAGAGTACCTACCTCTTCAGAAGAATCTACCACTACAACTAATCGAGGTATAAATTTATTGAACCTTTAATTTATGTTTTAGTGATTTCGGGGACGAAATCCTTTTTAAGGGGGGGAGGATGTAATAGCCCGAATTTTTAAGATGACACTTTTACTTTACATTATTTTAAAGAAATTTATTGGAAATATATTTTTCCAGGAAAATAAAATTGGAGACTTAGATGATAATTGTGAGCTAAGAAAATGTGAAATTATGCATTCTAGGATAAATTATGGATGGACCTTTGGGAATTGTAATAAGGTATCAATTAGAGAAATTCAATTTGGACCTAGAAGGAGTTAAATTTTCGAAATTAGCGTAGAAATTCTAGAGGAAGTGATAGAACCAAAAAAATAAACACTTGTTGCTCGGATTAGGTGTTCTCGGGCTAGTCTATCGAGTTTTAGTTTAATGAGTATACATTCTTCATATGAGCTCCAAATGAGGTGATTCCAATTTTTATAGAATCTTAAAAGGTAGATATAAAACTTTAATGTTTTAGATTTTTGAAGATTCAGAAGGGATCGATGATTTAATTGGGTAAGAAGTAGACAGCTCTGGATTAAGCTCAATTGGAACTTGACTTAGATAAAGTGCATCAAATTTGGTCATGTGATGAAATATGTGATTGGTTTTGAAATTTTTAGATATCTTGACATGTGTAAAAATAGGTGGCAAGTGAAGAAAAGTTGATCTAGAAGCTTGGTTAGCCCAAAAATGTGAAGGAAACACAAGGGAAATAAAATCTGTTAAGGGGTAACTAAGTAAGCCAAAATCAGACTTTATTCTAACCAAACCTAAAAGTTACCTTCTAGAACATGTCCAATGATGTCTTAGGAAGATTAACATGTAACCAATTAGGATAAGAAGGGCTGGAGAGGCGTTAGACACAAAGAAATCTGGGGGATGGCTCAGTTCATGCATGGTTAGGTGAAATGCCAACTCATGCCTTATGTAATCAAATCCCTCCTCAACCATTGATCATTTTAGGCTACTAAAGTATCTCAATATTAGCCATTGGATGATGATATTTGCTACAAAGCCTAAGATCTTAGATGATTAGATTTAATCATGTAATGTAAGAGGCATGACACCTCATCCTTCGCAGCAATAGGTAGTCGGTTGCCCTTAGCTGCATGTTCTTCTTCTTTCCTTCATATGTATTGATCACCCTCCTATAAATAAATGTTTGAGAGTCACCTAGCTCTCTTTGGAGAAAGTGGTACACACTTAACTTGAGAGAATACAAAGAAAAACCCTCCTTAAACCTTTGAACTTCCAAACATCGCCTAAGCCAGCTAAGTGAGTGATCTTGAGGAAAACTCTTACAAGGATTGGTTTGATCATTTCTAGCCAGCTTTGGAGAACTTGTAAGTCCACATTTTAGCTTAACTTTAGCATGAAAATGGCTTATTTGATTGATTGAACTGTGCATGCTAGTATTTGACTCTTAAGCCTTGTTAATATGATGAAATAAAATCTAAGTATGTTTTAGATTTATTTTGTTATGGATAATTGTTAAGAAAATTTGGAAGAACTAAGAATTATGTTCTAATGGGTAAAAATAAGGTTTATATGAAAAGATGGCATGTTTTAGGTTGAAAAACCTTATAAATTGAGACCTCGCTCGACCTATGGATCAAGCGAAGAACAATCCGAACCCTTCGCTAGAGGATCGCTCAATGTTTGGCTCGAGCGATATACAACTCGAGACTTTACTCGATACCTTGCTCGAGCGAGAGACAATCCAAGACTTCAGTTGATACTCGCTCGATACCTTGCTCGAGCGAGAGACAATCCAAGACTTCAGTTGTTAGTTTAAATTCGAGACTTTTCCTTGTATAAAAGTTGATGATTCAATAAAGAAAGATTATATGTGTAATATAAGTGTATGATTTATATGATATGTGTTGCACTGGGTATATGTTATAAGGTTTAAGAGTATAAGCATGTGCCATTATGTGGTAGGTTTTAAGAAAAGGAGCATGGCATGTATTTAAGAAAAATAAGAATTATTCATAAGAATAAGAAAGGTATAACTAAGAATAAAAACTATGGATAAGTTAGTCACGTCGTGACAGGAACGGCGATACGTAACGCCTCGATGACTGACGTACCGACAGGAATAGCGATACGTAACGCCTGTCGTATGATAAGAATGTTTATGTCATCACGGGGACGGCGATACGTAATGCCCGTGAGATTGACATGACTAGCGGGCATGGCGATATGTAACGCCCACTTTGTTAAGTATTCTTCCATGTCATGACGGGGACGGCGGTATGTAACTCTCAAAAGAGTGACACAAGACTCACCACGACGGGGACGGCGATACGTAACGCCCGGACGACTGATGAGTTATATGTATGGATAAGTTGACACAACATGTTAAGAAACTCGATGGGACGGCGATACGTAACGCCCATCGAGGATAAGAATTAAGTAAGATTTTAAGAAGATAAGAACTTAAGAAAAATGTGAAAAGTCCTCATAAGATGCATGTTTGTCTAAGTTAAGTGAATCATAAGTCATGTATAAATCACATGGAGTATATTTTAAGTTATTCGCTTTTAATGTTTTCTATGCATATAATTGTTTGCCTTTGTCTATGCTCTATTAAACTGATTATGTACTTACTGAGATTTCTAAGGAAATATGACTCTTGTGTGTTTCTATATTTCTTCTTGGGAATATAAACTATACTGCAGCGTTTGATAGCCAACAAGAGGAAAGCCCCGATGCAGCAAGAGACTCCGAGGAGTCCTAAGGGACTCTCTGATTATAGTCCTTATGTTGATTTTTCTTTTGTTTCTTTTGGACCTCCCATCTATGACTAGCCGATGGGATTTTGGAGCCACGATGCATCCGCCTTTTTTGAGGAGGAACGACGTATCGGATGCTGTTTGACTTTAGAATTAGATGGTTCCCTGTCCGTATGTGAGGTCTTTACGACACCACATGGATAGTATCTCCATCGTGACTTTTGTATTAGTCTAGATATGTTTCGCTATGGGAGGGAATTTCCTAAAGTGAAGAAGGAATCTAAGTGGCTTTAAGGATTATCTTTTGTAATGCTATAAATATTTTGATGACTGTGAAAACTACTGGGGTTATGTATGTATATATAATGGTACAATGTTAAGTTATGAATAAATGATGTAGACGTTGTAAGTATATTTTCTCCATGTGATCTTTAGAAATTTTATAAGTTTGACCTGAACCGCTGTGAATCATATGGCATATTTTAGCAAGTCTAGATACATGCTTTGAATTCTTGTTACGTATGGGAGTAAGTAGTCTAGTGTTACTTATCCTGATATCTCGGTTTATGTTATTTTCAAATGTAAATTAGGGCATCACATTAAGGATTTAAGAGGTTCTCAGTCTCGAAAAGGATCCTTTATAGTAGTATTTTGTTTCTAATTTTTATAAAGAGCAAGATGACTAAATTAAGTTTATAAGTGCTTGAGGTAGATTTTATGGATCAATTATCTTAGAGAGTGGTGAAAGGATTAAGATTATTTAGTGATAAATGATTGAATTTATGTATGTTGTAGTAAGTTGTTCTATAGAAAAGTAAGAAAGTATATGAAGGAAATCTTTTGAGAAGTAAGAGTTTGTCTTAGTAATTATGAATAGGAATTTAGATGATTGATATGAGAAGTTTGGTTAACAAAAGAATTAAGTTGGACTTATAAGGTTTTGGCTTTATGCTTTTGAATTAAGGTGAGATTACTTTAGTTTGTATTCAAGTGAAATTATCTATGTTTTAAGAATTATGATCCAAGACTAAGATATGGTGGAATATAATGAGACTTTGATGAAGGACCCCAAGAGTTTATATGTGTATGTTAGTAAGTCATGAATAGAAAGGTGGCTTGGTTTATGTCGAAAAAGCACCTAACCCGAAATTTCGATCGACTCTCGCTCGACTTCTATCTTGAGCGAGACACGAGCAAAAACTTTGCTTGATACTTGCTCAATACTTTGCTTGAGCGAGATATCCTGACTGTTAAGTTTCGAAGTTTTCCTTTGGTGGAAATGTTTATGATTTAAGTAAAAAAAAATTGTACTGCAATAATTATATGTGAAGTGTAAGTGCATAGTTTGCATAGCATGTACCCCATGAAACATATAGCATGTATGAAAAGATTTAAGAGTAAATGCAAGTCTAAGCATTTCATAAGATTTTCATGTTATAAATCACAATTTTTTTCAAAGAAGTATGGATACGAATTTTTATAAGAATAGGATAATAAGAAATGAATAAGGAAATTTAAAAGTCATGTCACAACGAGGAAGGCGATGCGTAACTCCTGTAACGCCTGTCGAATGATAAGAATTCATGTCAAGTCAGGGATGGCGATACATAACGCTCGTAGGATTAACATGACTAGCGGGGATGACAATACGTAACGCCCGCTATAGTAAGAATGCTTACGTCATGATAGGAACGGCGATACATAACGCCTGTAGGATTAACATGACTAGCGGGGATGACGATACGTAACGCCCACTATAGTAAGAATGCTTACGTCATGATAGGGACGGCGATACGTAACGCCTACATGACTGAGATGATTTGGCAGTGAAAGCAATACGTAACTACTGCCATCATAAGTATTTTCGTGTCGCGACAGGGAAGGCGATATATAATTTCCATTCGACTAACAGGATTGGCGGTGAAGGAAATTTGATCTGCCGCCATAATATGATAACACTAGTCATGACGGTGAAGGCGATACGTAACTGTCGTACGACTGAAAAGAATATGAAAGCTAACGATAAAAGCGATTCGATCTGCCGTCATACTAAGACACCCGATGGTGAAAGTGATTCGATCTGCCATCGTGGTTATAAATAAGATATATAAGAATAAGAATTTCAAGAAAAGACTTTAAAGGTTAAGAAAAGTTGTGCACCGTTTACATGAAAAGTTCTTTATGAAAATATGTAAGTTTTGAAAAAGGTATACCAGTTAAGCATAAGTCGTGTGTAATTCATGTCATAGTCTCATGATCACGTATAGATTTAAAAACTGGGTTTGTATGTGTGTCTTGATTTTTGGTATATGGGATTGATTTGATTGAGTGGTTTTGAATGAGTGACGCAGTAGGGAAGATAGTAAGCAAGGATGGTGGTAGAGTTCCGCCTACGATTTTCGTCTATAGTGCTAATTGGATATTTGGACCATTTTCTGGGAAAATGATAATTGTTTTTAATAGATTTTATTTTGAGCCAAATAGGACTTTTGGCTTGAGTGGAAACTATTTATTTTAGAGAAAGATAATTATTGAGTCTCATGCGTATGGTATCATATTATGCATTTTGTTGTTACATAAATATATTTTTATCTTGTGGTTTGTTTGGATTTTACTTACCTGCAGTACCATTTTTGGTATCGTAGATTTTGATGCGGATGATGAGGAGGCTGAGCCTGATGAGGCAATTCTGCCGATGGATTATCTTGGTTTAATTTTATCTTGGGAAAATGTTTTCCCACTTTTGGATAATTATGTATTTTTTAATGTTTTAAATGTGGAATGATTGTATTAAATCTCCTATTGGAGAATTTATATTAAACTGGTTTGTATTATTTTTGAAATTCTGGTACTTGGTGATTGACTTAACTTATCCGTTGTACCTTTTAATTTTACATTTATCGCATTATACACACACTTAGCACTTATCATTGGGTGTGTGACCCAAGTTATCAACATCCCAACGCCTCGATTCTCATATTTTCCATAAGGAGGAGTTAGGGGCATCACATGACTGATCACCATTTGCAGAACATGTAGCACTGCTAGTAAATGAACAGGCATGCTAGATAATACATATTTTAGTAAAATCAATCGGGCCCCTACGAACAAAAAAGAAACTTTCCATCATTCAATCTTCTGCCTAATTTTCTGAATAATATCCTAGAGATGAATTGATTTTAATTTTCCAGCAATAATCGACACCCTTAAATACTTCACAGGTAAAAGGCCTTTCGAGAAATTAGTGATAGATAACAGGTCTCAATGTCAAGCAGGTGTAATTTTCTTTGCCACACTCACCTTCTGACCCGACCAAGAGGCATACATACCAATAGTATTCATAATTTCAGTCACTGAAGATCTTCCGCCATTTGCATAAATCACCATATCGTCCGCATATAAGAGATTAAAAATAATAGGAGCACACCTCGGATGTGTAAAGCAACCAATTTTACCAGACTGAAATTTATTCTTCAGCATGCAAGAGAAGACTTCTTCAACTAGGATGAAAAGATAAGGTGAAAGTAGATCACCTTGACATAGACCTTTTCCACCTTTGAAAAGTCCTTTAGCATTACCATTCATCACAACAAAAACCAAGGGGTGGTAACACACTGAGCTACAAGCTGGCAAATGTGAGCAGAGAACTCGAAAGCTTTCAAAGCCTAGAGTAAAAAATTCCAATTGACAGTATCATAAGCTTTAGCAATGTCGATCTTCAATATAATATTACCTCCACGAATTGGCTTATTTAAATCATGAACCAATTCCTGAGTAATACTTATGTTCTCAAATATGCTTCTACCAAGTAAAAAGGCTCCTTGCTCGAGGGAAATAAGACAACTAAAGATTGAAGTAAGTCTAGTCACCAAAATTTTAGAACATTTTTATAGACCACTGAGCAAAGACTTATCGGTCTAAAGTTCCCAAAAGATGTAAGATGCTAGACTTTTGGGATGAGCACAATATAAGAAGTTGTGTAAAATCGTGGAAAAACATAACCATGGAAAATTTCACAAATTGCTTCTGATAAATCCCCTTGCACTAAGGCCCAATAATGTAAGAAAAAATCCAATCCAATCCAAAACCATCAGGACCAGGACTGCTATCCACAGGAATAGAGATAAAGCATCTTTAATTTCTACTATTGAAGGAATACCTCCAATAACTCTATTCTCCTCATCGAAAATCTCCATATTAATCAATTCTAACAAATCTAGCACTTCACTACTCAGCATCGCCTACAAGAAATCGTTAAATAAGTACAGGCTTCCTCATGAATTGCCTCCGGGGAAGTGAGCACCCGACCATCAGGCAATGTCATCTCTTGAACGATGTTATGCTTTCGAGACTAAAGAGACTGAAAGAAAGACACCGTCATCTCACCATGCGTTATCCATGACTGCTTAACCTTTTGAGATAATCTAGTTTCCTCTCGTTTTAACTAGACATCAAGCTCCATTTCAAAGGCTAAGATATCCAATTCAAGCTCTTCAGAGTAACTATCCTGCAAGCGGGTCTCAACTTCCTCCACCTTGTCTTCTAACTCTTTTATATGTCTCTTCATCCATCCAAACACCTCTTTATTCCAAGATCGCAATGCCACTCTAAGTCTTTTCAATTTTTCTGCCAATTTCCATAAACCTAATCCAATAGTCTCAACCTGCCAAAAGCTAAAGACACACCTCCAAAAATCCTCATGAGAAGTCCACATTAGTTTAAATTTAAAAAATATAGGACCATACCTAGAAGAAGGCTCCGAGAAACCCATAAGCTTGGGTGCATGATTCGATGTTCTTCTCAGGAGATAAGTGATATGAACCAAAGGAAACAAATCCATAAACTTCAAATTACACAAGTCTCTATTCAGTCTAGCCCAACTTCGAGCTACACCCAGATGACCATTGCACCATGAAAATTTATTATGAGAGAAAGGAACTTCAACTAAGCCCCCACTATCAATGAAAGAACAAAAATCCTCCATTGCTACAAGCAATCTTAGACAACCACCTCTTCTTTTACCATCATCCTTTGTTCACGTAAAATTATCTTTAAGCGTATAGAATCGTAACAAATAATAAAATATTTTATAGAAAATGAATGTCGAATCCATAGGGATTAATTATGCTACTGAATATCGAAATTCACTAAATTAATTACTATTTGAAAAATCGAAAATAAATTCAACAATTTTACTATCTAAATTGAATTAAAACACTTAGTAAAAATAAATTTATGAATCAAAAATAACAAAGCTTAGAATCTAAGTGTATAAAAATATAATAAAAATGCATCTACAACGGTTGATTTCATATAGTAAATCTCACACAATTTATTCTTCCTAATTATTAAATTTCAAAAATCACATGTTAATAATTAAAAATTCATTAACTATTCAATATTTTCTCTCGAATAATATTAAAAATATCTCCAACTAATAACTCAATATCTCTATATTAATTTAATTAATTGGAAACTCATTATATTCTTTAAATTTTTTGAAAAATCATACTAGTCACGCTAAAGGATCTCTACTTTCACTCAACTAATGGAGTTTAATTCTAGAACTAAAATCATAAATCACCTTTCGGCCTCATTGTAATTCAATTGATCAAACAATAATTTGTAAGAAATTGTAAATATTAAATATAAAAATTAAACACTCAACCATGAAAATATTAAATATAAAATAATTTAGAATATAAATTGTGTGTTCAATACTAGACTACATCAATACTCTAGAAAGTAAAATTTAGTGCATAATAAAATTTAAAAAAAAAACAAATAAAAATCATATTTTTTATTAAAATTAATTGATGAAACATACAACTATTATTTCTATCCTTCAAATCCTCTTTTTTTTTAAAAAAAAAATACTTTTAAAGAATGTGTCTAATGCACCACTCAATTTCCTCTCGGCTCTTTCTCTCCAGGCCTGCTTGCGGCGCTCTCCCACCCCCCAAACGAAATATATATATCGTGCTCCCTTAAAAGATGACGTGCCCTTTTAGTTTTTGAAGTCAGATCAATTGCCATGTCCCACTCAAATTAACTAAAATCATTTGGCTTGCTATTTTGTCCTCAGCCAATAGTAAAACACGTGGCAGTCAATTGAAGTCCCAATAGCAGTTGTGTATTGAGCGATGAAATTGTGTGGCCTGTTGAAACTTGAAAGTGAAGCCCAAATACAAAATTGAGGTGTGGCTCTTAGTGAATTAAAAAGCACTCCATGTGTAGCTCAAGATGAATTAGTGGGCCTCTTTCAGATGGACCTCTCTGGAGTTTGTGCGTCTTGATGAAGTCAAGTCTTCCAAACCAAATAAAAATTCTCCTTCTGGCAAATTTTTCTTTTCTTTTCTTCAAATACAAACAAATAAAAAAGCATAAATAAAAATTAAATAAAAACAAGAAAAATAAAAGAAAACTAGCAATAAGTAAAAAGGTAATAAATTTCATATAAAATTACATTGAACAAATTTTTCTAAACTTAAACTTTGCTAGTCCTCAAACAAAGAAAGATCAAAACAATCAAAACAAGCATTAGTATGATTCATAAAATCTCTTGCCTCAAAGATTTCAGAAAGCTTATAATTCAAAGGAATCATTCAAGATCAATCAAGTCTAAAAGTTAATTCAAAATTTAACTCCACCGCATTATCATTTTCACTTCATCATCAACTTCCCGAATGGTATTATGCAAACAAATAAATCAAAATGGATCTCTAAAAACTTCATAAGCTTATTATTCAAATCATTCTCTATTAATGTAGAACAAAATATTACTAATGATCAATAGGTCTTTATTAGACTTGTGATATATGGCTAGGATGAGGGTTTCAAAGAAAATAGAATTTAAGCAAATAGAGCACTCTCACTTCTAATACATACACCCTTCTCAATACTTTGAATATCTCAAATCACACCTATTTTCATCACTCTTTCAAAATTCCAATTGTTTTTCTCATTTTTTTTCTACTTCAAGTTGTAACTCATCTTTTGACGTGAATGCAAACATTTTTTATAGATACACCCAGTTACTCAATAAGTGACACACAGTTACTAAGCAAATCAAAACATTGGAATAAATGGAACTTTGTACACTTTTTTTTCACTTGTATATCACTCTCTTTTCTTTAACCTTGTTTAGGAATAGATCAATTGGGTGATTAGAGATAAAGATAATAAAGACTTAAGCTTGAATGGTTCAATCGATTCAAAGAAGACCTAAATTACTTCTCAAGTAAAATTTTGTCTAAGATTTTGCCTCAAGAGTAATCAAACAAGTTCTAGAGTAAGTAGAGACCATCCAAATTCACAAGATTCACATAAAATTTCTCTAGATATGCACAATGATTAATGATCATATTAAATTAAACAAAATTAGGTAAAAAATAAACAACTAGACTTAAGTAATGAGAATGTTTCCTAAAAATTATAATCAATTTCAACCATATTCTTATCATAGGCAATTTTTTTTTCCAAAACCAAACATCACCAAAAATAACATATTTTAAAAATAAAATGAATAATTCCCTTCTCCCAAACTTAAATATCACATTGTCCTCAATTGGAAAGAGGAAGAAAAACTAATGGAAAGAATGAGAGAAGATAAGAGATACTCTCCTGATTTTTAACTTAATATTTTTCCTTGAGGTGCAGTATATCCATTGGAGATTTCTTCGATGCCTTTATTCCTACAAAATGAAAACAAAACAATAAAACAAATAAAAAATAAATAAAATTGTAACATCCCGAGCTTAAATTCAGAATTTATTTACTTATTTATTCATTTATTGTCATTTGTTTTTATGTTATTGCATTATTAATATTATCTTTACGTTTACAATTTTAAATATTAATATTCTATTTTCTTTATGATTACTAGTAGTCTTTTAAATATGTATTAAGTTAGGAATTTATAAGTTTTAAAATCTGTAACCGATCGGATTTGTAAAGTCTTATAGCATTCCCTTTCATCAATTCCATGTGTTATCCCTCTCGAATTGAGAGTTTGAATAAACATCCCTACACCGAGACCAACTCTCTACTTCAAAATTTTAGCTTCTCAAAATCATCCTCCTAATTTGAAACCAAATCTTAATTCAAAACTTCCTCGGCCATACGTATCCTCATAGAGTAGGAACCCTCAGTTCAAACTCAATTTAGTAAACCTATTCCATTTCAAATTCAAAACCCTTTTTAATCTCCTAATGACCCACGTAATCTACTTTCCATTCATCTATAAAATCCCCACACAAAAAAATCCAGAATAAACACACCAAAAATACCACAGAGCTCTCGGCAACCACAGCTCACCATGAGCAAAACCCTCTGTTTTGCTAAGCAAATCAAGACCCTATAGTCCTTTGTTTCCAGCTGCTGCCTACCACCTCAGAGGTCATCAGACCACCTTCCAGCCGTCACAGAAACCAAAGACCAAGTGCCATCCACCACCCCCCATGATTTTCGGTAACTCTTTGACAAAATCTCTTCCGCTCCCGTTCCCATTCAATTTGACAGCCTCAAATCTTCTCTAACCTCTCTTATTCTTTCAGTTGTGCCACCCTCATCAGTCCCACCATGAACCTTGGCTAGTCACCCAGAGTTGCCGCACCTCAGCTTTCTCCTGTTGGCAAGCGTCCAACAAACCTCTACTCTCCTCTGGTTATTCTTTCATCAAGTAAGCTTCATTGTGCATTTTATCTTCAACCATTGATAATTTTTGGCCTTTTAATAACTTATTACATCTTCCCAAATCAGCCCTCATGTACTTTATAATCACAATTTTGCCCTCCTGTTTTAATTGTTGTCGAGTTTATGTTGATCTCCTAAATTGTAATCTTATGTAACAATCAGGATTTTCTTTCTCCTATTTGGATTCTTGTGTATGTTTAGAGTGAAGATTATATTTTATTATAGGTACTTATTTTATTTCAGGCGTGGACCAACCTTGACCTTTTCTTGGAGGAAGAATATAGGAGTAGGCTCAAGAATAGTGAAACAAGGCCCAAAAGGCCCATGGAGAAGGAAGGTGGCCAGCCATGCCTTAGGTGATGAGTGCCTAGAGAAGTGTGAGATCTCATGGAACACTTGGCACACTAAGATGATCACTTTTTTGGATTCTCGAGAAAGAAACTTTTTGGGAAAAAGAGAAAGTATGGTGTAGGAAGATTGAGTGTGGGAATATCTCTTAGAAAAAATGTGACAAGTGACATGTAAAGATTTGTTGAGATTTAAGAGAGAAGGTTTCAGTGGAGAAGATGAAAGGGGGGAGCCAACTATGCACTTTGAGTTTCCCCAGTAAGCTCCACATCTTAACTTGACAAGTGAGATTTGTGTAAGAAAATTTTTGGGAGAGTGATTGACAAGTGATGGTGTGAGTGACATGCAAGCAAATGGAGAGACTTTCACCCTTGAGAGGTTTCGGCTAGACTAGTTTTGGGAGGCCAAAACCAAACCTTTGAGTGTGCTTTTTAGGCAATATCATATCTCTAGAGATAGGAGTCTTTCAAGTGTCAATCATGTTTTGTGTCAATTCCTTTCTTATGTCAATCAATCACTAAGTGAGGTAGAGTGCTCTAAGCACCAAGATACCCCATGGCCGACTGGTGCATTTCCCATTTCCCTACACTTTGTCTCACCACTCTTCCAAGGGACTTTTAGCCAACTCATTCTCTCAACTCTCTCCACTTTTCTCATCATCCAAACAACATTTCTCTAGCAAATCTAAGTGTGTTCTTCAAGGTCTTTTGTGGAAGCACCTACTTTAGAAGGTAAATAATCTTTTAAACTTCTTTCTACCTTTTCATACAAAGATTCAATTAGCTTTTCTTTCTAAAGTTTTAGCCTTTAGGTTTTCTTGCATTTTCTTGAATTTCCATGAAAAATCAAAGCTTTTTATTTCTTTTTAAAACAAAGATGAAAAACTAAAGTTCTTTTGAGAAAAATGATCCTTTTTGTTTTCCCTTGAAAATCAAATGGTTTCCTTCTAAGCAAGCAAACTTTGAGTTGTGTTAGACCATGATTCCCTAACCTTAATCTTGTTTCCTTTGTATATTTCTTTTTAGATTTTTCTTTCCCTATTCTTGGAAGTTTTGTAAGTACATTCTTAACATAATCTTAGCATTATTTGTATATGTAGTGTGAACTTGTGTTGTTGGTTGTTTTATCTTGTTGTTGGCTTGTTTATTGGATGATCTTATATCATATTTTTTCTATGCTTTGTTAAGATGATATCTTAAGATTTTAATCTAAGAGACTTGGTGGAATATAGTTATTATTTTTTGAAAGAATGTAAAGAATATACTATGGTAATTTCGGCTAGTGCATGTGATGAAATGGTATGACATGTTTAAGTGGCAAAAATTTATCTTTGGAGTCTATGGGTTTCGGCTATAGTAAGTTATAAGGAGAGATCTTAGGCTTTTAACTCTTAGTTGATGCATGATGATGATTTAAGACATTGAATGGTTTATAAGAGCATGAATCCTTGATTTCTTAGATGCATGGATTCGTATTTGTGCTTTGGTTAAAGTGGAAAGCATGTTATGACAAGAGGGGGTGATAAATAAAATGATTAATCATCTTAAGGTTTCGGCTATACCATGTTTAGACCATGTTATTGAGTTTTTTGTTGTTCTTTTAGTAATGCATGAGTTGATGGAAAAAAAATAGAAGAAAATTTTAGGGTTTGAACCCCTAGGGTAATTCAGCCCTACCCACTTTTTTAGGGTTAGAGTTGTTCGAATGACTCTATTTTATTTGAATGTGTATGATGTGCTTGAAAGATTATTATGTTCGTATGCCATGCATGTACAAGGTATGGTATGTATGTTTCATATGTCTCGTGAACTATACGTCTTACATAAGAAAGTCAAAGTTTCATGCATGTCCATTCAAGTTATGAGTTCCATGCCCTTTGGGTTATCATTTTTTTTTTTCAAAAAGAAAATGAGTTAAGTTTTTATAAGAATACTAATGACTGGGATGAGATAATATCACAGTGGAACTCCCTATTCACTGAGGAGTGACTAAAGTCGAGTAAAACCCCTGGTTTGATAAAGAACAGTCGACAAAGGACCAACGACCTATGGGGTGTTGTCTTGTTTTGAGTGCAGATGGATCCTTATTCTTTGACGGCATCTATGTGTCGTCAACCAGAATGAGTGTTCAACGGGGACACAACCTGAGTCTGGGTCGTTTCCATTTTGGACTTGAATATAGAGAGGTTAAGGAGGAACCCTCGGTTTAGGGTGAGTATTGGGGTCATCTTCTTTTGGTATTGGATGATGTCATGTTTTGAAGAAACTTGTATAACTTTCGTGTTTTGGGAAGTTTTGATTTATGTTGGATTTGATACATTATGACGTATGTTTTATAAAACTTTCATTTGAAGTTAATTTTTAGCGATTACCATGTGATCATTGGCAAGTTTTATATTTCTTACCTATATTATTCGACTTGACCTTATTCCACTGCGATAATTATTGTATACTGCTAGTAAGTTAAGTGCATGCATTTACTTATGACATGAACAAGGGGTATGTAGTCTTGTGTTATGTATCCTCAACGCTTTAGTTTATGTTCAATCTCAAGCGTAGGCTGGGGGCGTCGACACCTTGGGCCTTAAACTGTGGGCCTAATGCCTTACCAGATTGGACTTAAGTTGTTCTTTACTCAAATTTGTATTGGGCTTGGTCCTACAAGATTTATGCACTATTTTAAAATTAGACTAAACTTAATACTCTAAGTCGAGTTTCGGTTTTTAGTAGATAATTATATTAACCTACGTCTTTTGGAAGATACTAAGAGAAATACTTGCATATATAAATAATATTTTCAGATTTTAATAGTAAATAATAAATAGAGGTTGATTATTTGAATATGTTAAGTATATTTTAGTAAACATGTTTTTAGTGTTAGTAGTAAATTTTTAAACCAAATATGAACCTCTACTAAATTATGGTTAAATTATTGTTAAGTTATAATTATATTTCATAAGAAATTCTAAATATTAAGTATTACTAAGTTTACTATATGAACTAAATATTTCAACTATATTCAATATCATTCTTGAAAGACTAATTGACTTTTAATAATATGATATTCAAAGCAAAAAGAATTATTAGTTTTCACGATATTTATTATTATTATTCGACATGTATTTAATTCAGTAGAGTAGTATGACATATCTTCCTAGAAGTTTAGTAATAGTTCGTAATTCATATAGGTGATGAGTTGCAAAGTGAGTATCAGGAAACATCACATCAAGGTAAGTGAATTTGATCACAAAATTAGGATCGTCACATTTAGTTTATATTATTAATAAAACCAATTCTTTGATAACCCTTTTTATATATCCTTCATGTCGTGCAAGCATGTTATTTAGTACAGCACAGTACACGATCATATCATTTATCATTATGTCAAGATTCAACGAGTTTAGTTATTTATATAAGTATATATATGATATGCATCTCATGTTACATAGGTCACATAAGTTAAGTTAAGTTCAAACATAAAATTAGATCAGATTAGGAAACCAATTAATTAGTTAGTCAGTTAATCAATTCAGTAAATTAGTTCATTCAGATGGTCATTCAGATGCATGGTACCAATGCATATCAGATTAAAATGGATGTGCAAGCCACGGACCTAAGCGTGGTCCACCATAGTACACTAGAGTATTATCAACGGCTCCCCTTGCTGCAATGAAACGTGGGACTGGTGTACAACCTTGCACGTAGAGTTAAGTGTGTTGGTCAATCAATTCAATTAAATCAGTTCAGTTAAGTCAGAATAGTTAAATCAGTTAGTAAGTTTAGTCAGATCAGTCAGTTAGTTCAAACTAGTCACTTAAGTCAGTTAGTCAATTAATTTAGATAATTCAATCATACATAGCATAAACATCAGCATGTACAGCTATGTTTTAGATCTCAGCATAAAATTTATAAAACTTTCCTATGATTATTATTTACACGTTGTGATGGATTCCTTATTGAATCATCGACTCATTTAAGTTCATCTCCTATTTTTAAAACCACCCAGGTGAGGAAGAGGACTAGTGCGAGCAGGCAGGCCAAGAGTAGATTGAGCAGCTATTTAAAGTTTAAATTTTTCTAGAAATAAGTTTTTTCCATGACATAAGTTTAATTTCAGTTATTGCAGTTATTATTTTTTAAAAGTTTTCAAGAAATAAGAGTCTTTATTATACAAGTTTACTTTTAGTTATTTCAGTTAATTGTCTTTCTGTGAAAGGCATTTTATTAGAACTTCATTTTTATGAACTAAATATTATTTTATTTTTTATTATTAAACCAAGAATCTTTTGTCAGATTAAATTTTTAGAAAATTTACGTGATATCCCTTAACCTACAGAAAGAGAGTGTTACAAAAGCATAAATAGAAATATAAAAACTTGGATTGCCTCTCAAAAGTGCTTTTGTTAACGTTTGTAGCTAAACATTATCATCTCATTATTTATCATTGGTGAGATCGATAGAATATTTTTCTAAGTTAAATAATAAAACTTTGTGCCCGATTTCGAATTCTCTCATCAAAATATGCTTGTCATACAATCTTTTAGATTATCTTTGTAAATTCAAGCATTCTTATAAGCATCATTGCGAAACTCATTTGTCTCATTGAGTTGCAATATTCTCTTCTCCCCAGCAGCTTGTAAATCCAAGCTCAACATCCTCATGTGTTCCTAGAAAGCTCTCGACAACTTCTTCTTCTCTACATCACTCAAAGAATTTTTAGTAATAACTAGAAGAGTAAAGTATTGGCCTAAGAGCATACCTTAAATTTGATGGAAGCGGGTCGAGCTCAAGTTTGGGTGGTTCCTTGCTTGGAGATGTAAGCCAAGGTGAATTTAGCTCTTCCACTTTCTCAGGTGATAGCTTTGGAAATTTCGCTCCATAAGTCTCGCTAACTACATCTCAATCACTTATTTGAAAACAAGAATGTACCTCAGAATAGGGCTGTAAAATAAATAGGCAACTCTACAGTTAGCTCAAATTTGACTCGATAAAATTCGAGATCGACTCGAATCGTATATTAAATGGGCCGATCGTAAATACAAAATTAGGCTCGATAATTAAACGATACAGCTCGTGTAAAGCTCGACCGACTCGTTTAATGTTCGCGCATAAACCTGTATATAACTCGTTCGACTCGACTCGATTAATGTTCGTAAACAAACTCATTTAAAGCTCGATCGATTCGTATAAACGCGTGAACTCATCTCGTATATATTTTTACATATAAAATATACTATATATATATATATATATATGTTTTATAACATACATAATGATATATATAGATAAATAATATAAATTTATAAGTCAATATATAGTCTTATGGACGTAAGTATACATATACTACTATACAAATATTAAATATATGAAAAAAAGATTGTGATCTTATTAATTGTATTGTAATTTAAATAGTCATATACTAAACTACCAATACTATAGAATAGACTATAAAATATAAAGAATATTAGTATTAGTACGATATAGTATTAGTACTATATACTATATCGTAATAGTAAAAGTGTAAAAGTATAAATATTACTAGTATAGCCTATATTATATATTATACTATATTAGTAGTATATGCTATAGTTATAATGTTATATTAATATAATATAGTTATTTATATATATACTATACAAATTATAACATACTTATTAAATTATTAAGTACTAACTAGTACCTACTAAGTACTAAGTAGAATAGACTTGTTGTCTTAACTTATTAGTATTAACTTATTATTATACTATATTAGTAGTATATACTATAGTTATAATATTATATTGATATAATATAGTTAGTTATATATATATATATATAATATATAAATTATAATATGCTTATTAAGTTATTATAATATACTTATTAAGTCATTAAATAGTATAAACTGATAGTCTTAACTTATTAGTATACTATATAATTTATATAGTATACTATAATTATAATTTAAAGAGTTATATACTAATACTATAGACTATAGAATATAAATTTATAATATAGTTAGAATATTATAATATGATTAATAAATTATAATGTTTGATAAATTATAGTCATAACTTATTAACTTATAACTTATCACTTATGAATTATGATCATATCATTCTAAGAATTATTATTGAAGATTTTACAATATTGTTATTGATATATCATAGATTGATAATATCATTATTAAAGATTCTATTGTTATATATTTTATGAAATTACATCATATTTATGAGGTATGATTTTACTATTAATAATTTATCACTAATTATTAGACTTACTACTTTATATATAATTAATAAATAATAACTAAAATCTACTATGAATTTTTTCTTAAGATTATATCAAGTATAATAAATTAGTAATATACATCATACATGTTTAGTATTAATTTCTACTATTATTAATAAATAAGCTCATACTAGTATACTGTATACTACTACAATACTAAACTTAGTAGTATATTAGTATTAAAATATATATATCAGTATGTATAAGTATTATAATTTATAAGTTTATAACCTATAGGTATTAGTATTAGTAAAATTATTAGTATTAGTATCATAACTTATATTAAAAATCTCAAAAACTTACCATATAATTTGTAATAGCCCATTTTTTCCTTAAACTAAAATATTTATTTTTAGAATTTATAATTATATTTTAAGGAGCTTTTGGAATATAATCTCCCATAAGAATAAAACTTGAGAATTGGATAATAAGTTTGAGCCAAGAAAGAGATTTAATTATATATTCTAGGATAAATTATGGTTAAATCTTTGAGAATTTTAATAAGGTATCAACTAAAGAAATTATATTTGGGATTAGGAAGAGACAAATTTCTAACATTTGAGGGAAAAATTCAAAGGGAAGTGATAGAACAAAACATCAAACACTTGGTATGCCAAAATGAGTTATCGGGCTGGTCTGTCGAGTTTTGGTGTAAGGAACATAACTTTCTCATATGAGCTCCCAATGAGGTGATTTAAATTCTTATATAATCTTAAGAGGCAGATATAAAACTTTTATGTTTTTGGTTTTCGAAGATTCTGAATAAATCAATGACTTATTTGGACTGCAAATGGACTGATCTGAATTGGACGAAAACTGGAACCTGAAAACAAAGTGTGCCACCACCTCACTCTAGGTACTTAAATTTGATTGGTTCCTTCCATTTATCTGATCTGAAAACATGTGGGGAGGCATGTGACAAATGGAGATAAGTCATATAGAAGCCTTTGTTGGCAATAAAACAAAATGAAACAAATGGTGAACTCGTATTGGGTGTTCTTGGGTAAATTTCGATGTATTTTGGTAAATTAAGCATATCTCTCTCATCTGATCTCAGAATAAAGTGATTCAAAATCCTATAGAATAGTAAGAGGATTATATAAAACTTTCATGTTTCAAGTTTTTGAAAGATCTAATTGGATAAAGGACTTATTTGGAATGGAAGTGGCCGGATATATATCCCATTGGAAGATACTATCATGCTATCTTGTCTTTATCTTACATGTGTTAGAATTACTTGAGCCCTTGATCAAGGAGATTTTTAGGTAGCTCAAAAACTGACCTTTGGATGGAACTACGACTCACCAAGCCTAAGGTTTATGAGTGATCATTGTTGAACCCAAGGTTTCAAGCTTCGTATAATTATAAATCTACACATGGATTTTGATGATAACAAATGAATTCAAAGAATAAAGGAGTCTCAAGCTCAAGTTGTCCACACAATAGAATCGAGCACATCAAGGAACCAAGCATAAGCAAGAAGGGAACAAGTTCACATTAAAATCATAGAGTAATGTTGTAAATCTCTTAAAAATTCGAAATTAGGATTAAGGCTCAAAATTAATATTTTATCATAAAGCATTAAAATACATTTTCCACATGTGCATGAATATTTTGAAAATTAAATTTGAAAATTTTGAAAGATGATTGATTGTCATCTTTCACATGTGCATGACATGATTAAAGGTTTAAACTTTGAAAATATTAAGATGATTGATTGTCATCTTTCATATGTGCATGTTTTATTTGAATATTTTCAAAAGTGATGGATGCTTTTCTTGACTTATGCAAAAGGTAGATATCTTTGTTTGAAAATTTTGAAAAGTAAAGTGTGCTCCTTTTGTCATATGCAAAAAGTAAAAGATTAGGTTTGAAATTTTTGAAAAGTAAAGTGTGCTTCTTTGTCACATGCAAAAAGTAAAAAGATTAGGTTTGAAATTTTTGAAAAGTGAATGATGATGTCTTTGATATGGGAATCTTTTCAAATTTAAAATTGAAGACTCATTTGCCTATAAATAGCTTACTTGAGTTTTGCAAAAATTACAACAAGAGCTTATACATCTATTGCTAAGTTTTGCATCATTCTTTCAAAGCTCTCATTCTCTCTTTTCTAAAGTTTTGAGCCTTAATTCTTGTTCTTGTTGAGAGAGATATAGGTTGCGCTGTATTTTTTCTATCTCACTCGTTGAGGAGTGTACTTTGATAGTCTACCCACTATCAACTCTTGTATTTGTAAAAGGGTGCGTATAACCCTTGTGTGTGTAGAAGGTGTTCTACACGGGGAATAGTTAAATCACCAAGTGTGAGGTGATTGGAAGTGTAGAGGGTGTTCTACACGAATTCTTTGGAGCGGTGCTGCTCAAAAGTGTAATAGGTTTCTATCTCCACCTAAAGGAGATTGACTAGTGAATTCGGGATCCTCAAGGGGTAGCTTGAGGCGAGGACGTAGGCAGTGGGGCTGAACCTCGTAAAAATACTGAGTTTGCTTTCTCTTACCCTACTCTTTACATTTCTTACTGCTTTACATTCTGTTTATATTTTATATTATGTATTTGATTAATAAGTGTTAATTTTTATAATATAACCCAATTCACCCCCCCTCTTGTGTTAGTCATCTAGGCAACAATCATGAAACCACAAATCTATGGGACATATCACCCAATAAGCTAAGGGAGACTACAGTAGATAGGTTCAACAATTTCCCCCCCAAACCCCTTGCCTCCAACACCTCTCATGCCTATAAATAGATGCATGAGCTCCTCTTCTTTCTCTTTTAGAGATACCAGTAAGACATAGTGAGAAAAAGCCAAGAAAAATACACAAAAACACCCTTACATCACCTAAGTACCAAAAGAGAGCTAATTGAGAACATTGGAAGAGAAGTGGTGCAAAACCTATCCTAAGCATCAATTCAAGTTTGGAGAAAATTTGTAAGTGCATATATTAAGTTAATATTGGCATAGAATAAGTGGTTTGGTGATTGGATTATGTTTTATATTTATTTGAATTTAATCTTTATTTATGTGTTAAGTTAAAACATATTGGATTTTGAAGTGGTCTTTGCTATGAAAAAATGTTAGAAAAATTATGAGACTTTAGAAATATATTCTATGATGTTATATTAAGAGGATTATATAAAAATATGAGGTCTTGATTTGGAAAAAAATGATAAACCAACTCTAGGAAATTTCGGGCTTAATAGGGGTATTATTGGCAGATTTGACATCCTTTAGTAAATCAGACATAACTTGTTAGTTTGATGTCGGGTAATAATAGTGGTATAACCCGACCATGGGTAATAATAGTGGCATGGTCTAACCACGAGTAATAATAGTGACATGGCCCAACCACGGATAATAATAGTAGATATAAGAAAAGACGTACAAGAACAAGAATTTTAAAATAAGAAAGAAAAGTTCATGCATGAAATAAGTTTGTCAGTATAAGTCCATATAAGAGATAAATCTAAGTCATGCATAAGTCACATGAAACATGACATAAATAAATACTCTGATTGTCTGGCTTGTATGTGATTATTTTATGATATCTATGCTTTTATTAAGTTAAGTGTGTACTTACTGAAAAATCTCATTCTTGTATATTTTTTTTCTCTTTTGAAATTTTAACTTCACTGCAAAGTTCGATGTCGAGCATGGGCAAAGCTCTAGTTACTTGAGAGACCCGGAGAAACCCTAAGGGATCCCCGGAGTACTCTCTCTGTGTAGAAGTTTTGACCCAGTTAGTGATAGTAGATACTTGCATTGGCATGGAGAAAGATTTCCCGAAATGAAGAAGGAGCCTAAGCGGCCCTAAGTCAAAGTTTTGATAAGTTTGTATATAAGAAAACTAACTGGGTTATGCATGTAAGGATAAAATGTTATTTTAGTCTTTATGCTACCATGTGATCACTACAAATTAATTTTTATTCAGAATTTTTTCGTTGCGATTTGCATTAAATTTCGATAAATACGAAAATGAGTAGCCTAACGTTATTTATCCTGACACTTCAATTTGCGTTGAATTACAAACATAAATTGGGGGCGTCACATTATTTATAAGTATTAGTATTATAGATCTATATTATATACATATGTTGGTGTATTAATAAATATATAGACTAATATAAATAAATATATAGACTAATATAATATTATAAATTAATAGTTTATTATTATTAACTTATTAAGTATAAGTATAATATTAATATATCATAACTTATTAACTTATATCTTATAATTTATGATTCTTAAATGATATTATTATATATTCTATAACGTTACATCGTACTTATAATTCTATCATTTCATAAAGTATTATTAATAACTTATAACTAGTTTTAATGTGAGATCCCAAGTTTAATGTGTTTTAATTTATTTTTTAGTACTATTATTATTTATTTTATTTTATTTTATTTTTATTTTTATTTTTATGGATTATGTTATTTTATTTTATTAATATTGGGTCTTAGTATTTTATTTTTTATTATTGCTAAGTTGATGTGCTTTTATTTTATTATTGCTAACTTATAAGTTTATGATTTATCTAAACCCTCCATTTTTCTAGTCGTTGCCTTCCACCCAAAGTTATAAATTCCGTTCCAGTGATCATTCTGATTGAGGCACTGGAATTGAATATTTCTATATTGATACCGATCCAAATACCGTTTCGGGATAGATTTTATATGAATAGATTATGTAGATAATAACTATATTATAAAATAAAACCATTACAAATATTAAAAGCATACATACGATAAATTTAATAATACTTCTCAATAGTCAATACAAAACTTAAACATGCAGTTTTAATACAATATTATAAAATCAAATACAAATCCTAATACAAGTCCAAAAAGTAAAGTACTAGTTTGTTTAAAGAGCAGTGATATCATTATAATTTAATTAAAATTAAATTATAATTCTTAATAAAATAATATTTTTTTAAATATTTAAAAATATCAAATCAAAATAAAAATCAAACTCAAATTTTAAAAAATATATTATTTTAACTCATAATTGTAAACAATTTGTTTGCAAAAGTGGGTCTAACATTTATGTTTCCCAAAACTAAAGTAAAGTAGACGTTGCACTTGCTTCGATGGAAAGCATTCTCATCAAACATCAATCTAACAGTAGCAGCTAGCAAGTCTTGTCTTTTATCCATCCTTGTCACATTTAAGTCTCTCTCTCTCTCTCTCTCTCTCTCTCTCTCTCTCTCTCTCTCTCTCTCTCTCTCTCTCTCTCTCTCTCTCTCTCTCCACGTTTACTTCTAAGTTCTATGCTTCTTCACTTATGCAAATCTAATACGTATGCAAGGTAGTTTTCTTATCTCCTTCGATGCTTTGCTTCTTTACTTCTCTTTCCATCAACACATCTGTTTGCAACATACTTTTCTAAAACATTTCACATTTGGCCTTCTCTTTCCATCAACACATCTGTTTGCAACATACTTTTCGAAAACATTTCACATTTGGCAAGGTGGGAATCTCCTTAATTCTCTCTCTTTGAGTTTCCATCTTTTTCTAGAAATCTTGGTTCTTGTTTTCATTTTCTTTAAAAAGAGAGAGATCATAGATCAGATGAAAAGAGGTATCAGATGGAGTTGATAGATAAGATGGGGAGAGGTATCACTTGTTGACTGTCATGGTGATGTTCTAAGCTTCCAGCAGCTATCATGTTGCCGGCGAAAGAGTTATGGGTTTCCGAAATGAATGTCAGGCCTTTCAGTTCTTATCTCCTCATAGACCACACCCATTTCGAAACTTTCAAGTTGCGGCCTTCGTCATTGTGAGGTTTATCTCTTTCTATCTCAACCATCCTCTTCTTCTCATAGGATGCCCTTGATTTCCATTCTCCCGAGCTCGAGCTTGAGTTGTTAAGAGCTGAGCTCGAGCTCGAGTTTGAATTTCCTCCAAACGAGCCGAGCTTAGACCTTTTTCTAGACTCGACTATAAACGAGCCGAGCCCAAGCTCGACTTAACCAATAAATGAGCCGAGTTCGCACAAGGCAAACTTGCTCGAACTCGGCTCGTTTACAGCCCTACCTCAAAAGGGACCTCTATAGGCTTAAATATATTAAAAATGATCTGCTCCTTGCCAACTCCCATAATGAGTTTTCCTTGTTAGACATCAATTAAGGTTCTCCATATCGCAAGGAAAGGTTAACCCAGTATCAAAGGGATCTCATTGTCCTCCTCCATATCAAGCACAATGAAATCAGCCGGAAAGATAATTGGCTAACCAAAATACAATGGGCTGTAGGTTGGGGCCATTTGAACACATGCACACTACATGCTTGTCTTAGACTCCAATAGTATTTTTTTTAATTTATTCAACGATAAATATTAGGAGTCCAAAACATCTATATTCCAACTTGGATGCTTTTATTAAGCAGGAAACTAGTTACGAGAATTCCCACAAGCAAGTGACACCCAAATATCCTCTAAATTATTAATTGGATCTCTATGTGTCTGGCCACATGTTGCATGGATGATAGGATTACATTAACCAGAGTCCTTTCCTCATCATAATCTAACCATGAAGTCAATTGCCTTTATACTTGAAATTGTTCTTCTCTCTGATTAACCTATCAATAAAATAAAACTCTGATCAGCATTGAATAACTTTTCTATATTTTTTTTTCTTTTTTTATTTTTTGCAGCATTATGAAAAGTAATGGAGGAGACACAATATCTAGCTTGCGCTCTATGAGGGTAGGAGATGATGTGATGTCAGGACAAAAATCAACATATTATTGCATCATTCCGTCCAAAATGCGGATGTCAAACAACCCAAAAAGTTTTGGCCGACAATTTTTTAACTGTCCAAATTATAAGGATAAAAACTGTGTGACTTTGTAAAATCGTTTAATGCTACAGTAAAAACAGTGAAGCTTTGTAAATCGTTTAATGCTACATCTCTAAAAAGTGTATGAGTCTTCATCTTCATGCTCTGTAAATCGTTTAATGCTATGTACTTGACTCAAGTGAGAATAAGTTGTATTTATATTTTGAACCAATTTTTATAGAAGACTATTTGCTTGTTGTTGGCTTATGGGAAAAAGTTGTATTTATTTCTTCACTGGCTCATGTGGTAGGTTAATGGAGACACTTTGGACCCACATGTTTATGTTTGAGAGACAACTTTGTAATTAAAAACACGTTATTCACAAAAGGGATAACTTGGATATTTTCCAACTAAAATAGTGACGACGAAAGTGCATTTCCATTAAGCATTTTAAAAATATATATATACTAGGGACAACTTGGATCTTTTCCAACTAAATTCTCTATTACAACCACTTTACAGCCAACCAAATTCATAATTACAACCAACAAAAGTATCATTGCTACAAAATATCAACTGCCCAATAATTAATTATCTGGTATAAAGCTAAATCTCACGATCCTCCATATGTGAAATTTTCTTGCGACATTGTCAGGAATTGCATATTCCTACAAATTAAGAAAGAATTAAGTAACCAAATCAAACATTTAAATACAATTAAATGAGTAAGATAAGATTAGTATTTATACATATCAATTGATGTTGACATATTGGTCGAGTCTAAAGGTAATATAGTTGAACTCGGTTTGCCCATACCACTATAAAGAAAAATATATTATCAAGTTAGAAGTTTCATACAATGAACATATGACATAATTGGTAATGTAATGAAAAAAAAAATGCAAGTACCTAAATGATGGACATTTCGTTCTAATATACCCTTCTTGTTTACAAATGTTACATCGTTATTTTTTTGCTGGCACATTTTTCTTTGGATTCTTTTGATGTAATGTTTTGAGCCTTCCTTTACCAACAATAATAGGGGGATCATGCAATGAAAAATTTGAGAGTAATTGGCTCCAAACCGCATGTCCCTCCGTGTTACCATCACCATCATCATCACTCACTAAGAGAAGTTTTTGATAAATATTCTCTACACCCCGTGAAACATGCTCATATTTCTTAATATATAGTAACCCCATCTCAGCAACAGGATAAAACTGTCTTATCAAATGATGTTTCTTATCCAACGTTGTTGGAATTGTCTCCAATGGCCCCTCATTGACACATATCCCATGAATTATGCGACTCTTTGCATTAATCGTCCACCTCTCCAACACATATGATCTCAGTACAAGGTCCAAACAATTTTTTTAGCTAAAAGTTGTAGGATGTGGCAACATAGAAACCCACTAAATTCAAACTTAAGACAAGTGCAAGACACAACATTTTTATCGTTCATGAGTGTTACCTCATATTCTGGTTTTCTCTCCCACACATGCCCACCCTATAAATTTTTCGTCCATCTTCATGACGTATTTTGAGTGCTTCCAACCGTTGGCTACTACTTGACTCTTTATGGAAGATCAAAAAGGATTTTCTAATGTAGAGTCTAGCCACTTCCTCCAACAATGTACTCTGTTTTCATAATTGACATCATTGTTTTGCTCCTCACATCTCTATCTTTTTCACTTAAATAACGGGCATTCAAAACTTTTTCACATTGATGGACGAACTCACTTATCATAGTACTTGATCGAACAGTCTTTACAAAATTTGTCCATACTCTCACTTCATTGAGTTGTGGACATTCCAGCACAAAACGTAGATCTCAAGTAAGAGGGCACCCACTTTTGTCTCTTTACAAAAATAGTTTGCAACCAACTATTTTCTTCCAACTTGTACTACGCTAACATTTTAGTTCACTCAAACTCAAACTCCTCAATAGTTAATGTGTCATGAATACAGTGGTTAAACTCAAATTTAAATCTTGGATATCTGTTGTAGATATGAGATAGATGTTCAGGAACTTTTCGTAAGAAATGCCAAAAGAAAAATTTGTGAATTGTATTGGGCAATATCATTTGGATGGTCTTAGCCATTAACTCGTCATCATCATTTATTATTGTAGAAGGAGCACAACCAAGCATCGCTTCTAACCAAGTTTTCAATAATCATGTATAAGACTCAGTTGTCTCGTTAATCAATAATGCACATCTAAACATCACAAATTGATGATGAAGGTTAATTCCAGTGAATGGGACAAAGAGCATCTTGTACCGATTTGTTAGGTACGTTGCACCAAATGTAACATCCCCAAAATACTGATATGCAGTCCTTGATTTACCATTTACCCAAAAGCAATTTCTCATCGACCTTTCTACATCAACTTGGATCGAGTATACAAAATCTGGATGATTACGTTCCCTTTCCAAGAAGTATTTATATAACTTTTGTGCATCTCTTTCTTCAATGACTTACTTCCTTTGACTACCCAAATAATTCTAAATGTCCTTAGGAATGCAACCAATATTGAAATCACCACCATTCTCCTTGCTCAAGATGGAGATTATTTTCTGTGTTGGTATCCCCGACTAATTTAGCATGTCTATCAAATTTTTTTGAGCCATTGTCACTTGTCTATGTCCATGAAGCAAAGTCGTACTTTGAGGTATCAACAGCTCATGATTATGATGGAGTACAAATTTAGACTAACTCATTTTTTTTTTTCATTCTTCTTTATTGACATCATTTCCTTACACCCACACCTTGTTTGTAGAGCCTTAAGTCTTTCTTTCTCTTTCCTTTTGAGATTATACCAACGGTACCCGTCTCTGTAACATACATAAGAGACACCAATTAGTGACTTGTCTGTGCTTGATAACTTTGTATGATTTATTCGAATGCTAAAACCAGTTTGTTTGGAGAAGGCTTTATAGCAACTAAGTGCATCCCCTACGTCGTCAAAGTCTAGCCCTACATATGACTCCACATATGAAGATGGCATTGTATGGTCTCCCTCGGGCATGTTCCTATCGAGTTCAACCTCACTATCATCTTCAATTATCTCAACTTCATTGGAGCTATAATTAGAAGTGTCCACCATCTCAACATGATATCTTGATGAACTCATCATTAACGCAATCTGATTTCATTTACAAGACAAATGTTATGTTGAAAATTTGTAGACACAAAATTCTAATGAAAACAAATGCAACAAGCTTATAAAGTGGGGAAAAATATTGTTAGGAAAAGAATAAATTCCTACAAAAAGTCCATCTATTCCAATTTCCATTAATAATAAAAAATTAAGTTGATGTTCACAGCTTCACATTTAAAAAATTCTGTGCATTTTAGTTCCTATACAACGCAAAACAATCAGAAGTTCCAACAATACATTTTCGTTCCTAACCAATCCTTAGACATTTTTTATAGAGTAGTACTATACTTCAGCCACACTGTAGCGGCTACAGTATTCTATTCCACACACTTGTCCTACGGGGCTTTTTTTTTTTTTTAATTACTACAGTAAAAATCAAAATATCACATTCGGCTCCCCCTTGCCGACATTTTTGCCCCAAATCTGAATTTCTCTCTCCCAAGGCGTGATTTGGTACAGCCCCAAACTCTACAATAATCTACACCTGATTGCAGATCGTCTTGGATGGTTCGGAGAACCAGGAAACATTGAAGATTACTTGGCTGCTTGCGGTGAGGAAGTGAAGAATAGTTCTGTTTATACTCTGAATTTGACACTCAAAGATTTAGCTAGAAGGGAGCTTTGAAAGAATTATACAGCAGTACATCAGAAAAAGGCTTTTCTGTTATGTCTTATTTCATCTCAGAACCTTTAGTCTGATTTTGCTTTGTCAAAGGCTTGCTCACCCTTTTTTCTTATTATTAAAATCAAGTTACCTATTAGCATAAAGGCCATCCTTCACATCCGATTATAGGGTTGGTTGCCAACAAGTTGAAAGAATTTCATGCTAATTACAAGTTGGTTATAAATACACTACTTATAGAAAAAATCTGAACATTAATATGTTTTTATGATAATGAATCTGGTAAATTTTCACATTGATAATGTATTTGACGTATCAATAAACAGATTTGTAAATAATTTCAATTTGAAATTTTGGGGGGGGTTGGGTTCTTTGGATGTCCAACACATTACCTTGGTGTCGATGGCGGCATCTGGGTTCGGTGGCGGTAACGTCGGTTTCTTTGGATGCGAAATAGTTATCGCACGGGTTGGAATGGAAATGGGTTATCGCACAGATTGATTTTCGCACGGGTTGGAGATGAATTAAGCAAACGGATTCCGTGTGTTGCGGTTTATTGGTTCTTTTAACACTTATTGACGTGTCAATTGTTTATTGGTCATCTGCAAAATACACATTTGAAGGAAGTCTGGATCCTAACTTTTCTCTATTTTTTATTCAGTACTTTTCAATTGAGAAAAGAAGAAACCAAAAAAATCTCAAGTCAAACCAAATCAAGCTCAATTAAGCACTCGCCGCCATTACAACCCAGGTTTCGAGCCAAAGATTAAGCTAGATGTTCTACAAATCAAGCCAAGCTCGGAGTGATTTCAGAACCCGACTTCAAACAAGCGGAACTCAAGCCAATTTTTGAGATATTTGAGAGGAACTCGAACAGCCTCAAGTCACCCAAACTCAACTTGAACACAGTCCTACATGAGTGATAGCAAAGAACGCTCTACAGAGAATGATTATTGTGTTTAATCTAATTGCCTTTGAACTTCAAGCTGAGGTATCATATGCATTTAATCAGGAACTGCAAGTAATTTACATGATGCAGAAGTTTTTAACGCCATAACCCAGAGAAAGATTGCAGCTTTGCTGATATGAGGAAAGCGTTTGCAAAATCTAGGCAGAAGTACGTCAGGTCAAAGGGCGCTTTAATTATCAGGAACATGACCCACACTGGTAGTTGCTTTGTCCTCTTTTCTTGACGACTTCTTTCGCTTCCTCTCAGATTGGGCTTCTTTAGATTTCAAATCAGTGCAGTAAGACCTCAAAGAGGTGGCTAGATGTTCGTTTCTATGCGCTGAAACCAAGTCCTTTTTATAAGACAAAAAAAGGAAAGGTGCTGCTACTCAGCTCCAGGAGTTTGCCCTCTCAAACTAACCATTTTTTTTTTCTTTCAAACATTTTCTAGCATCCTTAAACATTTAAAAAAAAAATACATCACTTCACCAGTATTCACTTCCTTAACCATTATGAAAAAATAAAATACTTAAGTGGTAACTTTGCGGAGGCAAACTCATGGGGCCAAGAATAACTTTTAAAAACAAAATAGGCTTGCTCCTTTTTCCACATCCCATCAATAAAGAAAGAAGGAAGCAAAAAAGGGAAAGGAACTTGGTTAATGCAAAAGGGGAAAATCGTCTGTGACAATTTGTAAAAGCATTCAGACCCAAATAAAGGTAGATTAAAAAAGGTTGCATAGACAGTTAAGAGGTACTAGAAAATGATCAATAATATATTAATTTTAGGGATGATAATACTCCTTATGAATGAGGATTTGGAAAACTCACCAGAAATTATGACATCTTCCATGTTTATAGATTTACGACTCGCATGTTGTGCAAATAGCTCCAGGTCCTTTGCCAGCTGCTCTGAAAACATTCTCTCTTTTGTTAGTCAGGAGTGTTGCAAGATCAAGCCCATAAATAACATGGTCCATGATATTGCACCACCTTTGACTTGTACGTCACATAAATGCAACCAATGAAAGTTATAAAATTGATTTATGTTCTAAATTATCAGGTTCCTTGGGTGTTTCTTTTGTTAAGAGATTCTACTAATGCCACCTTTAGGCTAACACCCCTTGACTTGATACATATGTGGGACAAAATTCAATAAACCAATAAAAACGCTTAACCATTTTATGTTCTCCAACAAAAGTATATAGATGCTTATAAGTGATATATCCATTCTCATCGGTGAAGAAAACCAGATTTGCATAGAACACAGTCGTGCTTATTATCAAGTTCAAGATCAAAAAGCTAGGCCCTCAAGCAATCACTTACCATTCTAAAGAAGGATGGATCCCAATGGAATGAATCTGCATTTTCTTAAATCCATACAATTCGATGTCATTAGATAAAAGCAAAATCTATCTTCCCACACGAATATTTCCTTTCCAATCCAACATACAAAAAAACAGTCCCCAAACTCATGTTGAGAAGAACTTCAAAATCTTAATAGATCAAAGTTATTGTATTGTATATGTATTGTAATTGCAAGGAGTGCATAAAGAAGGGACTTTGATTTTCACATGAATGAGAATAGATGAGTAAAATATCCACAGGTTCTTGTACCAAAACAGAAATTAAGGAAACCAAGATAAAATGGAAAAAGTAATCACCTGTGTATTTGAAGGCTAAATCAGCAATGCAAGCCGCAATAGGTGGAGATATTTCCAGGTCGTTTCTATTTGCTGAGCATACCAAGCAATTCAAACATAGAATGAGATAATCTAGAAATCTCTCTTTCTGATCATTAAGAATATGTGTATACAGATCAATCCAGTAATCACTATATTTGGTAATTTTGATTGGTATGAGTTTCCCAAGTTTCCTGAGCAACCAAATAGGGTTGAGAAAATAACCTTGGGCCTCAGCGATAGAGATGGTTAAGAGGCGAAATCGATCTCTCAAGAGCTCGATCACTGACTCGTCTTCTCTTTCCATGTCACTCCCAGCTCCATCTGCTTCCATTACAGAATGAATTTCAAGTTTTGCCCTCCTCGACTTGGAAATGCACATAGAATGGCTGAGCTTGAAACGTAACCACGCTTTTCTATCACAACAAGGATTTACTAAGCAGCAACAGTCAAACCAATCAATACCATATATTCAAGAGTTACATATCCAGATTTCACGAGCAGCAAAAAATACAAAAACAACATTATCTATTTGAAGAGCAATCCAGAAAAGTAAAAGGGGGAAGAAGGAACCAAGCTGCACCACCAAATCATAGAAAATTAATCAGCACTATAAAGTAACATCTCCACGATCAAAAACTGTGGTTTAGTATAGGGTCATAATTAATTCGCTAAAAGAACAAATTGAATGTTCAATGCTGACTGCTGCAGTCCTATTACAGCCATCTAGGATGAGTTTCCTGCTGCACCTCCCGCTGCACCTGATGGTCTATAAGTGGATTCGAAGCTATAAGTGGTCTATATTTTTTTTTATTTACTTTCTAAAACATATTATTTTATTTTTCATTTTCATAATTTCAAACAACCTATACATCAAAATACATAAAAATTATCCAGAAACCTAAATTAATTTTATTTTTAAAGAAAAAATATCAAAATATGTAGAAAATCAACATTTATCCAACAACATAGAAATCAAAATATGTATTGTACACCACAATGAACAAAAATTATCCAACAATCTAATAATGCAAATAGCATGTTCAAAAAATAATCATCATGTCCCCAGAGATTATAGCTCTCACAAGGAAATAACCAAAAGTTGAGGGATGAGCTAATCAAATGCGAAGCAGTCACCACAATGAACAAAAACAAAAATCAAATATACCAAGTTCAAGCATTGAACCAGCTCTAAATTCAACTACAGACCAATTATTCTAGCCTAAATGGGCAGTGAACTAAGTTCAATTATTGATCCAATTCTACAGCATGTTAACAAACATGTATATCCAACAGTTTAAGTGATTGCCACCAGCTACAACAGCTAAACTAACCAAAAAACTATGTGGTTTTTCAATCATTACACCCCAAATCATCAACTCAGGTAGTTGTCCCAACCCTTTAGATAAATGCAAAACATCAATCACATTTAGCTATGTTAAACTTTTTTTTTTATATAAGTATTTAGCTATGTTAAACCTGCAGCCCAGCATAACATCAAAATAAACCATTCTTTGCCATAGCCACTTCAAGGAAATAAAAAAGAATGTCCAATAAAGAATTTAACAAATTCACAACCAATTGCGAGTCAGTCCAAAAAAAAGTACTGAGGTTGATCCTAACAATTTACATAAATGAATTCCTGACAATGGACAAACCTAAATTTGATCCCCAATATATACCATCTAGATTGTATTCTTAACGATTTACAGTAATACTGTAGTGTATTATCTCCTTAGGTAACAACCTCATTCATCGAAACACTCATCAAAATATAAACAACCTTTTCAGAATCTCTGACGAATAACCAATTTCTAACAACCAACTTGTAAACCCTAAATCTTGTAACATCCAATTCGTAAAACATAAGTTCTATAACAAATTAACATAGGCTTAGAGGCTGTAATAGACCCCAGAAAACCGCCAATGACTTCCAAAATACCTCTGCAAATGAGAATTTATCAGCCCAAAATTTCTCTCTGTACCAGGAATCACAAAATAATCACCAAAATAAAAAAAGTCTAGAACCAATGAGGGAGCGAGGCATTATCTTGCCTATGATAGTTATTGCAATCGAGGTAACGTTTGCCACTATGGAAGCCGAACCCGTGACAAATGAAGAGAGAAAAAGGTTAGAGCACGAAAATTTGAGTAATTGGGGAAAGAACACGTGGAAGGCAAAATGCTTATCTCTGAGGAAGAGAAAATGTCGAAGATAATCACGTACCAAGTCGCCGGCATCATTGAAGGGGCTTCAGCTTGGAGTTTACTTTGCAGCCAATGAAAGAGATGTCACTGACGAGGGACCTGGCAACGGAGGAAATTAGGAATGGACCTTTCTTCTTTGCATGTGTGAAGGCAAGGAGAGGGGGAGAGTATGGCTGCGTTTAGATGTTTAGGAACGTTCAGTTTTTTACGAGGAGAAAGTGAGTTTTTTTTTTAAGTTAAAATGGTGAATTGCCTTTTATTAGCTCTATTTAAAATGAGTTTAAAATTTAAATGTATTTAAATATTAAAATAAATTTATAGATTTATGTAAATTTTTTTTTAAAATGTAAATTTTATGTGTGAAAAAGTGTTGAACTACAAAAAAAAAAAATGTGTGTCTACTTATAAGTAAGCTCTGAATTGAGATAAGTTTAATAATTTGAAAATTAGGTATTTAAATATTAGATTTATCTTAAAATTAGACTAAATTAAATTGAACTCCTATGAGTTTACTAATCAAACTGAATTTTTGAGTCGAACTTATTATTTGTCAACCATTCCCCGCCTCTCACCCCTGCATGGGCCAGGGTGGGAAATTCTCCCCTAAAGTCCAACCCCATCTATGTGGATGTGGGGTAACCCATTCGAGTATCGAGGTGAGGGGGTAGACCTTATGGATCTGCCCCCCACCCTCCTAATTGGACCTTTGGCCGAGCTCAATCTTTTAGGCCCAAAATGGCATAGAAATACATTCATATATGTTTTTGGACCATTTTGAACCCAAAATTTAATTAATATATATAAATTTTTTAAAAATAAATAAATAAATTACATAGATAGAAACTATTAACCTTATACCATTAGGTTTCAACTAATACTATTAAATATTAACTAAACATCACTAAGCTATTATAATAATACAAATTAAGAGAACTAATAAACAATCACAAAATTAAAATCTCATCTAGAAATAGTAAATATTACAAATTGTACTATTGTAGCAACATTATAATTAACTAATTGTAAATTAACAAAACAATAACATTTCAAATTTCAATCATCTGGTGTGACAATGAGTTGTGTTGATTGCTGTGAGAATCGATATCATAAAACCTACAATATTAATAAGTCAAAACAAAACAAATTAGAATTATAAACATAAAATACAAATTAATAATGAGAAATATTAGAAGTACTAACAAAAGACGAGATTGGGTCATTAGGATTAGGATTTAGCATGTGATACAAAGAATATAAAAGCTAAAAAATATACAAACAAGATAATTAGATACTAAGAATTATATAAAAAAAAAATTAAGCGGTAAATTGTGCAAACCAATGAAAAATGGCAATGGTGGGTCCAATTCATACGAAGTCATACTACAATTAAGATAGTTGTAAACGCTGTCTCATTTATCGCTACAATGAAATTAATACCAATTAAATGAAAATAAGTAAATTAAGATAAGAATATTAAATCCATTTCCCACGTTATCAAATTTAGGGTAATCATCACCTTCCTCCTTGTCGGCCTGATCATCGTCAAGATTATATGAAACATGAATTGGGGTCCGTTTAATCCAATTTTACGTGCAAATCAATGCTTACATAGTGGTAGTAGATAATGAACTCTGAACTGGATCCAATATGCACCTTCCGATACTAAAAGTCAACTCTAAAACTATGGTGCTAATAGATGGCCAAAATATTGTGGATGATCTCTCTAAAGATGAGATACTTCACTACATTCATATTTTATTAAACTAATATATCAAAATCTCATGCCATTGGTTGAAGCTATACTGCCAAATATCTGTCAATCTTTGACTAAGCCTTAGATTGATGGACTATGGGGTTTTGTTCCAACCTCTGACTCTAGTCTAATCTACAGACTTTTCGAACCCTGACTTCTGGAACTAGTGGGGATAAGTGTAGGTGCTGCAATATTATCACCCTACAAAACAGTAAATTCATCAAACAATATACCAAGAATTTTTCCAACCCTTGTTGTGATATGCTCTGCCCATGCTTGCTCGTGGGCAATTTCCAAGTCATATACCATGTCATCCATCTTAAACTCGGGATCAAGAACAACAATCACATATAAACAAAATATTAGCCATAATGAAATCTCTCCAATACTTGTCGTACTTCACTCTCATTATCAATGTCATCTCCAGTATCCTAATTTGGTCTCTCATGACCATGTCATCGAATTATTCTTTTTCTTTACATACTTGTTGACAAAAATGAAGGGATGTAGAGTATAAATGACTAGATAGCCTCTTGGTGACCTTGTAGAAAAACTTCAAAAAGTTTACAAAAATATAAATAACTTCCCAATCATCAATCATAAACTTTCTCAATTCCTCATGATCATCAAAATATTTTAGAATTTGGATGTCTTCACCACCCAACATTGCAAATGCCAACTTATATTCTTGGGCCCCTCCAACATCAAGAATGTTGAATTCCATCATGTAAAAACATTGACCTTGAATTTATCAAATCTCACAGGAGAAGATCTCACAACCGTCCTAATCCGGACAATCGAGTCATCAAAATCCCTTAAACCATCAATGATAGATTCAGAATATGTGCAACACATCTCACATGCAAACACTCACCACCTATGATTATCTTATTTTCCTATCTAAGATAGGTTTTAAGATATCCAAATGCGGCATCATTAGATGAGGCATTATCAATTGTGACTATAACAACTCGTGTCAACTCCCACTCCTTTATTATAGCCTCCAAAGCCCTCCCAATCGACTCACCCTTATGATTGGTAATTTGATACAACTTTATAATTTTCTTGTGCCATGGTCAATCACAATTAACAAAATGTAAAATTAAAAACATATAATTAAGATTTTGGACTAAGGTCCAAGTATCAGTGATAAGACAAACAAATTGACCCCCTAATTAGCCCCTCAACAACTATTTTTCTGACAAATAATATTTTTTGATATCCTTTACGACCGTGTAGCAAGAAGAAAGATTAAATCTTTATTCCATTTTTTTAAGTATAATATCTAACCTAGATTGTCTCTTCTCTTATAAAGATCTAATATTAGACTCTCTCTTTTTTTTGCATTGTTCTTTTAAGTGCATCTTTAATAGTGACGTACCATGTCACCACCTATTAATTTGGTGAAGTGAGACCAAATTATGGTAGTAGATTTCTTGCTCTATGTAGACTTGGGGGCAAGGCAAAGTTTTGTAGGGATAGGTGTTGGGGCAGGGGTAAGGGTAGGAGTAGGTAGGCCTACAACTAGACCATAGTAATTTGGGTTGAGTCAGGTTCTTTTTTCTTTTCTTTTTCGACATCGGCTACATTAAACTGGATAACTCATGCATATGCATGAACTATTTGCTAGCTATGCAATTAGGATTCAAAACTATAAATCTTGGAAACAAAATGAAAATTCTTGGAAAAAAAATAGAAATTAAGCAAAAACTAACAAACAAAGCATCATAAAACTAATAAAATGATGTTATAATTTGTTATCCAGATGACTAATACAAGAGGGAGATGAATTGAGTTATATTAAAAAATTAACACTTGTAAACCAAATACACAATATAAATATAAAGAGTAAGGGTAAGAAGAAGTAAACTCAGTATTTTAAAGAGATTCAGCCTTAAGCTACTCTTTGAGGATTCTCAAATTTACTATTTAATCTCATTCGGGTGGAGATAGAAATTTATTACACTTTTGAACAACATCGCTACAAAGAATCTATATAGAACACCATCTACACTTACAATCACCTCATACTTAGTGATTCAACTATTTCAAGTGTAAAATACATTCTACACACACAAGAGTTATACGCATCCTCTTACTAATACAAGAGCTAATAGTGGATAGATTATAAGAATATATTCATTAATGAGTAGAATAAAAATAATACAACACAACCTATATCTTTCTCAAAATGAATAAGAATTAAGGCTCAATGCTTAGAAAAGAGAAAATGAAAACTTTGAATAAATTATGTAAAATTTAGTAATTGATGTATAAGCCCTTGTTAAAATTTTACAAAACTCAAGTGGGCTATTTATAGATAAATGAGTCTTCATTTTAAAATTTAGAAAGATTCATATATCAAATAAGAACACTATTCACTTTTCAAAAATTTTCAAATAAAAGCATCTTTTTTTTGCAATTGTCAAAAATAACATCATTCATTTTTCAAAATATTCAAATAAAAGCATCTACTTTTTGCATTTGTCAAAAACATCATTCATTTTTTAAAAAAATTAAATCAATACATACACATGTCAAAGATGACAATCAATCATCTTACAAATTTTTAAAATTCAAATATTTCATGATTTTATGCATATGTGAAAAATAAAATTTTTGAAATTAAAGTTTTTAATGATGTCATGCATACGTAAAAAATATAATTTTCGAGATTAAAACTTTTAACGATGTCATGCACATGTAAAAAATACAATTTAATATTTTATGAAAAAAGAGTAATTTTGAATCTTAATCCAATTTCGAATTTTTATCAAGAGATGTACAAGATTAATTTATGAGCTGCAATTGTAGATTTGTTATCTTTCTTGTTCATGCTTGATGTGCTTTGCTCCAATGCATAGACTACTTGAGCTTAAAACTTCAATTTATTTATTATCATAAAAATTTATACGTAAATACGAAACTTGAAATCTTAGGTTCAATATAATTAAATACAAATGAGTTCTCCAAATGATATTATAATGCCTTTAAGATAGCTTTGCTTCCTTAGAAAACTTTCAATGAGTTCTCCAATTTACTCTCTGCACAAAATAGGGAAGAATGGAAATATCAAGGCAATAAAATTTCCACTTCAAATGATACATGATCTGCAGCCAACTCACCAAATTGGTCCAACATGCAAGCATTAAAATAGTTCATAGGATCTTGTCCCAGATGGAGGGTATGCCATTCAGTTCAGCAACAAGCAGCTTGCTGGTATGCTAGCCTAATTTGAGACCAACTTCACATGCTTACATTTGGAATCAAGTCTGAGCTTTGGAACTACTCAATTTAAGCCTTAAAATCAAACTGAAACCTAAACACTAACGTTACCAAACATTAACCAACATAGATATTTACAACTATATGTGTTTACAAAGTGTATTACACAAAAAATAAAAGCACATAAATCTCTTAAAAACAAAATAAAAGCTTGATAAAAGTGTATTGAATCTCAAATAAATATAAAATACTTTAAATTGGTTGCATAGAAAAATATTCTCATGGAAAAAGAATTAGTGTCCGTAGTAACGTATTCATCAGATCCCAAGATAGTTATCCCTTACATTTTTCAATCTTCAAAACTTTAAAAAAAAGAAATATATTTATCTGTAATGATAGCACGGTTAGTTGGGTCATGCATAAGTTTCCTCTGTTTCTTAATGGAACAATGGTGATATTTCAATGTTAGACAAATTCTTGCGCATGACTTTATTGTGCAAAACACGCATACCAATGATGATAAAACAAAAGAAAAAACAAGTATGATCAAGCACATGACACACAATATACATAGTTCGATAAATTTTCTACCTTCACACTTATTAACCAAATGAGATTACAATCACTTAGTTTCAACTCACACTCTCTAAGGCTTTTTTGTTTTCTCACACAATATGCACTCACTTGACAATTACTCCTTCTCAGAAATACTGAAAGTTATACAAAACAAATCAAATATAATATATTTATAATAAACAGCACTAAAAATCTTAATTTCTAATTTTCTGCGATATTCGCTCGAGCGGAGTGTCAAGTGGAGCGTTGAGCAAACTCTCTTCCTTGCATTCACTCGAGCAGAATGTTGAGCTAATTCTCTGCCTCTCGATTTGGAAAGAATGTTTCAAAGTACAAGTAGGGAACCTTTCTTATTCTTCAGCATACCATCCTCTCAATTTGGAAAGTGTTCGAAACACTTGTTTAGGTGTTTTTCTGTGACAAACCGAGACATTGGGTGGAGTGATTACCTTTGGCTAAATGGTAGTATAACTCTACATTTCATGCTTTTACTAAACTCACTCCATATGAGGTTGTTTATGAAGTGCCACCCACTAGGCTACAAGAATTTATTCTAAGCTTGTCGCCTAATGAAGCTATGGAAGAATTATTAAGAGCTCGAGAGTAGATCTTACATGCACTAAAAAGCAATTTAGTATTGGCTTAATAAAGAATTAAGACACAATTTGACAAGAGGCATACTGAGCAAACTTTAACAGTGGGGGATTGGATGTATTTGTGACTCCAACCATACAGGCAAAAGTCTTTGATGGTTAGAACAAATATGAAGCTCTCACAAATTCTATTTTGGCCATTTTCAAGTTTTGGGAAAGATTGGCCATGTTGCCTACAGACTGCAATTACCACCATAGTCTCAATTACATCTTGTATTTTCATAGCTCTTGTTTGAAGAGAAAAGTTGGATAGCATGTATCTCCACTCTCAAATTTACCTCCAATCAACAGTTGGATAGCTATAGAGGTGTAGCTAGAAATTCAACAACAAAGCATTAACTGAAGTTTTGTTTCATTGGTAGGGAATTGATGCGGAGCAAGCTACTTAGAAGCCACACTGGTAGTTGAAACAACATTTTTCCCACTTGTGGGTAAGGTACTTTGAAAGGGAGGAATGCATCATGGATTGAAATAAGGAGCTGCTTGATTGAAAGGAATGGATAAGCACTAGTAGGAAGGCATTTGATATAATGTAGGAAACTATTAGTTATTTCTATTACTAATCTTTTTGCACGATATTGTTTACATGCATTAGTTGTAGTTGGATGAAGTAAGTGCTACGTTGTCGTCAAGTAAACAATAAATGAAATGTGCATTTTGATATAAGTACAAAACGATGTCACATGGTCCAAGTTGTAAGTATAAAAACAAAATGAATGAAGGAGGAACGATAAGAGGAATATTCATACAATCTCACTCTCTCTCTAATTTCTCCCCTCTTTTAGAATTCTCTCTATGTTTCTCCTTTTCTTCTTCTCTACATTTTCTCCTATTCTCTTCCTTCGACAAGTTGTTACAGTAGATCAATCCATTACAGTCGAGTAAGAAAGAGAAAGTAAGAGAGTGTAACCTGAGATACAATAAAGGGGAGTACGCCAACCAAGAATGTCAATGGAGCTTTCAAATTGCTAGAAAGAGATGAGACCAAAGTTGGTTATGTGGCTTGCTAGAGATATGATTATGTGGCTAGGGTTTCTGCATTAATGGAGAGAAGAGACTCGAGACGAAAGGTAGAGGAAAAGGCCTAATGTCGCGAGTTCATCGAATTCACAATTTTGACTGAAATTAGATGTTTAGACATGTGATAATTTTAAATTGATAAAACCAACTTTTGTCGAGTGGGATCAATCTGGTTGAGCGGCCCATCAAGATTCTTGCATAGGCCTAGGGGTAGGGGTAGAGGTAGCCTGGGTAGGGGAGCTCGCATAAGAACCAGCTGAATTTTCCATTAACTCAACATGACAACAAATATGAAATTATTGTAAAGATGCCAAACAATAAACATCCAAGCAAGTTCCATTCATTACAAATGAACCTTTACAAACATGCATTACAAACATTCACAAACAATTTTCACTTGATAAAAATGTTTGAAATCACTAAAACACACATGAGGTCACTTAAAAGAAGCATTATTGTAGAGCACTTTTTCATTGTCAATTAAACCACAAACCATTTAATAATAGCAAAGACTTGTCATGAGGCCTGTGTGGCACTGTGGACATTTATTGAGAAGACCACCACTTTGTTGCTTATATTTTCCTACATATTATTGGACCCTAATATTAAATATAAAAATTTAGATCTCTCACCATGCGCTCACTTTTAGTGATCTTCCAAGCTTCTCCAAAGAGCGCTACTGCATAACTGCTACCATGAAGTTTTCCCATAGAGATCAGGTTTTTTTCAAATCTAAAACATGTCTGAATTGCTATAAAGTTCACAAGCCCCTGTTTGAAAGTTGTGCACAATACCTACTCCCACTACATCCAATGTTTCTCCAAAAGCCACATACATCTTTTCAAAATCACCAGTAACATAATTCTACACAATCTCTCAATGTGAGCTAATATGAAAGAAGCCCCTAAATTGAACACTCAATCATCAATCGAACTGTGCACTACAAGAATTAGAACATCATAAATTTCTTCAACTACTACATTCACAATAGTATCCTCAACATTTTTTTGATTCCTACAGTTTTTCTTGATGTGGCCCGACTTGGCATAACTCCAGCACATTATCTGTTATCCAAATCTCATCTTGCTGATCTCTTTGTTCTTAGAACTTGACCTGTCATGTCCTCTACCCCGATTCTCAATATTCAGGACTGATCGTAAATGTGACGCACACAACTCCCACTTACCAAAATACGAGAATCAAAATATCGAGATGATGACAATACGAGTCACGCACCCCAATAACAAGTGCTAAGTGTGTGTACATGCAACGTATAAAATTAAAAGCACGACGGATAAGTTAAGTCAATCACTAAGTACCAGAATTTTTGAAATATTTTACAAACCAGTTTAGCACAAATTTTCTATCAGAAGATTTAATATAGTCATCCCAAAGTTAAGAACATTACAATACATCATTATCGAAAACGGGGATAACATTTTCCAAAATAACAGACTACAACAAATCACCTCGACGGCGAAGCCGCCTCCCCTGGCTCTGCTTCCTCGTCATCTGCATCAAAATCTATGATATCAAAAAGTACAGCAGGTAAGTAAAATTCAAACAAACCACAAGATAAAAATACATTCATGCAACAAAATTCATGAACACAATACCATATACATGAGACTCAAAAATCATATTTCTCTAAAGTAAATAGTTTTCACTCACGCCAAAAATCTTATTTGTCCCAAAATAAAATCCATTCAAAAGCAACTACATTTTTTCAGAAAGTGACCTACAAAACCAATTGATACTATAGGCGGGAATCGCAGACGGGACTTTACCACCATTCCTGCTTACCACTGTCCATACAATTCTTCATTCAAAATCATTCAATTAAATTATTTCAACATACCAAAAATCAAGTCACACATAAAAACCCAATTTTTAAATATATACATGATCATGAGACTATCATGACTTCTACATGACTTATGCTTAACTTACACTTAACTGGTGCACTCCTTTCAAAACTTATATATTTTCATAAAAAACTTTCATGAAAACAGTACACAACTTTTCATAACATAACATTTATTTATTCTCTAACCTCCATATTCGAATTACATCAACCTTCAAAGATAACATTTTACAATTACAACACATACATGTTAACTTAATCCTTAACCTAAATTTTCAAGCCCTATCAATATAGTTTATTCTTCTTTTCATCATCACATTCCATCATACATATCTCAAGCTAACACCTAGATTACTACTTTATAAAATATAAAACATAGCTTATTCCTTTAACAAACATATCATATACTCAAATAGAAAGACCAATCATATAATTATGCCGAGAATACTAGATATAGTTCAAGGAGTACTTACAATACGAGCATCATTAACATATACAGATATATAAGTACATATACTATGACCATTAGATGTGAGACATAAATTATATATGGCATTTATGCATGACTTATGTCTCATGCTTCTTCAAAAAGACTTGCTTTTCATGAAACGAAACTTTCATGTTTTTTTTATTCTTGTTGACACGTATTCAAAACTTATCATGAACTTGAAACTTTTCAGAAAACGTTTCATGTCTTTTCTTATTCTTTATAACTTTACGTGTCACTTTTCTTATTCATATCTTTCTTTAGGCTAGCCATTCTTGTTATAACTTGTTATATTGGATATATCACTGTTTTCTATACACCATGTATTCCCCGTTGATTACCGTATCACACTAAAGTGAGTACATCATAGTCATAGTCATAATTCGTCTAGCATGTGATAACATTTTTGCCGTTCTTGGCACCTACCAGCGTTAGGTACGACCACACTCCGCGAACCTTTAAAAAGAAATCATTTGTGGCCCGTCGACTATTCTTCGTTGACCCAGGGGTTTCCACTCCATTTTTAAATACTCCAGAGTGGAGAGAGTAGATCTACTGGGATACTATCTCATCCCAGCCTTTGGGGCTCTTATAAAATATTTCTTATTTTATTTTCTTTAGAAAAGCATGAATACTGAATACCCAAAAGGCATGAAACTTATCACTTGAATGACATGCATGTGACATGTGACCTTCATGCTTGCGACATATAGTCTTCATGCATGTAACATGTGACTTTCATGTAAAGCATGTAAATCATAAAACATATGAGACATACATTTCCAAAGCTTATCTTAGTCATGCCACACCATGTAAACTTTATTATTTTCAAATAATAACATATTTAGTTAAAATCAAAAAGGGTAACAAATCAAACCACCCTAATTCACTTAAGTAAGCTGAAACCTAGGTAGGATTTTCCCAGCTCTAATTTATATATTTCTTTACATATCATTTTCAAGAAAATCATATTTATTTGAATATCAAGAGATTAACTTAACAACCATCATAACCAAAAATATTAGGGCCAAACCTTCCATGGATCTCAAAACTTAATTTTTCTCCTTCTCTTATCTTGTATCTCTTCGTGTTTTCCTTATAAAATAATCAAATTAAGGATTCAACTACCAAGAACTTGACCAAACCCTAAGAGTTCCTCACTATCATTACACATCTGTCAACTTTCTCCACTAAGAATTCAATCTTTCATTAATATTTCATCCTTAGAACACTCAAGAATTCAAATCACCATTATATCCATACTCAAGTGATGACTCCCTAAAATATTCATTTTTATATTTCCAGACCTACTATCGCCGAATTACCTTAGCCCTCAAAGATAATATTTTTACCATTTCAAACATGCACGGTAAATTCAAGCCCTAGCTGAAATCCACAAGGTATACTAATATGGTTTATTCTTCACCTCATCATCAACTTCCATCAAATAGATATTGAGTTAAAATCTAGAATATTATCTTAACAAATCATGGAGAAATATAACTCATTCCTTCAACAAGTATGATAGATAATCAAATGGAAAAACCCATGATATATTTATATGAATAATACTAAGTTTGGTTATAAGAGTACTTACACAATGCACACGACCATGCACAAAAATATCCAACAATGCCCAAACATCAAATAATTACACAACAAAAACTCCGTTCACCAATCCAACCGACCCTCAAAGTCCTCGGACTCAGTCCGGTATTACCAACCAAAACCACAAAGATTTGATAATACAAAAATATATTTTAATCGCAAGGGTCGTTTGAAAAGTACCTACGATACGCTCACTAAAAATTCCAGAACCTAGTGAAAAAGCCGAATAGCCACTCTGCGCTTCCACCAACGAACTCGTAGCTAAACTCCCTCATCGCAACGACGGTAAAAAGCGATGTTCACGAAGCAACACCAATAAAATAAAACATCAATAAAAACAATAAATAATATTAACAAATTAAATAAAATCGTTAACGTAAATAAAACGATATTTATTTATATATCACCAACTCAGATAATAATCTCAATTATTATAAACAAAATAAATTAATCATCTTAATATAGATAATTAAAATGCAATTATTATTTAACTAAATTGAACACTTGATCATATAAATAAAATTATACCATAAAAATAAATTAAGATCAACACATAAATAAATTAATCATTTAAACTAAAGAAAATACTTACCGACAGTAGCGTAAGCGAAGTAAACGATGATCTTACGGCGATAAAAGACCACTAATATTTTCGGATTATAAAGGGATTTTGAAAAGGAGATATTTTAGTTGAAGAGAAGAAGAAGAAATAAGCACAAGAGATGCTAAAGGGTCGGATTTATAGGAGAAACCGAGAGCTTCAAAATGCTGTTTTTACAAAGGACACCGACACCTTATATAGGCATGAATCCAAACGGTAGAGGGGAAAAATAAGCGGGAAAAACTCTCGTGACTTACACAACAATCTAATCAAGACAAACAAGCTGAAAAAGAAGAAAAGCTAATTTTTTAGATGAAATATGGTGGCAAAAACGTGGCTGGCTGGGCGCGTTTCAGACAATTTTGTGGGTACAAACCGCACGGATTGGACAGCAAACTAGGGGGTAATTGATCATCTGAGTACTGGGAAAATAATGGGGTAGCGCGTGTGAAATAATGATGAGAAGGCTACTGAAATGGCTGGAGCTTCACGGGTGAACAGTGACCAAACAAAGGAAGAAGGAGAAGAAGAAGAAGAAGAGGCACACGTCTGCGTCAAAATTGAAGGGTCAAAATTGAAGGGGCCGAATTTCATTTAGAGCATGTTTGGGATTGCGTTTCGAGGCTTTAAAAGTGCTTTTAAGCAATTAAAAGTACTTTTAAATAAAAATGACATAATTGGGTAACTTTATTGAAAGCGCTTTAATCAGTTAAAAAAACTAAAAATCAGCTTTTTCAATAAGTACCAAATTGGAGTTTTTATCAAAAAGCTCCTGCAGATAATTATATATTTTTTAAAAACTACCGTAACTAACTCTAAAAGTGCTTTAGACATATGGATTCCAAACTATAAATAACTTTTTAGTAGTAGAACTTATTATATTAAGTTTTAAGCTATAAGCTTTAAGCTAAAAGCAATATTTCTCACCGCAATCCAAAACATACACTTAAATCTCTTGAACCAAACGTTGCTGTTTTCTTTACAATAAAAGGGGATGGGCTCACTAACGAAAATACACACACACATATATATGTACTAGTTGGACCGTATCGTGCCATGCACGTTTTTCTAGTTCAAAAAAAATGACGAAAAAATATATATTTTTATTGAAAAGAATAAAAATGTCATACGAAGACAAAAAAAAACTCTATCTATCTATACAATGCAAAGAAGCACAAAAATAATCATGTTACACAATAAGAAGTAACTTCTATCATCTGATTTTCAAGATTTTTAGGTAGCAAAAAAAGTCTATTCTAAGAAGTAAAGAAAAAAGAAAGTCCTAAAATAAGTAAGTCTCACATTTAATAGTCAAAGATTTTATTTGTTCACAGCAATTTGAATTATCTTACATGTTTCATGAACACCAACTCATGCGGTGAAACTTGTTCAACTATTTAAAAATATCATTGACATAAGTGAAACCCATAATCACATCATATAAGGTTTTCTTTTAAAGAAAAATGCACAAATAGCATGGGGATCTATATAGAATTTTATATTTACCTGCTCAGTAATGTTATGGGGATCTATGGTTTGCCCTCTTCTTACACGCACCCTTGGGCAAATGGCAGGCGAATGTACTGCATTGCCTAATGGTCCAGGTGTTTGTTGGCTGTGAAACTGGCAAGTGAAGAATAATAAATGCTATAAATAAATGAATAATGGTCAATGTGGAAAGGAAAATATAAGGAAATCCAACAAATAACTGCTATAAGCGATGTACAGTAGAAAAGCACAGGAAACCACCAATTTGGCAAGACCATTTCATTTTTCTCATGAATTATATCAGACTCACCCAGTACATGGCATTTATTAAGAGAACATTGAATCTTTTGTTGCTCTGCTTCACGAGTTGATCCACCTCTACACCTAGCTGTATGATCCATTCTTTTTTTGAATACAACGTTGCGATGCGTTGGAGATAACAGTAAATGTTCTTACGTGAAATGAATTTGGAATTAAGTGTAGTTATTAAAGATTTGGGAGTATATAAACATAGAAAATATAAAATACGGTGAACAAATATATTGGGAGACTTGGCACAGATGACTTCTACAAATAGTTCTAGCTCAGTACATATAACTAAGCTGATTGGAAATCAAAACCAGCATAAGAGACGAAAATATGAAGCATAATTTTAATTTTTTCTTTCTTGTAGAATTTACATTTACATTCTGATTCTCTTTCTTTATTTAATAATCTCAGAAATCTATGTGATTTCACCTTGCTCATTTGTTTTGAGCATTGGCCTAAACATGACAACATCAAACACAAACGTGTTAAGAAATGCAAAATAGACACAATTGTATATATATGTATTTTTTTTTTTACATTTATTAAAATAATATTTAAAAATATTATCAATCTACTATTTTTTCTGAATTTTTCTCCTCTTAAATGTTCTCTAACTTTATGATTCTCTTCTTATCCATCCAACCTCAAAGATAAATGACACATAAAAAGCATAAGCCAAAAGGCACACAACCAAATAGAAGTTTAAAACATTGAGTTATAAGAAAGCACGATACAGGTACATACAATCTGCACTCACTCAAAAGATCTAGCATTATAACTGTGCTATAACCACGTCTGGAGTTGAATAGAAAGATATGAACTCTATCATAGGTACTGGAAAGAACCTACTTCCTCCATGCATGTACTGCAAGCATGAAGGAAGCAAAGCATAAATCTACATTAGAAAGAAGATAGAGAGAAAGCAAATATTGAGAGCAAATATACGATATGTTGGGTTCACCTGGCAGCTAAAAGTGAAAAAACAAAGTTCATAAAGTTTCCATATACTTTTTATTCTTGAAATATTTTTAAGATATGAACAAAGATAGAGGCAAAAGCATACCAGTATCTTTGTATTGCCAAAAGCACAAATATTGTAAAGGATTATCCTAACCTGATTCATGAATAAAGTGAATGGGAAAAAATGAAATCATCTCCTAGTAGTAAATAAAACCAAGCAAACATGTTTTTTGTTCAGTTCACGTTGTCCATAACTCTGAAGTTTTTTTAGAAAAGATATATTGTTGCTGGATAATATGGTATTTATTAGGTAATATAAAATTTTCACCTACAAATAAAAGGCATTTACTCCTTTCATCCAAAACTATTGATACTGACCCATTGCACTCAGCTATTTTTTGAATAAATGCACCACCTCCACTTATAGAAACCTAGCAAATAGAAATCCCCTTAGTCTAAGATGAACTATCTACAGAATGAATGAATTATATATACGAGAGTTTTTCTAAGATGAACTTCATTCTGTTCAACAAGTATGTTTGGCAATAGAGTGATGTTGACTTACATCTTGTCTCCTCAGTCTCTAGAAAATTTTGAAGACGAAAAAGTCACGTCTGATCTGATTTAAAAATCAGAGCAAGGTTCTTACTTCACGTTTCCTGAATGTATGCTATGGTATGGATGACACGTAGTGAAAGCATAAGCTTCTACATCCTTTAGCATAAAATGAAAAAGGGAAGCCTAATTTCTTTTGGCCACATTTGAAAAACCCATGATAAATGTTGACATGAACATCTATGCCTTTGACTTTATAGACAGAACTGAAAAAAAACATGTAATAATCAGTGAGTTTCAAGGCCTACCTGCAATGATTACTGCTGTCACCGAAAAGAACCGGAAATGGTACTTGAAACCTACAATTAACAGGAAAAATAATAATAAAAAATCCAGGATCTCTATATATCTTCTTGTGGGCTAAACCAAATTAATAAAAAATGGTAGTTGAACTTGGCATGTAACTAATTAATGGATAATAAAAATTAGTGTGTGTGTGAGAGAGAGAACCAAAAAGGACGGCATCAAGAAATTATGGGCAATTTCGAATGCACACAGAACAAAAAAAAAAAATTAAAAGGAGAGAGAAGAAAAGGGGAAAAATTGATGAACCCTTCAAAAATCTACTGAACCCTATACTCTTCCCTTCAGGAAACCCGTCCCGATGATGTGATTCTTACCTTAAAGAAGAAAACAATTGGAACCAAGTAAGCTATTTAACAAGCCAATAAAGCTATTAATAATAAGAAAAAAAAAACATGGAAGATGGAAAGGTACAAACCGAAAAAGAGAAACAGATCTTAACCATTGGAAATCAAACAAATCAGATCTCAACCATCGGAAATCAATACAAAGTAATACCAAAACACACAATGATCTAATTATATATAACAAATAGAAGTTACATCACTCAAGAAACTTAAATCTTGTTATCTTATCGTACCAATTATTCAGACAGCAAGTAATCAATAATTTCAATTTGAAGATAAATCCAAAAGATAGGGATATAATTATTTACATGTTAACTCTTTAAATGTATAGAAGAGGGGTATTGGTATGTAGTCCACTAAAATAGAATGGCAATCAAAAGTTCTTCTTGATGGCTGATTTTTTGCTAATTGTGAAATTTGAAGCTCAAAAAGCTCAGGCAGCTACGATTCTAGAACGAGTACCATAGAGCTAAAGCAAATGGAACACATAAACTGGGAGATTTTTTCTTTTTTGATGGAAAGACTGCATTTCATTGCAATTGGGAGATTTTTTTTATAGGTCATAAATTGATAGATTTCAATAGGAAAGAAATACTAATAACAATAACTCCAACATAGAAAACTGTAATACATCAAATTACTTGCAAGCTTCAGACTAGTAATCGAAGCAAAGATTTATAAGATTATATGAGATAAAGGTGCTTTTATTTTTTTTATTTCAAAAATATACAAATGCTATAATTACAAATTTTCGTCTAAATCAAATATAAATATGTAGGTTTTGAGCAAAAAGATTCATATCTATATGCCAAAAGAAACCCAGCCCTAGATGATACAAATGCTATAATTACAAATTTTCGTCTAAATCAAATATAAATATGTAGGTTTTGAGCAAAAAGATTCATATCTATATGCCAAAAGAAACCCAGCCCTAGATGATATAATATTTGATTTTATTGCTTCGTATAATTTGGTCTCACTGTGTATAAACTTTTTTCAGAAAACAATTACGCACAAAAAAGAATCCAAAGAGAAACATCACCACAGTTTTAACTCATCAACCCAAAGGAAAAAAATATTTAAGTAGAAACGACAAAGCTAGAAAAAGAAAAAACAAGTCGAAGCATAAACACTAAACAATTCAATTCCAAAATAAAAAAGTCAACAATCCGTTTTTTTTCTAAAAATAGTAGATAAGTAAAAGAGTAAAAACCACCTTTTTTTACCAAAAATAGTAGAGAAGTAACAATCTCATAAAAAAATGCACAAAAACAACACAGACCAAAGTCTTTGCAAAAGACAAACCCCCAAATCTGATCAATTACATTGTAAATTATGCACAAAAACACAGACCAAAATTATGCACAAAAATCAAACCACCTAATTGTTTGAAAAGTATTTTGTAAATGCATATAATAGAACAAATTGATTAAGAAGTTCAAAATGAGCATAATTGTTTGGATAATAAAACAAAGCCTCCAGATAAGATATCAGTGTGAGCTCAAAATTCTTGACATATCATAGTTAATCTATACATAGAGTTGTATCTTTGTAGAAAATAATCTCTCCAGAGAATCAACATCCTAATTCCTTACTACCACAAAAATACAATCATGGCATTCTTATCTCTAAAAAATTCTGACATACCATAGTAACATGTGAACTTTTGCCACAAATGCAATTTCCACAAATAACGGCTATTTCTATGGGGACATGATGTCCATAAGAACAATATGCAGGAAGTTATAAATATAAAACTCAGGCTTTCTCAACTCCTTGCCATCATGGCTAAATATGCTACAATCTTTCTCCACAATTTACATTAGGCATTTAACAATGTAAAAGGCAGTAAGCCTAATGCTACAGTGGAACAAAGAGGGAGAAACAATTTATCATCTACAAAGTGTAGGAAAAATGATAATGATAGAATTATATTCATTCGCTTGAGAAAAAGGAATGAAAGAGACCAAAGATTAAATAATCAACTCAATTATGCAGCAAGAATGCTTGCAATTTTTAGAAGTACTGTACAAATTATGCTATTATACTCACCAATCAATAGAAGAACAAATCCAAGGCTACATTCTATTATAAAATGAAACTGCTATTAAATGTGAACCTAATACTTGGTACGGTTTTTAAACTATTGGGAACATACCTCTGTACAAGCCAATTATCCATCACAATTATTCCATCATGCGTCACAATAACTGCAGAAAAATATTTGTATATAGTCAATCAAATATAATGATTTTGACAATAGACTGAAAATTTCAACTTCCCCACAAACAAATGACCACATGGCTACATAGGACTCCACCTTTGACAGACCATTGAAGATTTCTCAAATCTGTCCGTATTTATTTATTTTTTCAATAAGAAGATTTTGCAAATATCAACAGCCAAACATTCTTAGTCAGGTCATTATATTCAATACTCCTTTACAAGTCGAGTATTAAGTCTGTTTGGAAAAATGAAAACAACAGTATCATTCGTAAGATAAAGTTTGGGAAAAAAGTTAATATCTCTTATCAGCCACCGAAAAAGAAAAGTTTCAAGGAGATATAACAAAAAGAAAAAGAAAAGAAGCGACAGACAATTAAGCTTTTTTTTATGACTAAGCATGATGTCATAGGAGGAGTGAGGGTCAGATCCCTAACCCAAAAGTGAACTCAACTTCTTGAGCTGCTTGCTATCTAAACTTTGGATAAAGGTGAGAAGATGAATTATTATAGATAAAATACCTAGTAAAGGATCATTTTATATTTCTTCAGTGCTTCCTTTGTATTGTACCTTCTACTTTTAGTTGGAGAGCACTGATTAAAAAAAAATTAAAGCCATTTTTAATTACTAACATTATGGAGCAGATACAAGTGCTAACTAAAATATTCTTTTGTCCCAAGCCAATTTATAGTATCAACAGCTGATGATTTTTAACTTAAAGCAACGCTTATTAATAGGTTTTAATAGGGTGTCCTAAGCCATGTCAAGTAATTTGTGCCTACAATATATGAACTATGGATTCATCTCCATTCTCTAACAAATTTAAATTACCTCCATACCTTCTACATGAAGAATAAATTATAATAAAATGTCAACATCATTTATTACAAGCTAGGCATACAGATACGATGAACCATGAGAAGGAAAAAAAAAAACCTACAGCTCCTGACAATCTACTAATAATTCAACATCCCAGGATATATTTCTCAGATATCCTGAGAAGGTTGTCATGAACAGAAGGAACAGTACCATATTCATACAACTAACCAAACAAGAGATTGCATGCATACAAACAAAAAATTAAACAAATAATAAACAATTTGAAACAACTAATTGACCACGGAAATGCCCGGAGGGGAAAATATTTCACATAAAGGAAATTAAGAAAAACAAAAGTCTATTAAGAAGAAACCAGATTTTAGTACCTTTACGAATAGAAACTGGAAAATGAAAATAAATTATTTCTCGTAACAGAAATGAAATTTCTCACCACAATGCCTTAAGCAATCCAAGTACAAGTTGTTCGGTAGGCAAATATTGGACAACAGAGACCCATCAATCAAAGATCAAAACCCTACATAACTAAAAAAAACTTCAAATCTGAGAAGAAAAATCCAACAAATAAAAACAAAAAACCCATCTAATTTGTTAAAAAATTGGAAAAAAAATCCGTACCAACTTCCCTCCGCCGGCCAGCCGTTGTGCTGTCGACTACCGCACGAGGTTCCCCCCGCCGGCGAGCAACCCCAGCCACCGTTGGCAGCCTCTCCCTCAGCCACACGCAGGCAACCCGAAATGGGTGTCCCGTGTAGCCTTCAACCCGGATTGAGCCCAGCACCGACCACCACGAGCCACCACCTCACGCTGGCTACCTCCTTGGATCACCTCCCTTCACCGACGACCCCTAGCCACCGGCCCAACCACTGCCGAGCACCCACATAGCCCCCAACACAAACCCAAAAATGGGTCTCCACATGTGTTTGAACCCCTAGCCCGCCGTACACCGCCACCCACGACCTCCAGCCACCACCATTCGGGTCCTCCACTCACCGGCAACCTTCCCATGCTCGACCATGGCCCAGCCGAATCCCCCCTCCCTCTCCCACACTCTCTCGCCCGAGCAACTCTCGGCATTTCAGCAAAATAAAAAGGAAGATGAATGAATGAGAACAGAAGCCACGTGGAGACCACTTAAAACGACAGAGGGGCAAAAACGAAAATAGAAAAACGCTGAAAATCTATTATTGATTACACTATTCATCCGCAATATGCACTTATAATACTTACTAAATAAAATAACTTACAAAATACGTTTATTTATTTTAATTTTTAATAAAAATTAAAAAATTATTTATAATTAAATGAATGATAAATAATTATACATTTTCATATATTATAAAAAATATATTAATAAAAATAATAAAATAGTCTCATAAATAAACATAACTTATAGTTTTATCAAATTTATTTGAGATAATTTTGATTGAAACTTTAATAAAAGATTCGTTCAAAATATTATATTTTTATAATTCTAAGACGATGATCTAATATTTACGTCATTATACATAACCTCAAAAGAAAGGACATTAAAATACTTATATTTTTAGTCTTTAAGTTTTTCTAGATCTACATAAACTTGAATCATCAACAGTTGTTTTAGTTATGTGATTATTTTTAAGAAATAATATAATTTTTTTTTAAAATAAATTATATAGTTGATAATTTATATAAAATAATATTATATTATAATTTATAACATGAAATTTTAATCTTAAATATGTAAATTTATTAGATCATATATATTTCAATTAAATATCAAACATATATAATATATTAATTATATTTATTGTCTATTATTACCAATTTAATATAATTATAGTTAATTGTATATACCGTATATTTATTATCTCAAAAAATAAATAAATAATACATTCATTTTTAAATTATAAAATAATTTTTAAAGAATAAAATTATTAATCATATAATAGGAATAAATTTTCATGAATAAAATTAAACTCTCTAATGTATAAATTAACAACTCTAAGTGAGGATTGCATTGTTGTTATGAATGGTTTATTTATATATATTGTTATATATTCTATACTATTATTATGTCATTCTATACTATTATTATTATTCTATATTTATTTTACACAAAAAAAAGTTTAAAATGAAAATTTTATCGTTATAAAAAATTGAAGTAGTATAATTAAATTTAATGTCAAGAACATTATTTCTGTGATTAATGAAATTAAGAGATTACATTTAAAATAATATTTCTCATTAAATGCAATATTTATTTTAACAAAAATGGATATAAAGTGTTAACTTTAACAGAAAAATAAAATTTTCCGTTAAAACAAGATTTTCCGTTAGATAGCCACTTTATATATATAAAGATATTATAGTAATTAGATATATACGCTCAAAACAGCAGATCACCTAAAATCAAATATATATATATATATATATATACACACACACATAACCAAAAGTTACCTAAACCAATTTAATTAAACCCAAACACTATGTATAATACATATAAAGGCCCATCGAATATAATTTTAATCCTACCGAAAATCATCTAAAGTAAAAATAAATAAATATAACACATCAAAATAAAATACAACAATTTAATTTAAATAACAACATATTGAAATAATGATATTAAATTCAAGCATTAAATTAAATACATCACATCAACTAAATAAGAGAAAATAAATTAATTTATAATTAATTATGGAAATAACTTCTTAAATGAAAATTAAATATTCCAAATATTCAATCACAAGTACATCAAAATAATATTAATAGTAACCAAATCACAACATCTAATATTTAATAAGAACAAATAGTACATATTAAATATTATAATAATCAATTACAGGTCCTCACAATAAACTTGAAAACTCACCAGAGTCTCTTATACATACCTCTTTAGTAAGGGTCATGTTACATATAGTCGTAGTTCAGTTTCATCTTGTCGGCTGAACTACTAATAGATATCCTTATGGCCTCCCAACTATTTGGCAGCGATGCCAACAGAATCAACGCTCTAATCTCATCATCAAACTCAATCCCTATAGAAAATTGTTGATTTGTGTGACGCCCCAAAATTTCGCTGGGGATTGGACGGACATCTAAAGCGTTGGGACATGCAACACAAGGTTACTTGCCCCCGTTCATAACAAATATATGCAATACACCAAGCATGTATCTAACAATATGCAATATTCGCAATGGATATTTTTTTTTCTTTAGTAATACTATACACCAAGCTAAAAATATCTCAAATACTTATAACATTCTGCATAAATAACAAAAAGACATAATAAACAATTAAGATCATAACGCTAGTTCAAAATGGCTATGATCAAAAAGTACTGGAGATGCAACTCCATAGTATAAGTAGTAATTTAAACTAACTACTATATTAACATGATACCGCACCGTCGCTCAGTCGACCGTGTCTACCTGGTCGAATCACAATTCTCTTTCAGATCCTGCAACAAAATATACCATTTGGGAGAAATGGTAGTGAGACTACTACAGTGAGATTTGATTACAAATCTCAGCAAGTTAACAAAAAACCTCAACGCAAGTTAATGATATATGCATGACAGTAAAAATATGGATGCATAATCAAAACATAAATAATCATAACATAACTTAACATATAGCATGGCATAATTGACCTAAGTTAAACTAAAACATAAACTGAATTTGACTTGACATGACATGATATGAACTTGAATTTGAAATAACATAACATGAACTTGAACTTGAACTAGCATGAACGTGAACTTGAACATACATGAACTTGAAACATAACATAAACATGAACTTGAAACATAGCATTAACATAACTTGAACATAACATGCTCTTAAAACATAGCATGAACGTGAACTTGAAACATAGCATGAATATAAACTTGAATATAACATGAATATGAATTCGAACATAACATGAACGTGAACTTAAATATAGCATAAACATGAATTTGAACATACATAGACTAGAAATGTCAACGCCCCTACTTACTTTTAAGATCGAACGCAAACCGAGATATTGAGAATAAACATCACAGAGAAGTTCACCCCTTGTACTTAACTTAATTCGAGCATGCGTTTAAATTAAAAGTAGTGATTGAAAATTTTCGTAGTAGAAAATGTCAAGTCACTATAAAATTAGGCAAGAACCTAAAATTTTTATTGTATGTCACATGGTATAACAAAACTAAAGTTCCAAAATAAAGCTTCATATTTACAATGATGCCAACTATGTTAAGTTCCACAAAATATGCATCTTATCAAAACATCAAGAACCAACAAAAGGTAAATAAAAACATAAGTAAGCAACATCATCCATGCACTGATCTCATGACCATCTGCTAAAACAGGGGTTCAACCTTAACCTCTTTGACCCTGAGACCATATAGGAATCGTCCCAAGCCCACCTAATCACCTCACAAGATACTCGTCCCCTCCTCTGAGGTGTAGACGCAGTTCATAAACAGAGACTCGTCGGCCCCCAGAGTAAGGCAGCACTCGACGTACTGGCGACCAGTGGCCTCAGTGAGCACACTCCATCGCATATCTGATATAAACTGGTCATACAAAACAGGAGTCACTACATCAAAAGGCGGGGAGACCTCCTGACCATCAGTGGTCTGGAAAGTCTCTCCAAGCATCAAACTCGTCGACATCATCCTCACCTACAACCACTTCTATCGCTCCAACAAGGAACGATAGTGAAAATATAAAGGAATGAGATTTCAAGAAATTTCAGTAAGTACACAACTATCTCAATATAATTATTTCAAGCATACATATAAGCAAATAACAAACAGAACATGTGTAATGCATATGTGACTAATGACCTAGCAAATGCATATGCTCATGAAGACCTTCATAAAAACTTGATTTTCTTTCAATCTTGATACATATACTTGCTTTTCATAAAAGGGGTTCATCATATAACGTAATTCTTTAGACTCATGTTTAAAAAAAATAAATAAATCCTTTTTCGTAAAAGCTTTTCATTTCTTTCATCATTTCTTATCTTAGGTGTCATTTACATATTCATATCATTCTTGAGGCTCGAAAACCGTTCTTGTCAAGACTTCTTTGTGGACACATCACAGTTCCCCCATGCACCGTGTGTTCTCTGCTAGTTACCACATCACCCGGCAATCACTCAAGCCTAAGTGACTACGTCATGTGTTACCGCATCACCCAACGACCACTCAAGCCAGGGCGACTGCATTTTCTGTCTTCATCACTTGGTGATCACTCAAATCGAGCGACTACATATTTGTTCTTATAACGGTAAGGCAAAAGCTAACACTGTAACACCCTGGTCCCAAAGGAGTTAAAGAGTTACATCCTATCACATTCACTCACATTCAACACTATAATTAAATACTCCAAATTTCCAAATATCATATCAAACATGGATCGAAATCCACTTTCCTCAATATCATCAATTCCAGAAATGCTATGTCACAAGAATACAATAATATTTTCTTACTAAATCTTGTCAATACTCATATAAACTCTCTATGTTTAATCTATCATGTTTAAGTTTTCTCACCCAATGTTTCATAATCTAATCCTCCACTGAAATATCCAAATTCATTTAAAAAATATTCAGAGATAAGGGGTGAGTTTAACTACAATTCACTAAGCGGAAGGCATATACAAGAGTGTAAACATGAGCATTTTCAAAAGAAACTTCATATGCATGAACCAAAAACCTTTTATTTCCATATACAGATTTTCAAAATATATTATCAATAAAATAGAGCGACTTTTCAATCCTTATTATTTAGAAAATCACTATTTATTATCAAAAATGCTTTGGCACAAGTAACTGTACAATCTTATCTTATCATCATATCAGAACATGTATCATATTTAACCCACGTGGTAGGATTGTGCTATCCCCGGTGGCCAAACTAGGCAGTATCATATTGTGTGACTTTCCCTTATTTATTCTCGGAGTCCCAAGTGTGCACACAGGAAAGAAACACATACAAGACCACTTTGTTTCCAAAGTGGTTTCACTCCTATCATATCATATCATGTTGGTACCAACCATATCACGTGAACCAGTATCATCATATCAGAACCATTTTCCAAAGCAGATCAAACGGATAAAAATATCAAATGTTCTCATATCCATATCATATCATGTCATGTCATATCAAATCATGTGCCAAACTTGTTCATATCATTTTTAGATAACCAACAACAACTCTAAAACATTTTACATCACATAAATAAGGGTAATCCTACCTACAGTCCAAAAAATTGGACTCCTTTGCAGTCTAAACAAGAGCAAAACTAGAAAATCTAATTTGAGAGAGTCAATTTATAAAACAAAATTTAGGGAGAGACAAATATTAATTTTTTATATAATCTATTTCATAAAAATACCTTTCAAAATTTGATTTTTATCAAGTTTTAAAAATTTTGGGGAGGCCAAAACCTCTCAAGCCAAAGGGTGGTTCCGCCCCTGAGTCCAAGTAATAAACAAATAAAGAAATTCCTATTTTAGAATAAAATTAATTAAAATTTATTTATTTATAAATAAAAAACTTTAAAAATATGAAAAATTCATTTCATTTAGTCATAAAATTGAAGCGTTTCTATGTGGACTGCAATACAGTCCATATTTGATAGACTGTAAAAAGAATTATTCCATAAAACATCAATTTTCATACTTGCTCTTTTATGCATTTCAGAAACATATCAACATTGCTCATGTCTACACTATGCATGATAAAAACATTTTTCTCTTTTTTTCATATAGATTTCATGAGTAATGCAAATAACTGACCGAGGTTATTTTTCTCAAGTTCTCATTTATAACAAAAACATGCAAAGTTTTCAGAAAATCAATCTCGGTCTCAGAGTTGGTGTAAAGCCAAGTATAGGAATCCCGCTTACCTGGACTCCTTAGCTTTTCAGAAATTTCCTTAACAAAATCGATCAACATCAATCTTCACCCATAACATATCATGTAACCTGTATAAATTTCTGAATGATCACAAACCTCGAACATAGAACCTGATATATAAAATCCAATATTTTTCCTTAACACCTAAACAACTTCGAAACCATGTATATCCACTCTACCCCAAAATGCTTGAAAGCAAATCCTTCCAAAATTCTAAAATATTATAAATTCTCTAATACCTCGATTTTCACTTAACAAAGTCCTTAATAACCCAAAAAGATTCAACTTCGGAAAAATTTAATATAACTACAACAAAATCTATTAAAAATCTGTAAGAGTAGAAAAAAAATAAGACTTTACCCTTGCTGTTCATTAAGAAACTCATGTTTTAAAAACCATATATTATTGCTAAAATAATATAGTTCAAAACTCTATTTTCTTTTTAAGTTATGCATAAAAAGAATAAAACTTTTCCATAAAATCAAATCGTACTTATTATAAAAACCAACTTACGTTAGGGTGTTTTAGTAAAACTATAAAACACATGACTGAAATCTGAAGTTGAGCTTTATTGCATAAAAACTAAAACTAGGCCAATAAACCATACGATCAAAACAACTCACCGACAGCAGATAACTCGCGACAGAGAGGGGAATATCGGCATCGGTTCTGTGGAGGCGTGGCTAAGAGCGGCAGCAGGTTCTATGGAAGAGAGAGATGAACAAGAGAAAAAGAGAAAGAGAAAGAGAGAAAAAGAAGTCACCAAGAGAGGGGAAGACCAGAAAGTTCATGCACCATGCAAACGAGGGGCTGCGAAATGCAGTACGAGACGTCATCTGGGCAACGTCCTTGTTCCCCGACGTCTTCTGTTACTACTAGCCGTGGCGTCAACTTTGGCAAAACGCGGCCCGATTTGGCCCTGGTGTGTAGTGGTAGAGAGCGGCCCAAGTATCTATTGCAATGAATAAAACTTGGTAGTTGGTGATGCAAAACGATTGTGCACGGCGTCACGAGATTGGGTAAGCTTGGTCAAGGCGAAGCAAATGTAGTGGCTGGATGGCTTGGGTGGAACTGTCGCACATGGTGCGGAAGAAAAACCATGCTCTGTTTCAGGTGTAGAAAACAAAGGTATTTATGGATTTATGATGATGTGTAAAATTTCGTCAGTTGGTTGCCTGAGGATGAGGTATGATCTTGGTCTGGTCTAGTGGAGGTATGGAGGCTTGCAAAGTGGTGCATGGCTTCGGTGTTAGGTGTCGATGGTGATGGATTCCGAGCTCACGCAAAAAGTAGCAGTAATGTTGGGTAAGAGACTGTCGTGGCTGGGCTTCTCTCGATCTACGGCTTGGAGTGGTGTTACTACATGGAGGCACATGGTGGCTTGCGCGTGCTAACTTGGTGGTTTGGTGGCAATGAAAGGACGACAATGTGGAGGAGCTTGGCTTTGGGCTGGTTATATGATAGGGGGTTGCGTAGCGGCAGTTTTCTCAAGTTCATCTGGGTTACTACTACATGTATATATATATATAAACATGAGAAACCCTAGAAAAAAAAATAAGGAAGAGATTACGTGAATGCTAAGCATAAGACTTTTTGTGAGAAACTAGAATGGGAACACTGCAAGAATCGAGGGAAATAAATTTGGAGAAAAATCTGGATAGGAAATATATGGTTGTTTTCGTGGGTGGTGTGGCAACTATGGCTCAATGAGAAGAGGTGAGAGGAAGAGTTTGTTGAGACTTTGAATATTAGAAGGAACCAAGAAAAAAAGCACGCAATGCCGAGAGAAAAACTGTTGGGATCGTGAGAATGACGTTGGAATTCAGTAGGAGAAAAGTAAGGGGAAGAAAAGAAAAAAAAAATGTAACCGATGGGAGGTAGAATATCAGAAAAGAAACTGAACGGAAAAAAGAAGAAAACTACTTACCAACGGCGTCGTTCAGGGTCTCTCTATAAGGGGCTTTGTGTGACTGATGCTATGACCTTGGGCCTTTGGGGTCCGGATATTACAAACACCGTCCTTGAGCATCCACTAGTTTTAGGTGCGACTACAATACGGACACCTTTTGGATCCATATATGGTCCACCGACTGTTCTTCGTTGACCTAGGGGCTTTCACTTGACTTTAAACACTCCTAAGTGAATAGGAAGTTTTACTAGGACACAACTCCGTCCTAGCCTTTGAGGTTCTTATGAAAACTTTAAACTCTTTTCTTTTCCCTTTAAAAAAAATATGTTTGACTCAAAACATGATTTTCATGCTTCATGCATGTGACATGCAAACCTATGTGCTTATCATGCGAGTCATGGGACTAGTTCAAGCACATGTATACCTTTTCATGCTCATTGACAAATCAACCATCACTTGATTCTATCTATACTTCATATAAAAGCATACAAAAGGGCCCAATACACAAAGAGAGGTACTCGGCCTCCACTACTAGAGTTAGGCCAAGACCCTCCAAGACAACTTCCTAGGGTTTTCTTCTTTTATCTTCCTCCATGTATTTACCAAGTTTTAATAAAATTAATTAAACATTTTTAGCATCACTAAGAGAGGTTGACCGAACCCTATAGTCCTTAGAATTAGCATTTTCATCACTTTTCTCGCAACCAAGGTAGCATACTTACTCCTATATGGGAAATACCGAATTTCATGCTATTAAATCCTCTTAGTTTCATAGTTCTAAATTTTCTAAATATTCAAGACATAATCATCACATGAAGGAATAGTGGATCATTAAGAAACTCAACCCTAAACCCCTTCAGATCCAAAACCCATATATGCACCAAATCAAGTTCTTTTCATCTCCAAACTTATTTTAACATGTATGCATTTTATCACCATTTATCATATTAATCATGCTCTCTTTTTCCTTTATAACAAGGTAGCTAACACCGCCAATAAAAATGTAAATCTTAAGCCTAGAATAATATACATTTGCTAAGCATGGATTTACAACTAACATATAAGACATTTCTTCAAGCAATCTATCATAGCATCACCAATCATTCAACAACTTCATCTTAGTTAAGCATGCATCCTTATCACTATATACCATATTGATACGCTTCATTTTCCTTTGCATCAAAATTAGCTAAATCCTCCAACATAATATAATTTCAAGCCTAAATTAGCATATGAACTAAACATGGATTTGTAACTAAATAAACAAAGCATTTCTTTCAAGAAAGCCTAGCCTAGCATCATCAAGCAATCAATCAAGTAGTACAACCACATTTACTCAAATATATACAAGAAATGCTAAAGTCAAGATAAATGAACACTTACAATACTTCCAAGTAGAAAAGAAGAATTCTGAAAAATATATAAAATAATCCATTAAAACAAACTACAAGCATGTAGTTAAAGAGAAATTCTTAAACATAAACTTCGGTGTGTGCGTGTGATCTAACCTAGGGTTTTATTCTTGAAAAAAAAATTATGATCTCTCTTACCTCTTCAAATATGCTTCCACTCAAAAATACTTGCTCAAGCTCCACTAAACTTAGAGTTATTTGGTGTTTAGAAGATGGGAGAATGCAAAGGAAGGTGAGAGTGAAATGGGAGAGCTTGTTTCCATGGGTATGGTGTGGGTGTGTGTGTGAACAAGCGAAACAAACAAGTGGGAGGGAGCAAGGCAAAAGGCCATTCGGCCAAAAGGATTCCTAGGCTTCTAGACACTCATTTTCCTAGCTTAGGATTGAAATTTGGTGGGTTGAGAGACCCCTTTGATTGACCTCTATCACTAGGGCACAATCATGCCTAGTTTAGGTGGTACTTGGATTGAAACTTCTCCCACCCTTTTCTTCTATGGCTGGTGCCCATCATGGGTTCAAACCTTTCCTTTCTTTCATATCACTCCTCACACACTCACCAATCACCTCACAAGTCCTTCACTAATATTTTAGAATCAAAATTTGGGAAAATGGGTTTGCAACACTCGGCTATACCCTTCCTAGCTCCAACCGAAACTTACTCCTCTGTTCCATGGTTTTTCCTTCCTCTCACGTGTTCCATCAATCACCACTCAATCATACTCTTTTCCACACACACAAGTCTCATCACTCTTACACAATCCAACTTATCCAAATTACCTAGATTTAGCAAAAACCCTAGGAAGACTAAAATGGTGCATTCAGCTACACCCCTCACCCGAATCCCATTTTCCTACCAATGGCCATTTCTTCTATCCAATGATGCTCCCCTTTGACACATAACTCAATAAATCATCCAATACATTTCAACAAGTCTCTTAAAGATCTATCACTTGGATCTTGCCCCTAGGGAAACCCAATTGGGGTTAGGCACTCTCATCCCTCAAACTACCCGAACCCTTGCTTCCTCACATCTCCCTCTCAACCACTTCCATCTTCAACAAATCAAGCATGTGTCATTCATCTAGATTTGGTATGCTCCTAGGAAAACTAAATTTGGAAGTTCTCCTTTAGCCTCACACGCCCACCATGCCATCCAATGATGAGAAAATCTCATCTTGTTTCCAACACTCTTCCTTCCAAAAAAGTCACTAGTCCACCCTCTATCCACTAGTATTTTCTCCCTCATACTTACTAGTCTTTGAAAACTCACTAGAGTTCTTCTAAGTATGACATGTGTCCCTCATATGGGCTTGGTTGACTATGGGTTTATCTCATGGGCCTATGGGCTTTGTCAATCTACTTTGGGCCAAACACCTAAGCCATGCTCTCAAAACTCAAATCTAAACCCAACTTCAAGTGCTCACTTAATTGAAATACCAACATTACCCTTATAATAAATAAATAAAATTAGAGTAGAATTTCTGGGTCGTCACATCCTCCCCCACTAAACTACTACACTACTAGTAGACAATAACTACACTACTAGTAGAAATTATGTTGGAGGATTTAGCTAAATAATTTAGGCTTGATTGATTTCGAGGTTCCAACACTATTCGTCACATCCTCCCCGAATGGCCTTATGCCTTGCTCATTCCCACTTGTTTGTTTCACTCGTTCACACACACACCCACACCATACCTACAGCAACAAGCTTTCCCATTTCACTCTCACCTTGCTTTGCATTCTCCTATCTTCTAAACACCAAATAACTCTAAGTTTAGTGGAGCTTGAGCAAGCATTCTTGAGTGGAAGCACATTTGAAGAGGTAAGTGAGATCCTAAGTTTTTTTTTCCAGAATAAACCTAGGTTAGATCACATGCACACACCTAAGTTTATGTTTAAGAATTTCTCTTTAACTACATGCTTGTAGTTTGTTTTATTGGATTATCTTATATATTTTTAAGAATTCTTCTTTTCTACTTGGAAGTATTGTAAGTGTTCCTTTATCTTAACTTTAGCATTTCTTGTATATATTTGAGTCAATGTGATTGTATTGCTTGATTGATTGCTTAGTGATGCTAGGTTAGGTTTTCTTGAAAGAAATGATTTGTTTATTTAGTTACAAATTCATGCTTAGTTCATATGCTAATTTAGGCTTAAAATTATATTATGTTGGAGGATTTAGCTAAATAATTTAGGCTTGATTGATTTCGAGGTTCCAACATTATTCATCACATCCGCCCCAACCTAATTTATGATTAAAAAGAAGATTTCATCCTCGAAATCGTTTAAGCATAATATGAACATTAATCACTCAAAACTATTATACCTCTAGCACTAATGGTCGTGGACTTTTCCGATGATGAATATGATGCTATATTGCTTTCCACTGATACAGAATCCTGAGAGAAATAAAACACAACGTCCACATCCGGATTATAGTACATATTTGCCCTCAGCTCATTTAGTATATGCATAATCTCCTCTTCCGTTTCCACTCAGGGTATTCCTTCTTCGCTCTGTCTAATGCGATCGTTAGAGGTATCGAAAATGTTCAGGGGCTCTATGCTTAGCTTGCTCGCCTCTCCCTGAATCAGCTCACGCAATTGCTCTCTCTGCCCTTAACCATCTACTAGGTGATTGTCGTTCCTCATGTGGCATAGCACAGCGAAAAATAGGCACTCCTCTATAATCTATATCTATTAGGTGAGTACGGTGTCTCTTATATTGATCCAAAAGTCTAAGCCTTTGTACTCTCATCTTTTCTCACCTCATGCGTAATATTCTATGCCTATTCTCTCTCATCTCTCTTAATTGTGCTACAGAGGATACTGACATCCGAAGGTTTCTCCTAGTTCGAGCCATAACTTGGTTAAATACGCATAAAATCACTATGGTTCCAAGGAGTAATCGAAGAAATAACCAACACCAACGTAAATCAATAAAATCACCCATATATTAATAAATAAACATTCATACAATCACAACAAGGTTCAATCAAGCATACAACAACTACACTACTAGTTTGCAAATAAATGAGGGTAATTAGTCCTCATGACATCTTCACGTTCCCACATTGCCTCTTAAAAAGCAGGGTTGTTCCAAAGTATTTTGACCAAGGAAATTCTTCGATTTCTCAGTTCCTGCTCTTTGCGACCTTCAATTCGTGTTGACCACTCCTTATAAGTTAGGTGGGGGCTTAACTTTGTTATTGTGTTGACAGTTATGGTTAATTGTCAGCTACAATTATTTTGTTATTTCAAACAATATCTGTTAAGACGGTTTTTATTGTATCTTTTTAGATAATAACTGTCACATTCAAAATTAAATCGAATCAATATGTCTGCTGCAATTGCATCTGTTCATCTAAAATGTTAGTGTTTAAAATTTGTAAACTGCACACTATATAAACAATGTTGTATCCTCGGACAAGATTGATTGATTCCCTTTTGCAGAGCCCTGTACGAGTAGTAAGTAATATTTGTCTAAGAAACAAATTAGTGATCGTCTCATTGTTCTTCTACTTCAATCTCTATTTTCTTATTCTGTTTTTCTAATAGGATTACATCTTTCAATCCTTTGCAATTGGTACAATACAAATGCAAAAGCTTTACTCTATTCTTCACTTGGTGAGTAAACTTTCATTTGCTTGGTAATCTATCAAAATTCTGTTTAGTTCACTTATTTAATTGTAAGGTGCTTATTCGAATCCCCCATTAATTACATAATTTTGTGATGTGTTGGGCTTTATGACCTACTTACATCACCATGGCCATGAGCAGAAACTTCCTTGGTACAGCGGCAAGGTCCTGATAATTTTTCTATATTTCTATATCAAATTACTTGGCTGTTAAAAATAGGCTTACTTCAAAACCTTAATTATTCTGTGTTTTGACGGGAATGGAGTTATGTTAGAAGAGTTACGATGATTGATTCTTAAGTTTCTTCTGCAGCTAAAGTTTCCTTATTTAAATTATATGTCAAGAGTTTTATGTGCGATGAAGGAAGTTGACCTCATTGAAAGCAATGGGATACTTTAGTTTGGATCTCTATAAGCAAATGAAGTGGGTAACTACTTTAGCACAAAGCTTTTATTATCACCTTAATTGAATTTACAAAGAATTTGATCTGAGACTCTGAGCTTTGTTTAAACCTTGAAGATGCAGGATTCCGACGGTGACACAAACTGAAACGTCCACGACACAGATAAATCAGCATGCCGGGACAACAAGTGGAGATAAACACAATGGAGTGTATGTGCAGATGGCAACAGGTCTTCATCTCAAATATTCAAAATTGATGAAGCCACACACCAAGGACCTCGGAAACCCAGATAGCCCAAACACAACGGAAGCAGTTAAATATAATCTTTCACCATTCACCAGCGATTCCATCACCAATGTATTATTATTTTAATCTACTTCACCAAAAATTGATGAAGTCATTCCAAGAGTCAATTGGCCCTGTCTATATTGTTATTTTATTTTGTATATAAAAGAAATAATAGACAAAAAATAAAAACATAAAAACCTATATATATTAAAAAGAAATCCTTTTGAAATTTTTAAAAAGTGTTTAATTTTATTTCTAAAAAAAATCAAATTTGTTTCAGATTTATCCGAACGGATAACCGCCGGCCTGGTTTTAAAATCTGGATAGATCCGTATCCAGTTCTACACTTCTGTATTTGAGCATGTTCCAAAAAGAAGGGGGGCCTTTGAGAGAATAACATTAATTTATGCGATACCATCCATCGTTGATGAGGTAAACTATATGTTGACCTTAGGGTAAACTCACCATATCAAATAAAACTCGGTCATAGAGACATCCAAATTTTCCAGTACCGTAACTAGCAACACCTTGTAAAATGTTTAGGGCCATTTTTCATTACGGTTACAAGTCCTAGCTCTCATTCACTGATAAAATCCGCAAAGCAATCCTGCAGTGTAATTTAGTGCAAGAAACATATTCTACAATAGTTCAAACTCTACTGCTGTTTTGGGTTTTTACTAGCTCAATGAGGAAAAACAACCATTGTCAAACTCTGAATGGGCACAACTGCTTTAGAAGTTTATCTCACGCCTCTCTGCAAAAAATTTCCCTGTTATTGCCTGATCAGGAAGCAAGGCAAGCCATACTCCAGTATCAGCTCCTTCCTCAGCTGAAATGTTACCAGCATAACCTGTCATGGCGGTCTTCACCCAGCCCGGACAATAGCAGTTGATATAAATTTTGTGACCTTGATCAGAAAGTAACTTTGCCATTAGCCTGGTGTAAGCATTAACTGCAAGTTTTGACACCGAGTAGTCAGAAAAAGTTTGAGGCCAGCCTGCTGATGTCCAAGTGCCGCCTTCTACTTCTTGTAAAAAAGTAGATACGGTCTTATCAATCAGGTCAATTGAGAGCGAGTCCAAATCGCCTAGTTGTTGTCTGAGATTTACATCTTCAAGTCTCTGTCAATCCCGACCAAAGAGAATAGAAATCTTTCAGACAGGCAAACCATGAGTAGTTTGGTATGGAAGTTGGAAGAATCATTGAAAATATAAGACCAATCTTTTAAGCCACATATTATTATTATAAATTTTCCAGTAGAATAATAGCATCGTGTGATATTGTAAAATGGGCATTTGATGACACCAAAAAAGCTACATCACTGAAATTCTCTTATCGCATAAACAAGCATATAAAAAAGGAATAGGATGCCAGGATATCAATCAAGGTAAATACTAACAAAGAGTAAAAGAAAAAAAAATGCAACAAGTCCCCCCTCCCCAAAGCCAAAATCGCCTGGGAGAGGGGTGTCTCCCTCTTGCCCACCTATTCTTCCTTCTCACTTGTTTTCCCCCCTTTTTCTTCTTCTAGTCACCTCTCTTTCTAAGACCCACTCTCATGGCACTCATTGTTCCTGGTCAAGGCACTGCCTTCCAATCTTCTTTAACTTACACAACCACCACAACTAGACTCCTCCAATATGCTAAAGATGCCGGGAACGGGCTTTAGCTGGTGGTGCCCAGCATGTGCTTGCACCTCTTACACTAAAATCACCTAACTGGGGATAATATTGGATTCCCGCCAAGAAATATGGAACTAAGTTTCACTTTCTCTCTCCTAAAAATTTTTCTCTCCGTACTACTACGAGAACTCGATGGCCTACCATCCAGTTCGTGATGTCTGCGTTGTTTTTAAACTAGTTCATTCATTAGCTCTTGAGTGCATTGCGGTGTGATGGGGTTTGTTAGAAACATTATCATCAACCATGGGTGTTTTGAGTTTCGGAAGGTTGATGCAAGATGGTGGGAAATCACGAAAGGTAGCATTCGTGCTATGAACCATATTTCCGTTGATCAAGAAGCCATGGGATGGCTGGTTGCTATGGTTAAGGAATAAAAGCTCGGGATGCCTCTGAGTTTTACAGGTCTCGGCACAGTGGGTCTAAGGTGATGGTGATTCAGAGGCAGTCCAACTCCTTCGGGAGATTTTTCTCTGTTACGGAATTCGGTCAACAACGAGGGATGATCTTGATACTGGAAGGGAAGAAGGGGGCAAGTTGGAAAAATGTTGGAGAATTGATGGAGGAGCTTGCAACATCTTCTCATGTTGTAAGCGGGAAAAACAAAGTTAGCATTTTCCTTCTCCACCGCTGGGACGAAATGCCTCTCTCTCGTACAAGTAGGCCGTGTCTCAAGCACCACAGCAGGTGAGAGGGCAAACGTGCCGTGGGCAGGTGGATTTCCTTCTTTGGGGCATGCTTAGCACGGCATTTGCAATGGCAAAATTTTGTCGGGGAAGAACAAGGCTCATCTAGTGCAAGTCCTGGCTGAAATGGAAAAGCCGATCAGCTCGTTGCAGTCTAATATAGACCTGTTGAAACGCTGTGTCATGGATGGGCTAGAAAGTTCCGTCGTTGGGCTTGGCCAAGGTGAGGATAAGGCCGGATCCAGATCCAGATCCGATCCAGTTTCAGGCTGGGTAAAGGTAAAGATGTGGCTGTTGGGCCTATTGTAACCCAAGCCCATCCCTACTCAATAAGGCCCAATCAGGCCCAACTCTCTGTTCTGGCCCAAAACCAGGGTTGGAGCTGAAACTAGGATTCCAGCAATCTCCTCTTCGTCATCGAAAGGGATGCATACCTTTGCCGGCAATGGGTCAGGAGCAAACGTCGCTGGTGGAGGGCTCACTGGCAAAGGCTCAGGTGCCTTTGTCGAAGGTGGTCGAAGTCCCGGAAGCTGAAGTTACGGCGCGTTGATTAGAGGTTTTACCTTCCACTACCGTGTCTAAAGCTTGCGAAGCAATGGGACCTACACAAATAGGGCTGATAGTGGCAGACATCTTCGACGTCGTCTCTACTGAGGGAAGAAAGGGATGGCAAGATTTTAAGTTGGGGGGTCTCAATTGACTCTAGAGATCCTATTACAGTGTTGAAGAATGTGGCAATGACCTTTATTGTGGCTAGACAATGTCGACTGACATGGTAATAGCTTCGGGGGTCTTGTGGAAGGGGATTTTGGCCTGCTGCAACAGCTTTTGAATTCAAAGGGGGTTCTAGAAGCTGATATTCTTGTTGATTCTTGTGATGAGTTATCTGATTTGGAAGAGCAGGAAAGATCAGTTGCAGTAGATTCTGAGGATGATGAAATGAGTAGTCCATCATCGTTACAAGTGATTCCCCCACAAATCGAGCCTAGAGATTGTCCAGATTGGGTCTTTAAAAAAGTGGAGGAGGCTCTAGGGTGTGTGGGCTTATCGTGTGTCGGGTATGAGGAGCAATTTATGGTTCTCCTTGTAGCCTCGGAAGCTGGTCATTCTATAGCCATGAAGTCAACAGCCAGAAAGAAACGTGAATTGAGACGATAACAGTGCTCTGTCAACTATGACCATAAGGAGGGTACTTCGGAGAGGGGCAGATCTAAGGGGAGGGATGTAATCGTTGTTAATAAAACCTAAAATACCATTGTGAAATGTAAGAGGGATCAATAATGTTAACAAACAGCTCTGTATTAGATCCCTCATCCGTATTTGGAAGGTCAACGTAGTTTGTTTACAAGAAACTTTTTTGATAAGTAGTTTGTTTACAAGAAACTAAACTAGAAATAATAGACAAAAATGTTATCCACAGCTTGTGGAGAGGAGCCTTAGTAGGTTGGACTCACTTAGCCTCTTCAGGCACTTCAGGTGGAGTGTTGATAATGTGAGATAGTAGAGTTTATGAGTTGGAACAAGACTGTATTGGTGATTTCTCAATGGCATATATTTTAAGAAACTTGGAACATGGGTGGACATAGACATTAGCAAGTGTTTATGGACCCAATAGGGATCAGGAGATGAATTTTTTATGAGATGAAGTGGCTGGTATTTATTCCTTGTGGGATATGCCTTGGTGCATTTGCAGAGATTTCAATGTAATCCGTTTTCCTAGTGAAAGGGAGGGCTTCTCAGCTTTGTCCACAGCTATGGAGGACTAGAATTGCTAGACTTGCCGCTGGTTGGGTGGGGGGGAATTCACATGGTCTAATTCTAGAAGCAGATCAAGATTGGACAGATTCTTAGTTTCTTTAACATGGGAGGCGCACTTCCCAAATCTATGCTAAAAAAGACTACCAAGGGTACGTTCAAACCATTTTCCTATCCTCAATTGTGGGGGCATTCATGAGGGTAAACAATACTTTAAATTTGAGAATATGTGCCTAGAAGCGGAGAGATTCATTGACGAAGTAAGAAGCTGGTGGCTTTCGTATCAGTTTGAGAGGACTCCTAGTTTTGTTATGGAATAAGGAGGTCTTTGGGAATGTGGTGTAACAGAAAAAAACACTTTAAGATGAGCTTCAAACCTTGGAGGCTGAAGAGGACAACGAGACCATTTTGTCAAGGAAGAAAAAAGTGAAAACTGAAATTGAGAGAGTTCTTTTGAGGGAAGAAATTTCATGGAGGCAAAAGTCGAGGGTATTATGGCTTAACGAGGAGGACAAGTGTACTAGTTTTTTCCATTGAAATGTTGAAATCTAGTAATGGCATACTCTCCACACCCACCAAGATTGAAGAGCATGCGGTGCAATTCTTTAGCTCCCTCCTTAGTGAGACGGAAGTTTGGAAACCCAAACTTAATGGTTTAGATTTTGCAGCTATAGATAGACTGTTCAAAAAGCTGGTTAGAAAGGCCGTTTGAGGAGAATGAGGTGCATCAAGTGGTTTGTGGGATGAGAAGAGATAAATCTTTGGGACCGGATGGGTTTACTATGGTTTTTTTCCAAGATTGTTGAGAGGTTGTGAGGGAGAAGGTGATGAAGGTTTTCCAGGAATTTTATGAGTACCAAAATTTTGAGAAGTCATTGAACGCTACTTTTCTTGCCTTGATACCTAAGAGGGTGGGTGCTTCCAAGTTGAAAGATTTCCAACCTATAAGTTTGGTAGGAAGCCTCTATAAGATCATTTCAAAAGTCGTAGCCAACGGGATGTGCAAAATGATGGAAAAGATCATATCTAGACCTCAAAATGCTTTCGTTAGAGGCCGTCAAATAACTGATTCTGTGCTGATTGCCAATGAGGTTTTAGATAGTCGCTTGCGGGAAGGGATATCGGGGGTCTTTTGCAAATTGGATATGGAAAAAGCGTACTACCATATTGGAATTTTCTCCTATACATGCTTAGTAGATATGGTTTTGGTGACAAATGGTGTGGCTAGATCATATATTGAATCTCTACTCTCAAGTTTTCTGTTTTAGTAAATGGCAGCCTTGTGGGTACTTTCAGAGTTCAAGAGGCTTGCGGCAAAGGGACCCTTTATCTCCCCTTCTTTTTGTTCTTGTTATGGAGGCTTTGAGTCATATGTTGGAGGCTGTTGTGGGAAGAGGTTTTATCTCAAGTTTCTTTGAGTGTTCTAATTCTAATGGCTTCACTTCAATTTCAAACTTGCTTTTTACCGATGACATCCTTATATTTTGTGAGGCTATTGGGGTGCAAATCCAAACTTTGAGGTCTATCCTGCTTTGTTTTGAACCCATTTGCAGATTGAAAGTAAACTTCGGAAAATCAGAGATGGTCCCGGGGGAACGTTCACAATATCCGTCATTTGGTAAATTTTTTGGGGTGTCAAATTGTCAATCTGCCCTAGAAATACTTGGGACTTCCGTTAGGGAGCATCTTTCAAGGCTAACCACATTTGGAATGGAGTGGTTGAGAAGATTGAAAAAAAGTTGGCAACATGGAAATGAATTTTCTAAAGGGGGTAGAATTACGCTTATAAAGAGCACACTCTCTAATATTCCAACTTATTTCCTGTCTTTATTCCCTCTATCTTCTAGTGTGGCTAATCGTATCAAAAAGTTGTATAGAGTCTTTTTGTGGGGTGGCTTGGGAGAGGAGTCAAAGACCCCTTTAATGAGCTGGAAAAAGGTGCGTTGCCCGGTTGTCGATGGAGGATTGGGTGTTCATAGCCTAAGCAATTTTAACAAGGCTATGTTGGGGAAGTAACTTTGGAGATTCCATGGAGAAGAGGATGCATTGGGAGGGGGGTGATTGTTCGAAAATATGGAAATGATTGAGGAGGTTGGTGCTCCAAGGGATGCTGGGGTTCATGTGGGGAGAATTTATGGAAGTATATTAGGAAGGGTTGGGGTTGTTTCTTGAAACATGTCAACTTCAAGGTTGGTGATGAGGCCAAGATCAGATTCTGGTCTGATATTTGGTGTGGAGATATTGCTTTGTCTCAAGCATACCCAAGTGTCTTCAGATTGGCCATCAATCAACAAGGTTCAGTTTTAGAATTTATGAGCCATTCTAATGGAATGGTGCGGTAGGACATGAGCTTTACCAGATCTGTCCAAGACTGGAAAATAGAGGAGGTGACTGATTTTTTTAGATTCTTGTACGCAGCGGGGACTAGAGGCCAGAGTAGGGATCAACTAAGTTGGAGTCCTACCGCTTCTAAAAAGTTTACCATTTGATCCTATTACAATGTGTGTTTAAACCAACAACATATTTGTTTCCCTTGGAAGCGGATATGGAAGGCTCGGGTTCCATCTAGGGTGGCGTTCTTTGCATGGACAGCAACATTAGGGAATATTCTTTTTTTTTTATAGGTGCAGCATTAGGGAATATTCAACCATAGATGATTTGAGAAAGCGTGAAATGATCGTCATGGACTGGTGCTTTATGTGCAGGAAAGTAGCGGAATCCGTGAACCATCTTCTCCTACATTGTGAGGCGGCAAAAGGACTATGGAATGGAGTGCTTGGTCGTGTTGGTCTGAGTTGGGTCATGCCAAAAGAAGTGGTTGATTTATTAGCAAGCTAGCCCAACCTTTCTAGTTGTCCCCAAGTGGCTGCTACATGGAAAATGATTACATTGTGTATTTTGTGGTGTATTGGTTGGAAAGAAATTAGAGATGTTTTAATGATAGGGAATGTAATGTAGATGAAATCTAGAAGTATTTTACTAGTACTTTGCTTATCTGGTTTGCTGCTATTGTGCTTAATGGTGGGGTAGTCAATGAATTCTTGTCTTCATTTTCTTAACTTTGGTTTGTAACTAGGTGTTTCTTTTTTATACTCCCTGTGTAAATGGGCTACGTCTATTTCTTTATGATAAAATTTTAACTTATCAAAAATAAAGAAATATGGGACTAACTTTTTGATGCCATTTCACATTTTTTGTTTTTTTTTTTTTTCGCTTTGAATTAACTTGTTTGAAATGTTGAACAAGGTTCTCCTCTTCTATTTGTAGACATTTTAATTTAATAAAATGAAATGATATTTGCAATTCTAGAATGTGCAAGCCTTGCATACTCCCTTTGAAAACATTGGATAAATCTAGAACCCACAAAAACTTTTTTCAAAGGGATTGTGGGGGTTTGCACACCCTAAGACTGTATCTAATATTACTTTGTTAATAAAAACATCATCTTGCTAAAAGAATAAAATAATAACAAAGAGTAAGCAAAGGAAACTAGTTAACTAGAGACTCAACAACTAGTATCATTTGAGTATTAAAATAAAAAGCTTCTGCACATAACAGAGCAGTACGGATGGTTAAAAGAGAGTCAAAATGTTCTTCCACATCCAGCCAGTCCCAATTCCTATCAATTAGGCAGCTACCATCTACCACATGGCACAACATGCATCTATATTTAGGCTAGTTTAGACATAAGGTATTCTCACATATCTCTTTCCCAAATATAACTCAAAGACAAAACACTTTTCAATTTCAAATTTTTAACATTTTCATCTAATCAGTACTTAATCATTATCAAAACACAAAACTCAATACAACTTTTATAAACTTCAAAACAAACACAATAAAACAATAAAACTCTTTCAAATTTAAAAGCAAAAATAATATGAAAAATTACATGCAAACTATTTGTTAACTTTATAATAATTTTATTCAAAATCTTCTCCCCTTTCCTAAAAACCAATAAAACATCTCAACTCAAATTATTTCAATACTATTCACAAACAATTTCACTACTAATCAGAAACCATTTTACTACTATTCACAGATATTCTAACATATTCTAAGATCTCGTTTGTTTTCACAAATTAGATGAGATAAGATAAATTGAGATAAAAGTTAAATGTTGAATAAAATATTATTAGAATATATACTTTCAATATTATTTTTGTTTTAGGACTTGAAAATTTTGAATTGTTTATTTTATTTTGTGTGAAAATTTATGAAAGTTGTAATAATTAGATGAAATAAAATAAGATGAGTTGAGAGGAGTTGTGAAAACAACTCACCTCAACTCAACGCATCTCATGATTACAACTTTTCTAAATTCTTATACATTTTTTCAAATTTTCATACAAAATATAATAGACAATTCAATTTTATCAAATCCCAAAACACCAACTCAGCTCAACTCAACTCAGCTCATCTCATCTCATCTCAACATCCAAACGCAATCTTAAGTGTCCAAACGAGCACTTAGTTGTTAGTGGTTTGATTAAAATGATAGAACATGTATATTGTTGCAAAAAAAAAGAAGCAAGATAGTTTAGCCGAGATTCAAAAAAATGAGAAAAGTGGATAGGAAGGACATGGAGAGTTTTAACGCAATACTTACATTTCTTCTGCCATTTAATCTGCCTAACCGTGAGCTCACATTAATAATTCGAGCACCAGAAGTAGAAGGCTTCATTAATGGGATCATAGCTTGAATCATATTTTTGGTACCAAAATAATTGGTTTCAACAACCTTCTGGGCATATTCAACGGAATTATCACACCCGAGATTAAAATTAACACCAGCATTGTTTACCTGCAAAATATCTCTTTGCACTAAAGTAGCTAAAGTACAATATAAATGAAAATTGAAATGACCCCTTTACTACTATACTTGTAAATCTTTTGGCTCCATCTAATATCGATGCATAGCATTTAACATGTTTAAGCCAAAACTCAATAAATCTTAAGTCCATTTCCTTTTTCCATAGCTTATTCAAACGTAAGTCCTTTTGCAATGAGTTGCAAGATAAGATTGGTGCTGCCTGTATTGTAAGCTTAAAGTATAACCATAACACAATAACTTATATCAAACAAAATATGATACAGGGGACATTCATTGAAATATTACCAGAATATCTAAACCACCACAATTTTTCTGTAGCCACTCGGAAAGTTGTTTGACAGATAAAGGATCTAAGACATCTAGTTGATGGAAGAGCACATTAAGACCACCTTCTTGTAGAACTCTGGTTGCTTCAAGGCCAACATTACCGTCTCTTGCTGTCAATATAACTTTCAATCCATTCACCGCAAGCTGCCTTGAAATCTCAAATCCAATTCCTCTATTACCACCAGTTACAACCACAATGGTTTCTGACGACCACCACCTAAAAATACACCCAACAAGATTTACAATACTATGAACCGTCTTATGAGGAATTGTTGTATTAAAACCAAGAAGCAAGGATAAATATAACAAATAAATGCCATTTGTTGTGCAAACTCAAAGCTGATGCCCAATTTTTTCTTTTTAAAAAAAAAAAGATATTTACAGTTGCTTCATAATGATATGTGGTGATTGCATCTATCAATGATAATATAATATTATATATATATATAGAGAGAGAGAGAGAGTTATTCTATTCTCAAATTGGTGTGTGGAGCGCACAATCCATATAACTTAAATAATAAAATTTTGATTTGTACGATTCAAAATTTTTAATTTATTTTTCAAATCAAATTATGATATGTAAGCATTTTATTAGGTGTACTCCAAGTACTAGCTTGAGAATAGAATTTTTCATATATATATATATATATATATTTGTGTGTGTGCATGTGTGTGCATGCATGATGAGACGGGTATATCAGTCATTTACAGGTCGATTAAAGCTTGAGGAGCCTAACAAGCAGTTCCTAGGCCATCGCCGCATCTGATTTGGCCAACTATTAATCATATCTTATAATGCCTTTGAAAAGTATTGGAATAGACGTGTTCGTTATTCAACAGTCCGAACCCAAAAAGATGAGATTTTCATATTAGAGAAACGGTGAATGATTGCAATTTGTACAAGAATCGAACAGAGCCAAAAGAACCAAGAACGTTAAAATGAGATTGGGATATTTAAGTCACATTAAAGTGAAAAATAAACCTCTGGAGATCGGAATAGGGAATGGTCCTGAGAAGCGATATTTCCTGTAATCTCTTCTCTCTTCTCTCCTTAGCTCGTTCTTTGCGACCCATCCCTTCCCTCTTTTCCCAAATTAAAATTAGAATATCAAAAATTCAGTGTAAACAATAATTGTGGTTCAAGACCCCCGGAGAAGGATACCTTTCAGAGACACTGCAGCTGAAGAACCAACGACGTTTGAACCATGTAACTAGAGGGTTGGCTCATGTGTATTCCACATTAGCTCAAAGAGACGAAAAACAGCTTCATCAACAAAATCCAATCATAAGCAACCAAAAAAACCTGAAAAACTGAAATAAAACTAGCCATTGGAAGTTGCAGTCGCCAAGGACGTCAAGCTTTTCATCATTGTTTTTAAAAAAGCGCCACAACAAGCCTTAAAAGACTATCACCACAGAAATTACTTGGCAGAGTTACTCATCAAGCACGAACAGAGTTCATGATTGCATACATCCAGGTCCCTAAACAAAGCCCTAGCATCTAATATTACTGGAAATGGAAACGGAATAAATAACAAAACAATTCATCAAGAAGACAAAAATACGCTCAGAAGTAAAATTACCAAAGTACAAAATGGCCTTCAGCAATATACACATCGTCCCGAATTGACTCAATTTTGCCTCTTCCAAAACAATAGAAATAAATAAATAAGAGAAATAAAACCGGACGAGTTGACACTTGACTCACCTTTCCAATTTCCAGCAACAGTCCCCCTAGAGAAATCAATCCTCGAGAAACGCATCCGAACGCGAACATCGGACCCAAGCTCCGGCCATTTCGCACAATTGCTACAACTATGCGCGGGGCTGGCTACTCAGCACGAGCCCAAAAGTTCAAACTTCTTCCAAACCGGTCTCTTTTGATCTGGTTCGATCCGATTTGGTCCGTTCGGTCCAGAATTATTTATTTTTTACAAAAATTTATTTAATCCGTAAATAATATTTAATAGTATTACTAATAAATTAAACACTAGTATATAATTTTTACTATAACTCTTATAATATATTAAATATTAAAATATTAATGTATACTAATTACTAGTACTAATACTATTACTATTTACTATAAAGTCTATAATATATTAATATAGTTAATAATTATACATTAAATAATACAATAATAATTTGATACTAAATAATTAATTATATACAACTATAATTATATAAATAATATATATAATTACAAAAATATAACATCGTATTATTCAGTCCGGTTCGATCCAGGCTTAAAAATGCCTGGATCAGGATCGAATCGAACCTATTTCGGTCCAAGTTTTTTGGACCGGGATCGGACCAAAGCACACTGTTGTCCAGATGACTAACACAAGAGGGGGGTGAATTGGGTTATATTATAAAAATTAACACTTATAAATCAAATACATAATATAAAATATAAATATAATATAAAGCAGCAAGAAATGTAAAGAGTAGGATAAGAAGAAGCAAACTCAGTATTTTTACGAGTTTCAACCCCACTGCCTACGTCCTCGCCTCAAGCTACCCCTTGAGAATCTCAAATTCACTATTCAATCTCCTTTAGGTAGAAATAAAAACTTATTACACTTTTGAGCAGCACCGTTCCAAAGAATCCATGTAGAATACCCTCTACACTTCCAATCACCTCATCTTAGTGATTCAACTATTCCCTGTGTAGAACACCTTCTACACACACAAGGGTTATACGCACTTTCTTACTGATACAAGAGTTGATAGTAGGTAGACTATCAAAGTACACTCCTTAATAAGTGAGATAGAAACAATACAGCGCAACCTATATCTCTCTAAAAAAGAACAAGAATTAAGGCTCAAAACTTTAAAAAAGAGAGAATGAAAGTTTTGAAAAAATGATGCAAAACTTAGCAATAGATATGTAAGCTCTTGTTGTAATTTTTGTAAAACTCAAGTGAGCTATTTATAGGCAAATAAGTTTTCAATTTCAAATTTGAAAAGATTCTCATGTCAAATAAGAGCAATATTTACTTTTCAAAAAATTCAAATAAAAGCATTTCCTTTTTGCATTTGTCAAAGACAACTCCATTTATTTTTCAAATAAATCAAACCTAATCTTTTGCTTTTCATACATGACAAAATGAGCATGATTTATTTTTCAAACCAAATCATCTTCTTTTTGCATATGTCAAAAAAACACACAACCACCCTTTAAGATTTTCAAACAAAATCATCTACCTTTTGCATTTGTCAAAAAAACACACAACAACCCTTCAAGATTTTCAAACAAAATATGCACATGTCAAATATGATAATCAATCATCTTATAAATTCAAATTTTTATATAAAAAAATATAATTTTCAAAATTATTTTGTTTGATGATATTATACAGATGTGAAAAACATAATTTTCAAAACTAAGACATTTAAAAATATCTTACATATGTGAAAAAAGTAATTTGATGTTTTATGAAAAAAAAATAATAATTTGGAATCTTAATCCAATTTTGAATTTTATCAAGAGATGTACAAAAATAATCTATGTTGGTGATTCAACTATTCCCCATTTTTGTTATCATCATCACTAAGTATTTCACTAGATTTTGTTATCATCAAAATCTACACATAGATACGAAATTTGAAACCTTGAATTCAACAATCTCCCCATTTTTGATGATGACAAATACTTAGTGAAATTTTGAGACTTGCAGTAATGCTTAAGCTCCCCATGAAAATATGCATTAGTTTTTTAAGCAATAGATAAACATAATTCCAGCATATATAACAGAGTTAAAAATCTAAATATTTACGTCTAAAACTTCTCCCCCCTTTGGCATCATTAAAAAGGAACCGCAATTTGTTTCAGTAAGATTTTTTTTTTTTCGCAATAAGCGATAACCAAATAAAACAGTGCTGGAACCACCTGTGCCCGACAAAAACTGCAAAGGTTGGAGCCGAACTTTATTGTCTCGGTGCGGAAGAAGATTTAAATCTACTTGACGTTATTGACGAATTAGATGTTGCAAAAATTTGAAGTTGAATAAGTGAAGTTATCAATGTCCGACAAAGATGGCAAAGGTTGGAGGTCTAACTCTGGCAATTCGGTGCGGAGTCACGTGTGTCCGACAAAACCTACAAAGGTTGGAAGGCCTAGATCTAACAGTCGGTACAGAAGCAAATTCAAATCCGCGTGATGTTGTTCAAAAATTAAATATTATCGAGATTTGAAAGTTGCTGTTTAAAAGACCATTTTCACTTGTCGAATACTCAAATAAACTTTCACATCACTTATTGATCCAGTTTCTGTTTATTCAAAACGATAGAATGACGGAGAAAATTTCGTCTAATATTCAGGATTTAAATCAGGAACCGTCTCAACCAGTCATTTTATCTCATGAGGTTGTCAACACCATGATAGAAGCAGAGATGCATTTTTCTGATAGAACTGATTCTGAGGTTGTTGCAGCATCAACAACTCTAAGTGCTCAATATACTGCCTCTGTTACAATCATGTCTCGGAGATTACTAGCGAGGGCAAATGAGGTTGATTGACTTAACAATCAAATATCTATTTTGCATCAAAAGTTTGCAAATAAAGGTAGAAATAATAAGAGGTTAAAGCAAGAAAATAAAGATTTGACAGAATTAGCTCATGTTCTGAAACTTCGAATAGAGGAATCGGAACGAGTAAGAGTTCAAACACAGAGTCAACATCAGCAGATAATGGCAGCGTTTCACGAGAGAAACATGGACAATTATAATTAATCTCGCTGGCTTAGTTCGATAATTTTTGACAATATGCATCTGGCATATCTTGTAAGCTTGACTAAGTAAGATTTGAAGAGATGACAGTTTGTCTTATACTTATTCCATCTTTATAAAAGCTATTAGTTTTGTCTAATCCGCATCAAATCTTCTTCTCATTGCTGTAGTTCATCTTCATTCTCACTTTACAAAATTTTAATGGCTCATCAATTTTCCTTCGGTGCTTCTCGTGATCAATCTATTTCTACATCTGTCGTAGGTGCCATAAAGCAACAAAACACTGATTTGGCTAATAAATCAGATCATGATGCCATTTACGAGCTTGTGAGTCTCGAAACTCGATATTCATTGTCCATTGTCGTTTTTTCCGTTCGGTTGCAGTCCAAAACTCGCGAGATAGAGAAGCTTAATGAGAAGATCGATGTTCTTCAACGACTTGTTCAAGAATCTAATAGAAAAATAGTAGACTTAAAGCAACAGAATAAGGATTTAAAATCCTTGCTTGCCTCTTCATTTCGATTGCCTAATCTTTTAGATAAGGATGTCATAATGATCTATGAGGAGCGAATGCATTTGAATGATGAGGCTAAACGTCTCAAGTTTCTGTAGGTCATTTGAGATAATGAAATAAAAATATCTAGCAGATATTCATGGAATGCATCATTCCTATTTCTCTTCTAATCATGCATAATCTATCTTCTGCTAGGGCTTTTGTGAAAATATCTGCCAATTGATCGTGCGTGCTTGTGAATTCTAGTACAATATCACATTTTTGCACATGATCTCTAAGAAAATGATATCTAATTTCAATATGTTTAGTCCTAGAATGTTGTATTGGATTTTTTGAAATATTTATAGCACTAGTATTATCACATTTAATAGGAATATGATTGTACATAAGTTCAAAATCCTCAAGTTGTTGTTTCATGTAAAGAACTTGAGCACAACAACTGCCTGCAGCAACATATTCTGCTTCGGCAGTAGATAACGCAATAGAATTTTACTTTTTACTAAACCATAAAACAAGTGCATGACCTAAAAAATAACATGTTCCACTAGTATTTTTTTGATCAACTTTGCAACTAACATAATCCGCATCTGAATAACTAATAAGATCGAAAGAAGTGTGTTTAGGATACCATAACCCTAGGTCAATAGTACCGACAAGATATATAAAAATACGCCTGACTGCAATCAAATGAGATTGCTTTGGAGATGATTGAAAACGTGCACATAAACATACACTGAACATAATATCAGGTCTACTAGCTGTCAAATATAATAAACTACTAATCATATTTCGATATACCTTTGAGTCAACTAGCTTACCGTTTTCATCTTTATCAAGTTTGGTGGTTGGACTTATTAGTGTTCCAATTACCTTCACACCTTCCATCTCAAACTTTTTGAGTAACTCTTTAATATATTTTGACTGATTAATGAATGTTCCACTTTTTGCTTGCTTGATTTGCAATCCAAGAAAGAAATTAAGTTCTCCTATCATACTCATTTTAAATTCTTCCTGCATGCTCTTAGCAAAATCTTGGCACATATTTTCATTAGTAGTACCAAATATTATATCATCAACATAAATTTGAACTAGAAGAATTTCATCCTGTTTATATTTGATGAAAAGAGTTGTATCGATCTTTCCTCTTGAAAAACCTTTTTCAATCAAGAAACCACTAAGTCTCTCATACCAAGCTCTAGGTGCTCGTTTGAGTCCATATAATGCTTTTGCGAGCTTAAAAACATGATTAGGAGAAATATGATTTTTCAAACCTGGAGGTTGCTCAACATATACCTCTTCATTTATAAAACCATTTAAGAAAGCACTTTTAACATCCATTTGAAAAAGTTTGAAATCTTTATAACATGCATATGTAAGTAACATTCGAATAGATTCTAATCTTACGACAGGTGCATACGTTTCATCATAATCGATTCCTTCCTCTTGATTGAAACCTTGGGCTACAAGTCGAGCCTTGTTTCTAGTGATGATTCCAAACTCATCTTTCTTTCTAAAAACTCATTTTGTTCCAATAACAGCATGATTTTTGGGTCTAGGAACAAGTGTCCATACATTATTTCTTTCAAATTGATTTAGCTCTTCTTGCATAGCTAGAATCTATGATTCATTAATAAGTGTTTCATCAATATTTTTGAGTTCAATTTGAGATAGAAAAACAGTGTGATTACAAATATTTCTAAGAGATGATCGAGTACTTACACCTCATGAAGGTTCTCCTAGAATTTGTTCCACTAGATGATCTTTCACATGTTTTCACTGTTTGGTTGCATCTTGTACTAAATCTTGATGATCTTTCCTGATATCTCCATATTGGACTTCTTCCATTGTATTCTCTTTGTCGAGATTGAGACTATTTGTGTTATTTGCACCTTCTGATTCTTCATTAGTAGATTTCTTGGAGAGTAGAGGGTTAGATTCATCAAATACTACATGCATAGATTCTTGTACAGTCAAAGTCTTTTTATTGAATACTCTATAAGTTTTACTATTTGTTGAATACCCAAGAAAGATACCTTCATCAGATTTTGCATCAAACTTTCCTAAATTATCTCTGTCATTGAGTATAAAATATTTGCATCTAAATACATGAAAGTAACTAATGTTGGACTTTTTCTCATTCCAAAGCCCATAAGGGTTTTATCTAATTTAGACCTTAACATATCTCTATTTATAACATAACATGCAGTGCTTACCGCTTCGGCCCAAAAATAATTACGTAAACTATTTTCATTAAGTATTGTTCGTGCTATTTCTTGAAGAGATCTATTCTTCTTCTCTACTACCCCATTTTGTTGAGGAGTTCGAGGAGTAGAGAAATTATGCAGAAAACCATTTTCATCACAAAACGACTCAATATATTTATTGACAAACTCTTTCCCCTTATCACTTCGGATGTTTGAAATAGTATAACCCTTTTCATTTTGAATTCTCTTGCATAACTTGGTAAATGCATTATGTACCTCATCTTTATGAGCGAAAAAGATGACCCAAGTATATCTACAGAAATCATCAATAATAACAAATGCATAATATTTTCCTCCAGACTCGCAACTCTGTTTGGTCCAAAAAGGTCAATGTATATTAGTTGCAAATGTCTAGTAGTGGAAATATGTTTCTTGATTTTGAAAGAAATTTTTATTTATTTACCAAACTGGCATGCATCACAGATTTTGTCTTTAAAAAAGTTTGCTTTTGGCAAACCTCTCACAAGATCATTTTTTGAAAGTTTGGAAATAAGTTCCACGTTTGCATGACCTAACTTTCAATACCATAACCAACTATTTTCATGTTGAGCTGATAAACAAATAGTATTTTGTGAGGTAATTTTTTCAAATTCAATTGTATAAACATTATTGTTTCTAAGAGCAATAAAACAAAAATTGCAATCATGATTATTCAAAATAATGCACTTATCCTTTTTGAAGGTAACTGTAAATCTTTTATCACATAATTGACTTATACTTAAAAGATTATGTTTTAGACTTTCAACAAGTAGAACATCTTCAATTATGAGAGAATACTTATTACCAACTTTATCTATTCCCACGATCTTCCTTTTTGAATTGTCTCAAAATGTCACGTGTCTTTCTTCTTTAAGAGTGAGATCAATGAACTTAGTTTTATCTCCTGTCATGTATCTTGAATATCCGCTATCTAAAAACCATCCTGTTTTACTTACAGAAGATTTCATGCATACATACAAAAATAATTAAAATAATTTTTCTTGGTACCCATGTTCTTTGGGTCCTTTATTTATTAGTATTAGAAGAAATAAGATTCTTTGGTACCCATATGGCCCTAATAATCATTGTATGTTTTCTTCTAATAGGACAAGCATGATAGTTATGACCATTTCTATTGCAAAAATTACAAATAACATGTAACATACTTGAAGAACTTGAGTGATTGTAATAATGTCTTTCTTTGACAAATATATTTTTAGGAAAAGAATTTTGAAAGTTTGGTTTTGATTTAATGGGTTTATCAAAGAAATTTTTATAGGGTTTGAGTTTTTCTTTTGACATGTATCACAAGCCTACCTTATCAAAAACATATATTTGATTATCAAAAAAATTTTCGAAATTTCTTTTTCCATTTGTGAAATTTTCAATAATTTTTTCTAAATCAACTACTTTCTTTTTCAGTTAATCATTGTCATCTTTTAAAACTATATTTTCTTTTCTTAAAACATCAATTTCATTTATTAAAGAAGAATTTTTCTTTTTCAAAGCGGTATACTTAATACCCAATTTTTCAAATTTCTCATATACCTCTTCCAAAGCATTTTGCAATTCTTCATAAGAGGGATTTTCAAGATTTGTTACCTTAAGATCATCTTTAGCCATAAGACAAAGATTTGCAGATTCTTCATTACTTGCGTCGCTGTCTGAGCTACTTGAATTATCATCCCATGTAGCTTTCATTGTTTTCTTGTCTTTGTATCGATCTTTTTTTAGCAGGGGACAATCTACCTTGATATGTCCTGACTTTTTACATTTATAACAAATTAATGAATTATTTTACCTGTATCTTTGTTGGAAGATTTTTTGAAAGGTTTCCTTGGAGAAGCTTTATTTTTCAAGAATCTCTTAAATCTTCTTGTGATCATTGCAATCTCTTCGTCATCGCTTTCTTTATCTTCATCGCTTTCACTTTCATTAGGAACGGCTTTGAGTGCCAAGCTCTTATTTTGCTTTCCTTCTTCTTCTCCTCTTTTCAATGTGTACTCATGGGTAATAAGTGACCCAATGAGTTCATTTACTTCGAGTTTTTTAAGATCCTTAACTTCAAGAATCGCCGTTACTTTTGATTCCCAACGTTTTGGCAAGGAGTTGAGAATTTTTCTTACTATCTCTAAATTGGAATAAACTTTACCAAGAGATGTCAAACTGTTTATAATATTAGTAAAACAAGTATACATAGAAGAGATAGATTCATTATCATTCATTTTGAACATTTCATATTCATGTGTAAGAATATAAATTTTTGATTCTTTGACTTGCGAAATTCCTTCATAAGTTACTTACAAGTTGTCCCAAATTTCTTTTGCTGTTTTGCAAGTCATTATTCTGTTTTTACCATTGAGAGCATTATATAGAAAATTCATAGCCATTACATTCACAATATAAAGTCTATCGTCTTCGCGATCAAACTCTTCCTCTTCTTTTTTTGACCTTTACTCCATCAACAGTTTTTGTTGGAATATAAGGCTCATTTAAAATACATTTCTAGATTTCTCGACCTTGAAACTGAAGAAATATCCTCATTTTAACTTTCCAGAAAGTATAATTATCTCCACAAAATAGCGGAGGTCGACTACTGGATTGACCTTCAGCGAAAGTAGCTGCAATGTTAGCCATATAATCTTAACTTAACAGATAGTTAATCTTATAACAGAGCCCTTGCTCTGATACTAATTGTTGCCCAGATGACTAACACAAGAGGGAGGTGAATTAGGTTATATTATAAAAATTAACACTTATAAATCAAATACATAATATAAAATATAAATAGAATATAAAACAGCAAGAAATGTAAAGAGTAAGGTAAGAAGAAGCAAACTCAGTATTTTTACGAGATTCAGCCCCACTGCCTACGTCCTCGCCTCAAGCTACCCCTTGAGGATCCCAAATTCACTATTTAATCTCCTTTAGGTAGAGATAGAAACCTATTACACATTTGAGCAGCACCGCTCCAAAGAATCCGTGTAGAACACCCTCTACACTTCCAATCACCTCACACTTGGTGATTCAACTATTCCCTGTATAGAATACCTTCTACACACACAAGGGTTATACACACCCTCTTACTGATACAAGAGTTGATAGTGGGTAGACTATCAAAGTACACTCCTTAATGAGTGAGATAGAAACAATACAGCGCAACCTATATCTCTCTAAAAAAGAACAAGAATTAAGACTCAAAACTTTAGAAAAGAGAATGAGAGCTTTGAAAGAATGATGCAAAACTTAGCAATAGATGTGTAAGCTCTTGTTGTAATTTTTGCAAAACTCAAGTGAGCTATTTATAGGCAAATGAGTTTTCAATTTTAAATTTGAAAAGATTCTCATGTCAAATAAGAGCACTATTTACTTTTCAAAAAATTCAAATAAAAGTATTTCCTTTTTGCATTTTTCAAAGACAACTCCATTTATTTTTCAAATAAATCAAACCTAATTTTTTGCTTTTTATACATGACAAAATGAGCATGATTTATTTTTCAAACAAAATCATCTTCTTTTTACATATGTCAAAAAAACAAACAACAACCCTTCAAGATTTTCAAACAAAATCATCTACCTTTTGTATTTGTCAAAAAAACACACCACCTCCCTTCAAGACTTTCAAACAAAATATGCACATGTCAAATATGATAATTAATCATCTTATAAATTCAAATTTTTATATAAAAAAATATAATTTTCGAAATTATTTTGTTTGATGATGTTATGCACATGTGAAAAATATAATTTTCAAAATTAAGACATTTAAAAATGTCTTACATATGTGAAAAAAGTGATTTGTATGAAAAAAAAAAGTAATTTGGAGCCTTAATCCAATTTTAAATTTTATCAAGAGATGTAAAAAAATAATCTATGAGCTTCATTTGTAGACTTTTCTTTTATGCTTGATGTGCGCTTCGCTCCATTGTGTAAATAATTTAAACTTGAGATTTGAATTTATTTGTTATCATCAAAATCTACATGTAGATACGAAATTTGAAATCTTGGATTCAACACACACTTGGTCCGGTCTTTCGGTCCAAACCGAAAAATGCCCCCCCTAGAAGGAAGAGTGAAAATACACCATTGAAGGAGCCAGCCATAGTGAAAATTTAGGGAGGGGGTTAAATCTAGTACATACTAAAATTAGGCATCATTTTACTCTAGTAATGGGAATCAATCAAGGGTCTTTCAATCCATCAAATGTTATTTCTAGAACTAGAGGAATGGAGTGCCTAAGAGCCTCCTTTGGTCGTATAGCCTTATTCTTTCCTTCCACCTTTTTTGCTTTCCTTTCCACACACACACCACACGGCAACTTCACATTCTATCTACCTTTACTTTCTCTTGTATTCTTCCATCTCCCAAGCACCAAAATTTCCTAAGTCAAGTTGAGTTTGTGCAAGGTATCCTTGAGTGGAAGTTATCTTTGGAGAGGTAAGCAAATCTCTAAACCATTTCATGCATAGGATCTTAGATTTGATCACACACACACACACACCAAAGCCTATGTTCTAGTTATTTTCTTTTTGACTACATGCTAGTAGTTTTAATTTAATCTTATTATTTTTATAGTTTTTCAGAACTATTTTTATCTACACTTGGAGCATAGTAAGTGCATCTTTATCTTACTTTTAGCATTCCATGTATATGTCTAAAATGAATGTGATTGTATTACTTATTGAATGCTTGGTGATGCTAGGCTAGTTTACTTGAAGAAATGTCTTGAATATTTAGTTGCAAAATTCATGTTAGTGAATGTATTACTTTTTTAGGCTTGAAGCTTTTATTATATTGGAGAATATAGTTATTTTGTTGCAAAGAAAGATAAAAAATGTTTATGGTGAATGGTGACAAAATGCATGCATGATCAAGATGAGATTTTAGGGTTGAAAAAGATTGACTTAGTGCACATGTAGGTTTCGGCTTTGAAGGAATATAAGGTTTAAATTTTCAATGCTCAACTATTCTTTCATGAGATGATTATGTCTTGAATGTTTGGAAAATATAAAAATATGAAATTAGCAGAACTTATTAGCCAAAGCTTTGGATCTCTTATGTGGAATCAAGTGTGGTGATTATTTTGGTAACAAGTGCATGAAATATTTAATCTAAGGACTTTAGAGTACCGATCAAGCTCTTTTTGAGGTGTTAAAATTATTTGATTGTTTGATTAAAGCGTGCTTGAGTATCTAGAAGAAGTTAGATGAGAAAAATACTAGGTTGGATGCCTAAGAGGATTTCGGCCTCACCCTTAGGGGTGAAGGCTGAATACTTGTTTTTCCCCCTGATTAAATTATTTGTATGCTTTTTATATATTGATGATGTTATGAGGTGATTTGGTTGGACTGAACATGATAATGTTCATGTGCTTGTACACGTCCCATGAGTCACATGTTTAGCTTGAAGAGTTTCATATCCCATGCATAAAGCATAAAATCATATTTTTAAGTCAACCATTATTTTCAAAAGAAAAGAAAAAAAAGTTGAAGTTTTTATAAGAACTTTAAAGGCTGGGACATGATAGTGCTTCAGTAAAACTCCATGTTTACTCAAGATTAGATAAAGTTGAGTGAAAACTCCTGGGTCGACGAAAAACAGTCGGCGGATCATGTATGACTCCAAAAGATATCCAGAACATAGTCGCACCTAAAGCTAATGGGTACTCAATGACGGTGTAGGCATTTCACCTTGCCGTTATTAAAACAAGTATGTAGTTGCTCAGTTTGAGTGGTCACCGAGTGATGAAAAGCGGATAACGTAGTCGCCCTGACTTGAGTAGTCGTCGGGTGGTACGGTAATGCGTAACGTAGTCACTTTGGGCTTGAGTGATCGCCGAGTGATGCGGTAACTAGTGGGAAACATGCAGTGCATAAGGGAATCGTGGGGTGTCCACAAAGAAGTCATGACAAAAACGGCTTTCGAACCCCAATAATGATATGAATATGTTAATTAGCGCCTAAGATAAGAAATGACGAAAGAAACGAAAAGTTTCATAAAAAAGGTTTTTAAACACGAGTTAAAAGAATTACGTCATATGACAAACCATTTTTATGAAAAAGCACGTGCACGAATCAATTCTAAAAGAAAGTCAAGATTTATGAATATTATCATGTGCATCTGTAATAGTTAAGTCACTAGTTTCATATGCATAACATATGTTCTGTATTGTTATTCACTTATATATATGCTTGCAATGCTTTCGTTGAGATAACTGTATACTTATTAAGATTTTTTAAAATCTCATCCTTTAATTTTAAATATCGTTCTTTGTTGGGGCAATAGAAATGATTGCAGGTGAGGATGACTTCGACGAGTTTGACGCTCGAAGAGACTCCCCAGACCACTGAGGGTCTGGTGATCTCCCTTTCTTTTGATATGGTAACACTCGTTTTGTACGACCAATTCATCTCAAACATGCATCGGGTTGTGCTCCTTGAGGCCGCTGGTCGCCAATGCAGCAGATGCTGCCTTACCCTGTGGATTGACAGGTCCCTGTTTATAGACCGCATTTACACCTCAGCGGTGGAGACGGGTATCCTGCATGACAGTAGGATGGGCCTAAGGCACTTCTTGTTTGGTCTCGAAATTAAGGAGATCAAGGATGAACCCCCTTACTATGGGCATGTGTGGGGTTGGCATATGGATGTTGTCACCTTTGCTTATATTTAGTATATTTTGATGGTTCCTGTTGTTTTGGGATAATTCTTATTTTGTGGAAACTGATACATTTGGTGACATGTATATATTTATGAAGTTTCATTTGGGAATTTAATTTTAGTCATACCATGTGACGTGTAGCAAGCTTAAGTCTCTTGCCCTAATTTTAATCAGCTTGACCTTTTTCTACTGCAAATCTTTTTTATTCCCTGCTTTTAAATTAGATGCATGCTTATTTTTATGATATGAACGAGGGATGAGTTTTATTGTGTTACTTATTCCCGATGTTTCAATTTATGTCTGATCTCAAACGTAAGCAGGGGTGTCAACAATATTTGTCATATGTAATATGTAGTATAAATACCAAATAATGTAATATGTAGTGAATTGCATTGTGTTGCATGCATTTTAATATTATATATAGTTTATGTATATAATATATGTTAATATAAATTATAATTATGTATAAGATAATGTTATTATAATTTATAACATAAAATTTTGATATTAAACATGAATATTTATTTGATCATATGCTTTAAAAAAAATATATGTATATATATATTAATAACATGTTATGATCTAATAAATTCTCAACATATTCCTTTTGAATCTTTGATAAATACATTAGTAAATTGCTAAATTAGTAATACTAATATACATTAGTATAATATATATTAATTATAATTTACACTTTATGGACTTATACTAATACTATATTACTATTAACAATTTACTTTAAGTCAATATACAAATTGCTATTTAAAAAATATAGTATTAATTATCATATCTTTTAAATATAAAATATATAGGTTAATTACATTTTTTAGCTTAATAAATTCTCAATATATTCCTTTTGACAAATATATTAGTAAAATTAATATACATTAGTATATTAATTACATTTTGTTACTTAAACTAATAGTTTTAATAATCTATTTTAATTTTATATATAAATTACTATAAATCACTAATAGTATATCACTATATGATACTATTAGTCTATTAACTATGAGGATATAGTAATATTAATACTATTAATATTAGTATACTATAATGACATAGTAATACTAATACTAAATCACCATTCACTATAACGAATACTTATACTCTAAAGACTAATATAGACTATAGTGTAATAGTTATACTTATACTAATATAGTTATACTAAATCACTAAAACTATTAACTAATACTAATATATAGCTATACTAATATTAATACTATTATATAGTTATGCTAATTACTATAACTAAATCGCTATAAATATGTATAGTACTATTAGTATAGTACGTAGTATTAGTAACAATTTATTATCATTAGATTATTATATTCCTTAATGTATCACTGTATATAGTATTTTTGATATACTTGTATAATATATAGTATTAATAGAGTATAGTATAGTATGTAGTATTAGTAACAATTTATTATCAATATATTATTATATTCCTTAATGTATCACTATATATAGTATTAATATGTTCAATACACACTGTGGTTCTCATTCATTTATTGATTAAAAACCAGCTAAATATGAAGGGGAAAGAAATACAAAATCTGATTCTATTTCAATTCTGACTCTTATCCAATAAATGAAGTCAGAGTTGAATTGAAGCCTACGTAAGCCTACGCAAGTTAGAGTCGGAGTTGGAGATTTTATTGATGAAGTCGGATTTGGATTTCCAGAACCCGACTCCAATTGAGTCTGTCCTCAATCCTAAGTATATCATCTTTAAAATTATTTAGTTAGTAATTAATCATACTTAATTAATCAGATAGACAATTCAAAGGACATGTTTTTTGAAAGGAAAGCTGTAGTGTAAATGAATTCTCACTAAACTCTTTTTTTCTTTGACAAATATATATTAACTAGTTTTTGGAGCAATGTTCACGTATAATTAAGAAATGACTAGTAATGAAGTTGTAAGTTTTTTTTTTAATGATTAAAGATGTTAAAAATTACTTTAAAAAATAATAAAAAAATAAAGTTTTCAAATATACTAGGGAGTGGTAAAATATGATAAAAAAATAATAAGCCTATCATTATCCTTAAAAATTTTAGCCTCCATTATTAAAATACTAATATTCTTCTAATATAAGCTGATACAACACTTTTATTAAAATACAATAAATATCTAAAAATATACGAATAAATATCTAAAAATTATTTTAAAATATATAAAATTAAAAGTTAAGAAGAATATTTGAGAAAAACATAAAAAAATGCTTAAGAAAATAAATTTTCAAATAGATAAAAAAATTAAAAATAAAAACATATATGAAAAATTACAAACTTCAGAAGGGAGAAGCATTGACCCCTCTTTCCCAAAAAAACCCTTCTCTGCCAAAGAAATAATATCTAAGTGTTTGCTCTAACTCTATCAGAGTCAGAATCCAGAACTCTGAGCTCTGACTTTGACTTAGAGTTGATTGTAAACTCTGACTTGAGTTGGAGCTAACTCTAACGTTGCTCCACTTGCTTGGAGTTGGCAGCTACAAGTTTTCATTGTTTAGATCCAGTTCATGCACTTATCTTTAGTTTATAATATGACAAAATAGACAAATGACAAGTATTTTCAACCAAAACAAAATTTGAGAGGGATAGAGGAAAATAAGTTTGATCAGCGGAGGACACTTGGTTTGAGGAAAAAGTCATTTTCTGATCTGCAAATAGGCCAAAGCCTTCTGGTAGTGGGTTGATTGTGATGTCCCTAATTTACGTATAGAGACTAACATAAATTAAAGTGTCATAACTTATAACATTAGGCCACAAATCACATTGTTCACGCTAGAATTTATATGCATGAGCCTAACTTACAAGCAGTATGTCAAAAATATTACAGCGGAATAAGGTTAAATCCAAAGATTTGCAAAGAAATATAATTCCTTGCGATAATCATATGGTATTTTACAAGAAAAAAAAACTCATATTCTTATCAAACATCAAGTACACTGTATCAAACTTTTTACTACTAATATCTGTTATTATCAAGAAAAATCTTCAAACTAACCTACTTACTCTTAGGGGATTCTTATCCACCTTTTCTATAATCTTGTCATCAACAGTTGATCACCTTATCAATAGAGGAGTATTTTATAAGACCCTCAGGATACTTTAGAATCTCCTAGGACATCTGAGTCACTTGGTGAGTTATCTATTCCTGCAACAAAGTCTTTCATTCCTCAATGAATGATAGATAAAATTAAAAGAGTGAGATTTTCAAGAAATCTCAATAAGTACACAAATAACTTACTAAGGGCATGATCAGAGTATATCAATAACATACAATAACATATATCATGATGAATTATCTTAACACATAATTCAAAAATGCTTAATGCATGTCTTATGCATGGTTCGAGCACCTTTTTTCACACAACTCATACATTTACATAAACGCTTATATGATCGTGGTTACACAACCTATCGTAGCATACAAGGATTCTTTTTCCCATAATTCTTATCTTATTTGTACTTGTTCTTAAGTCATATCACAACTCTGAATCTCGATGAGCATTACGTAACGCTGTCCTATATCGGGTTCTCCACTATTATTACTCGTAGTTGAGCCTTATCCACTATTATTATCCATGATTAGGCCTTATCGATTATTATTACTCGTGGTTGGGCCTTATCCATATTTTCGTCAGTTGTTTGGGTGTTACGTATTGTTGTCCCTGTTGTGACGAGCCATATCATATTCTTGTTAGTCATATGGGTGTTATGTATCGCCGTCCCCGATGTGACTTAAACATTCTTGTCATTCGACAGGCGTTACGTATTGTCGTCCTTACGACATGTTAATCATCCGGGCATTACGTGTCCTCGTCTCCGTGATGATATAACCATTCTTATCTTACGACAGGTGTTATGTATCATCATCCCTGTCGTTATGTGACTTTTAAGTTTTTCTTATTCTTAATTGTTCATTTCTTATTCTGATGAATGTTTTCTCATTTTTCCTAAAAATGCATGCCATGCCCCTTCCCTTGACGTAAAACTAGAGACTTAATGGGACATGCATGTATTCTTAAACTCTTTTCATACATGCTACATATTCAATAGAACACATATCATGCAAACTGTGCACTTATATTCCACATAAAATTCTTCTTTACTTGAGTCATAAACCTTTCAGTCAAGGAAAGTATTGAAACTAAACGAATAGCATATCTCGCTCGAGCAAGATATCGAGTAAGAATCAAACAAAGTCTCTGATTGTTCCTCGCTCGAGCCAGAAGTCAAGCGAACATTTAGTGAAGTTTCGAATTGTTCCTTGCTCGAGCCAAATGTCGAGCGAGAGTCAAGTGAAGTCTCGGATTAGGCGTTTCTTCAAGATAAAACATGCCACTCTTTATGCATAAACTCCATTCATGACTTACTAACATACACTTATAACTTCTTAAGGTCCTTCATTAAAGTCCTACTATGTTCCTCCATATTTTTGTCTTGGATCATAGTTCTTAAAACATAGATAATTCCACTTGAATACAAACTAAAGTAATATGTCCTTAATTCAAGAGTCTAAAGCCAAAACTCATACATCCAATCCCACATGTCATCATCAAATCTTTAAACCATAATTTATCAAAGTATATCCTTGCCACTTAGAACATTCTTTTCTCATTTATCTTACTACTTTCCATTACTACCAACTTAACATAACATGTCTTATGAATATATATAAAGTACTCAATCGAGACATCTTTAAACATAATAATTCTATATACCCAAAAAAACATTAAGAGTAAGTTACAAGTGTACTTACCATTCCAAGATGCCACCCAAGAAATCCTTAACAAGAGAAAATCTCCACCAACTTCTTGAAGAGAGCCTTCACCAAAACACTAGGGGATTGTATTTGAGATATGAAGGAGGAGATGGAGAATGGAGGAGACGTTTGGCCGAAAGCTTCCAGAAATGAGATTGTTTTTTTTTTTCCTTTGCCTTAGACAACACATGCTCACTTTAGTCTAGGATATGTTTTTTTCCCTATCAACTAGCCACGTGTCTCCTCTAAAACTCAAAACATGAAAGTGATAGATCTTTCTCTTGGCTTTCTATATCATCTTGAATCATCTCAATCCAAAATCAAATAAGAACATTATGCTCATATTATCGAAAGACGTCAAATTTGCCAAAAATTACTCAATTACCTTGATCTGCACTAAACTCCTCTATTTGCATCATTTTACCACTTTAAACCTAACTTATCAATATTCCTTATAAGATAATGTCCAAAATATATTTCCAAGAAGTTTCAAAGAATAGTTAAATAAAATTATCTATTCTCATCGTAAGGAAAATCCAATAAAGGAAAATTCGGGTTGTCACATTGACCACGTCTCAGCAATACTCCATAATTTGTATACCACTAGGAACCACGTACTCCTTTCCTTCTCCTTAAATATCTACCATGGCCCCTACCACCACAATTACCATGACCATCCCACATCTAGATGAGACAACAAGTTCAGTGGAATTGCCATTATCTGATAACTTGGACCACTGCAATTAGGAAAAAAACATCAGATTATGCCAAATGCTTCAACTTGCTAAAATGGTGACTTGCACTGGATAATTTTTTTAGGATGATGGCAGGAAGAAATGAAATGACATGCTTATTTTCATGTTGCTTTTCCATTTTCTGAAATTTGATAGTTGTAGTAATGGGCTGGTATTGATTGAGATCCCCACAAATACAAGTTACCAATGAATGTATTTTTTCGATACATTTTTCTCCTATTGCAAAGAAAAATATTCACGAGGAGCTTGGTAGATTCTGGTTAGGTTATTGACAAGAGTATAACTTAGTGGCATGGCCCCAAATCTTCTTTGCATTTTGAACAAAGATAAAGTTAGATGCACTATTTGGATCCCATATATTCCATTATAAAGTCATACTTTATATATCGTCTTACTCCCATACAGTACAACATTAGGGAAGGAGGGCCAGCAGTTAAATGGTTTTTTTTTTTGGCTTTTAGAAATACCTCAACTAACCTAGCCTACTGAGGTGTTTATTACCAGTTAGCTTAATCGAAGTCATCTATACCACACCTTTCTTGGAAGAGACAACTTTACTAGATTTATCTCCATAATAGCAATTGGCAACAAATATTAATGGAAGTTAACTACAAATAGGCTGGAAATCCTTAAACTAGATTGAGTTGAATAGGATTGGCCAAAAAGTGTTTGCACCAGACCAAAGCAGAATGTAATCTCATTTAATACAACAAACAATTTATTTAGACAATCAGTTGGCTTGTGTTGAATAGATTTGAACCTGGTGAGAAAATGATTGTTCCAAACTAATTGTATAGCAGGTGGTTCACTCTGTGCTGACCCACTCTGAATGGGCAAAAAAATAAAAAACCAGATCGATGAGTTGGGTTACCGGACCTCAATTTAGGTTGGACGGAAGTAAGAACTCTTGGCCGAGCTTCGATAGGACCAATCTTAGTATAAAGGTTGATTGTGCAATGGTTAGCTCAGCTTTTGCTGGAATGAATTATCATCAGTAGGCCCAGTTGAAATCGATCTATGCTGATTTTACTCAAGGCCTTGGGGAGAACTATCATCTAACAGTCTTGAGCAATCTTTAGGGCATGTTTGGACACCATGAGAATTCTCAAAGTTCTCTAAACTTCTCATAATTTCATTTTCAAACATCACTCAAATATAAAACACTTTTCAATTTCAACTTTTTCATTTAACCATTACCTAATCATTATTATTAAACACAAAAATCAATACAACTTTTACAAACTTCAAAACAAAACACAAAATTAAATACAACTTTTACAAACTTTAAAACAAAACACAAAAAATCAATACAACTCTTACAAACATCAAAACGAAAACTATATATTAACAAAATTATATTCAAACAATTTCTTAACTTTATAATATCTTTATTAAACTTTTTCTTATTCATTTACCAACACCCACCCAAGAAAACATCTTCACTCCAACAATTTTACTACTAGTCTACCTTATATTGAGGTTTTTGCTTGATCCACTAGATAGCTTTTATTGGGTTCTTTTTACATCTTTTTATTCCATTAAAACAACCCATATCCAACCTTCACTTCGAGACCAGAATGATTGTCTTCAAATCCAGAGTTTGTATTAAGAAAAGAAATAGGGAAGGAAGCGGCGCGAAGCTATGATCTTTTATGAAAAAATGATAAGATTGGAAAAAACATACTGGAGTTAAACATAGGATGGTTATTTGATAACTGACTTAAATTTAAGGTGTGATGATTAATCGCTAAATGCAGATTGTCATCAAAGGCTAACCAATACTTGCCATGTAATCTTACTTGTGGAGTCTTTTGTTTCCTTTTTTAACAGTATAAGCTATAATGTTTTGATAAAACCCACGTCTTAATAAAATCCATCTCTCAGCTTAATATTGGTCCCTTGATTCCATTTGACTATATGTTTAGTGACTAATGGCAATGAAATCATTTTTCTATGCTCCTCCTTTAGCTATCCACGTACAGAGAGCATGGCCTATCCTTCTTCATTCGACTTTAAAGGCACCCTTGCTTTACTGGCAAACAACCCAGCATGGGTCAATGATGTATAAAGACTGCTCAACAATGGGTATCGAAAACCACAATCTGGAATAGATGCCAGTGACCATCCTGCTATTACCCCAATGTTGTCAGCAACCAAGGATATGCTAGGCAAAGATGCTTGGAGATTATACCAGTATGCATGTCAACACTTTATGGGGTTTATGTCTCCAGACTGCAAGTATGTAAGGTAAATAGCTATATTTTGTACTTTTAGTTTGTTATTTTGCACTTTTTGTCCATATGCTTTGAAGGAAAAGTTTGATCTAACCACGTGTTATGCATGGAGCTGAAGCTAATTATTTTTTCTTTCAATGCATTCTAGGACAAATGTCAAATTTTCAATTGGTGGAGAATTCTTCCATTGCACAGGGCAACATGTTACGGTTAAAGGATTTACATCTGTCATATCATGGTTGTCTGTAAAGGAGAAAAGCCTTCCTCGATTTATAAAAGGAGAGAAGATAGAAGCATCAAAAGTAGAGCTATATGAGGTAGGGCTTTTACCCTCCTAAAAGAATATTGTATATGCATACCCTTTTGACTTTTCTATACTTTTTCTTTTTATTTTATGAGCTTTAAGAAATGAAAAACGTTCATACATTAGCCTCTCTTTTGGAGTTTCTCACTCTCTTTTTTCGTTTGGGTGGGAAGAGATTTTGAGGGGAGATGGTGAGGAGTGGGATGATAAATGGGTAGTGACATGAGCTTTAACATGCTGCATCTTTGAGTTGTACTCATAAAGCACATACCATCAGTATTCATTTTTGTAGACAAAGTTGTACCATATAAGTATGTCTACACCGTGTTTGTACTCATTAATCTCTCTCTCTCTCTCTCTCTCTCTCACATGTTGCCATACACACCATTGGTCTCTGAGTTAATAAGGTTTTAAGTGCAAGCTAAAGTGTAACTAAAATTAATAATATCTCATTACTAATCTGTCCAAAATATCTATACAAGCTTGTTTCATATGATGAAAACCTTGGCCACAATAATGAAGAACACACGAAATTTGTACACAGATTTGTGACCTATAAGTCGAATATATACATCTGGCCTTTGAAACTGTCGATGTTATTTTACTTAGAAACTGGTTATTGTTAATTATTCTACTTCACATGGTAATTTAACTCTTGTTGGCATGATCTTTCCCCCACAAAACAAATAATTCACTTATCTTGCTGTAAACAAAAATCAATGCATGTGTGACCATCACAACGGCTCATTGAGTAGACTTATTGTTTTTTTCGATTCCTCTTCGAATAGCCTCTCTCTCATTCTCTCCGAGTCTCCAACTATTTTGCCTGGTTAATCCGATATATTCAACATACAACCCGAATGATGATCTCGATCTGCACTAGGGTTTATATATAAATAGATACAAGTTGAATCTTCTCCAAAGTTTAAAGTGTTTTGTTTGATTTTGATAACTAAACCCAACTCTATCTATCCCAAAACAAACTTGTTAAACTTGAGCCACTGCTATTCTTTACTATTCATGCATTCCCCAATCCTAAATTATGGCAACGTGTTGAGTGTAACTTAGTGGTAAATGATGTTATAGGTTTCAACTAGGCTACATACCGGCCTTCATCATCTAGAATTTGTCAATTTTCATCTAACAAGTATAGTTGTCTTGCCTAATAATTTCGTATAAAAGGGGTAAAAGAAAAGAAAAAGAAAATTAATAAAAGTACATCATCTTAACGATATATAAATACTTATCAAATATTACAAGTTGGCATTGAAAGATATTTGTCATATGTAATATGTAGTATAAATACCAAATAATGTAATATGTAGTGAATTGCATTGTGTTGCATGCATTTTAATATTATGTATAGTTTATATATATAATATATGTTAATATAAATTATAATTAGGTATAAGATAATGTTATTATAATTTATAGCATAAAATTTTGATATTAAACATGAATATTTATTTGATCATATGTTTTAAATATGATATATGTATATATATATATATATATATATATATTAATAACATGTTATGGCCTAATAAATTCTCAACATATTCCTTTCGAATCTTTGATAAATACATTAGTAAATTAGTAAATTAGTAATACTAATATACATTAGTATATAATATATATTAATTATAATTTACACTTTATGGACTTATACTAATACTATATTACTATTAACAATTTACTTTAAATTTATATACAAATTGCTATTTAAAAGAAAAATATAGTATTAATTATCATATCTTTTAAATATAAAATATATAGGTTAATTACATTTTTTAGCTTAATAAATTCTCAATATATTCCTTTTGACAAATATATTAGTAAAACTAATATATATTAGTAAAACTAATATACATTAGTATATTAATTACATTTTGTTACTTAAACTAATAGTTTTAATAATCCATTTTAATTCTATATATAAATTACTATAAATCACTAATAGTATTCACTACATGATACTATTAGTCTATTAACTATGAGGACATAGTAATATTAATACTATTAATATTAGTATACTATAATGATATAGTAATACTAATACTAAATCACCATTCACTGTAACGAATACTAATATTTATAATAATACTAATACTCTAAAGACTAATATAGACTATAGTGTAATAGTTATTCTTATACTAATATAGTTGTACTAAATCACTAAAACTATTAACTAATACTAACACATAGCTATACTAATATTAATGCTATTATATAGTTATGCTAATTACTATAACTAAATCGCTATAACTATGTATTGTACTATTAGAATAGTACGTAGTATTAGTAACAATTTATTATCATTAGATTATTATATTCCTTAATGTATCACTATATATAGTGTTTTTGATATACTTGTATAATATATAGTATTAATATTGTATAGTATAGTATGTAGTATTAGTAACAATTTATTATCAATATATTATTATATTCCTTAATGTATCACTATATATAATATTAATATAACTATATTTAGACTTGTAATAGTAACATTATCATAGTATAATATATAGTATTAGTATATATCTTTTTCTTTTCTAATGAAACATTGCATAGATAAACTAAAAGATTACAATGATACAATATTCAATAGGATGAGAGCTCCCAACATTCATTCTAAAACAAGCAAAAACATCACTAGAAATAAAAACAACAAAGTGGATTATCTTGTCAAGAGATTCATTCCAGCCCATTCCCACAAGGGAAAGCCGCTTAAAAGTGATTTTTATATAGTTTGATAAATAGATTATAAACCTACAACTAAAGGCTATGGTCGAGAAGGGTGAGCTGCATTTTGCTAATCTGGTCCAACTATAGAAGACTATCACGATCACGTCGTCTTGATCCTGAGTTAGGGAAAACATGAACATAAGCGAATAATAATCTGAGGATGACCTGATATACTGGTAAAGAACTACCACTGACGATGGTGGTGCATGTGGGACAGCTCCACACTAAGGGAAGAAAAAGCACACGAAGTTGAAAGATCCGATGTTACTAGCCCCAATGGTGCTGCGAATGGCTCCCAAAGGTGTGGTGGCAAGTGTGGGCAATGTGCACCATAAGCTGCACGTGACTAATGTGCGCCACTTGTTTGGACAAATCTCTTCCACCATCCAGTAGATTAATGGCTCTAGAGTCTTTTGAAGTGGTGGGTGGCTGTTAGAGATGGCCGGCAAGCTGCGAATCAAAGCATATAGGTATTATCGCCGATAAAGTTAAAAGAAGAAAAAAAAACCCTTATAAACAAAGGTTGGATAAGCGGAAGGGGGAAGAGATGAAACTCTAGCCCCTTGGGCAAGAGAACTCTAATAGCAGCGGAAGGAGATTAGAAATGATAGAGAGAAAAACGGGAGAGAGAGAGAGAGAGAGAGAGTTTTAATTGTAAATAATGATAGATTTACTAGTATATATCAATTTTCTATAAATTATAATATATGTATAAATTTATTATAATATAACTAACTTAATATGTTATTATTAATGTCACTATATCTATATAGAATTACTCTAGTTTAATTACCAATAGTATTAGTATTACTTATATATATATATATCATAGTATACTATATTTATAATGTATATGCTATATAGTGTATGTATTACATAGTAACATAAATATTAAAAAAAAAAAAGCCTAGTAGGCCAACAACCTAGCCCAGCAAGCCAAAATCTTCTCCAGCAGGCAAGAAAGCCCAGGCTTTTGGAAGAAGCCCAACTGCCATACCCCAAACGTTGTTGTTTGCTTAAGGTTAGACCAACCTAACACTCTTTTAATTGAAACAGCGTCGTTCCTAGGCCTGGAGAAACGACGCCGTCTCAGTGAATGGCCTAAGGGTGTACTTCCCTCCCATCGTCGATTCCCATTGTTAGTGATTCACTCATTTCCTTTTTCACCGCAGTCATCTTAGCCTTCCCCTCACATAACCCTCTCTCAAGTAGCGGCAACCATCTCTCAGCATTGCAGCACCTCTATCTCCAACTCTCCAGTACTTTCTTTTCCTCTCTCTCGCATTGCTTCCCTCATCAGTCATCACTAACGATAATTTATGAATTTTTTTGTTGTTTTATTTACTATATTACCATTTAGATAATGATTAGTCTGCTTGTTTCAAAATTTCATAACCTGCGTGCATTAGAAACATAGATACACATTTTTCAGATTTTCAAGGGAAAAAAAAGCATTGTCCACTCACCGTTTGGAGATCCACATTCTCATTTGTTTCTTTGTTTCTATTTCAAGCTGAGGTTATTTCTAGCTAAAAAGATGATGGACAAAATAATCAAATTTATTTGTCCAGCGAAAAGGATACTCCAGTGAACGATCTCTAAGTATTATTACAATTAGTCTTATACTTTGCAGATATTCATCTTGTATTCCGCAGAGATTAGATCTGCTTCAGATATAGATTTGATATATAGTAGAGAGAGGAGAGGGAATTGAAAACTGATTTCTACTTTATAGAAATTAAAATACTTCAAAAATGCATGCCTAAGATTCAAGTTTACCTCTTTTATTATTTAGGCAAAAGAAATTGGCAAAAAAATGAAAAATAGAATGAGATTTATTTAAACAAATAAATTTTTATTAACCTGGAAATCATTTTGAATAAATAAACATAAAGCAAATTTGACATAAACATATTTTTTTTATGACAAATATGCATTTTATAAAAATTGAAAAATCAGACTATATCAAACCGGATCAGAATTGCTCGGTGTATAATTGATTTTGAAAATGCTAGACTAGTACGTACTGATTTGAACCTAAATTTCATCCAAAACTGGATAAGCTATATTGGTTACCCCGCTAAGACCAGCTAATTGAAACGGCGTTGATTTTAGAGAAAACCTGGAGACCAGTTCATATCGTCTCTCCTCATAACTAGCCTTCCAATACCATGCCTTCACATCAACATCTTATGATACTAAACATGAACTTGCTACACCAAAACAACGAACACTCTTTTCCTTATCTTTCCATAGACTTCAATATGTAAGAAACAAAATACTCTATTATTGTTAGAATACTCATCTCTTTCCAATGTAAGAAACTAAAAGAAAACTAATGCTTGTGGTGCAAAGTTGTCTGAAACTAAGGGACTTGTACTTCTCTTCTTTGGAAAAGACGGTGGATGATTTGGAAAGGATGAGATATACCATTCTCGACAACATCCGGGAGTTGTTGGACATAGCGAGAACCTTGACATGGTTCCAAGCAGGACATACGGTCAATTTGATCTCTCTCTCTCTCTCTCTCTCCCTCTAAAAGCTCACAAATTCTCACTACCAAATTACCAATTCTTCTATAATTTGACTATACTAGGATGGAAGATTTAGAACACAAGCCCTAAAAGTAGAATAATTAGAAGAGTTGTCCGTTTTTCGCTTCCATTTCTTAGATAAACTAGCTAATTGGGTTCAGGTTTATGGACTAGTACTTCAATCGATCAATTCCTAGTGAAAGAGGGCAAAGGAGAAAAGAATATCAATATTTAGATCTCGAAATTAGTTATTAGATATGCACCAAGAAATTATAAGTTCACTACTCATGGATGCTTCATGCTTACCCAGCTTCATAACTTTATACTTTATAAGAACTAAAACCCAATCAGTAAAGGTATATATTTTATAATCTTATTCGTAAAAGAACTTTGTGTAGGGGTGTTCGAGTGGGTTCCAGACCAAGAATCCAGGTCAACCTGGCCCTGAACCTCTACCCCCAATTCGATCTGGGTGCCAGATCGGATTCACCTGGATTGTGATCTGGGCCGAATCCCGGATGGGTCCGGATTCTAAAGCCCTAGAAATCTAGATTCCGGATTTTGAATTGCTCTTTCTTTTTTTAGCATGTGTTTTTCTTTTTAGGAAAAATTGTTGAGAATGTATTTATCAAAAATCTTATATTTTATTTCAATTTTTCCAAGAAGTAATGTTGAAAAACAAATTTATTATTGTATAAAAGCATATACTTTTATCATTATCGATGAACCATAATGCTAAAAAAAATATATCAAAATGAAACTAAGGTTATGTTTAGAATAGCTAAGGTTATAAAGAACTAATTAACTTTTTAACTAAAAAAAAAGTCCACTACATATTACATTGTTCGAACTAATTTGCTTAGAACATTAAAAAACACATACATTATTTTAATCAAAGTTCAATACACAACAACAAACATGATAACTTCTTTTCTACTTTTGGTCCCTGTAATTGCAGCAGTTGGACCTATGCCCATGAAAGCAAGATACACACCAAACAACAGCAAGACTCCTAGAAGAAAAACAGTACATAGGCACATTAGTATTAAACACCTAGGATAGTCAACCAACAGCAAGACTACATAAGTTGTTGAAAATCCTAAATTTTAGAAAGCAAAGAGCAAGAGATGGGATGACCAACATCTTTTAATCTAACAGTATCCTACTTGACCACTTATCAATTATCATGCAACCAGCCACCCTTCAAAATGTGCAAATACCATAAATATACTCATTGAACTATTGTTATAAATGGAATGGTCATCATATGTTTTGCCTCACATAGCATATGCAAATATATATTTATGAATTTCCCTCCATACCAAACAAGATTCAAAGTTTTCAGTCACATTTCCATATTCATTTACCGTATTTGATAAACTATACATTTCAATATCCGTGTGAAAACTTAGTTTCCTTTTATGTAAAGATTAACAAAACTCAACTGATCTAACCCATAAACAAATCTAACTCATAAAAATACAAATCTAACCCATAAAATACTGTACAGATTTAACCCATAAAATACTAAATATATCTAACCCATAAACTAACGCCTCTGTTTGGTTTTCTTTGTTCAACCAAACAGCTCAAAAGTCTCATCAAAGTCAGCAAAGAGAGATGAAGACATCCCTAAGGATGAAGTTAACCCTTTTACGCAGAAAATAGAGGGGCTAGGGTTTCGGCACTCAGCAAAGATAACCCAGCAAGCCTAGACAAAACACCTATGGAGGAGAACACGACGGCAGCTACAATTTCCTGACTAGGGTTTCACCTCTGTGTGTGTGTGTGTGTGTGAGAGAGAGAGAGAGAGAGAGAGAGAGAGAGAAAGAGAGCATATGAGAGGGATCTCGGGAGGGGCTAGGGCATCGCACTTTCCAGAGCACACAGAGAAAGAGAGAGAGAGATAATTTGTCGAGCGGAGGGGGAAGTGGACTGAGGGAAATGAAATCGAAGTGGGGGAGGCAACTACTACGAATGCGATTGTTAGGGGTTTTATCATTATATAAACCCAGTTAAAATCTCGGTACTAGGTTTAAAAGTCGGTACCAAGATTTTGAAATTGCATTCGAACCTTTTAGATCCAGATTGTTATAATGTAGGCACTGGTTGTGATTAAATCCGAGCCGGTATTTGCATCTAGAATCCGGTTCTCCGAATTTTGGATCAGGCTGAAAAAAAATCTGGCTTAGATGAACAGGCCTAATTTCGTGTTTTATTTGTTTCCTTTTCTAATTAAGCATTGTGTAGGATGGAGCTCGACCCCCTCATTCACGGCCATTACCGACCCGTCGTGCAAGATTCCTCTGTAAACAATACCATAACCTCCCTCTCCGATCATAGCCACCACCAACCCTTAACCTCCCTCTGCAAGAAGGGGAAATATTAAAATTCCTTCAGTCCTGAATTTTACTAGGTTTCGGGCGTTGAAGAATTTAAAGGGGAAGGCCGAAGGGTGGGTTTCGAAGTGCAGTGGATTTCCAGGTGCAATGTGGTGTGAGTTGTGCCGAGGAATTAATAAGCTACTTCTATTTTATCATGCTAGATACCATTTTTCTTACGTGTAGCTAGTTTGTTGGTGGGCTGGTTTTTTCCCAACAACAGCAAGACTGGTGCAAAAGTGTTTATCTTGTTTTTAGGGTAATAAACGATGCCATTTCAATGTTGTTGGGGGTAACAACCCTGCCCCTTTCTCCCTTTCACTCTCACGTTGACGCAGCCCTCCTCACCCCAAAGTCCCCTCTCTCGTGCAGCCCTCCCCTCTCACTCCATCTCACGCAGCCATGCAGCTTCTCTCACACCGTCGCCGGTGTCTCCCTTTCGTGGCCTCTCGGTATGTTTACAGTTTATTCTTTTTATTTTTTTTTGTTGGCCCTTGTTCTGTTTTGAATTTACCTTCAATGGCTTTTCGAGCAAGCGAACAGTAAAAACTAGAAAGACTTTGATGGGGGAGAGCAATTTGATAGTTCTCATAAACAAATTAAAACACAATATAAATAGCAAAAAATTTCAGTTCTAACTTTGTACTCATTTCTGCACTTGGAGCTCATGCATCGCTCCTGTTCCCTCCAATCCCTCATTTTAGCATCTCATCCCAAAAGGTTCATCTCTCTGCCTATCTCTCCCTATGTTATTGTTTTTCAACTTTAAAGATCATTTGAAATTGCGGACTCGCCTTCTCCTTAGATGTTTAGAAATTCAAAGAAAATTGAAACAAAATTGAAATCCGAATCACATTTTTTTGTCACGTTGTTCTGGTGTCTCTATTCAATTGAGTAACTCAACTCATTTAATAGAAATCTTAATATTGAGATGGTATTTTTTCTTTTCTACATTTTGTTGGAGACCATACATACTGACTACTGTCATTGTATCTTGGATTTTTTCCATAATTGAAGTTGGTGAATTGATACTTGATCTTATACCGTGCTATATTTCCCTTTTCCATTTTCTCGGCTATCGATTAGATTTGGTCCAGCATTCATTATCAGTCAAAACTTATTTGGTTTTGCTTTAGAATTTGAACATTAGATCTAATGTGGCCGGGATGTGCTGTGAATATTTATATTTTTTTTTCCTTTTCTTGGAACCTATTATTTCTAGTGAAAATTTAAAAGATCAATGGAAAGAGTAGAAGAAAGTTTTTGTCAAGTGATAGGTATAGATGCTTGAGGTTTCATTTGGAGGCCTGCTAGTCCTAGCATAAATCGGGAGGAAATGAGAGGAGATATATGGTAAAATTATAATCTTTTTGTTGAATATATTAGTGACTGAGTGTTGTAAAGTATCTTCTACATCCAGATGATGTACTTTTTTGTTTTTTCCTTCCATTTGAAATTTTGATCTTTAGGAGAATCAAGGTAGAGCAAAAGAGAGAAAATAAAATAGTCTAATCTTCGCTTTTATAATTGAATATAGTCACTTATTATGGAGATGAGCATTATTAAAGTCTAGTTACTTTGCAATATAATTGTACGACATTAATGACTTATTTAGTTTGTAACCATGATGTAGCAAAATTTGTAGTATTGTTGTGAGATGTCATAAGTCATCAAAATTTGACACAATCTCGTTAGTCATTGCAGGAAAATTGGTAGTATTGTAACCAGGATTTAGCAAAATTTGTTGTATTGTAACCATCAATTTTGTATTGTAACCATCTCATTGTCAGTAAAAAATAAGTCATCAATGTCTTAACTTCCAATTATATCCCTATTTTTGACTAACAATGACATGGTTTTTACTGTTTTAAGAGTAATGCTTAATTGCAGTAAAATATGTAACTGAGGATGAGATGAGCCAAAGCAGGGACCTACAATTTCAGTAATAGGAGACTGAAAAGCAGCCCTTTCTAAAGTGTAGTTTTAATATTTCATATTCCTTGCAGGTGATGTTCTAATTTCTATGCAGGACACCTGAAAAGTTGAGAATATTGAGTTCAGGACAACCGGTTCCAAGAGCTGCTTATTAGCATCTGCACAATCCTTAAATGAAAAGTCTATTACGAGGGACTTGTAGCCATAATTTTCTATTGAGTTCTCTTCTCAATTTCTTTAATTGCACTTCTGTTCAATACACGCTGTGGTTCTCATTCATTTCTTGATTAATTAATACAAAATATGAAGGGGAAAGAAATACAAAATCTCATACTTAATTAATCAGATAAACAATTTAAAGGACATGTTTTTTGAAAGGAAAGCTGTAGTGTAAATTAATTCTCACTAAACTCTTTTTATCTTTCACAAAGTAAAATATTATATATATTAACTAGTTTCTGGAGCAATGTTCACGTATGAATTCGAAAGTCATACATGAACTTAGCGCCATCCATTTGCTAGTAAATTAATACTCACCAACTCAACTAGTTAAAACAATCTTGTTATGCGATTGAAAAATGAATATTTAATAGGCTTACCACTTCATTCTATTTACTATATTTTTTTTTACTTAATAATTAAGAAATGACTATTAATGAAGTTGTATGTTTTTTTTTAATGATTAAAGATGTTAAAAAATTACTGAAAAATAATAAAAAAAAATAAAGTTTTCAAATATACTAGAGAGTGGTAAAATATGATAAGAAAATAATAAGCCTAACATTATCCTTAAAAATTTTAGCCTCCAATATTAAAATACAAATATTCTTCTAATATAAGCTGATACAACACTCTTATTAAAATATAATAAATATCTAAAAATTATTTCACAATATATAAAATTAAAAATTAAGAAGAATATTTGAGAAAAACATAAAAAAATATTTAAGAAAATAAAGTTTCAAATATATAAAAAAAAAAAAAAAAAAATATATGAAAAATTAAAAACTTCAAAAGGGAGAAGTATTGACCCCTCTTTCCCCCCAAAACCCCTCTTTGCCAAAGATTTTGAAGGGAGAAGGTGAGGGGTGGGATGATGGATGGGTAGTGAGTGACGTGAGCTTTAACATATTGGATCTCTTTAAAGGGAAGGAGGACGCTGCTGTCTAAGATGCATGAAATGAAGAACAATAAAAAAAGTTAGAATAAAACTCTCTTTGTAAACCTTTTGAGTTTCTAAAATCTATAGGGGATTACTACACCTCCAGATTATCTCACTGAGAGTGAATTGATTTCCCTGATGGAGAAGAATGGAATAGGCACAGATGCATCAATATCTGTGCATATTAACAACATATGCGAGCGTAACTATGTGCAAGTTTCTCAATCTTTGTTTTTGTTAAATAGTGGGTTTGTATAGAAAAAGTCTCATTTCAAAGGTTTGAATATTCTCTTTACAATCAAATTGCAGGTACAAGCTGGCCAAAAGTTGATTCCGACTAGCCTATGTATCACCTTGATAAGAGGCTATCAATGTATTGATCCAGATCTCTGTTTGCCAGATTTTCGCAGTTTCATTGAGCAACAGATTACTCTTATTGCTAAAGGTCAAATGGATCATATTCATGTGGTGTTACATGTACTACAATAATTCAAGCAAAAGTACGCTTATTTTGTTAAATAGGTTAGAAAAGTTGGAACTTTTTTGCGTTGCATAAAATTTTTACTTTTGTTATGCTGGATAGGATAGGATTATGAAAGTTGTGTGAATATGCACTGTCTCACATCAGTTGTGGACAAGGTGGAATGAAACCATAGAAGTGGTTCCATAGAACTCTAATTATGATCTATTTTTTTGGGATGTAACACAAATGTGGCTTGTGTCCTTGGTACGACCCCAAAGAGCAGAAATCCCATTCCTCCCTCCCCTTTTTGGTGTTCATGCCTCAATCGTGTGGCAACACGGGGGCAAAAGAAAAAGGGATGCTATCAACTTTTTCCAATCTATTAAGCTCACGAGCTTAGTCTACCTAACAGTGTACTCTTTAGATTCAACCCAACTGCTTTTTGGTATAAAAATTAGCACCCTGTTGGTCCCTTTGTCAGCAAATTTGGGAACGGTTATATTTTGGCTTCTGGGAGGGGAGGGGACAATGTGGGCCTTGGCAAGGATGTTACACAGTTATACCCTAAAATAATTATATTATCCTATGTTCTATACCCTATTTGCTGAATGCATGTTACATTTAGTCATGTCTTAATTAAGAAAAAACGTATCTTTATTTTTTTTATTGGCAAACAAGATATGAGGATATGAGACATATACAACAGCATCACCCATGCATACTACTAGAGCAATGAAAATTGCCACGACTGTTTGATTGAAAGCAATCAAATCACCTTTACCAATTTGAAGTCATGGTCATCTTGAATCCTTTCAAGGAAGAAGCATCATGCTTGTGGCTTTGACATCAAGTTTATTTGTTAAGTTAACCCAAAAGGTCTAGCTCATTGAGGTCCCCCCCGACCCAACACCTTTCTCTCTCTTCTCTCTTTGTCTCTGTCTCTGTCACACAACACACAAAAGTACTATTTTTACTACATAAATACTCACTTTCTTAGTTTCCATTTAGTCAGTCAATTGTAGTATAATAAAGCAGCAGAAAGATCTTTGTTGTTGGCGCACCAGATATCAAAGGACATTTTATCAATATCTAATTCATTATCTGCAGATTTTTTGTGTTTAGTGGAGAATTATAAGATATGTTTGGTCCAAGCAAATGAGATGCCTGTTCCATGACATTGTTCTTTAATCCAGCATCCACCCATATTGACCATGTTCCTTCAAATACTCTTCACCATTACATCTGGTGGAGTGTTATGAAATCCTTGAAAGTAGGCAAATCTCCTTAACTCATCTTATAGTTTTTTTCTTTTCTTTTTTTTAAATGACGTTCCAGATTGAAAACATGGATGCATTGTTTGAAGCATAGTTTTCCCCACTCGCTAACTTAGGACTTGCTCTCAGCAAGTGTGGGAAATGCCTTCGATACATGAAATATATCTCTATGCAACCATCGCGTATGTACTGTGGTACATGTGAGGAGGTTTATTATCTTCCTCAAAAGGGAACTATCAAGGTAGGACTATTTGTTTATATGAATTTGTTTCCTATGTTAAAGAAAACTAGATTATGGGTAAAAGTATAACATCATTACTTCAAAAAAGTTTCTTTAATATTGCAATTGCTGGAGACATTTCAGTGTATTCTCAAGTCTTCATAAAGCACATACCATCAATATGCATTTTTGTAGACAAAGTTATACCATATAAGTATGTCTACACCATGTTTGTACTCATTAATCTCTCTCTCTCTCTCTCTCTCACATGTTAACATACACACCATTGGTCTATGAGTTAATGAGGTTTTAAGTGCAAGCTAAAGTGTAACTGAAATTAATAATATCTCACTTCTACTCTGTCCAAAATATCTGTACAAGCTTGTTTCATATGATGAAAACCTTGGCCATAATAATGAAGAACACATTGAATTTGTACACAAATTGGTCGAGATGCTTAACTAATTACGTTTCCATAATCAAAATAGTCAAAATGCTTTACTAATTATCACTTTCCCATGGCATTGTTTTGGAAACGTAAGGCTTTCAAGCTCATGATAAGCTTTAGTAATTTGTTCCAAGGGATTAACATTGAATCTTTTTAATTTCAATAGGATGTTGTAAAAATCGAGTATGGAGGCCTCTAACCTCCCCACTCAACTGAGCTGTTTTTCTTTGTCTGGCATGCATTTATCAGCATTCTGTTCCAAAATCCATGGCTAAAGATAACCAAACTGGTTTTTTGTCCTCTGAAGTTATACAAGAAACTTTCTTGCCCATTAGACAACTTTGAGCTTTTGATCGTCACAATGCCTAGTCCAGAAGGGAAGTCATTCCCACTCTGCCCATACTGCTACAATAACCCTCCATTTGAAGGTGTTGACACACTCTTTGGTGCCACTAAAATGAGTATTACTGGCAAGTTGGGGAAGGGAGCTGGAATGCCGTGCTTCCTCTACCCTCACCCCACATGCCGACATTCACTGATTTTCCAAGGAGTTTGTGTTTGTCTAGAATATAGTGGGACACTCGTCCTAGACCCTGGAAGTGCTCCCAAGTGGAGGCTTGATTGCAATATGTGCAATTGCCTTGTCTTCCTCCCTCAAGGTGCTCACAGGATTTCCACTACCGAGGAGCGATGTCTCGATTGTGACTTTAAACTCCTAGAAGTTGACTTCAATAAGAATATGACACCTTTGGAGGACGGAGCAACCCTTTATGTTGGTTGCATTATCTGCAATGAGTTGCTGCATTCGCTTGTGGAAATGAAGCATGGGAAATCAATGCATGTGTGACCATTACAATGACTCATTGAGTAGACTTATTGTTTTTTTCAATTCCTCTTCGAATAGCCTTTCTCTCATTCTCTTCGAGTCTCCAACTATTTTGCTTGGTTAACCCAATATATTCAACATACAACCCAAATGATGATCTCGGTCTACACTAGGGTTTATATATAAATAGATACAAGTTGAATCTTCTCCAAAGTTTAAAGTGTTTTGTTTGATTTTGATAACTAGACCCAACTCTATCTATCCCAAAACAAACTCATTAAACTTGAGGCAGTACTATTCTTTACTATTCATGCATTCCCCAATCCTAAATTATGGCAACGTGTTGAGTGTAACTTAGTGGTAAATGATGTTATAGGTTTCAACTAGACTACATACCGGCTTTCATCATCTAGAATTTGTCAATTTTCATTTAACAAGTATAGTTGTCTTGACTAACAATTTCGTATAAAAGGGATAAAGAAAAGAAAAAGAAAATTAATAAAAGTGCATCATCTTAATATATATAAATACTTATCAATTATTACAAGTTGGCATTGAAAGATATTTGTCATATGTAATATGTAGTATAAATACCAAATAATGTAATATGTAGTAAATTGCATTGTGTTGCATGCATTTTAATATTATATATAGTTTATATATATAATATATGTTAATATAAATTATAATTATGTATAAGATAATGTTATTATAATTTATAGCATAAAAATTTGATATTAAACATGAATATTTATTTGATTATATGCTTTAAATATGATATATGTGTATATATATATATATATATATATTAATAACATGTTATGGCCTAATAAATTCTCAACATATTCCTTTTGAATCTTTGATAAATACATTAGTAAATTACTAAATTAGTAATACTAATATACATTAGTATATAATATATATTAATTATAATTTACACTTTATGGACTTATACTAATACTATTTTACTATTAACAATTTACTTTAAGTTTATATACAAATTGCTATTTAAAAAAATATAGTATTAATTATCATATCTTTTAAATATAAAATATATAGGTTAATTACATTTTTTAGCTTAATAAATTCTCAATATATTCCTTTTGAAAAATATATTAGTAAAATTAATATACATTAGTATATTAATTACATTTTGTTACTTAAACTAATAGTTTTAATAACCCATTTTAATTCTATATATAAATTACTATAAATCACTAATAGTATATCACTATATGATACTATTAGTCTATTAACTATGAGGAGATAGTAATATTAATACTATTAATATTAGTATACTATAATGACATAGTAATACTAATACTAAATCACCATTCACTATAACAAATACTTGTATTTATAATAATACTAATACTCTAAAGACTAATATAGACTATAGTGTAATAGTTATACTTATACTAATATAGTTGTACTAAATCACTAAAACTATTAACTAATACTAACACATAGCTATACTAATATTAATATTATTATATGGTAAGGCTAATTACTATAATTAGATCGCTATAACTATGTATGGTACTATTAGTATATTACGTAGTATTAGTAACAATTTATTATCATTAGATTATTATATTCCTTAATGTATCACTATAGATAGTATTTTTGATAGACTTGTTTAATATATGTGTTAATATAGTATAGTATAGTATAGTATAGTATGTAGTATTAGTAACAATTTACTATCAATATATTATTATATTCCTTAATGTATCACTAAATATAGTATTAATATAACTATATTTAGACTTGTAATAGTAACATTATAATAGTATAATATATAGTATTAGTATATATCTTTTTCTTTTCTAATCAAACATTGCACAGATAAACTAAAAGGTTACAATGATACAATATTTAGTAGGGTGAGAGTTCCCAACATTCATTCTAAAACAAGCAAAAACATCACTAGAAATAAAAACAACAAAGTGGATTATCTCGTTAAAAGACTATAATTTTCTATTTATATAATTTGATAAATAGACTATAAACCTACAACTAAAAGTTAGTGTCGAGAACGGTGCGCTGCATTTTGCTGATCTGGTCCAACTATAGAAGATTATCACGATCACATCGTCTTGATCCTGAGTTAAGGAAAACATGAACATAAGCGAATGATAATCTGAGGATGACCTGAGATATTGGCGAAGAACTATCACTGACGATGGTGGTGCGTGTGGGATAGCTCCACACTAAGGGAAGAAGGAGCACACGGATTTGAAAGATCCGACGTTGTTGGCCCCAATGGTGTAGCGGGTGGCTCCCAAAGGTGTGGCGGTGAGTGAGGCCAATGTGCACCATAAGCTGCACGTGAGCAACATGCGCCACTTGTTTGGACATATCTCTTCCACCATCCGGTAGATTAATGGCTGGGGAGTCTTTTTTAGTTGCGAATCTAATCTCTTTCCGCCGTTATTAGAGTTCTCTTGCCAAGGGGTTGGAGTTTCATCTCCTCCCCCCTCCGCTCATCCAACCTTAGTTTATAGGGGGTTTTTTTTGTCTTCTTTGAACTTTATCGATGATAGTACCTATATGCTTTGATTCGCAGCTTGCCGGTCATCTCCAACAGCCACTCGAGAGAGAGTTTTAATTGTAAATAACGATAGATTTACTAGTATATATCAATTTTCTATAAATTATAATATATGTATAAATTTATAATAATATAACTAACTTAATATATTATTATTAATATCACTATATCTACCCCCTCCGCTCATCCAACCTTAGTTTATAGGGTTTTTTTTTGTCTTCTTTGAACTTTATCGATGATAGTACCTATATGCTTTGATTCGCAGCTTGCCAGTCATCTCCAATAGCCACCCGAGAGAGAGTTTTAATTGTAAATAATGATAGATTTACTAGTATTTATCAATTTTCTATAAATTATAATATATGTATAAATTTATAATAATATAACTAACTTAGTATGTTATTATTAATATCACTATATCTGTATAGAATTACTCTAGTTTAATTACCAATAGTATTAGTATTACTATATACTAATTTTATTAGTGTATTACTTATATATATGTATTTATATAGATAAATATATCATAGTATACTATATTTATAATTTATATGCTATATACTGTATGTATTACATAGTAACATAAATATTAAAAAAAAGAAAGCCTAGTAGGCCAACAACCTAGCCCAGCGGGCCAAAATCTACTCCAGCGGGCCAGAAAGCCCAGACTTTTGGAAGAAGCCAAACTACCATACCCCAAACGTCCTCGTTTGATTAACGTTAGACCAACCTAACACTATTTTAATTGAAACGGCGTCGTTCATAGGCCTGGAGAAATGACGTCGTTTCAGTGAATGGCCTGAGGGTGTACTTCCCTCCCATCGTCGATTCCCATTGTTAGTGAATCACTCGTTTCCTCTCTCTCTACAGTGTTGTGATCGTGCGGCAATTATGATGAAGAATACGGAATAATCGAAATCAGAGTAAGAGAGAAATAACACAGATATTTATGTGATTCAGCGATGTGTCTACATCCACAAGAACAAGCGGCAAATTTCACTATTATTGAAACTAGGGTTACAACATATGTATTTATACTAATTCTAGGTGTATGGACGTACATAGAAAAAATTACAAAAATACCCCCGTACCGTATCCTCATAAAATATGAGCCACATACTCCAACACTTAGCGTTACAGTACCTCTATCTCTAACACTCCGGTACTTTCTCTTCCTCTCTCTCGCATTGCTCTCTCTCATCAGTCATCACTAACGATTATTTATTATTTTTTGTTGTTTTATTTACTATATTACTATTTAGATAGTGATTAGTCTGCTTGTTTCAAATTTTTATAACCTGCGTGCATTAGAAACTTAGATACACATTCTTCAAATTTTTAGGGGGGAAAAACATTGTCTACACACTGTTTGGATATCCACATTCTCATTTGTTTCTTTGCTTCTATTTCAAGTTGAGGTTATTTCTAGCTAAAAAGATTATGGACAGAATAATCAAATTTATTTGTCCAGTGAAAAGGATACTCCAGTGAACAATCTCTGAGTATTATGACTATTAGTCTTGTACTCTGCAGAGATTAGTCTTGTATTCCGCAGAGATTAGACCTACTTCAGATATAGACTTGATATATAGTAGAGAGAGAGGAGAGGGAATTGAAAACTGATTTCTACTTTATAGAAATTAAAATACTTCAGAAGTGCATGCCTAAGATTCAAATTTGTCTCTTTTATTATTTAGGCAAAAGAAATTGGCAGAAAAATGAAAAAAAAAAAGAGATTTATTTAAACAAATAAATTTTTATTAACTTGGAAATCAGTTTGAATAAATATACATAATGCAAATTTGACATAAACATATTTTTTTATGACAAATATGCATTTTATTAAAATCGAAAAATCGGACTATATCAAACTGGATCAGAATTTTTCGCTTCCATTTCTTAGATAAACTAGCTAATTGGGTTCAGGTTTATGGACTAGTACTTCAATCGATCAATTCCTAGTGAAAGAGGGCAATGGATAAAAGAATATCAATATTCAAATCTCGAAATTAGCTATTAGATATGCACCAAGAAATTATAGGTCCACTACTCATGGATATTTCATGCTTACCCAGCTTCATAACTTTACACTTTACAAGAACTAAAACCTAATCAGTAAAGGCATATATTTTATAATCTTATTTATAAAAGAACTTCATGTAGGGGTGTTCGAGCGGGTTCTGGACCAGGAATCCGAGTCAATTGGCCCCGAACCCATGCCCCCAATTCGATCTGGGTTCCATACTGGATTCACCTGGATTGTGATCCGGGCTGAAACCCACATGGATCTGGATTCTAAAACCCTGGAAATCCAGAGTTCGAATTTTGAACTGCTCTTTTTCTTTTTTTCAGCCTGTGTTATTTTTTTTTTAAGAAAAACTCTTGAGAAAGTATTTATCAAAAATCTTATATTTTATTTCAATTTTTCCAAGAAGTAATGTTGAATAACAAATTTATTATTGTATAAAAGCATATACTTTTATCATTATCAATGAACCATAATGATAAAAAAATATACATATATCAAAATGAAACTAAAGTTATGTTCAGAATAGCTAAGGCTATAAAGAACTAATTAACTTTTTAACTAAAAAAAAGTCCACTACATATTACATTATTCGAACTAATTTGCTTAGAACATTACAAAACACATACATTATTTTAATCAAAGTCCAATACGCAACAACAAACATGATAAACTTATTTTCTTCTTTTGGTCCCTGTAATTATAGCAGCTAGACCTATGCCCATGAAAGCAAGATACACACCAAACATCAACAATATTCCTAGAAGAAAAATAGTACATAGGCACATTAGTATTAAACACCTAGGATAGTCAACCAACATGTAAACTACATAAGTTGTTGAAAATACTAAATTTTAGAAAGCAAAGAGCAAGAGATGAGATGACCAACATCTTTTAATCTAACAATATCCTCCTTGACCACTTAACAATTATCATACAACCGGCCACCCTTCAAAATGTGCAAATACCATAAATATACTCATTTGATTATTGTTATAAAAGGAATGGTCATCATTTGTTTTGCCTCACATAGCATATGCAAATATATATTTATGAATTTCCTTCCATACCAAACAAGATTCAAAGTTTTCAGTCACATTTCCAGATTCATTTACTGTATTTGATAAATGATACATTTCAATATCCTTGTGAAAACTTAGTTTCCTTTTATGTAAAGATTAACAAAACTCAACAGATCTAAGCCATAAACAAATCTAACTTATAAAAAAATCTAACCATAGAAATACTGTACAGATCTAACTCAGAAAATACTAAATAGATCTAACCCATAAACTAACGGCTCAATTTGGTTTCCTTTGTTCAATTAAACAGTTCAAAAATTCTCGTCAAAACAAACTCAAAATCAACAAAAAGAGAAGAAAACATCCCCAAGGATGAAGTCGACCCTTTATGTAGAACATAAAGGAGGCCAGGGTTTCGGCACTCAACAAAGATAACCCAGCAAGCCTAGACAGAGCACCTATGAAGGAGAACACGACGACGTCTACAGTTTCCTGACTAGGGTTTCACCTTTGTGTGTGTGTGTGTGTGAGAGAGAGAGAGAGAGGGAGCAAATGAGAGGGATCTCGGGAGGGGCTAGGGCATCGCACTTTCCAAAGCAGAGAGAGAGAGAGAGAGAGAGAAGAGAGAGAGAGAGAGCATATGAGAAAAGGAATCGAGGGGCAGGCATAAGGCAGCATCGCACTTTGCAAAAAGGAGAGAGAGAGAGAGAGAGAGAGAGAGAGAGAGAGAGAGAGAGAGAATTTGCTGAGAGGAGGGGGAAGTGGACTAAGGGAAATGAAATCGAAGTGGGGGAGGCGACTACTGTGAATGCAATTGTTAGGGGTTTTATCATTATATAAAACCTGGTTAAAATCTCGGTGCCAGGTTTAAAAGCTGGTACCAAGGTTTCGAAACTACATTCAAACCTTTTAGATCGTATTGTTATAATGCGGGCACTTGTTATGATTAAATCCGAGCTGGTATTTGCATCTAGAATCTGGTTATTTGGGTTTTGGATTGGGCTAGGAAAAAAACCTGGATCAGATGAATAGGCCTAATTTTGTATTTTATTTGTTTCTTTTTCTAATTAAGCATTGTGTAGGACGGAGCTCGACCTCCTCATTCACAGCCACTACCGACCCATCGTGCAGGATTCCTCTATAAAAAATACCATAACCTCCTTATCCGATCACAGCCACCACCAACCCTTAACCTTCATCTGCAAGAAGGGAAAACATTAAAATTTCTTTAGTTCTGAATATTACTAGGCTTTGGGCATTGAAGGTTTCAAAGGGGAAGGCTGAAGGGTGGGTTTCAAAGTGTAGTGGATTTTGAGGTGCAATGTGGTGTGAATTGTGCTGAGGAATTAGTCAGCTACTTCTGTTTTATCGTGCTAGAGACCATTTTTCTTACGTGTAGCCAGTTTGTTGGTGGGCTATTTTTTGCCCAACAACAACAAGACTGGTACACAAGTGTAACAACCCTGCCCCTTTCCCCCTTTCACCATTTCACACTCTCACTCTCACGCTGATGCAGCCTTCCTCACCCCAAAGTCCCCTCTCTCATGCAGCCCTCCCCTCTCGCTCCATCTCACGCAGCCATGTAGCTCCTCTTGCACCGTCGTCAACGTCTCCCTTTCGTGGCCTCTCGATATGTTTATAGTGTATTCTTTTTATTTTCTTTTGTTGGCCCTTGTTCTTTTTTGAATTTACCTTCAACGGCTTTTCAAGCAAGCGAACAGTAAAAACTAAAAGACTTTCATGGGGGAGAGCAATTTGGTAGTTCTCATAAACAAATTAAAACACAATATAAATAGCCAAAAATTTCAGTTCTAATTTTGTAATCATTTCTGCACTTGGAGCTCATGCATCACTTTGTTCCCTCCAATCCCTCCTTTTAGCATCTCATCCCAAAAGGTTCATCTTTCTCCCTATCTCTCCCTATGTTATTGTTTTTCAACTTTAAAGATCATTTGAAATCGCGGACTCGCCTTCTCCTTAGATGTTTAGAAATTCAAAGAAAATTGAAACGAAATTGAAATCCGAATCACATTTTTGTGTCATGTTCTGGTGTCATTGTTCAATAGAAATATTAATGTTGAGATGGTATGTTTTCTTTTGTTCTCCTTCCCTACATTTTGTTGGAGACCATACATATTGACTATTGTCATTGTGTCTTGGATTTTTTCCTTAATTGAAGTTGGTGAATTGATACTTGATCCTATACCGTGCTATATTTTCCTTTTCCATTTTCTCGGTTATCGATTAGACCTAGTCCAGCTTTTGTCATCAGCCAAAACTTATTTGGTTTTGCTTTAGAATTTGAACATTAGATCTAATGTGGCCTGGATGTGCTGTGAATATATATAGATATATTTTTTTCCTTTTCTTGGAACCTATTACTTCTGGTGAAAAATTAAAAGATCAATGGAAAAAGTAGAAGAAAGTTTTTGTCAAGTGATAGGTATAGATGCTTGAGGTTTCATTTAGAGGCCTGCTATTCCTAGCATAGATTGAGAGGAAATGAGAGGAGACATATGGTAAAATTATAATTTTTTTTGTTGAATATATTTAGGGCTGGGCAGCGGGTACCCGCGTCCGCATTCCGCACCACCCTGCACAACGGGGGCGGTGTAACCCGCCCGGCAGGCGGGGGGCGGGGGTACCCCGCCCGATTTAAAGGCCAAAAGCGGGGGCGGGGGCGGTAAGGGGTGAACCCCGTACCCGCATATACCCCGCCCCACCCCTGCATATTAAATAAATAAATAATTATATATCTTAATATATTATATATAAATTATAATCATCAATATTAAATCTTTAATCTTATGATATTGTAATATGTAATGTTAAATTGTTAATAGTTAATAACTTAATAGCACAACTTGTAATTTTATAAGATTATTTGTATTATTGTAAATATGTAATAACTTAGTTTATTATTTTAAGTTTTTAGTTTTAGATTTTTAGTGAATTTTTTTAAATGACTTTAAACTTTAGTAATGATTATTATTTAGTATTTAGTAGATTAATAATTTTTAACGTGTGACTAAATTAGGTTGGATGGTTTTTTGGGTAAAAAATGGTCTAAAAAATTGATATGGGCTGAAAAAGGCCAAGAAATATGAAATGGGCCAAGGCCCATAGGAGTAGCTACAGGAGGCGGGCGGATGGACTCCATCCCCCGTTACCCCGCTGCGGGACGGGGTACCCCGCCCCCGTGTAGGCGGGGCAGGGTGCGGAAATGAAATCCCGCCCCCCACCCTCCTCCCAGGCATAGGCAGGGGCGGATATGAGGGTACCCATCTCCCGGTAGGGCGGTGATCACCCCTAAATATATTAGTGTCTGAGTGTTGTAAAGTTTCTTCTACATTCATATGATGTACTTTTTTGTTTTTTCCTTCCATTTGAAATTTCGATCTTTAGGAGGATCAAGGTACAGCAAAAAAGACAATAAAATAGTCTGAACTTCGCTTTTATAATTGAATATAGTCACTTATTATGGAGATGAGCATTATTAAAGTCTAGTTACTCTGCTTTGCTTGTTTGAGGGGTTGGGAGATGGGAGAAGATTTGTATCAACTTGTGTAGGGCCTACTGCTTTGATCTTGAGTTTAAGTCCAGCAATTAAATTGCTGGATTTGTTTGAGTGAGCTCACTGTATTTTGATCTAAGCCACTGAAAGTAATTGACACTAGTTATGGATTGAAACTGTAAATCACAATTTTTATTTTGTTCTTCCATGTTTTGTGTAATATTGTGTACTGGCTGAATTAATTGTGGATTTATTTTAAAAAATTTCATTAGAATTATAATACTTGTATATGGCCTAGCTTAAATTTGAAATGCACACCCTTTCCCATATCAAAATTTCCACAATAAATAGAATAAAAATATGATATGCTTGGTTTAGAGCCCTAACAATGGACTGGCTAAGATTTTCTTTTAAAAAATATAAATTTGCACACTTTCAAAAAAATTGGTCATATTTGATTAATAGTAGAGAAAAAAATATGAAAAAAAAGAAATATTTTTTTACTTGTGAATAGTAATAAACTCTCCAATTTGGAGGGTTATTATTTACAAATGAAAAAAAATTATAATATATTTTTTTTATTCTCTTCTTTCCATAAATAATCATATATGATGAATTTTTTTTGAAAAATATATAAATTTATACTTTTTAAAAAGAAATTTTAGTTAATCTATTGCTAATATTTTACTAAGAATACTAACAATGAACTCGTTATAGTCTATTGCAAGTATAAATTTATTTCTCATATACTCAATTTTATCTTTCCATTGGTCTTGCTATAATCCTCGCCATTTAGATTTGAGCTAAAGTAAAGGTACGAAACTCGCCAAATTTAGCGAGGTTCTATTCAAAGTTTAAAGTGTTTTTTTAATTTCGTTTTATTCCTCTGAAACGCACGTGCCCTTGTTTCTTCTATTGAAATTTTCCCTTCACTGAAAGCATCCCAAGAGCAGTCCAACGGATTCTTTAAAATTTCTTTAAATTTAGTTATTAAAAATATATTTTTTCTATTTTAGTTATTCACTTTTATATTTGATCATCCAACAACATATTTATTTTTTTTATATTTTTTAAAATATTCTTATTTTATTTATTTTACAAATAAAAAAAAATTTGAAAAAGGATGAGACTTGCGTGAACAATGTTTCCAAAAGCCACGAACTACGCATGGGAGGTGACGACAACGTTGATGACGATATAATTTTAAGGAGTTGGTCGCCGACGTAAGATGAGTCTAATGATTGGCGATGTAAGTAATGGTGGCTGGCGGTGAGTCAAAAGAGCTATAAATAGTCCGAAATCTATTTCGGACTTTGACCTGTGCGTGAGGGACTATTGGAAGTTGGTCGGACTTGGATCACCGGTAGTTTGATTGTCGGCGTTGTCTGAGTCCAACGATGTTGGTAGTGTAACTGCTAATGTCCGGCGATGATCGAACGAAATACATATTCCTAATGTCAGATTGGTTTAAACAAAAATATTAATAAAATATTTTTAAAAGATGAACAGTACGCATGTAGCGCACTACCGTTCACAAATACATATTTTTTTTATTTTAGCGCGTCCGAAGGAGCTCCCTTTTGTCTATTTTCTTTTATATTTTACAAAAAGTTTGATTTTATCGAGTCCATTGGGACTGCTCTAAGACGCGAGCCCTGGTTCCTATTCTCCCTCTCTTCTCTCTTTAGATCTCTTTCTTCCTTCAGCAGAAACCACGAATCGCCTTGAGAGGTTGAGTCCCTTTCTTTGTCGGTGAAAATTGCAAGAGGTTGTGCAATTTCCTCCACGAATCGCACAAAGGAAACCCTACATCTCGATTTGGGTAAATGCTTTGCACATCATGCTCTCCTCTCTGTTTTGGTTTCTCCCCGATCTCGCTCTCTGAACTTCTCTTGATCTCCTCATGGCTTAATTGGCTGCATGTCAAATCGACCCATTTCCATTCTTCATTATATGATTTTGATCCTTACTCTCTGTTTGGCTTCCAAGAAACTGAGGGAAAAGAAAATGAATGAAAATGATGAATATTAAATGACTATAGCGAGTCCATTAAACAAATGCCCCAGCTGGCAAGTGGATGGGGATATCGCTGTGCTTTTGACTCTGCTTTTCTGCTGATGTTTCCAATTTGGTTTCAGGTTGCAGTGAGTGTTATTGTTGGGAGCGATTTGTCCACTAGGAGATCCGTGTTTAAGGTTTCTTCAAAATCTTTATATTTTTTCCGGCTAATTTTGTAGTTGAGATCTTTAATGTTACAATCTTCGAGTCAAATGATTACTTATTTCTGTTAGTTCTATCTATGGTTATGTCGTGGATAAAGAGGTTGTTTGGTTTTGTTGAAGTCTTACAAGTTTGCAACATTATCTAAAAGTTTAAATCAACTGTAAGGCAACTTGAAATCAGCTGCTTTGCTGATGAATTAATGTTCAAGTCTTCTCATAAAAATTGAAGTCTCCTCGTTTGGTTTTATTTTTATCTGGTGGGTTAATTAAATTTCAGAAATATATATCTTCGATCGATCTTCTTACAGACCAGCAAACATGTTCTATGAAAACAGTTCCCCTGTTTTTGAAGAACAAGCTTCATGACCCTTTTGGGTTGTATAAACTGTTACCCTATTTTCTGGACTTGAACTTTGAATATAGTTACCCAGTTTTTTACTCTATTTTTCTCCCTATTTAACCATACCATCTTTGTTTTCATTATGTAAATCATGCCTAACCTACACGACCCAGTTTTTATTTTTATTTATTTGTTTCTATGAAAATGTTGGAAGGTGGGAGTTGTATTTTTAATTCATCATTTTTGTTTCAATGACAGTGAAAGTGCGTATGTATTAGACTTGTGTTATTTCACGACTAGTATGAATTAGTTATGCAGGGTGTAATGTGAAAGGACCCTGAGCTGGTGGCAGCATATACGAACTAGTAGATGTTTCTTAAGTTTGGAAATTATTTTGTGGACTGGTGGGGTGGATTTAATTTAAAAGATCTTTGTTTTGTACTTGGATTGTGGGCCTGTTGGTGTTATTTCATAACTAAAACTTGTGTTTGATTTTATTTATGGTAAAGTTGCATGTACTGTTTTTATGTTAACTTGTCTTATATCAGAACTAAAACTAGACTTTGGATGCATATTCTGGATGCTATAATCATGCTATACTCTGGATGTGATACTCACTCTAATATATTCTGGACAAACTAGGGCCATAAATATATTCTGGGTGCTATACTTATACTCCTACTTATCAAGGAATGAAAACATTTCATTTTAGATGCTGTACGGTTGTGGCACTTTGGGCAGCAAGCTATACACTTCATACATGTTTAAGCTCCTGTATTTAAGCTTAAACAATGTTTGTAGCATTTATTTTTATTTGTATTTGACATCTATTGTAGCATATATTTGTAATTGTATTTTTATTTGTATTTGATATCTGGACATGTAAATGTATTTGAGATCTCATGATCAATATTGCATGGTTCCTGGTTGGTTGTTGGTTTGGTGCACGTTCACTTCTGAGTTCTGAACATAGAATTTAGACAATTTCTTTCTTTCTTTGGAATGTTTCTTATCATTTATAACACATTTTTATTTTTATTTTTATTGCGTTTTATGTTAAATCATACAGATTTCGGACATGGAGAAAAGATTATTTATTTATTTATTTTCAATTTTAGACATGGAGAAGAGATTATTATTGTTTACTAAAATTAATTTTTAATATATTAAGTGTATTTGCAAAATTAAAAAAATAATATATATATATATATTAAAATATATAATATTATATTTTTATTTGGACTTTGAAATAGTTAGACCAATGTGGACCATTTAGCTAAATCATATGTATTATAGCCAAAAGAGTAAATTTAGACTTCATTTTAGACTTAGCAATGTTTAGACCATTGCTAGTACTCTAAGAGGGCACACTAAAACCTAAAAGTTACACACAGAGAGAGAAAGAGAGGCAGAGGGACGAAGATGAAGCAAGTGGTAGGGATGGTAGTATCGAACAAGATGCAAAAGTCGGTGGTCGTGGCGGTAGACAGGTTGTTCCATAGCAAGCTCTACAACCGCTTTGTCAAGCGCACCTCCAAGTTCATGGCACACGATGAGCTCAACCAATGCAACATCGGAGACCATGTATTTCTCTCTCTCTCTCTCTCTCTCTCTCTCTCTCTCTCTTTCTAATTGATAAATTTGACTTGCAGGTCCGATTGGATCCATCAAGGCCACTTAGCAAACGGAAGCGTTGGGTCGTTGCTGAAATACTCAAGAAAGCCAGAATTTACGAACCGCCCTCCTCTGATACTCGACCACCACCACCATCCTTGTCTATTTCAACATCCCCATCCTAAGGTTTGCTCAAATATGTGTTAATATGTGTTTTGAGTTTGCAACATTCATCTTGCACTAAATGCTTGTTAGTGTCATTTTTGTTTACATCAAATATGATCGATCAGGAAATTGCTAGTTTTCGTGAAAGCTCTGTCTGGAGATAGCTCCATTTCTTTGGACTCTATCATTATATTTTCTTATGGGTAAAGTATATATATTTTTTTACAAGTAAAAATTTACTAATGCCAATAGGCGTAGCCAAGTACACTAGATATATACAAGAGGAAACACCTAGTTGGAGTGAAAAAAAAAAGGAGGATAAACCCATCCAGGAAAATGAACCTAACAAAACCCTAGCCCAAGCCCAAAGACGTGCCTCCTGCCTGAAACCACCACCGGTGCACGAACTAAAATAAATTTATAAAAACAAATGAAATAGGTGTTTTTGAATTACACAGGGAGCATGCAAAAGAAAACACCTAGTTACATTCCAGGAATTACTGGGTATATATATTTTGGTACAGTCTACTGCATTTGAAAACTATGAACTTCCACGTTGCTGGGTTCCATCCTTATTTGTCTCTAACTTGAGCTTGATACTAATTTAATTTGTCATTGAATCAAACTTGAACTTGATGAAGGTCGACAGTTGCCACAGGACTGGTGTTATGCCTGTCACTAGTGATGCCAAGTGTGGTATCAACAGGTTGTGTGCTTTGTTTTCGAGATTTAACTAGAGTTGGTGGTATGCAATATAATTGTACAACATTAATGACTTATTTAGTTTGTAACCATGATGTAGCAAAATTTGTAGTATTGTTGTGAGATGTCATAAGTCATCAAAATTTGACACAATCTCATTAGTCATTGCAGGAAAATTTGTAGTATTGTAACCAGGATTTAGCAAAATTTGTTGTATTGTAATCATCAATTTTGTATTGTGACCATCTCATTGTTAGTAAAAAATAAGTCATCAATGTCTTAACTTCCAATTATATCCCTATTTTTGACTAACAACGTGATGGTTTTTGCTGTTTTAAGAGTAATGCTTAATTGCAGTAAAATATGTAACTGAGGATGAGATGAGCCAAAGCAGAGCCCTACAGCTTCAGTAATAGGAGACTGAATAGCAGCCCTTTGTAAAGTGTAGTTTTGATATTTCTTATTCCTTGCAGGTGATGTTCTAATTTCTATGCTGGACACCTGAAAAGCTGAGAATATTGAGTTTAGGACGGCCGATTCCAAGAGCTGCTTATTAGCATCTGCACAATCCTTAAATGAAAAGTCTAAGATTTATATTTTTTAATTATCTGTACCTTTTGAACAGTATAGACTGAATAGCTATTACGAGTAGGGGTGTTTATCCGGATTTCGGATTTGGGAATTCAGAACCTGGAATCAAAATTTCCTTAAACTTTTTAAAAAAAAAATTCAAAAGAATTAATAAATATATAAAATTTTAAACCGGGACAGGTACAATCCGGCCTGGATGAACAGGCCTAATTACGAGGGACTTGTAGCCATAATTTTCTATTGAGTTCTCTTCTCAGTTTCTTTAATTGCACTTATGTTCAATACACGCTGTGGTTCTCATTCATTTGTTAATTGAAAATGAGCTAAATATGAAGGGAAAAGAAATACAAAATCTGACTCTATTTCAATTCTGACTCGTATCCAATAAATGAAGTTGGAGTTGAATTGGAGCGTACGTAAGTTAGAGCAGGAGTTGGAGATTATATTGACAAAGTCAGAGTTGGATTTCCTGGACCCGACTCCAATTGAGTCTGTCCTCAATCCTAAGTATATCATCTTTAAAACTATTTGTTAGTAATTAATCATACTTAATTAATCAGATGAACAATTTAAAGGACGTTTTTTTTTAAAGGAAAGCTGTAGTGTAAATTAATTCTCACTAAACTCTTTTTATCTTTCACAAAGTAAAATAATATATATATTAACTAGTTTCTGGAGCAATGTTCACGTATGAATTCGAAAGTTCATACATGAACTTAGCGCCATCCATTTGCTGGTAAATTAATACTCACTAACTCAACTAGTTAAAATAATCTTGTTATGCGATTGAAAAAGGGATAATAATAATAGCCTTACCACTTCATTCTATTTACTATAATTTTTTACTTAATAATTAAGAAATGACTAGTAATGAAGTTGTATGTCTTTTTTTTTTAATGATTAAAGATGTTAAAAATTACTTCAAAATAATAATAAAAAAAATAAAGTTTTCAAATATACTAGGGAGTGGTAAAATATGATAAGAAAATAATAAGCCTATCATTATCTTTAAAAATTTTAGCCTCCAATATTAAAATACTAATATTCTTCTAATATAAGCTGATACAATACACTTATTAAAATATAATAAATCTTTAAAAATATATGAATAAATATCTAAAAATTATTTTACATATATAAAATTAAAAATTAAGAAGAATATTTGAGAAAAAAATAAAAAAATATTTAAGAAAAGAAAGTTCAAATATATAAAAAAAATTAAAAATAAAAACATATATGAAAAATTAAAAACTTCATAAGGGAGAAGTATTGACCCATCTTTTCCAAAAAAATCCCACTTTACCAAAGAAATAATATCTAAATTTATTATATTTACTTGATGTAATTAAAAAAAAAGTTACATAATGATTAGTTTTTAATTGACATAATATTCTATAACAGAATGCCAATATAACGTGCTAATAATTTATAAAAAAAAAAAAGTTATGGCTATAATTGGAAGTACACAAACACAAGCATGGTACAATTATTTTGAAAAATAGAAATAAATCCGAGGCTTACATAAAAATTAATTTCTAATAATAAATCTTAAAATTAATTTTTAATAATAAATCTTAAAATTACTTTTTAATAGTAAGTTTTACTCTCTTTCAAATCGATTGCACATTGTTTATCATTTCACAATTGTATAAAATATTATTATTTTGGAAAAATCTCATATTTTTTCCTCACAGTAGAGGAATTAAAGCATCCAAATAAATACAGCCCATCGAAGACCCAATTTGCCGGCTAATCTTTTGACTTCTTTTGACTTCACATTAAGGCCTCGTTTGGATTCGAAGATGAGATGAATTGAGATGCGTTTAGTTTATTTTTTAATATTATTATTATTTTGAAATTTGAAAAAATTGAATTAAAATTTGAAAAAATATATTGAGATTTGAAAAATGTGTATAAGAATTTGTATTTTGTATGAAAAATTGAAGAAGTGTAATAATGAAATGGAGATGAGTTGAGATGTGTTTAGAATCCAAACTGGGCCTAAGGGTGTGGTCTAACTCTATCAGAGTCAGAATCCAAAACTCTGAGCTCTGACTTTGACTTAGAGTTGATTGTAAACTCTGACTTGAGTTGGAGCTAACTTTAACGTTGCTCCACTTGCTCGGAGTTGGCAGCTACAAGTTTTCATTGTTTGGATCCAGTTCATGCACTTATCTTTAGCTTATAATATGACAAAATAGACAAATGATAAGTATTTTCAACCAAAACAAAAATTGAGAGGGGTAGAGGGAAAGAAGTCTGATCAACGGATGACACTTGGTTTGAGGAAAAAGTCTTTTTCTGATTTGCAAGGAGGCTTAAGTCTTTTGGTAATGGGTTGACCATGTCTCAGCATTACTCCATAATCTGTATACCACTGGGAACCACGTACTCCTCTCATTCTCCTTAAATATCTACCATGGCCCCTACCACCACAATTACCATGACCATCCCACATCTAGATGAGACAACAAGTTTAGTGGAATTACCATTATCTGATAACTTGGACCACTGCAATCAGGAAAAAAACATCAGATTGTGCTAGAACTTTAACTTGCTAAAATGGTGACTGCACTGGATACTTTTTGGGATGATGAGTAGGAAGAAATAAAATGACATGCTTATTTTCATGTTGCTTTTCCATTTTCTGAAATCTGATAGTTGTAGTAATGGGCTGGTATTGATTGGGATCCCCACAAATACAAGTTATCGATGAATGTATTTTTTCGATACATTTTTCTCCTATTGCAAAGAAAAACATTCACGAGGAGCTTGGTAGATTCTGGTTAGGTTATTGACAAGAGTATAACTTAGTGGCATGGTCCCAAATCTTCTTTACAGTTTGAACAAAGATAAAGTTAAATGCACTATTTGGATCCCATATATTCCATCATAAAGTCATACTTTATATATCATCTTACTCTCATACAGTACAACATTAGGGAAGAAGGGCTAGTAATTAAATGGTTTTTTTATTATTTTGGCTTCTAGAAATACCTCAACTAACCTAGCCTACTGTAGGCGTTTATTACCAGTTAGCTTAATGGAAGTCATCTATACTGCACCCTTCTTGGAAGAGACAGCTTTACTAGATTTATCTCCATAACAGCAACTGGCAACAAATATTAGTGGAAGTTAACTGCAAGTAGGCGGGAAATCCTTGAACTAGATTGAGTGGAATAGGATTGGCCAAAAAGTGTTTGCACCAGACCAAAGCAGAATGTAATCTCATTTAAGACAATAATCAGTTTATTCAGACACTCGGTTGGCTTGTGTTGAATAGATTTGAACCTGGTGGGCAAATGATTGTTCCAAACTAATTGTATAGCATGTTGGCCCGCTCTGTGTTGACCCACTTTGAAAGGGCAAAAAAATAAAAAGCAGATCAATGAGTCAGGTTACCGGACCTCAGTTTGGGCTGGATGGAAGTACGAATTCCTAGTCGAGCTTCGATAGGACCAATCTTAGTATAAAGGTTGATTGTGCAATGGTTAGCCCAGCTTTTGCTGGAATGAATTATCATCAGTAGGCCCAATTGAAATCGATCTATGCTGATTTTACTCAAGGCCTTGGGGAGAACTATCATCTGTCAGTCTTGAGCAATCTTTAGGGCATGTTTGGACACCATGAGAATTCTCAAAATTCTCTAAACTTCTCATAATTTCATTCTTAAACATCACTCAAATACAAAAAACTTTTCAATTTCAACTTTTTTGTTTAACCATTACCTAATCATTATTCAAACACAAAAATTAATACAACTTTTACAAACTTCAAAACAAAAAACAAAATTAAATACAACTTTTACAAACTTTAAACAAAATACAAAAAATCAATACAACTTTTACAAACATCAAAAAGAAAACTATATATTAACAAAATTATATTCAAACAATTTTTTAACTTTATAATATCTTTATTAAACTTTTTCTTATTCCTTTACCAACACCCATCCAAGAAAACATCTTCACTCCAACAATATAACTACTCTGCCTTATATGGAGGTTTCTGCCTGATCCACTAGATAGCTTTTATTGGTTTTTTTTTTTTACATCTTTTTATTCTATTAAAACAGCCCATATCCAACCTTCACTTCCAGACCAGAATAATTGTCTTCAGATCCAAAGTTCGTATTAAGAAAAGAAATAGGGAAGGAAGGGGTGTGAAGCTATGATATTTTTTGAAAAAATGATAAGATTAGCCAAAACATACTGGAGTTAACATAGGATGGTTATTTGATAACTGACTTAAATTTAAGGTGTGATGATTAATCGCTAAATGCAGATTGTCTTTGAAGACTAACCAATACTTGCCATGTAATCTTGGTTGTGGAGTTTTTTGTTTCCTATTTTACCAGTATAAGTTATAATGTCTTGATAAAATCCACGTCTTAATAAAACCCATCTCTCAGCTTATTATTGGTCCTTTCATTCCTTCTGATTATATGTTTAGTGACTAATGGCAATGAAATCATTTTTCTATGCTCCTCCTTTAGCTATCCATGTGCAGAGAGCACAATCTATCTTTCTTCATTCGACTTTAGAGGCACCCTTGCTTTACTAGCAAACAACCCAGCATGGGTCAATGATGTACAGAGACTGCTCAATAATGGGTATCGAAAACCACATTTTGGATCAGATGCCGGTGATCGTCCTGCTATTACCCCAATGCTGTCAGCAATCGAGGATATGCTAGGCAAAGATGCTTGGAGATTATACCAGTATGTATGTCAACACTTTATGGGATCTATGTCTCCAGACTGCAAGTATGTAAGGTAAATAGCTATATTTTGTACTTTTAGTTTGTTGTTTCATGCTTTTTGTTCATATGCTTTGAAGGAAAAGTTTGATATAACTATGTGTTATGCCTGGAGCTGAAGCTAATTATTTATTCTTTCAATGCATTCTAGGACAAAGGTCAAATTTTCAATTGGTGGAGAATTCTTCCATTGCATAGGGCAGCATGTTACAATTGAAGGATTTACATTTGTCATGCCATGGTTGCCGGTAAAGGAGAAAAACCTTCCTCGATTTATAAAAAGGAGAGAAGATAAGAGCATCAAAAGTGGAGCTATATGAGGTAGGGCTTTCACACTCCTAAAAGAATATTGTATATGCGTACCCTTTTCACTTTTATGTATTTTTTCTTTTTATTTTCTGAGCTTTAAGAAATTAAGAATGTTCATATATTCAGCCTCTCTTTTGGAGTTTCTCACATTCTTTTTTGGTTTGGGTGGGAAGAGATTTTGAGGGGAGATGGTGAGAGGTGGGATGATGGATGAGTAGTGACGTGAGCTTTAACATGCTGCATCTCTTTAAAGGGAAGGAGGACGCTGCTGTCTAAGATGCATGAAATGAAGAACAATAGAAAAAGTTAGAATAAAACTCTCTTTGTAAACCTTTTGAGTTTCTAAAATCTATAGGGATTACTACACCTCCAGATTATCTCACTGAGAGTGAATTGATTTCCCTGATGGAGAATAATGGAATAGGCACAGATGCATCAATATCTATGCATATCAACAACATATGCGAGCATAACTATGTGCAAGTTTCTAAATCTTTCTTTTTGTTAAATAGTGGATTTGTATAGAAAAAGTCTCATTTCAAAGGTTTGAATATTCTCTTTACAATCAAAATGCAGGTACAAGTTGCAGAAAGTTGGTTCCAACTAGCCTAGGTATCACCTTGATAAGAGGCTATCAATGTATTGATCCAGATCTCTATTTGCCAGATATTCGCAGTTTCATTGAGCAACAGATTACTATTGTTGCTAAAGGTCAAATGGATCATATTCATGTGGTGTTACATGTACTACAACAATTCTAGCAAAAGTATGCTTATTTTGTTAAGTAGGTCAGAAAAGTTGGAACTTTTTTGCGTTGCTTAAAATTTTTATTTTTGTTATGCTAGATAGGATATAATTATGAAAGTTGTGTGAATATGCATTGTCTCACATCAGTTGTGGACAAGGTGGAACCAGGCCATACAAGTGGTTCCATGGAACTTTAATTATGATTTGTTTTTTTTTGGGATGTAACACAAATGTGGCTTGTATCCTGGGATGGCGAAATTATTTTAGATAAGTGATTGTGATCATTTGCATTATAATCAATTTAGCAATCTTATGTGGCACAAAGTGATAAAGCAAAATCCATACAATCCATACCAACAAAAACCATCGCCCTGAGAACAACGTTCTCTTACAAACCTTTCAACCAATTGATACGACCCCAAAGAGCAGAAACCCCATTCCTCTCCTTTTTGGCGTCCATGCCTCCATCGTGTGGCAACACGGGGGCAAAAGAAAAAGGGATGCTATCAACTTTTCCCAATCTATTAAGCTCATAAGCTTAGTCTACCCAACAGTGTACTCTTTAGATTTAACCAACTGCTCTTTGGTATGAAATTAGCACCCTCTTGGTCCCTTTGTCAGCAAATTTGGGAACGGTTATATTTTGTCTTTTGGGAGGGGAGGGGACAATGTGGGCCTTGCCAAGGATGTTACACAATTATACCAATATATTATGCACACGTAGAACTAACATAGTTTTTAAATGTGTCACGTGCATATCATATATTAAAATGTTTAGAATGTGCTAAAATAATTATATTATCCTATGTTCTATACCCTATCTGCTAAATGCATGTTATATTTAGTCATATCTTAATTAAGAAAAAACATATCTTTATTAATTTTTATTGGCAAACAAGATATAAGGATATGAGACATATACAACAACATCACTTATGCATGCTACTAGAGCAATGAAAGTTGCCACGACTGTCTGATTGAAAGCAAACTCAAATCACCTTTACCAATTTGAAGTCATGGGTAATCTTGAACTCCTTTCAAGGAAGAAGCATCATGCTTGTGGCTTTGACAGCAAGTTTATTTGTTAAGTTAACCCAAAAGGTCTAGCTCATTGAGGTCCCCCCGGCCCAACTCCTTTCTCTCTCTTCTCTCTTTGTCTTTGTCTCTATCTCTGTCTTTGTCACACAACACACAAAAGTACTATTTTTACTACATAGATGCTCACTTTCTCAGTTTCCATTTAGTCAATCAATTGCAGTATAATCTAGTAGCGGAAAGATCTTTGTTGTTGGCGCACTTGACATCAAAGGACGTTTTATCAATATCTAATTCATTATTTGCAGATTTTTTTGTGTTTAGTGGGGAATTATAAGAGATATTCACTCCAAGCAAATGAGATGCCTGTTGCATGACATTGTTCTTTAATCCAGCATCCACCCATATTGACCTTGTTCCTTCAAATATTCTTCACCATTACATCTGGTGGACTGTTATGAAATCCTTGAAAGTAGGCTAATCTCCTTAACGCATCTTATATATTTTTTTTCTAAATGGCATTCCAGATTGAAAACATGGATGCGTTGTTTGAAGCACAGTTTTTCCCACTCGTTGACTCAGGACGTGCTCTCAGCAAGTGTGGGAAATGCCTTCGATACATGAAATATATCTCTATGCAACCATCGCGTCTATACTGTGGTACATGTGAGGAAATTTATTAACTTCCTCAAAAGGGAACTATCAAGGTAGGACTATTTGTTTATATGAATTTGTTTCTTATGTTAAAGAAAACTGGATTATGGATAAAAGTATAACGTCATTACTTCAAAAACGTTTCTTTAATATTGCAATTGCTGGAGACATTTAAGTGTATTCTCAGGTCTTCATAAAGCACATACCATCAGTATTCATTTTTGTAGACAAAGTTGTACTTTATATATATGTATACACCATTTTTGTACATTAATCTCTCTCTCTCTCTCTCTCTCTCTCTCTCTCACATGTTGCCATACACACCATTGGTCTTTGAGCTAATGAGGTTTTAAGTGCATGCTAAAGTGTAACTGAAATTAATAATATCTCACTTCTACTTTGTCCAAAATATATGTACAAGCTTGTTTCATATGATGAAAACCTTGGCCATAATAATGAAGAACGCACTGAATTTGTACACAGATTAGTTAAGATGCTTAACTAATTACGTTTCCATAGTCAAAATGCTTTACTAATTATCACTTTCCCTTGTCAATGTTTTGGGAACGTAAGGCTTTCAAGCTCGTTATAAGCTCTAGTAATTTGTTCCAAGGGATTAACATTGAATCTTTTTAATTTCAGTAGGATGTTGTAAAAATCGAGTATGGTGGCCTTTAACCTCCCACTCAACTGAGCTGTTTTTCTTTGTTACAGCATTTATCGGCATTTTGATCCAAAATCCATGGCTAAAGATAACCAAATTGTTTTTTTTCTTTTGCAGTTGCACAAGGGACTTTCTTGCCCATTAGACAACTTTGAGCTTTTGATCATCTTGATGCTTGGTCTAGAAGGGAAGTCGTTCCCACTCTGCCCATAATGCTACAATAGCCCTCCATTTGAAGGTGTTGACACACTCTTTGGTGCTGCTAAAACTAGTAGTACTAGCAAGTTAGGGAAGGGAACTGGAATGCCATGCTTCCTCTGCCCTTACCCCACATGCCGACATTCACTGATTTCCCAAGGAGTCTGTGCTTGTTCGGAATGTAGTGGGATACTCGTCCTAGACCCTGTAAGTGCTCTTAAGTGGAGGCTTGATTGCAATATGTGCAATTGCCTTGTCTTCCTCCCTCAAGGTTCTCACAAGATTTCCACTACCGAGGAGCGATGTCTCGACTGTGATTCTAAACTCTTAGAAGTTGACTTCAATAAGAAAACGACACCTTTGGAGGATGGAGCAACCCTTTATGTTGGTTGCATTATTTGCGATGAGTTGCTTCATTCGCTTGTGGAAATGAAGCATGGGAAATCATTTTGCAGACGCACAGGTTCGAGAGGAAGGGGAAAGGAACTGGAAGAGGAAGGGGAAGAGGAAGTGGGAAGAGGATAGGCCCCAAAATGAGTTTTCGGGATTTCTGACCTATAAGTGAAATTTATTCATCTGGCCTTTGAAGTTGTCAATGCTATTTTACTTAGAAACTGGTTATTGTTAATTATTCTACTTCCCATGGTGATTTCACTCTTGTTGGCATGATCTTTCCCCCACAAAACAAAAAATGCACTTATCTTTCTTTAAACAAAAATCAATGCATGTGTGACCATCACAACAGCTCATTGAGTAGACTTATTGTTTTTTTCGATTCCTCTCCGAATAGCCTCTCTCTCATTCTCTTTGAGTCTCCAACTATTTAGCCTAGTTAACCCGATATATTCAACATACAACCCGAATGATGATCTCAGTCTACACTAGGGTTTATATAAGGAGCCGTATGTTAGTATCCTCTATGGCGCAACTACGAGAAAGAAGAGAGAATAGGCGTCGAATCTTGTGTAGGAAGCGAGAAAGAATGAGAGTGCAGAGGCTTAGACTTTTGGATCAATATGAAAGGTATTGTACTCACATTGTGGATGTAGATCATAGAGGAGCACTTGTTTACTGTTGTGCCATGCCACATAAGGAACGACAACCACCTAGCAAATGGTTGAGGGTAGAGCGAGAACATCTGCGTGAATTGATTCAAGGAGAGATGAGCAAGTTGAGTGTAGAGCCCCTGAACATCTCAGATACTTCCGACGATCGTATTAGTCAGAGAGAAGAAGGTATACCCCGAGAGGGTACGAAGAAGAGATTATGCATAGACTGAATGAGCTGAGGGCAAATATGTACTATGACCCAGATGTAGACACTGTATCCTATTTCTCTCAGGACTTCATGTCAATAGAGGGCGATATACCGTCATGCTCATCGTCAGAAGAATCCACCGCCACTAGTGCTAGAGGAATAAGAGTTTTCAATTGGATGATTTTCATTATCACTTTAGAGATTTTGAGGACGAAATCTTCTTTTTAGTAGGGGAGGATGTGATAGCCACAATTTTTACTCTATTTTATTTATTTATTATAAGAATAATTTTGGTAGTTTAATTAAAAATAGAACTTGAGGTTTGGGCTTGGGCTTGAGGTTTGGAGGCCTGGCTTGTGTATTGGCCCAAAGTAGAGTGACAAGGCCCATAGGCATATGAGAATGATGCATAGTCAACCAATCCCAATATATTGGGACACTTGTCACACTTAGAAGAGCCCTAGTTAGTTTTCAAGAACTGGTACGTTTATGGAAAAAATGACTAGTATATGGAAGGCTGAGTAGTGGGTTTCTTGGAAAAGAGTGTGAAGGAATCAAGAAGAGATTTTTTATCATTTGGAAGACATGAGAAATGTGGGAGACAATAAGGGAAGAACCAAGCTCTTCCAATTGAGTTTCCCTAGATGCATGCTATATCTAAGTGAATGACATATGATAAATTTTGTGAAGAGTGGTAGTTGTGTGTGAGGGAGTGCTTCGATAGAGCTATAGCCGAACCCTCCCTTTGTGTTTTCTCATGTGTTGCTTCCAAATCTAAGTGTAGGACAAGTGATGGATCTTGTAAGAAAGACTGACTATGATGTGATGAGTGATTGGTCAAGAGGAATCATCATTGGAGAGAAGAAAGTGCTTGATGAGAAGAAAGGGTTTTGGGTGAGGCTGGAGCAAGGGTAGGCAATTACTCCCATTTGTAGTCTTCTAAGGTATTCTAAATCTAGGTGATCTTGACATGTGAGGTTGTGTAAGAGAGTGTGAGACTTTTATGTGTAAGAGTGAGTGATTAAGAGTTGATTGATAAATTAATTGAGAGGAAAGAAAAATCCTTGGAAAATGGATGAGTATTTGGTGGAAGCAAGGCAAGGCCTTGGCCGAGTATGGCATGGCCCATTTTCCTAAGTTGAATTCCAAAATCCTAGTGAATGACATGTAAAGTGATAAGTAATAGAGTGATGTGTGATGTGATAGAAGGAAGAGTGAAAATCCACCCTTGTAGGCACTGGCCATAGTTAAAATGGGGGTGGGGGTGGGGGTGGGGGTGGGGGTGGGGGTGGGGGGAGTGGGCGGCAAGAAGTTCAACCTAGTACATACTAAAACTAGACATCATTTTGCTCTAGTGATGGGAGTTAATCAAGGCTCTTTCAATCCATCAAATGTCATTCCTATAACTAGGGGAATAGAGTGTCTAAGAGCCTCATTTGGCCCATTTTCCTAAATTGAATTTCCGAAATCCTAGTGAATGACATGTAAAGTGATAGGTAAGAGAGTGAGGTGTGATGTGATAGAAGGAAGAGTGAAAATCCACCGTTGTAGGCGTTGGACATAGTTAAAATTGGGGGTAGGGGGGGCAAGAAGTTCAACCTAGTACATACTAAAACTAGGCATCATTTTGCTCTAGTGATAGGAGTTAATCAAGGCTCTTTCAATCCATCAAATGTCATTCCTAGAACTAGGGGAATAGAGTGTCTAAGAGCTTCCTTTGGCCGTATGGCCTTATTCTTTCATTCTACCTTTTTTACTTTCCTTTCGACACACACACCACACGGCAACTTCACGTTCTCTCTACCTTCACTTTCTCTTGTGTTCTTCCATCTCCCAAGCACCAAAATTTCCTAAGTCAAGTTGAGTTTGTGCAAAGTATCCTTGAGTGGAAGCTATCTTTGGAGAGGTAAGCAAATCCCTAAACCATTTCATGCATAGGATCTTAGGATTGATCACACACACACACCAAAGCCTATGTTCTAGTTATTTTCTTATTGACTATGTGCTTGTAGTTTTAATTTAATCTTATTATTTTTATACTTTTTCAAAACTATTATTATCTACACTTGGAGTATAGTAAGTGCATCTTTATCTTACTCTTAGCATTCCATGTATATGTGTAAAGTGAATGTGGTTGTATTGCTTGTTGAATGCTTGGTGATGCCAGACTAGTTTACTTGAAGAAATGCCTTTAATATTTAGTTGCCAAATCCATGTTAGTGAATGTATTACTTTTTTAGGCTTGAAGCTTATATTATATTGGAGAATATAGTTATTTTACTACAAAGAAAGATAAAGAATGATTCTATGGTAAATGGTGACAAAATGCATGCATGACCAAGATGAGATTTTAGGATTGAAAAAGATTGGCTTGGTGCACATGTAGATTTTGGCTTTGAAGGAATATAAGATTAAAATTTTCAATGCTAAACTATTATTTCATGAGATGATTAGGTCTTGAATGTTTGGAAAATATAGAAATATGAAATTAGGGTAACTTATTAGCCAAAGTTTCGGATCTCTTATGTGGAATCAAGTGTGGTGATTATTTTGGTAACAAGTGCATGAATATTTAATCTAAGGACTTTAGATTATAGGTCAAGCTATCTTTGAGGTTTTAAAATTATTTGATTGTTTGATTAAGGCATGCTTGAGTATCCAGAAGAAGTCAGATGAGGAAAACACTTGCTTGGGTGGCTAAGAGGGTTTCGGCCTCACCCTTAGGGGTGAAGGCCGAGTACTTATTTTTCCCTGTGATTAAATTTTTTGTATGCTTTTTATATATTGATGATGTTATGAAGTGATTTGGTTGGACTAAACATGATAATGTTTATGTGCTTGTACACGTCCCATGAGTCACTTGTTTAACATGAAGAGTTTCATGTCCTATGCATGAAGCATAAAGTTATATTTTTAAGTCAACCATTATTTTCAAAAGAAAAGGAAAAAAAAGGTTAAGTTTTTATAAGAACCCTAAAGGTTGGGATGAGATAGTGCTCCAATAAAACTCCTTGTTCACTCAAGAGTGGATAAAGTCGAGTGAAAACCCTAGATCGACAAAAAACAGTCGGTGGACCATGTATGGCTCCAAAAGGTGTCCAGAGCGTGGTCGCACCTAAAACTAGTGGGTACCCAAGGATGGTGTAGGAATTTTGCCTTGTCATATAAGAACAAGTATGTAGTCGCTCGGTTTGAGTGGTCACCGAGTGATGAAGAGTGGATAACGTAGTCGCTTTGACTTGAGTAGTCGTCGGGTGGTACAGTAACATGTAACGTAGTCTCTTTGGGCTTGAGTGGTCACTGGGTGATGTAGTAACTAGCGGGAAACACTCGATGCATAGGGGAACCATGGAGTGTCCACAAAGAAGTCATGACAAGAACGGCTTTTGAGCTCCAAGTTTGATATGAATATGTTAATTGGCGCCTAAGATAAGAAATGATGAAAGAAACGAAAAGTTTCATAAAAAAGGGTTTTTAAAAATGAGTTAAAAGAATTGCGTCATATGACAAACCCTTTTTATGAAAAAGTGCATGCATGAATCAAGCCTGAAAGAAAGTTAAGATTTATGAAAATTATCATGTGCATCTGCATTAGTTAAGTCACTAGTTTCATATGCATGACATATGTTCTGTGTTGTTATTCGCTTATATATATGCTTGCAATTATTTCGTTGAGATAACTGTGTACTTACTGAGATTTCTCGAAATTTCATCTCGTTAATTTTAACTACGTTCCTTGTTGGGGCGATAAAAGTGGTTGCAGGTGAGAATGACTTCGATGAGTCTGACGCTTGGAGAGACTCCCCAGATCACTGAGGGTCTGGTGATCTCCCATCCTTTTGATGTGGTGACCCCCATTTTGTACGACCAATTCATCTCGGACATGCGTCGAATTGTGCTCCTTGAGGTCGTCGGTTGCCAATGTCGTGGATGCTGCCTTACCCTAGGGATTGACGGGTCCCTGTTTATGGACCGCGTTTACACCTCAGCTGTGGGGACGGGTATCCTGCGCGGCGATAGGCTGTATCTGACGCACTTATTGTTTGGTCCTAGGATTAAGGAGGTCAAGGATGAACCCCCTTTCTAGAGGCGGGTTGTGGGGTCGACATATGGATGTTGTCGCTTTTGCTTATATTTAGTATATTTTGATGGTTCTCGTTGTTTTGGGATAATTTATATTTTGTGGAAACTGATATATTTGGTGACATGTATATATTTATGAAGTTTCATTTGGGAATTTAATTTTAGTTAAACCATGTGACGTGTGGCAAGCATAAGTCTTTTGCCCTAATTTTAATTGGCTTGACCTTTTTCCGCTGCGAACTTTTTATCATTGCTTTTAAATTAGACGCATGCATGTTTTTATGATATGAACGAGGGGTGAGTTTCTTGTGTTACTTATTCTCGACATCTCAGTTTACGTTCGATTCCAAACATAAATGGGGGCATCGATAGTCGGTGGTCGTGGCGGTGGACAAGTTGTCCCATAGCAAGCTCTACAACCGCTTTGTCAAGTGCACCTCCAAGTTCTTGACACACGATGAGCTCAACCAATGCAACATCGGAGACCATCTATTGCTCTCTCTATCTCTCTCTCTAATTGATAAATTTGACTTTTAGGTCTGATTGGATCCATCAAGGCCACTTAGTAAACGTAAGCGTTGGGTCGTTGCTGAAATCCTCAAGAAAGCCAGAATTTACGAACCGCCCTCCTATAATACTCGACCACCACCACCATCCTTGTCTATTTCAACACCCCCATCCTAAGGTTTGCTCAAATACGTGTTTTGAGTTTGCAACACTTATCTTGCAGTAAATGCTTGTTAGTGTCATTGTTGTTTACATTAAATATGATCAATCAGGAAATTGCTAGTTTTTGTGAAAGCTCTGTTTGGAGATAGCTCCATTTCTTTGGACTCTATCAATATATTTTCTTATGTGTAAAATATATATATATATATTTTATAAGTAAAAATTTACTAAAGCCAATAGGCGTAGCCAAGTACACTAGATGTATACAAGAGGAAACACCTAGTTGGAGTGAAAAAAAAAAAGGATAAACCCATCCAGGAAAATGAACCTAACAAAACCCTAGCCCAAGCCTAAAGACGTGCCTACCTGAAACAACCACCGGTGCACGAACTAAAATAAATTTATAAAAACAAATGAAATAGGTGTTTTTGAATTACACAGCGAGCATGCAAAAGAAAACATCTAGTTACATTCCAAGAATTATTGGGTATATATATTTTTGGTACAGTCTACTGCATTTGAAAACTATGAACTTCCATGTTGCTGGGTTCCATCCTTATTTGTCTCTAACTTGAGCTTGATACTAGTTTAATTTGTCATTGAATCAAACTTGAACTTGATGAAGGTCGACAGTTGCCACAGGACTGGTGTTATGCCTGTTACTAGTGATGCCAAGTGTGGTATCAACAGGTTGTGTGCTTTGTTTTCGAGATTTAACTAGGGTTGGTGGTGTGAAATATAATTGTACGACATTAATGACTTATTTAGTTTGTAACCATGATGTAGCAAAATTTGTAGTATTGTTGTGAGATGTCATAAGTCATCAAAATTTGACACAATCTCATTAGTCATTGCAGGAAAATTTGTAGTATTGTAACCAGGATTTAGCAAAATTTGTTGTATTGTAACCATCAATTTTGTATTGTAACCATCTCATTGATAGTAAAAAATAAGTCATCAATGTCTTAACTTCCAATTATATCCCTATTTTTGACTAACAACGAGATGGTTTTTACTGTTTTAAGAGTAATGCTTAATTGCAGTAAAATATGTAGCTGAGATGAGCCAAAGCAGAGCCCTACAGCTTCAGTAATAGGAGACTGAATAGCAGGCCCTTTCTAAAGTGTAGTTTTGATATTTCATATTCCTTGCAGGTGATGTTCTAATTTCTATGCAGGACGCCTAAAAAGCTGAGATTTTTAATCATTCATTTATTGATTAAAAATGAGCTATATATGTAGGGGAAAGAAATACAAAATCTGACTCTGTTTCAATTCTGACTCTTATCCAATTAAAGAAGTCGGAGTTGAATTGGAGCATACGTAAGTTAGAGTTGGAGTTGGAGATTATATTGACAAAGTCAGAGTTGGGTTTCCTGGACCCGACTCCAATTGAGTCTATCCTCAATCCTAAGTTTATCATCTTTAAAACTATTTAGTTAGTAATTAATCATATTTAATTAATCAGATAGACAATTCAAAGGACATGTTTTTTGAAAGGAAAGCTGTAGTGTAAATTAATTCTCACTAAACTCTTTATTTCTTTGACAAAGTAAAAATATTATATATATTAATTAGTTTCTGGAGAAATGTTCACGTATGAATTCGAAAGTTCATACATGAACTTAGCGCCATACATTTGCTAGTAAATTAATACTCACTAACTCAACTAGTTAAAATAATCTTGTTATGCGATTGAAAAAGGGATAATAACAATAGCCTTACCACTTCATTCTATTTACTATATTTTTTTTTACTGAATAATTAAGAAATGACTATTAATGATGTTGTATGTTTTGTTTTTTTGACTTTTTAATGATTAAAGATGTTAAAAATTACTTTAAAAAAATAATAATAAAATAAAGTTTTCAAATACACTAGAGAGTAGTAAAATATGATAAGAAAATAATAAGCCTATCATTATCTTTAAAAATTTTAGCCTCCAATATTAAAATACTAATATTCTTCTAATATAAGCTGATACAACACTCTTATTAAAATATAATAAATATCTAAAAATATATGAATGAATATCTAAAAAATATTTTAAAATATATAAAATTAAAAATTAAGAAGAATATTTGAGAAAAACATAAAAAAAAAATTTAAGAAAATAAAGTTCAAATATATAAAAAAAATTAAAAATAAAAACACATATGAAAAATTAAAAATTTTAGAAGGGAGAAGTATTGACTTCTCTTTGCCAAAGAAATAATATATAAATTTATTATATTTATAATTTACTTGATGTAATTAAAAAAAGTTATATAATGATTAGTTTTTAATTGACATAATATTCTATAACAGAATGCCAATATAACGTGCTGATAATTTATAAAAATAAATGATAGTTATAATTGTAAGTACACAAACACAAGCATGGTACAATTATTTTGAAAAAGGAAAATAAATTCGAGGCTTACATAAAAATTCATTTTTAATAATAAATCTTAAAATTACTTTTTAATTTTAAGTCTTACTCTTTTTCAAATCGATTGCACATTATTCATCATTTTATAACTGCATATAATATTATTATTTTTGAAAAATCTCATATTTTGTTTTCTCACAGCACAGCAATTAAAGCATCCAAATAAATACAACCCATCGAAGACCAAATTTTTCGGCCAATCTTTTGACTTCCTTTGACTTCACATTAAGGGTGTGCTCTAACTCTATCATAGTCATAATCCAGAACTCTAAGCTCTAACATTGATCCACTTGCTCGGTGTTGGTAGCTACAAGTTTTCATTGTTTAGATCCAATTCATGCACTTATCTTTAGCTTATAATATGACAAAATAGACAAATGACAAGTATTTTCAACCAAAACAAAAATTGAGAGGGATAGAGGGAAAGAAGTCTAACTAGTGGAGGACACTTGGTTTGAGGAAAAAGTCGCTTTTTGATATGCAATGAGGGTTAATGTCGACGCCCCCACCTATGCTTGGGATCGAACGTAAATCGAGACGTCAGTGATAAATAACACATGGATACTCATCCCTCGTTCATGTTATAAGTAAATTGATGTGTTTAACTTATTAGCAGTATGCAAAAATTTTCGCAGCAGAATAAAGTCAAGCAGAGTACTATAGGCAAGAAATATAAAACTTGCCAAGCATCACATGGTAGAACTAATAATTGTTCCAAAAGAAACTTTATATATATAACATCATAACGTATCAAGTTCCACAAAAATACCAATATTCCTAATACATGGGAAATATCCAAAGTTTTCCCAAAATTACTAAATTATAACTTGAAACAACATCAGAAAAGAGTTGGCCCCATTACCCCTCCCTAAAACAGGGGTTTCTTTGCATATCCTCTATGAGACGATCATACTAAAAATGGGCTATAACATCACTAAGAGAATACTCAGTCGAGCCCTTAGGAGTCCGATGAGTCTATCGAGGAGTCTGATTCATGGAATCTATTGTTGCCTGCAACTACTTCATTGCCCCAAAGAGCAACGATAGTTGAAAATTAAAAGGATGTGATTTCGAGAAATCTCAGTAAGTACACAATTATCATAACAAAAGCATTATTGGCATATATAAGCAAACACCAAAATAGATGCATGTATCATGAACATAAACTTAAGACTTGACTTATGAACATGCACTTTCATAAAAAGATTTTCATATAACTTGACTTTCTTTAAGACTCATGACTTATGCATATGCTTTTTCATAAAAAGGCTTTTCATTTAACATTGACTTCTTTGACACGTACTTGAAATCTTTTCATAAACTTTTCATATATTTCATTATATTCTTATCTTTAGGCGGCATTAAACATGTATCTTTAGGCGGCATTAAACATGTTCATATCATTCTTGGGGCTCGTAAGTCGTTCTTGTCATGACTTTTTTGTGGACACCTCACGGTTTTCCTACGTATCGTGTGTTCCCCGCTAGTTACCGTATTACCCGGCGACCACTTAAGCCTAAAGTGACTACGTTACATATTACCGCATCATCCGACGACTACTCAAGCCCAAAGTTATTACGTTATCCGCTTTTCATTACTCGATGACCACTCAAATCAAATGACTATATATTTGTTCTTATAATGGCGAGGCAAAATGCCTACACCGTCCTTAGGCACCTACTAGCTTTAGGTGCGATCACGCTTCAAACACTTTTTGGAGCCATACATGGTCCGCTGACTGTTCTTCGTTAACCTAGGGGTTTTCACTCGACTTTAATCACTTCTGAGTGAACATGGAGTTTCACTGAGGCAATACCTCGTCCAAGCTTTTGAGGTTCTTATAAAAACTCTTTATTCATTTTTTTTGAAAACACATTGACCTAAAAGACATGGAACACTTGACGTGAATGGACATGCATGCTAATACCATAACTTTCCTTTACAAGACACATGGATCATGAAGTGTATGATGCGTATTTTCAAACTCATGGCTTATTCATGCTAACATGTGCATATAAGTACTCTTAAGCAATATCACACATAATCAAATAAAAGAGAAATATTCAAACCAATTCTAGCCCTAGAAGATGGGTAGGGCCGAATGCCCTTAGGCTCCCACCTTGGCTATTCCCTTTCCTTTTTCTTACATCAACATTAACAACCTTCAAAGAATAATCAAATCTCAAAGAATAAGATCCATACATGGCATAATCAAACCCTAAAATTCCTTAAAACATATTATTTCTACAACATCTTGTAATAACATGAACTCTCTTTTTACACCTAACATATACACGAAACTATGTTTAAAGAAAATCAAATATTCATGCATCCACAAATCATCAAATATCTTAAGTCATCATTACTCATCAACAAAGAGGCTAAAGCCTAATTTCATCCCTTTTAGTTGGCCATAGCCAAAACCCATAGATTAAAAATATAAATTTCCACCACTCACAATTCACACCATTTTTCACATGCACTAACCGAAAATCACCATAGCACATTTCCTTTCATTCTTCCAACAAGTAATCACTATATTTCTATAATAATCTCTTAGATTAAAAGCCTAAAATATCATATCAACAAAACTTAGAGAAAATATGCTAAGCTCACTAAACAAACAAGCCAAACAAATAAGGTAAGCAAACATAACAACAAGTTCACACTACATATACAAATAATGCTAAGGTTAAGTTAAGAATGTACTTACAAATATTCTAAGTATAGAGTAAGGAGAAATATGAAAATATGCAAAGAAAAACATGATTAAAACTAGGGGATATTTGCTCTTTATAACCAAAAATGGCTTATTTAGTAGGAAATCCTTTTTGAGATTCAAAGAGAGCTATTTTCCCAAAAACACTATAATTTTCATTTTTCTTTTAAAAATAACCAAAAATTTTAGATCTTTTATGTAGATTCAAGAAAATATTAGGAAATGTAGTGACTAAAACTTTTAAAAAGAAAAACTCATTTGATCTTTGTATGAATGGAAAGAAAGAGTTTTAAAAAGATTACTTACTTTCAAAGTAGTAACTTTCACAAAATTTTAGAAGAAAAAACCTTGAGTTTGCTGATAAATGGTATTTGGAAGGTCAGAAAGTGTGAAGGAAAGTGAAGAGTGTAGAGAAACTAGTGTGACCGAGAGTTACAAGGATAGAGTGGGAGAAAAACCAAGTGAGATGAAAAGGAAAAACCATGGTCGGCCAAGGGTTTTCTCCTAGCCTAGGGTACTCCACCTCAAATTTGATTGACACAAGAGATAGACACATGAAAGACCCATATCTCAAGTGATGGATTGATGCCTAGGAAAACACACTCAAATACTTGGTCTTGCTTGCAAGCCACTCAATCCTCACTTGCCAATCACCCTTACCCAAAGAATCTTTTTACACATATCTTTACTTGGGAAACTCAAAATGGGGGTGTTTGGCCTCCTCCCCCCCCCTTCTTTTTGCCTCACTCTCTTTCCTCAAATCCAACAAGTTTTCACATGTCATCATCACTTACTTTTCTAAGAAATTTGTCTAGTCAAACCTACCATTCACATGTTTCCTTCCATAAACCTACCATTCTTGAAAGACTAGAGAAAGTTTTTTAGAGTGCCAAGTGTCCAATAAGATCTCACCAAATCCTAGGCATATCATCTCCCAAAGATCTTACTTTTTCAACTTCCTATGCAAAGGTGTCTTGGGAAACTAAAAGTGCATAGTTGGTTCTCTCTTGCTCCCTCTCTAGTCGAAACTCCTCTCTAAAAAATGATCATCCCCTACTTGTCACTTGTCTCACTTTTTCCAAGAGACCTTCCCACTCTCACACCATGTCTTCACTCTTCCTCACAAACCTACCTTCTTGGGAAACTAAGAGATAGCTTCTTGAGGTGCCATGTGTCCAACACAATCCCACAAAATCCTAAACACTTCATCACCTATACATGACCGACCATCACTTCTTTGGGCTTTTGGGCCTTGCCATATCCTCTTGGGCCAACTCTCAAGTCATTCCTCCAAGAAAAGCCCAAGTTAGATCCACATACAATTGCCTCCTCCAACACTAGCAAGAAACCCAAAATGCTGCTAAATCAAAATAACCCATGAATAAATGATACAATAAAACAAAATAACAAGAATAATAATAAAATAAAATAAAATCTTCATTCCAATCATACCAAAGAATCCAAGTAGGGGAATGAAAAATCGAGTTGTTACACTTAAGCCTTCTTGTAGTGGGTTGACCATGTCTTAGCAATACTCCATAATTTGTATACCACTGGGAACCACGTACTCCTCTTCTTCTCCTTAAATATTTACCATAGCCCGTACCACCACAATTACCATGACCATCACACATCCAGATGAGACAACAAGTTCAGTGGAGTTGCCATTATAGATAACTTGGACCACTACAATCAAGAAAAAAAATCAGATTGTGCCAGAACCTTCAACTTGTTAAAATGGTGACTGCATTGGATAATTTTTTTGGGATGATGAGCAGGAAGAAATTAAATGACATGCTAATTTTCATGTTGCTTTTCCATTTTCTGAAATCTGATAGTTGTAGTAATGGGCTGGTATTGATTGAGATCCCCACAAATACAAGTTATCGATGAATGTATTTCTTCGATACATTTTTCTACTATTGTAAAGAAAAATATTCACTAGGAGCTTGATAGATTTTGGTTAGGTTATTGACAAGAGTATAACTTAGTGGCATGGTCCCAAATCTTCTTTGCAGTTTGAACAAAGATAAAGTTAGATGAACTATTTTGATCTCATGTATTCCATTATAAAGTCATACTCTATATATTATCTTACTCCCATACAGTACAACATGAGGGAAGGAGGGCCGGCAGTTAAAAGGTTTTTTTTTTTTTTTTGGCTTCTAGAAATACCTCAACTAACCTAAGCCTACTGAAGGTGTTTATTACCAGTTAGCTTAATAGAAGTCATTTTGTAATATCCTGACCCTAAATTTGGGATTTATTTATTTATTTATTGGATTACTTTATGTATTATTTCTGCAATTCCCTTATATAGCATTTTCTTTTGATTTGATTATATGGGTTAATATGTTGTTTATATTTTAAGATATAGTTTGTTTTTAGTTAGATTTTTGTCCTCATTATCGGATTACGTTTTATAGTTTTAAATCTCGCACGTCCACGCATTTCTTAAATTTTGCATAGTTTTCACGTTCCTTCTCAACCCTACATTCACGCAACAGTTCACACATGTCTCTCCCTCTCTTGTTCCTTAGGTTTTCCCAGTCCTCTCTCTCTCTCTCTCTCTCTATATATATATGCACATATTCTTCATCAACGCAGCATGGAAGGAATACCGGAAAGACTCCGCCGCAGCACTTGGCGTTGAAGCCATCAGCCTCTTACATTCGCAGCCCACTCATGTCACCCTCTTCACGTTCAGCCCTCAGTTTTGCCAAAAAACTCTTCCTCCCTCAATGATTACTGCACAGACTGAACCAGCTTGCAACCCACCACCCTCAAATCTGCCTTCACCACCATCGCTAGCCACCAAAAACCCATAGGAGAGTGCTCTGCTTTTAAATACCAGAACAGAGAAGCTTTTCCTCCACGTTGAGCCACCGCAACCCACGACTCTAGCCTCTCCACATCAGCACCATATTGCACAAAAAGATCCGATGAGAACCAAGATGCCACATCCACGAGCACCTCTGTTCTGGCTCTCAGAACAGAGCAATACTAGGACAAAAAGGAGCCGCATCCCACCCTTGGACAACCCCTGTTTTAACCTCCCCAAAATAGAGCACTTGCTCTCCAAACCATAGCCTTACCTTGCCACGGTTAAGCCACAACTTCGCTGCCATCAGCAACAGAAGAAGCCGAAGATCAAGCTTCCACCGCCCAATGATGTCTAGCAACACCACCGGTAAGCCCATTGTCGTTGGCCACCTTTCCTCTTCCCCTATGTTCCATTCGGCAGCCAATTTATATTTCTAACTCTCTCACTTTCTCTTGCAAAGAACTACCTTTCCGAGGGGTCCAGTGGTATCGTCGACCACTCCTAGCCACCCAGAGCTGCCGTGCATCACCTCCTCTTTCGGTGAGTTTCCTGTTTTTCGAATAAGTCATGGTAGTATGTTTTGGGTATGTTTTCATGTTGATTTTATTCTAGACTTAATTTTAATGGGATTGGATTGTGTTGTATGATGGTTAAGTTGGCTAGGTGCGTTTTGCATCGAGTTATATTTATTTATAGAAAACCATTTATTTAACTTTTGCATAGACTTGGTTTTTTTTAATTTAATGAATGTATTATCTCAGAGTTTGTACTGTTTATAGAAAATATTTAAGAATTTTGAATTATATTATCAAGTATTATTAAGCTATAGTAATAGCTTACAAGAATTTTAAATACTATTAAGTCTATCTTTCGAATGTTCCACTAGTTGTTATATATTCTTAGCTACTTGTGTGTGTGTATATATATATATATATATATTAAATGATATTATTGATTTAATAATTATACGATATTGGTATTTATTAGATTTGCTATAACATTGACTAACTATGTTAATTATAAAAAACTAAATCTATTTTATGAATTTAAGTTTTTACGACTTGTTAAATATAGCTTTGATTATTTTACTACAGTGTATTTTTAAAGTAAAATATGTTATTAGTATTTATTAGTTTTAATAATAATATTTAATGTCTTTTGTATGACGCATAATATTTATTAAATAATTCTTTACAATATGTATTAATTCAGTAGATTGTTACGATACATTATTCTATAAACATTAGTGATGATTCATACTTTGTTTAAGCATCATTGAACTTTGAAGGAGAATCTTGGAAGCAACGCTATGAGGTAAGTGAATTTGATCACAAAATTAAGATTCTCACATTAGTTTATATTATTAGTAAAGCCAGTTGTGACGACCCGAGATTTTCAATTCGTATTATTTAATTGAATATTTATTTTGATTAAGTGGTTAATTAATTAATTAGATTAATTGTATAGAAGGTAAGGAAAAGGGTATGGGCTTAAGATTAGGGCCTTGAAGGTTAGAATGAGTTATTAGGCCTAGGAAGGAATAACAAGCCCACAAGCTCATGAGATTGACCCCTGGCCCACCAAGCCCACACATGGGACACTTGTCACCCATAAGAAAACCCTAGTGAGTCAACTACAACTAGTAGGTGGGAATGAGAAATTACTATTAGGTGGAAGTTGACTAGTGGGTGAATGGTGAGGTTGAGTGTAAAATCTTGTGATAGGATTTTCTCATCATTGGAATATTTTTGGAAGATATTAAGGTATGACATATTTTACCTTATCTAGTACATGTCATGCTTAGTGAAATGACACTTGCTTTGGAGTGGAAAGTGGAAGAGAAGAAATGGGGAGGGCATTCGTTTAGGCTAATTGTCGAAACCCTTAGGGGTTTTTCCCATGTCATTCTCTCCAATCTAGACTAATGATCACCATAGGATCATGTAAGAGGGAAGTGACAAGGTGATGGACAAGTGAAGAGAGGTGTCATGAGGAAAAGGAAAAGAAAAAGAAAAAGGAAGAAGAAAGGCAAGGTGGATTCGGATGGGAGGTTGCTGTGTGCATCCCTTGGGATTTTCCTAGGATTACTTGCAAATATAGTGAAAAGAGTACCTTAGACTTGTGTAAGGGATAAAGTACATTATGTAAGGTGTGTAAGAGGTATGGTGGTGTAAGGAAATGAGTGGAGATTGCTTGAATTGGAAGCAAACTAGGAATGGAGAGGGGGAGAGTTTCGATTGACCCCTAGCTTCAAGGCATGGCCGGATCATGCAAGCTCTTTTTCCCAAAGGTAAGGCCATGGAATCTTGTGGATTGACTTGAGAGTGGTTGGTTGAGTGTGTCATAGGATTGAAATGACAAGAGAATGAAGCAAGGAAGGGGAGGAGGTTTTGGTGGACACTTGTGGAGACAAAGGGATCCGGTTCCTCACTTCCCCCATTTCTCATCATTTGTTTTCTTTTCCCATGCAACCACCCATGCTTAGTCTTGTGTCTTTCAAATCATGGTATGGTGAAGTGTCCTTGACCCCTGGAGAGAAGTGCATGGCCGAAACCCTTGAGGAGACCATCCTTCACTTAGCTAACTCACAAACACACACACAAGTCCCTTTCTCTCTACCTCTCGGCCAAACCTCATTTCTCCCTCAACTCTCATTTGTTCTACTTTCTTCTAACTTCTAAACCTCACCATATTCCTAGAAGAAAAAAACTAGAATAAATATTTTGAGAAGGAATTGTTTTTGAAGAAGTAAGTGCATTCTTATCCTACCTTTAGCAATCTTAGTATACATACCTTTGAATGAATTTGGTTGTTTTGTTTGAACCTTTTGTGTGTATGTTGAAAATGAAACCTTTAGAAGGAAACTTGCCATGTTTAGTTTAGTAAGAATTCATGTTTAAGTTATGGTATTTTTCCTAAGTTGAGAAGTTGAAATGATATGTGGTTTAGTTAGTTACTTATCATAAGATGGAATGAAGGAAATGCATGCATGATTAAAGGTTTACTAGCATGATGTTGGATGATACCTTTAGTTTTATTCAGTTAGTAGTAAAAAAATCCATGTCTAAGTTTAATTGTTTTGTCAAGATTAAAGTTTATTTCATGTGGAGAATTTGAATAATTGATATGAAAGAAAACTATGGCATGATCAACAAGTTGAGTAAAAGGTAAAGATATGTTTGCTAGATTTTGACTTGGAGATGAAAATATTGGGTTATGCATACACGTATTTCGGATTTAAGGACTTCTTTGGGTGGAAATTATTGATTTGATTATTGTGCTATGTTATGGTGATTTGCTTAAATATTTGGAGACATGAGATGCATATGAATAAAATGGTTGCTTTAGCATGATTGGTGGTTTTTACTTAAATCTTTGGGTGAGTTACCTTGGAAGAAAAAGTAAATAAAATAATAGATTAAAAGACATTGAGTTTCGGCCAAGCCTTGTTTTTGGGGTTAGGAAAAATACTATTAATTGGTTTGAGTTGAAATGGAGTGAATGGAAAAAATTAGGATACAAAAAGCTAGGAAAGTGCAAAGGAAAGGTCTTGGCCCAACCCTAGTGAGAAAGGGCCGAGCACTCCTAAGTGTAGTAGAGGCCCATAAAATAATTTGGGAAAGGAAAGAAGTGAGATTACGAGGTGCGAAAAATTTTAGAAAGCTTAACTTAGAATGGGCTTTGAGTTCGTCACCTATTGTGTATGTTTCTGTGACATGAGTCTCACGTCTCATGCATACCACATGAAAATCATGTTTTAAACATGTTTTTTTTTTTAAAGAAAAGAAATTATTAAAGTTTTATAAGAATCCCAAAGGCTGGGATGGGGTAGTGTCCCAGTGAAACTCTCTGTCTACTCAAGAGTGATTAAAGTCGAGTGAAAGTCCCTAGGTCGACAAAGAACCGTCGGCAGACCATGTATGGCTCCAAAGGATGTCCGGAGCGTGGTCGCACCTAAAGCTAGTGGGTGCATACAGGACGGTGTTGGCTTCGGCCTCACCGATACAGAAAAGTTTGTAGTCACTCGGTGAGTGATCAATTGCCGAGTGATGAAGAGTGCGAAAGGGCGCGAAACGTAGCTACTTAGGTTTGATACGGTCGCTGGGTGCTATGGTAACTAGCAGGAACACATGGTGCATAGGGGAGCTGTAAGGTATCCAATAGAGGTCATGACAAAAGATTGGCCTTCGAGCCATATATGATATGATAAGTAGCGCCTAAGATAAGAAAAATGAAAAATATTTGTGAAAAGAGGAATTTTGAAAGAAAACTCAAGTGTTTTGCTTTCTGAGATTTCGAATAAGCACATGAAAAGAATATGAAAAGAAAAAAAGGAATTTCAAGACATGGCATGAGTATGAGCACGTGCATACCATGAAGTCATGAGCCTCATGATGCATAAAGTATGGCTTATTGTTTGTTATTCATTTATCTGTATGCTTAAATTGCTTCTGTTATGATATAAATGTGTTTACTGAGATTTTTCTCGAAATCTCACCCATGTTTATCTCTCCACTATCACCTTTTTGGGATGATAGAAGTAGTTGCAGGTGATGAAGACCACGCAGAGTATGACCCTAGGGACGGTGCCTCGGACCCCTCGGGCTCGATTGAGGCCGTCACCTCCGAGCTAGTGACTCTTAACTACCTAAGCCGCTGGGCGGTGGAGTCATTACCCCTAGCTACGTATGTCTAGAGAGTACGCCCTACCAGGTGTTGTATAATTCTTGGTATAGACGACTCCCTCCACATGGGTCGCCTTTACGAGTCATCCTCTGGGATGAGTTGTGAGGTGGGACCGACCTTGGAGTTGGATTGCCTCTTTTACAGCCCAAATTTCAAAAGGATTAAGAAGGAACCGTTAGACTAGGGAGTGATAGCTGGGGATCCTCTATGCAGCTTTTGTGTTTATTTGTATGTATTTTAGTCTTCCGTTGTTTTGAAAGAATGAACACTTGTGAAGGATCCTTATGTTTATATTAATGGTAATGTAATATTTTGGGATGTCATTGTATTAAACCATGTGATACACGCTTAGAAAAGGTTTGACCTTTATCCGCTTCGATATATATATATATATATAAATCTAGTACACAATAAGACGAGGGGTGAACTTCCATGTGATGCTCATCCCCGACGTCATAGTTTGCGTACAATTCCAAGCGCAAGCTTGGGTGTCGACACCAGTCCTTTAATAGCCCTTTTCAAATACCCCTCACGTCATGCAAGCATGTCATTCAGCATAACACACGATCATGTCATCACCATCATGTTTAGACTCAACGAATTATAATTATTTATTTTAGAATGTAAATTATGCACCTCATGTCGCATAAGTTGCATAAGTTAAGCTAAAATTGAGTGTAAGATTAAATCAAATCAGAAATTTATTAATTAATTATCCAGTTAAATCAGTTCAGTAAATCAGTTGATTCAGATGGTCATTCAGATGTATGGTACCAATGCATATTAAATCAGAGTGGATGTGCAAGCCACAGACCTAAGTGTGGTCCATCATAGTACGCTAGAGTACTATCAGCGGCTCCCTTGTTGCAGCGGGACGTGGGGCCGGTGCACAACTTTGCACACATGGTTAAGTGTGTTGGTCAATCCGTTGAGCTAAATCAGTTCAGTTAAATCAGTTCAATTGAATCAATCGGCTAAATCAGTTCAGCTAAATCAATTCAGTTATATCAGTTCAGTTAAATCAATTCAGCTAAATCAGTTTAGTGAGATCAGTTAATAAGATTAGTCAGATCAATCCGTTAATTCAGACTAGTCAATTTAAGTCAGTTAGTCAGTTAAATCAAATAGTTCAGTTATGCATAGCATGAACATTAGTATATACAATTATGTTTTCAGACTTTAACATAAATTTTATGAAAAATTTCCTATAGTATTATCTTACGTTGTGGTGGATTCCTTACTGAGTCATCGACTCATTTTAGTTTATTTTCCATTTTTAAAACCACCCAAGTGAGGAAGATGAACAGTGCGAGCAGGCAGGCCAGGAGTAGATTAAGCAGTTTATTTGAATTTTCAGTATTTCTAGAAATATCTGTTTTACGATTTAAGTTTAAATTCAGTTATTTCAGTTAATATTTTTTTTTCTTCAAAGGCATTTTATTAGAATTCCAGTTTTATGAAATAAATGTTATTTTATTTTTAATAAACCAAGAATCTTGTGCCAAAGTAACAATTTTAGAAAATTTACATGACACTCCTTAGCCTATGGAAAGAAGGTGTTACAATTTGGTATTAGTGCTGGTCGAGATTCTTTGGGCTTTTGTTTTCCAAAAAATAAAAAGAAGTTATGTTATCTAGGATGCTCCTGGCCTACTCGAGAGTTCTTGCGATAGTCAGATTAAGACAAGTTGCCTTATTAGTTTTTAGTAGGTAGCTCTAAGATGTTAGTGTTTTTATAGCTATTATTATTTTTATTGTTTTATCTTTTCCGAAATACTAGTTATTGGTTAGCGTAGAATACGGCACCTAGTACTAGATAATTTCTTGTAGCATGGATATTGGGGTTTTGTGGAGATCACTTGTACTGTGAGTTATGTGTCAATTGGTTATGATAGGGTGATTGATCAATTGAAGGAATGGAGGTTAAAAAATAAAAAATAAATTATTTTATGATTGATAGAATATCTAGTTCATGAAGATGGATGGAGAATTTTCGTATATTTGTTGTTGTTACTTGAGGAGGATGAGGATGTAGCTAGTAGATTTTAGAGTTATGACGTAAATTGCATACTATTGGTATTTAGAGACGATTGATGGAAACTATATGATGTTATTTAGGTAATATGATTCTCATGCTTGGAATGTTTGGTTAAAAAACAAACATATCTGGGAGATTTTAGTATTAGGAGTTATTAAAAGAAGTGGTGGAATAATATTTTTGAGGTTATTAATTATGAAGAGATATATTTAATTTGGTTATGTGGAGAGTTTCAATTATTATGTTATACGGAGATCCTTAGTATGTACTTGGAGTTAAAGATGAGATATTTTTGGGAGAAAGTATTATTAGGTTATTAATCAAATCCATGATTAAGGTCTATAGTTTTAAATCCTGAAGTGTGTGATGGATGACAGTAGATGTTCGAACATGTTTAAGGATTATAAGGAAAAAGATGATTGATTTATGCGCATAGACATACACATGATAGGTTTGAGATTTCATATGAAAAGTAGGAATGCGATGAAGTTTTTGGAGTTGATTGATATCACTAAGTGTATAATTGACGTTCTTGTTAATGGACTAGACTTTGATGCTAGACAAGTTTATTCATTTATTTATTTTTTAAAAAAAAGTGCATTGGAGATATGGCTCCATAACCCTTAGATCCAGGATTGTTGTGAACTTTCACTTTTGAAGATTTTAGGATTGAAATATTTTGAGACTTTGATTTTTGGAAGGTTTATACTATTATTATTTTAAGGGTAGTATCTTAAGTGAATAACTTGTTGGTGGTATGGGGAGAATCTCGTTATTATGCTGATGTGAAGGTTTTAGTTACCATGGAGACGTGTTACTTATTATTTTATGTGGAGGTTTTACTTACTATTTTTGGGATTAAGATATTGTTTGGGTGATAATTATTAGGCTTTCAACCAATCCAGACATTAAGGTTTACATTTTTGGGCTTAAATTGTAGTGCCAAGAATGATATCATGGTTGCCACTTAATGAGAGAACCTTATACGCGAATAAGGATTGAATAAACATGCGAGATTTAGAAATGAATAATTGAGAACTAAACTCTTGGAATTTCAGGTTCGACTAAATGACTAAGGATCTAAAATAGAAACATGGAAAGAATATGGTGGTTGAGTATGTTGGTTATTTGAGGTTTAGCAAATTTCGAGGACGAAATTTTTATAAGGGGGTAATTTGTAGCATCCCGACCCTAAATTCAAGATTTATTTATTTATTTATTTATTGAATTAGTTTATGTATTATTTCTGCAATTCCCTTATATAGCATTTTCTTTTGAATGCGGATGTGTATTTTAGATATTATTTTGACTATAATTATTAATATTTTTATAGATGAAGTAGGATTATACTATTATTATGGTATTATTATTTTGAAATATGTTTTAAGATATTGTTTGTTTTTAATTAGATTTCTTCTCCTCACTATCGGATTACGTTCTATAGTTTTAAATCTCACACGTCCACGCCTCTCTTAAATTTTCCACAGCTTGCATGTTCCTTCTCAATCTCTACATTCACGCAACAGTTCACACACACGTCTCTCCCTCTTTTTTGGGGAGAAAGTGAGGGAAAGATGAAAAAGAAATGGATTGCTTGGAGGAATATGTCTAAGCCGTATGATGAGGGGGGTCTTGCGCTTAGAGATTTTGTTGAGTTTCAAACTTCTCTTCACATGAAATTTGCCTAGAAATTGCTAACAAGTATGATATTTGGTCTTACTTTTTTCGTGCCAATTATGTTGGAGATAAGCATGTTTCTCTGTTAGATCTGACAAAACGGTCTAAATTTTGGAGAAAGTTGGTGAAATGTATTTCATTGGTGTTAGATAATGCTAAATGGAGAGTAAGGGATGAAAACATTTCTTTTTAGAGGGTAGATGGTTGGATAGTGGTCCTTTGATGGATTCTTGCCCTATAATTGATTCGCCTTTGTTGAACGTGGCTAATGTTAGAGTGATGAATAGTTGGGATGTTGTGAAACTTAAGAGGTTAATGGGGTTGGAAAATACCAAAGAGATTTGTCATGCCTTGGCCCAATTTAAATTTGGGAATAATATACTTGTTTGGTTTAATAATAAGGATGGTTTATTTTCCACAAAGTTAGCTTGACAATGTATTTGAGTGAATGCTCCGAGTGTGCCATGGACTAAATGGGTATGGCATGAAGCTCTTCCTAAAAAAACTGTTTTCTGTGGAAGGTGTTTCATGGTGGTTTCAATGTGGATGATAGGTTGAGAAGAGTAAGAATTCACATTACTTCTAAGTAAGATTGTTGTTTGAGAGGGAACTTTGAAGATTTAAGTTATGTTTTAGCCATAGGTGATATTGTCGCAGCTTTATAGAAGAAATTTTCTATTTGCTTGGGTATTTCATATGATCCAAGACGAGGTTGGAGGGATTTGATTTTGTCATGGTTCCGCTAGGCAGCTAGGTCCTTTCAGATTGGTAATGTTTTGGGATTACTTCTTTATATTATTTCTTGAAAATTGTGGCAACACAGATGTAAGGCAAGAATGGAAGGAAAGATGATTTCAGTGGAAGACTTTTGGAGGTCAATTTGTTTTTGACTTATTAAAGTGCAAGGTAATTGAAAATATAGATGGTTGTTGTTTTGATAATCCAGGGAGGATAGGTGTTGGTGGTCTTATTTGGAATACTCAAGGTAATTTAATTTTGGCTTTCTCTTATTTCTTGGAAGATGGCACTAATAATGTTCCGGAATTGAAAGCACTATTGATTGGCTTGAAGTATTGCTGGACTCTTGGATTGAATCATATTGAGATTGAATCAGACTCGATGACTTGTGTTAATTGGGTTGTTCGTAGAAGATGTGGAGTTTGGTACTTGGAAGATTTTTGGGAGGAAGTGATGAATTTGTTTGATACTGAGATTTTCTCTATTAAGCATTTATTTAGGGAAAGTAATATGCCGGTTTATTTTTTTGGCTAAAATGGGAGCGCAAGGTTCAACGAGTATTTGGAGATCCTTGTTGCATGTTCCACAATTTTTTAAAGGTTTATTGCGTATTGATAAATTGTATTTGCTTTATTTCTGGGTTTCTTAGTTTGGATTATTCTTTTATTGGTATTGGTTGTTTGCTAGGTAATAAAGTCGAAGTTGTACAGGTAGGTTTGGAAGACAAAACTTCCTTAACACTCTCCAACATTCTCTATTATTATTCATTATTTTATTATTACTTTTCACCTACTTTTATTACTATTTATTACTTTTTTACTACTATTAAATATTTTATTATTACTTTTTTACTATTATTCACAAACATTCTCAACATCTAAACGCAATCTAAATCTTTGTTTTGGGTCTAGGAATATTTTTATGCTTAGGATTGTTTTGGGCATTTTGCTTATTTTTTAATCCTTAGGTACTTGTTGGGTTTATGATATTCCTCTGCCACAGGTGAAAGTTATTAATAAACTCTGAAAGAGGTCCCCCTTGGACATAGGACCCTAACTCTTTGCCCAAAAAAAAAAGTTATATAAGTTAAAAGAAGAGGAAATAAAGCGACTTATTTGTTGGTTCAACATGCTAGATTGATAGATGATATAGTACCATGGTATGAATGCTCAAATTTCATTAGCTCTAGAATCTTGTTAAATGCTAATATGTAATTGATTTTCTTTGTAAGTAAAACCTTTTCATTATTATGAAATATTTCTTGATATATATATATATATATATATAAACTATTGACCAACATTTTGTCTATATCTCTCCCTTCTTATGTTCCCTGTTTACTTTTCTTTTTCTTTACATTACCACCACAATAAAAATGATAGTTTAATGCATTTCAATATTTCTTTTTTGGCAATACCTCCTTTATATTACTTATGAATTAATAGTATATAACTTATCCTGTATAATAGGACTTTGTAAATTTGGTGGAATACTCTCCATCCAAATCCTTTCGTCAACTAGAGAAAAAGAAGTTTTAGCAAGTTTATGAGCTACCTAGTTATATTCTCTATATGAATTATGTACTTTCCACATTGGTCCATTATTGAGCACCCTTTTCATATCTGCTACCATCTATTCAAACCATTCCTAGCTCTCTTTATCCCTATTTATAGCCTTAACTATTGTTAAGGTATCACCTTAAAAAGTGACTAAAAAAAATTCAACTCTACACAGACGAAAAGCCCTCCATAAAGCATGAAGATCAACTATAATTGGACTACAACAACTGTAATAGCTCGCTAGAAATTCAATGGTGGAATTTCTATAGGTTTTAAGAGTCTCGTGAAAACTTTATAAGTTTTCACGAATCGACTAATCGCGCATGTTTTAGTTTGTCAGCATTGTAGTGTTACCGTTTACTATGGTGTCAAAAGTGAGATTTTATTTATTTGAGATAATTAAAATTGTCGGAATGCGTTATGGTATGCGCCTTTAATGTCAAATGATTATTTAGGATTTTATAGCGCAATAATCCCATTTTTAGTTTTCGGTCGATACACTTGTTAGAATTCACATTTTGATTTTTTCGATGCACTTTGAGATGAAATTTCAATAGACGAATTGTACTTTTAGATTAGTATTATTACTTATAATTTTTCAGTGCAAAGTTTATTTTTCACTTTTTCGAAGTGAATAGTAACCTCATTAGTAGAATCTAGCGCAGTATTTTCAAAATCACACTATGGGATGTCCAAATTAGGTTGGATAAATTTTATTTGGACACTTGACAGAATTTTAGACACGGTTGGTCGGTAGTATTGGACACTTGGCACCAAGAGAAACCAATGTATGTTTTGTGAAGAAATTAAGGTGTGAGACCGTGCAACTTAAACAAAATCCTATTTTTCATCTGACCTTCCAAATTGTGCCGAATCAAAGAGGGTTTCAAACCTATCAAAACCCTAAATGGTAAGAATCCAATTGAAACCCAAAAGGTTTGGTGGAAATCAAAATTTTAAACAGTTTCCCCAAATCTTAAAGTTGGCCTCCAAACCTTTTTTTATACAATTTCTAGTATTGTCTTTAAAGTCTACTAAGGCTCACGAAATTAGTCACCTTGGCAAATTTTCTCGAGAAAATTTCCTCCCCCACATGGCAGGCCATCCCTTGCCCTTGGTTGCACTCAATAGTGTTATGATGTAAAGTATAAATCTACCTTACCACCCTCCATACTTCACAGCAATAGTAGTCAGCCTTACTCTTCACTATTATTCACTTTATGTGATTTAAGCACCTCCAATCAAGGGTCATTCAAAACCATACCTTTTTTGTCCATATCCAGAGGTCTATAGTCGTGAAAGATCCCCTTAATTTTATTTCATCACCTCTTCACCCCACTCTTAAAGAGAAACCTGAAATAGCTCTCTCAGACAAACTTCTGTGTCTTCTTGCATGATTATTTTGGATCATTTTTAGGTATTTTCTTGCTATAACTTCATCATAAGAGTGGTTCTTATTTGAGTCTATTTTTTATGGACATATTGTTTGTTTCATTTCATGATCATTTGGTTGGCCAAAAGTAGTTTTAACCATGAATAGGTCATTCTAGGCGTTAAATTGGAGAGTGAGTTATATTTTGGAGTTTTGGTTCGAAAATTTTATAGAGTATTTTTAACATGTTTTTATGAAAGATAATTGAGGTTTTTTTGCATGACTAAAGTTTTTATGATAGTTTTCCTTAAATCTAGAAACTTTAAATGTGGAAGTGGAAAAATAGTTTCTGTTATAAGAAAGTTTGAATATTTCGGGGTCTAATTCTATTCTGATGGTTTTGATAACTTTATTGAAAGATCATAAACATTTTATACACATGTTAGAATGTTATTTAGAAGACATTTGTTGTTAGTTTTAAAGATATAAAATTTTATATAAAGAGATATTCAGATAGGTCAAAGTGTTGAAATTCTTGACTAAATTTTTGTTTTGGTTAACTTTTTAGCCATGTGATGTTGGGTTTGAAGTTTAGATTTGTTTTAGGACACCTTTTTAAACTATGAGATGTTTGGGTTTGAATATCACTTTTTTTTAAGTCATGGATCAAGAAGTTGATTAAAATAAGTTAAAAATAAAAATCTGTTTTTGGATTTAGAGGAAAGCCAAAAACTTCAAGTGTTGTTTTAGTAATTTTGATGACTTTTGGTTGATGATTCAAAGCATGATTGTTCTTATGAATATGTTAGAAGTAAAATTTAAAATTTTGAAATTCTTAGAGATGGTTTGATATGGATCAAATCTTATGATCAAGGGTTTATCTTTTTAGTTAAAAAGGTTAGGTCATTTTTCTAAAAAGTTTGGTGTTGATGACTAACATATTTTTAGTGGATATTTTAAGTATATTTTTAAACTTAAGATATGAAAATCTTTGCTGCAAAAATATAGTTTGATCATGAGTTTTGACATTGGAAAAATTGCAACAAAAATTAAGGAAAAAAGCCTATGCATGTTTTTGACCCCTATAGATTTTTCATGGTTGTGTTTAGTTTAAATTTTTCTGAATTGGTAATTGAGTTTAGGATAAGATTTATATGTAGAATGTAAATTTCGGTAATTTGTGGAGTTAAGATGTGAAATCCTTAAGTTTTAAGTAAAATGGTCATTTTTCCAGATGTAGAGGGTAAAATAGTAATTTTACTCTAAGTTGTCTCTTTTTCATTTTTCTAATTGTTAGTAGTTAAATTTTTAACTTTTAGGATATGCTCTTATAGTTTCTCGTGTTTCGCACTTTATTATTATAGAATGCAACAATCGAGATAAGTCAGCTCTTAACTTACTAGCAGTTTATTGTGTATGTGATCGGTAAGAGAACTATAATTTATGTATGTATATTATCATTTATGTCATCCCATGCCATGTTATTACATGGTTATCTATTACACGAATTATGCTGTCACGAAATGCTTATTTGTTACACAATATATGCGATATATGCTATCTGTTGCAAGTATATCATGTTATGTATGCCATATGTTACATGTATGTCATATTACATAATATTATCTGTTACATGTTATGCCATATTATGAAGTGTTGTTTATTACATATTATGTCATGTTACGAAATATTGTCTATTACATGTTATCCCATGTTGTGAAATATTGTCCGTATATGTTATATTGTATTACAAAATATTTTACGTCTCATAGTACGTCATATATTTCATTTCACATCACGTCATGTCTCAAGTATAGAGTGTGTCTATAAAGCAGTATTCTTTCAATCAGTCATGCATCTGATTATCACGATGTAATCATCATGATTGTCCGAGCATCTCCATTTATAATTCTAGCGAGGTACTTCTAGCGTAATCATTTTGATTGTTAGAATACTTATACTCAAATGCTCCTAGAAGAATCATTTTAATTGTCAGAGCATTATTAGGTACTCCTTGCGTAATCATTCTGATTATTAAGGTATCTAATATAAAATTCTCATGGTGTAATCATTCTGATTATCTGAGTATCTTTCTCATAATATGTTGGGTGGAATCATTTTGATTGTTCATTATTTCTGAGGAAACAACTGGCAAAATCATTTTGATTGTCAGTATTCATGCTCACGTTCATGTTTAAGTTCACATTCATGTTATGTTTCAAGTTCACGTTCATGTTATATTCAAGTTCATGTTCAAATTCATGTTTAGTCATGTTTCAAGTCTGTGTTCATGTTATTCAAATTAAGTTCATATTATGTCAAGTTTCAAATTCACGTTCACTTCTCAAGTTCATGTCATATCAGTTTATGTCATGTTATATATTAAGTTATTTTATACTTTCTTATGACTTTGATTATGCATTCATACTTTTACTATTATGCATGTATCATTAATCTGTGTGGAGTTTCTTAGTTAACTTACTGAAATTTGTAATCAAATCTCACTATAGTAGTCCTAATTTCCATTTCTCCTGAATGGTAGATATTGTTGTAGGATCCGAAGGAGAACTAAAATTCGACTAGTTAGACATGGTTGACTGAGCGACGGTGCGGCCTCAATATTAATATAGTAGTTAACTTAAGTTACTACTTATACTATGGACTTGCATCTCTAGTTTTCTTTGATTATAACCATTTTGGACTAGCATTATAATCTCAGTTGTTTATTATGTCTTTTTGTATGAAGAATGTTTTAAGTATTTGAGGTATTTTTAGGTTGGTGCATAGTGTTGTTAACGAAAAAAATCATTCGTTGCGAATATTGCATACTGTTACATGTATGTTAGATTTATTGCATCTTTATTTGTCATGAATTGTGGTATGTAACCTTGTGTTGTATGTCCTGACGCTTCAGATGTCTATCTGATCCTAAACAGAATCTAGAGGCGTCACAACAACTCTGCTTTGAGTAGCATTGGGACACCAAGACCTTTCCATTGTCATCCCTTATGACAACTCCAATTACCACTCTTCCTTCTTTCTATTTTAAGCTAGCATCCCAATCACCTTTCATAACTCCATTCCCATTATGCCTTGTGCCAACTAAAAATCCTTTAGACTTGTTGTTGCTTGTTTAAAAATTGTACTTGAACTAGCAAACTTCTTGTTAAAGAGAAAAGCATTTCTTCTATGCCACACCCCTCTCATCACAACCACCACCAACTCCAATTCTTCTTCTGGCAATTTTTTAAATAATTTGTCCCATAACTCAGTGAATTGCACCTCATTTCTAGACCATTTTTGTAAAGGACTTTATTGCTTTGCCCAAACATCCATAACTTCTCTACAGCTCCATAAAGCATAAGTAACAGATTCCTTATCTGATTCAAAACAGGACAACAAGGATTTTTCATTACCTTTCTTCTCACCATTTTTTTTTGGTTAGTAGACAATCACTCAAGGCTTTCCATTGGAAGAAGACTTTAATTACTACTGGCATATTCATTTTCCATATTAGCTTCCATGCAAAATTGGTTCATTCTGATTTTTTCCCCTATCTCTGTTCGTCCTTCCCACCTCTAGAAAATAGGCACTTCTAACACTGAAAAAACCATCCTTAGTTGGGACCCATATAAATTTATCTGGCATACCAAATTGACTAATAGGTACACTCCATGCCACCACTACTTCTTCCTCACTAAACACACTCTTTATTAACATTACCTTCTAGACCCCACAACTGGAGTCAATTAGATCACTTACTTTAGCTTCATCATTGAGCCCAATGACTGGAGATTATATGTAGTGAGTTAACGGAGTTGGGGTCCATTTATCAACCCATACCTTTATATTATGTCTAGTTCCAACTTTCCACACCAACTCTTTCTTAGAAAGCTCCATAGAACTCTATAAGCTCTTCCAAATCAAGGATAGTCTATGGCCTAATTTAGCTTGTAATAGATTAGAATGTATGAAACACTTATCTTTCAACACCATTGCTACCAAGGATTGCAGATTAGTGAACAATCTTTAAACTTGTTTTGCTAGCAATGTTGAAACTCTCTAGCTCTCTAAAGCCCAAACCCCCTTCACCCCTTCGACATCCTCATTTTTTACCAACTTTCCACTGGATCCTCCTGTCATTATTCTTATAACCTCACCAGATTTCAGCCATAACTGCATCTATCTCCATACACAACTTTCTTAGTGGCCTAAAGACATCCATGTGATAGTTAGGGACATATTGAATTATTGCCTTCAAAATTATTTCTTTCTTAGCCGGCGATAAGAACTAATTTTTCCAATTATTCACCTTTACCATACCTTATCCTTAGTACTCATGAAGGTCTTATAGCGTGATCTACCAACCATAATTGGAAAACCAAAATACTTTTCACAATTGGTATATTTTTATAGTTTATTAAAAGATTTGATAATCATTAATAGTTAACAAATTATTCCATAGTGTCTTAACATGACGATGGTAAATCCATACTGGTGATACTAAAAAAAAAGAGAAATTTATTTTCTATTTTTTAATGAGAAAAGAAAGTTATAATCGTGATTGTGTAAATGTCATACAATCACTTTAAAAAATAGATAAATACATTATTTACATAAAAAATTTATTTTTTTTAATGATAGACCTTACTTTCCAAAACGAATTTATAATATTTGTAAACTCCATAACTACATGTAATATTACTTTTCTTTAATATGATATTGCAGTTCCACCTAACATGTTATATCAAATGGTTATAAACAATTAAATCCGATGTTAATTTTCCATAAAAAAGAAGAAGAAAAAAAAAACCTGGTTGGGGGTAGCATCGCCTTTTTTTTTTTTTCTAAGTGAGTAGCATCTCCTTGAAGAATATGAACTATTTTTTTTATACATTTGAATATGAACTATTAACTATATACTCTTTTGGGAATTCGAGTCTTCTCTCTCTCTCTTTCTTCTCTCTTCTCTCCATTGCCAGACGATTTTCAGACTATCCCTTGAAAACTCTTGTTCCTTTCCATGGGCAGAGGGTGTTGGGAGCTGCGACTCTAACCACCTCTTCTCTAACTTTCCTTTAATTTTTGTCCCTATTTTAGTTCTTTTACCTAGTTTTTCTCCAGCAACGTCGACGACAACTGATCTTCTGCTTTCCGCAACCATTGTCCAACACACGTAGCCTCCTCAGCCTTCCAATTGCCGATCTTCATGATCGCGATAGAAGATTGCGACTCTACTCAGTGCGTTGGCCGCACATGCGGCCTAAGCTGTGTGCATTTTCATGTGTAACCACGATTTGGAGAGGTTTTTGAGGCTACATGCGGCCCCTTTGACATCGTAGGCTTCAAAACCTTTGGATTTGCCGATCTGTTCTCCTCCTTAGGTGGTATGTGTCCTACACGTGCCACCATTGCTTATGTTTGCCCTTTGCTAGCGACTCGACTCAGAGTCCGACTGCTACTTTATGTTAACATTTTTCCTAATTCATGATCTTAAAAAAGAGATAGTAAAACTTTTCAAAAATCACTTCAAGTCAACAAGTGACAGTGCGTTTGCCACTTTCATCGCTTCCAGTAGAGGATCCATTGCCACTTGAGGTGGTTCATCATTCGCATTTCTGTGAATACTTTATATTCATCTTTTTATAAGACAACGACTATAGGATTTGGGTAAAGATCAAAAAAATAAATTCACTTTTTTTTATTATTATGCACTGTTATTTATTATTTTGGAATGATTGTTAAGAAATCACATCACTTTTTCATATACTATATTTTTAGTTTAATAGAGTTTACTTATATATATATATATATATATGAGTAATACTAGAGAGCATTCATTATTTGGAAATAATTAAATGAATAATAAATAATTACACGTTTTCATATATTGTAAAAAAAATAATTAACAAAAACAATAAGATAGTCTCATAAATAAACATAATCTATAGTTTTATCAAATTTGTTTGAGATAATTTTGATTGAAACTTTAATAAAAGATTCATTCAAAATATTATATTTTTATAATTCTAAGACGATGATCTAATATTTGCGTTATTTTGCACAGCCTCAAAAGAGAATATTAAAATACCTATGTTTTTAGTTTTTGAATTTTTCTATATCTATATAAACTTGAATCATCCACAATTTTTTTAATTATATAATTATTTTTAAGAAATAATATAAATTAAAAAAATATAAATTATGCCGTTTATAATTTATATAAAATAATGTTAGATTATAATTTATAACATGAAATTTTAATCTTAAATATGTAAATTTATTAGATCATATATATTTTAATTAAATATCAAACATATATAATATATTAATAATATTTATTGTCTATTATTACCAATTTAATATAATTATAGTTAATTATATATACCGTATATTTATCATCTCAAAAAAAAAAAAAAATACATTTATTTAAAATTATAAAACAATTTTTAAATAATAAAATTATTAATCATATAATAGGAATAAATTTTCATGAATAAAATTAAATTCTCTAACATATAAATTAACATCTCTAAGTGAGGATCGCATTGTTATATTGTTATGAATGGTTTATTTATATATATTGTTATATATTCTATACTATTATTATGTCATTCTATATTATTATTATTATTCTATATTTATTTTACATAAAAAAAAGTTTAAAATGAAAAGTTTATCGTTATAGAAAATTGAAGTGGTATAATTAAATTTAATGTCAAAAATATTATTTTGGTGATTAATAAAATTAATAGATTATATTTAAAATAATATTTTTCATTAAGTGTAATATTTACTTTAACAAAAATAGATGAAAAGTATTAACTTTAATAGAAAAATAAATTTTTTTATTAAAATCAATTTTTTTTTTTGTTAGATAACAACGTTATATATATAAAATATAGAGATTTATATACTGTTTTGGATATGTATTATGGATGACATTATGGTATTTTCAGTAATTCTACCAAAAGTGAGGGTACATCCACTGTCAGTCTCTCTACTCATCATTTATAAATGATCCTTGGAGCTCATTCCCCACTCTCTCTCTTGTTTTGCCGTCTCTCTCTGCCGTGCCTGATCCGCCGCCCAACGCCTCGACAAAGCAGAGCTTTGCATCCCTGGGCCTCTTGTGCTGCAGATCTCTCTCATTTATTATAGGTACACCAAATCAATTGTGTTTGGATCAATTCGAGATTTTGTTATTTCGATAGATCCAAAGCGCAGGGCTCTCTCCTTCCGATCTGGTTAAGGTATGACCTACAAGACGCCATTCATCCATATCTCTCGATAAATCAGATTTTCTCGATTGTCTCATTATGTTTAAAATTTGAGTTTTTTCTGTTGATTTGTTTGCTCGATGACACAGCGACCTTTCTTCTGTTTGCTTTATCGATGCATGTGGACATTTTCTCAATAACCACCGCAAGCAATATTATGGATTTCATTATCTTTTTATGTTCATTTTTATTTCGTTTCTTGATCATTGCCTACTGTATATAGTTATAAATCCAGATTGTTTTAGAGCATTTTATTTCAGTTCGGTTCCTTATTGAATATCAGCTATCTCAACCTCTTCTATTATTATTTTTGGTTGTGGATATTAGCTGTTGAGAGATGGCATCACCAACAGCAGGAAACACAGGTTGGTACAGAGGAAAAGTGAAAGCTGTTCCTTCGGGAGACAGCGTGGTTATTATGGCCATGAGCGCGAACAGGCCTGGACTCCCACCTGAGAAGACCCTTACTTTATCATCTCTTATTGCTCCAAGACTGGTACACCTTATTTTGTTTTGATGACCTACGCAACATTTTTTTGGATGTAATTCTTTCTTGTTTCTGGGTCTCCTTCAAGTGGTGCTGTTTCCTTCTCCTTGGCTTGGTTACTCTCCTTTTTGTGAAGGACGAGCTCGAATGCAAAGTGGGTAGGATTGTGTCATGAGCATGATGCTAACTTTTATACCAACTTGCGATTATAATAATCTACTGTAATATTTTGCAGTTTTTTTTTTTAATATAATTGCACCATTTTTTTGTAATCACCTTCTTTTCATTATTTATTGGTTCTTTTCCCCTGTGTGATTAGTTCTTGTTGATTGACATTTAAAGAGTTTGAAACACACATACATGATTGTAAAACTGGAACTTAATTAATCATTTTCAAGTGAATTATCTAAGGCCCCGATTGGATTCGAAGATGAGCTCAACTCATCTTAATCTCATCGTTACAACTTTCTCAAATTTCCATATAAAAATTATAAATAATTCAACTTTTTCAAATTCCAAAACAATAATAATATTAAAAAAATAATATTCTAATAATATTTTATTCAACTTTTAGAACTCATTTCATTTAATTTCTTGGTACTTTTTATTCTAGTTTGGTTAACACCATTTTCAAACATGATTTTCAAACTGGACTTGCTGCTGACATTCAATGGCTTCTATTTCTGTATCGTATCACTAGGCCCGTAGAGGTGGTGTTGATGAGCCATTTGCCTGGGACAGCAGAGAGTTTTTGCGAAAGCTCATTGTAGGAAAGGTGACTTTTGGAGATTATTTCATTTTCCATGGGATTAATCAATGTAGATTCCTTAGAATAAGCATATTGTTATATCTAATTCAATGTATTAATCCTGCCAGGAGGTTGCATTCAGAGTAGATTACACTGTACCATCCATAGGGCGAGAATTTGGCTCTGTTTTCCTTGGTGACAAAAATGTTGCTTTGCTGGTGGTTTCTGAAGGCTGGGCAAAGGTCATATATTTTTATTTCAACCAAGGGATATTGCTAAAATTTGAATTTTGATTTCTTGTGTAAGCATCGGCTGAATCTTTTTCTGCAGGTCAGGGAGCAGGGTCAGCAGAAAGGAGAAGCAAGCCCTTTTCTGACAGAGCTGCGAAATCTGGAAGATCAAGCTAAGCAACAAGGTCTTGGCCGATGGAGCAAGGTTAACATTTCTAGTCCCTCCTTCCTTGTGTTTTATATTAGTTTCAATTGTTTCCATTTCTACATATATATATATATATATGTATTGCCTATTGTTTCTGTCCCCCCCTTGCATTTGTTATTTGGTTAGTGGCATGATGTACAGTACTGTTTGCGTGCTAGCGGCAACACTTTTGGATTTTGTGTTGTCATTTAGATGACTAGGTCCTTTATTATTTTGGCCATCTAGATAATAAAGGGAAAATAGGAAATTTATAGGAAAGTTTGTACCAGAAAACATAATATCAATCTTAGATGAATCATATAGGTATCAATGGATGGGATTGGTCTGGCATTTGACGCATACATCCTGATAACTTAGTTTCTGATTTGTTTTGGAAGGGCTATTAAGAAATTTGGTTGCTGTGGCTACGAGCACTGATAATGTTGCCTTGCCCTTGAGTTTTTGCCACTTGCCTTCGATTTGAACCCAATGGGATCGCATTAAGCATCTCGGCTATATTAGATTGCCTGAAATCTGGTTGTCATTTAAGAGCACGCTCCTTTTGTTTGGACTCGTTGAAGTAATTAGCCATGAGATTTTTCAAAATAAATAGTTGCATATTAATTTTTAAATTCAAAATTTGCTAGATCATCTACCACTTTCTCTGAAAGATTCTGTTGTGCATTAGCTTTAATAATTAAATGAGGGATTATAATGAGGTGAACACCAGCATAGAATTGCATTTATCTTGTTCAAGGAGATTAAGACATGGTCTCCTCATTTCTGATTGCAGGTTCCCGGTGCTGCTGAGGCATCCATCAGGAATCTACCACCATCTGCTATTGGTGATCCTAGCAACTTGGATGCTATGGGATTGTTAGCTACAAACAAGGGCAGGCCTATGCAAGGTATTGTCGAGCAGGTTCGTGATGGTAGTACGGTTCGGGTCTATCTGCTTCCAGAGTTTCAGTTTGTCCAAGTGTTTGTTGCAGGGATTCAGGTCTGCATTCTCTGCTTTGATTTGCATCTTTTCCATGTGGAATATCTTGTTTTATTAACAATCATATTTGCTGGTATCAATATGCTTCCTGCTTATAGACGTCATATCTTTATTTGATATTAGGCTCCATCCATGGGAAAAAGAGCCGTAACTGAAAGTGCTAGTGAAACAGAAGTCAACACTGAAGAACGCAATGGAGATGTCATGGCTGAATCTCGAGCCCCTCTAACATCTGCACAGAGGCTTGCAGTCTCAGCAGCATCATCTGCTGAAGTTGCTCCTGATCCATTTGGTGTTGAAGCCAAATATTTTACTGAGCTTCGCGTCCTGAATAGAGATGTATGCAGATTGCTTCTATAAGTCATCTTGTATACTTTAGTTTCTTTTATTTTGAAAATTTCTAAATTGAGATTTGTATAGGTTCGCATTGTCTTGGAAGGTGTTGACAAATTTAGCAATTTGATTGGATCAGTGTACTATCCTGATGGTGACTTAGCAAAAGACTTGGCACTGGAGCTTGTTGAAAACGTATGTTTTTACATTTGGCACTGCCATTATTTGAGTGTGTGTGTGTGTGTGTGTGTTTGTGTGGTGATAAAACTATAACGTTCATTAACAAATTGTAATGTTTGGTGCTTCACCTTGGCATTAGTGTAGCTTCTTGATTAGCCATATTGAGTAAGCTGGCATTAGTGTAGCTTCTTGATTAGCTATATTGAGTAAGCTGGATGTTATCAAAGTGGCACTAACTTTGATTATTTGTATGGAAGTGCTTCTGATGGCGATTATAAGGTTTGATTTAAATGTGCTCCATCTATATTGCTATAACATGCCTATATTTCCTTTTAGTGCACAGGAATTTTTTTTTTTTGGGCTTAATTTAACTCATGGTCAGATGTTTCTACCTGGCTGTTGCTATGAAGACGTTTTTAAAAAGATGAGTTCTCTAAATGATTGAAACTCTCTCTCTCTCTCTCTCTCTCTCTCTCTAGGGTTTAGCTAAGTATGTTGAATGGAGTGCAAATATGATGGAGGAGGATGCCAAGCGAAGGCTGAAGGCCGCAGAGCTTCAAGCCAAGAAAAGCAGGTTGAAGTTCTGGACAAACTATGTACCTCCAGCTACAAATTCAAAGGCAATCCATGACCAGAATTTTACAGGGAAGGTAGCAACTACTCCCAGCTTTGCTCATCTCAATTTATGCTTTATTCACTTTTTAAAATAATTGTAAACAGCAATTGAATTTCTCCAGGTTGTGGAGGTTGTAAGTGGGGACTGCATTATCGTGGCTGATGATTCTGTCCCTTATGGCAGTCCGTTAGCAGAGCGGCGAGTCAATCTGTCAAGCATTAGGTGTCCAAAAATGGGTAATCCTCGCAGAGATGAAAAGCCCGCTTCCTATGCACGTGAAGCAAGGGACTTTTTGAGGACACGACTTATTGGCCGGCAGGCATGAACAGTACTTATTTCACACTATTTTGGTTATAACATTAAAATAATGTAATAATTGATTAGGTTTTCTTTTCAGGTGAATGTTCAAATGGAATATTCTAGGAAAGTGGGCATGGTAGATGGATCTGCAGCTGCAACTGCAACTGGGACTGCAGATTCCAAAGTAATGGATTTTGGATCAGTTTTCCTATCATCTCCTATTAAGGTTGAGGGGGATGATACCCCATCTCCTGCTCCACCCACTTCTGTTAGCCAGCCTGGTGTGAATATTGCTGAGCTTGTGATTGCACGTGGCTTTGGCACTGTTATTAGACATCGGGATTTTGAGGAGAGATCAAACTATTATGATGCCCTTCTTGCTGCTGAATCTCGTTCAATTGTTGGGAAGAAAGGTATCCATTCAGCCAAGGATCCTCCAGTCATGCATGTAACAGACCTGCTTATGGTGAGAAATAAATTGATTGTGCTAAATTCATTGCTCACTATGCTATTCAATACTTTTATTGTTCCTGTTATTAATGTGTTCATTCAGGCATCAGTCAAGAAAGCTAGAGACTTTTTGCCATTTCTGCAAAGGAGTAGGAGAATTCCTGCTGTTGTAGAATATGTCCTCAGTGGTCATCGATTTAAGTTGTTGATTCCCAAGGAAACATGTAGCATTGCCTTCTCATTCTCCGGTGTTAGATGTCCTGGCCGTGATGAGCCCTATTCAGAGGAAGCTATTGCATTAATGAGAAGAAAGATAATGCAAAGGGATGTTGAGGTATTTTTACCCCTTAGAACCTGGTAATTTGTCCCTTGATTGCTTTCCTGGCCTTGATAAATTTGTGCCTCCCATGTAGATTGAAGTCGAAACTGTTGATAGAACTGGAACTTTCTTGGGATCCATGTGGGAATCAAAGACAAATCTAGCAGTTCCGCTCCTTGAAGCTGGCTTGGCAAAGCTTCAAACATCCTTTGGCAGTGACAGGATCCCTGACATACACCTTCTTGACCAAGTTGAGAAATCTGCAAAAAGACAAAAGCTTAAAGTAAAAAGCAGAACCTTCATTATTGTACGTCCATTTCTTCTTCTTTCTATTATATCATATTAACTGTGTTGCAGATTTGGGAGAATTATGTTGAAGGGGAAGAAGTGTCTAATGGTGCAACTGTTGAAAGCAAACAGAAGGAAGTGCTAAAGGTGATTGGAATACAATTTCTTCTAGTTATAACCTTTTCATGTCTTGTAGAATGTTGAATGAAGTCCTGTTGATATAAATTTTCAGGTGGTGGTTACGGAAGTCTTGGGTGGTGGTAAATTTTATGTCCAGACAGTTGGTGATCAGAAAGTTGCATCAATTCAACAACAACTTGCTTCTTTAGATCTTCAAGAAGCTCCAGTGGTTGGTGCTTTTAATCCTAAAAAGGGTGACATAGTCCTTGCCCAGTTTAGTGGTGACAATTCCTGGAACAGAGCAATGGTTAGTTTTTTTTTTTTTTTTGATGAGTTGCATTTTACTCCAAAACCCCCCCCTCTCTCTCTCTCTCTCTCTTTACTTACTGACATTGAGAGGCAAACACCCAATTTGCTATTTGGTTTCCATATAAATTCGTTGTATATTAATTACTATGCAATTAAGTTGGCTTCTCCAGGCAATCTGCAGAAATTGCCATGGGGGTGCAAATCGAGTTTGCAAAAAGTGGGAAACTGGGGCATTTTGCTAAACTAGCACCTTTTGGAAAAGTTTAAATATAAGTTTTTAGAATGTTTTTGTTTTGGTTTTTGTAAAAGTTAGTTTCTTTATTGTGTTTTTGGACTTGTCACAGAAATCTTGGCAATAATAGAAAGACTATTGACACGTTATATAGGAAACATGTTTAAGGTGATAAATAGGGTTTTGTTGACTTTTGCTGACACGTTATTTTGAAACCCCTTGTGCTTTTGTGTTTTAAGGATTTACACTTTTGCTTCAGCTCCCTTTAGAATTTCACCAGATTTGTATTTTATGTGTAACACTACTATGTGTGCAAGAGAAATAAAAAAAACAAAATTTTAAATTTTATAAAAATTGAAAAACAATTTTTAGACTACATTTATTTGTTCAAAAATGAAAATAGATTTGGAAAAATGGGGTGGCCCATGGCACCCTGCACTGCCCCTTTTATGGAGGTTTGTGGTCCCCTATCCCCTTCCTCGGTTGGGGAAGTGGGATTGTCAACAGGATGAGAGAACCTCCCATGGGCCATTTCGCACCATGATTTTTTTATTTTTTTCATTTCAAAAATAATTTTAAAAATTTTTTTTTATTATTAATTAAAAGATTAAAACTAAACTTTCCATTTGGCAGCACCAGTAACTGCCACATATTTTGCCTTCATTATTTGGACGGAAAAGTTATTAGAAAATTTATAAGGACAGAACCACAGTAAGCAAATCTTCAGGAATAAAAGTGCTGCTAAATGAATAAATCTATTCATCATCCTCTCATCATCCCATGATGTGACATTAGATGATAGGCTAAGAAGTAAAATATAATAAATAATCTACAATCATCTAATGCTATAACATAGGATGATGAGAGGATGATGAGAAATGAGATGATGAATAACATTGCTCTTGCTAAATAAAATCTCTTCTAACATTTTTTCTCTTTTTTTTCTTGGTCTTAGTTGGAAATAGGATTCCATGTGTTTCATTGGCACACAAATCACCTATTGAAATATAAGGGTCTTCGTGTTTAACAGGAAAAGGGTGTCTTTTTGCATTAATCGTCAGAAAGATTAAAGAACTAACATCAAGTCAAAGTTATATGAGCCTGTTGTCTTGTGTACGCGTTTCTCATGTCTACTATTTGTGTACATGGGCTTTGCCTATTTTGGTTAATAATATTTTTATGATTACCTATCAAAGAAAAGTTCTATGAGCCTATTGTTGAGAATAGGAATGGTAGATTAGAAGAAATTTAGAATACAACTTGTTGGCCCATTGGGGATTGTCTAACTCTTTCATTTACCTTTCCTCATCTTGCTCTTCAATTCTTTTTTCCTTTCTGCAGAAATATCCTCAAGAGTACAATATATATGCTTTTATTTGTTCTTAATTTGTCCCTTTTGACGTGTACAGATTGTCAGTGCACCTCGAGGTGCTGTGGAATCCACAAAGGACAAGTTTGAAGTTTTCTATGTTGATTATGGGAATCAAGAGTTCGTTGCATACAGTCAGTTACGGCCTCTTAATAATTCTGTATCTTCTGCGCCTGGTCTTGCTCAGCTATGTAGCCTGGCATACATGAAGGTTCCAAGCTTGGAGGAGGATTTTGGTCAAGAAGCAGCTGAGTATCTGAGTGAGCATACATTGAACAGTTCAAAAGAGTTCAGGGCCATGGTTGAGGAAAGGGACACTTCAGGGGGAAAAGTCAAAGGACAGGGAACTGGAACAACTCTTATTGTAACTCTTGTGGCTGTGGATGCCGAGATCAGTATAAACGCTGCCATGCTTCAGGTTTGACTTATTTTCCATTCCTTTGCTTTGTTTTCCCGTGAAGAGGTTCTTGACACTGCTTGTGGTATTTATCTCCATTTGGAAAATCTGCAATTATAAGTACAAATTTCAGCCAGGGAAAATGCTGGTGAAAGAGATTTAACGCTTACTTTCATTGCCTGAGCTAACCAGTTCTACACGGTATATCATGTGAAAATGAGATATATAGCCATGTGGCTTCAAGCTTTGGCTTATTCTTTTGCCTTGGACAAGTCAGTCTTGTGATGCTTTAGTTCTTTATATGTGATTGATGTTGCAAAGTCTGGACTGGACATTTCTACTACCCATCTTGAGTAATTAATTCAATTGATTACAAACTGAATGCTTAGAGATGCCACTGACGTGGGTTTATGAATTTTCAGGAAGGACTTGCTAGACTAGAAAAGAGAAAGAAATGGGAGAACAAGGAAAGACAATTGGCCCTTGATAATTTGGATAAGTTCCAGGAAGAAGCACGGTCTGCTAGGCGGGGTATGTGGCAATATGGAGATATACAGTCAGATGATGAGGATGCAGTGCCTGCTGTTAGAAAGGCTGGTGGCCGGCGATGAATTTGATGGTAATGTGAGGTCTAGTTAGCCATGATTGGCTGCTTCTATGCATACGAGCAAACAGAAGTGACAGCGGAAACTCGCTTTAAATTAAAGTTTTGTTTGTGTTTTTTTTTTTTTTGAAATTTATTTTAGGTGGGGACGATTTTATTTTATTTTATTTTATTTCAATGCGTCTTAATAAGGTGAATGTTATCCAAGTTCCTTGTGATGGTTGACAACTTTTACCCTTCTGAAGTTAAAAATCCGTGTTAAAAAAATCAGTCTTAACAAAATATCAGTTTTAGTATTTTCATCCAGGCGATACTCTGTTAGTGTTCAGTCTCCACCCAGAAGCTACCAGGAAAAACGGCATGACTGGTCTACTTCAGCTTAAGAGTGCTGAACGTCAGGCTACTTCATTATGCAAACAAACATTACAACAGCACATGGTGTGACCGTACTTGGGGTGGCAAGCCTGACAAACATACAGATCAATTGACAAGCATCAAAACCATATAAGGCAAAGGGTATATTCGAGGTTGTTCCCGGAGACTGATGGGCTGCTTTGGATGCCTTAATTAACTTTGCAAGGCCATATCAGTAAACAGCTCCTACAAAATTACCAAACTCCCTTGGATCCTTAAGAAGTACCTCTTTTTACATAGAAATGCCCACTTTTATATGGGATGCTAATTGGTGGTACCATAAAATACGTGATTTGAAGGCAGCATGTAAACGTATGAGAACTCCGACTGGAGGTTACCGTTTCGTTCTTGGCCCAATTTTATTGGATTTTTGTGAGCAATTTTTAAAAACCAATCTAATTTTTCAGCCCCTCGTTTTTTTCTTTTTCCATTTATGTAAAGGGTCAATCATTAGCCTTTTGGTAACTGTTTGGTATTTAAATGATATGGTGTGCAAATTACACACTAAAAAATTAAAAATTAAAATCGGTATTTGATACTAGTTATGTGTAAGCATGTAGGTTGATTGCTATATGATGTGATTTTGACTTGACTGTATGGTATGAGAATAACATAGAGACCAGGTAAATGTTACGGTCATACACCCCTAGAGTTAATCGAAGAATAATAAAGAAATCAAAATAAAACTGATAATGCTTCTATATGTACGTAATAGTCATTCTTGGTAGTCTCTTTTCGTACCCCAAAATATTATAATTATATGCTTGTGATTGGATGCCTATACGTAGTAACTATTGGATGTATTCTTTCAAAAATAAAATGAAAACTTTAGATTTCTATCTCACGATTTTATAGAAGAATGTCATGAACTAATATTAGGCATTGACGCTATGCGATGACCCTATGTCCCAACGATGTTCAAGTTCCCGTGTATGCATTCAGTTCATGTATAAGGCTTCCTAAAGGATATTTTCTATAAATGAGTTGACTAAAAAAATAAAAGAAGGAAAAAGAAAGAAAAGATGAATAAAAGAAAGAAAAAAAAATGAAGAATTGACTGAATGATTGAATGTATGCTATGAAAAGACGTAAAAGAACATAATGAACAAATGAAATGAAAGAAATGCATGAAGAATGCATAAATAATAGAAAAGAAAAAAGCAGATCGCAATGCTGAATCGAGTCATTGATAGTGTATCCAGTGGTGTCATCCAAAGAAAAGGGTTCTCAACCCGTGGCTACAAATGGAATCAGGATCCAAAGGTCAATCCGCTAACCTTAGCACAAAGGACATGAAAAAATCCATACAACCTCCTACTATTCACACAATTTCCACACACCACATTTTATTTTATTTTATTTTTATTAAATATTTAATATATGAATAATGAATAAAAAAAATAAAATTATTTTAAAAAGAAAAAATTTAAAATCAAAATATTAAAAAATCAAAAAAAAATTAAAAGAAAATTTAAAAGGTAATGGTGTGTGGAAGTTAGGGAGATTGTATAGAACAACCCCAAGGGACGTAAGGGTGTGCAATCGACTAAAGAAGGTAAAAAGAGTAAGAAAAATGGTCATGTCATGTATGATATGAATGAATGATTGTTTGCTAGTTATTTTTCGTTGTCTGTATTGATTGTTAATCATTTGTAGTTGTTGGATGTGTTTGTTTGTTGGTTAATGGCTTGCTTGTTTGATAATCACTTGGTAGTAGTGGCTAATTGTTGTGCTTACTTGGTAGTTAATTGCTTGCCTATTTGATGATTGCTTGTTTGTTAACGGCCTAACGAAATTGATAAGAATAAGAAGGATCTTCAAGATCCTTAAGAAATGAAGGCATCATAGGGTTGTAGTTATGAAAAAGAATGTACGTATTGTCCTATATATATGTACATATTTATGAGTGATAATTGTAAGATTGAAAACCTATCTTGTTATATTTTAAACGGTGTGAAATAATGCTTACTAAGTATTCAACTCATTTTAGCTTTTATGTGTGCCCCTCCTCTCATAGGAGTATGCTTCAGGAAGGAGATAATCTAAAGAGAAGAGTACGACGGTTGAGGCATGAAGAGAAAATGTATAAAGGGTCTTTTATTTTATAAATCAAATGTTTTTTGCTGTAAACCTCTTTTATTGTAAAAGTTATTTTATTATGTGGAGTCTTACATCCTAGGTATGAACCGAAGAGTTTTAAAACAAACAAAATCCGTTCCATTTTCTAAAACTATTTTATGAAAAGGAAAGTTACATAAGTTACAATCCCACCCTTTCGAGGGCGGGGTGGAGAGGGAATCATGGTTGACCCAAAAAAATTGGATGCAATAATGGATTGGAAATGATCCACCTCAATACAAGAAATCAGGAGTGTCTTGGGGTTAGCTTGTTATTATCATAGGTTTGCGAAAAGATTTTCTAAAACTGTCGAGTCCTCTCATAGTGTTGACAAGGAAGGATGTTATATTCGTTTGGATTGACCGCTGCCCACAAAGCTTTGAAGAGTTGAATAGATGGCTAACCACAGCCCCCTATTTTAGCTCTACCTGAGCCGACTAGGTCATATTTAGTATTCATATTTAGTGACACGTTGAAACACCCCGCTCCCCACAATTAATAATAAAGCCACTTCTATAAATTCTTGAAAGCTTGAGTGCTACTACTGAACCTAACTTTATTTTATTTTATTTTTTTATTTTGTTATGAAAGACACACCAAGTACAAAGCTTTTTTTTATAATAAATAGAGTCGTTGTAAGTAAAATACTAAAATAAAAAATGGGAGTGCATGGAAGCATTTATTAAAAATAATATATGCACCATAAAAATTATAACTTAACATTTCTATACATAATCTAGGGCCCTAGGCCACTACCACGCTTCCTTATACTAAGTCTTGTCTTGCAGCTCTACCTCCATAAATATTTTGACTTCAAGTGGTTTAAAGACATAAAATAAGCTAAAATAATTTGATGACTTAGTGAGAAGTTTATCATAATGTAAACATATTTAATATAAGATTTTTCATAAACTATTTCATGTTGAGCTTAAAATCATGACTGATAAAACTAATACTTATATTATGCATGATTGATTCATTTAAATTAGCTGACTTATTTGATTTATTTAAATGATCTGGCTGGCTAACACACTTAATCTTGTGTGCAAGCTTGTGCACTAACTTTCCCTACTACAACAAAGGAAGCTGACTGTGCAGTACTCTGGCATATTTTGGTGAACCACGCTTGAATTTGTGTCTTGCATGCCTATCCTGAAACTATATGAGCTTATCTTATAATTAATCTTATGAAAGCATACGTATCTTATGCAACGCAAGATGTATTAGATGCATAATATATGCATAACTATAATATACAGAATGGAACATTATGAATGACGTGCTTGCAAATATTAAGATATACGTGGTACGTTAACACAAACTTTGAAAGAGCTGGCTTTAATAATAATAATAATATATAACTAGATAACATATACTAATCCTAATTTATTTTCAAGCTAATTATCTTGTAGTGTTGCTTCCTAAAATTTTCAATATAAAATCGATCACAATGTTGGGTTGTGAGGTTTATGGTTTATGTTGGGTTTAGGAGAGGGTGACGACCAATTTGAGTTGGACTCGATTAAAGAATTTAACATGAAAATGACTTGTTGAGTTGTACCCTTGTAGGAATAGAATGTCGACAAGGTCGAATTCAAGTTTGACTTGGTCATGGTCATTTAACAAAAGAGTTTAAGTTTAAAAATATGATCTAGTAGTTCACTTACAATGACGATTTTAAATTAAAATAAATTTATAATGTCCAATCCTTAAATTCTAAAAGAAGTCAAACTCATTCAATATATAAAAAATGGGATTTAACCTAGTTACTAAGTCTAATTAAAACTCCGAAGCAAGCTCAATAATTTATTGCTCGTGGGCTTATCTAATATGGCACATTAAATATAATTTAGGTCCAATAAAAATTACCAATATTCTGATCTTAGAATTATTGGACCAGGTCATTGAACGCATTGAAGAATGACTTAGGTTGAAGAATGACTTAGGTTGAGTTCTAATGCAAGAATGTTAGGTGGTAGCATGTGCATATAAACAAATGAAGGATCATAATAAGAATTACCCCACCCATGACATGGAATTAGTTGCAGTACTGTTTGTTTTGAAGATATTATGACACTATATGTATGGAGAAGAGTGTGAGTCTTACACAGACCCAAGAGGTTGAATCACTTATTTACTCAGAAGAACCTTAACATGAGAAAGTAAAGATGGTTGAAGACCATAAGTGATAATTAGTACGAGATTAAGTATCACCCGAGCAAGGCTAGATTAATCGCTAATGCCCTACGTTGCAAGTCAAAGACCAGGAACAAAGGAGAAACCTCGAAAGTAGATTCATTATTGGAAGACATGAGATACCTATTGGTGAAATACAAGTCACCAAGAGAGGTTCTCACCACCCTACAACAATTAGGGATAAGTTGTTTCGAGGAATTGCAAAAGCAATAGAAGAATAATTGTAAGTTATTAGATATCTGACGAAAGATTGGCGTAGGTGTAGGACCTGCCCATTTTAGCTTGGGCGAGGACTGAATCTTCTTGTTCAAAAGGTGGATTGTTCAAAAGGTGGAAAGCAATCCAAACAACCTAGAAGTTATACAAGGGATACTAGCAGAAGCTCATTTCTCGCCATATGTCATTCATACAGGATGAATGAAAAGTACCGAGATCTTAGAAAAGGAACTTCTTGGAAGGAATGAAAAGGGCATCGCCCACTTCATAAAAAAAATGTGATACCTATAGAATGGTAAACTCGGAGCATCAACTACTAGTAGAAACTTACAACCTTACCCATTCACAAATGGAAATGGAAAAACATCACTATGAGTTTCTTAATTAGATTAGCCCAAACTCCTGTGGCTAAAGATGCAATATTTCTAGTAGTGGACCCGTTGACTAAGAGTACTCACTTCTTTCCAATCACTACAACAGACTCAATGAACAAAATCACCTAGTTGTATATAAGGGAAATGGTGAGGTTACATGCAGATCCCTCCGACTAGAGTATCAAATTGAAACCCTATATTTACATCTCACTTTAGGCTACAAAACACATCATTTTCATGTATTTTTAAATAATTACCTTTTGCATATGTTTAACGTCGCTGCAAATAATTAACTAGAGCAAAATTAGCATTTTACGACCAATATTATGGGCACCACAAAGAATTGGCAGCAAAAGTTACATTTTTTTTAGTTAATCTATATCGGGTAATGCTATTATGTCCATTCTATTTGCATCTATTTTTTACATTTTATATATTTAATTTTTTTTTTATCTAATTTAATGATTAAGAAAGTGATTATTAGTATATTAATATTTTTTTTATATTTCTTAAAATATTTTAAAATGATAAAAAAATGATGATAAAAAATAGAAAAAAATTAATTTGTTGTTTTTTTTTCATTTTTTTAATATTTTTTAATATTTTTAAAAAATATAAAAAAAAATATCAACACACTATCAATTTCTTAATTATTATGTAAAAAAAATTAAAAAATTAAAATACAAAAAGTATAAAAAAAAAATGTATCAAATAGAGTGGACATAATAACATTATCCTTATTATTATATATAAAAGCCAAATTGTAATAGATAACTTGGCAACCAACCCATAAATTTCGATCATCGAACCAGTAAAATTTTGCATAAAACTTCTCCTTTATTTTCTTCTCTTTTCACCGATTTTCGTTTCCCTTTTCGTGTTCATTCGTCGCATTTATTTATCTTTCTTTGAACCTTTTTGTTTCCTTTCCATCTCTACTCTCGAATCCATTTTAAGACCCACCTTGACGCGCTCCTTCTTCCTTAGTTACAAAAGCCCAATGACTCTCTGATCGCATCAGAAACACAAGTGCCAAAGCCAATAATCTTGGATCCTCCTCCATGACCGTTGCTGGACTATCAACGACAGCAATAATATGATACAAGACCCACGAAGTCGCGGCAGCAACGAGCGGTGCTACAGGGAAGCCCCTGTTTAAGCACGAAAATGCATGAATTTAATTAAAAACGGTGCATAATGAATAGAGCCCATGTCCAATCTTATTTTTCTTCTCCCATGTCTTTATATTTGCTCGTCGTTCTTGTGTGTCCTTCCGATTGGTTTTTTCCCCTCCAAGCGTCACCAACACCAAGACTTTTGGTTCATAATTTTCTTTCCCCCAAAACCCAACTTAGCAACAAGACGAAGACAAAACCGTTTTCAACCTATTTCGTGAATGCAAAACCAAATGCTCACCAATTTTCAGGTTTTTGCGTTATAGATACGATAATTTTAAGGTTTCATATCTCAATTTTAATAATTTTATACGGTTTCTTTTTAGGGTTTAGTTTTGAAATCCCGTTTTATCATTGCAATGGATGAATATATAGCTAAATGTTGAATTGAAAAGGTTGAGCCCGTTTCCACTGAGAAAATTTTCAATTAGTGTACATATTATTTTGTGTTGGAAAATGTCTTTTGTATGCGGAATTGTGGTCTGTGAAAGGAGACCATAGCTTTTTGACTAGGGTGTTTGGCTTCCACTGAATTTAGTGCAGAGCATTGTGAAAGCTCGACTTGATACTGCTAAGTGAGATAGATTTGTGATAGTTTTATAGACTTGACTCATGTTTAGTATAAATGAGGGGTGGGTTTTTTAAAAGAGGGTAAAAATGTAATTTTACATATTTAATTAGGTGTGCTGTGAATGACATTTCTCTCCAGAATTTTTCAAACAAAAACAAACCGAAGACACATGAGAGATTGGGAGAATCAAGTTGAGCAGCAACTGAAGAGAAAGCATCGGGAGGGAAGAAACTGCAAGAAGTCAAAAAAAAAAAAAAAAAAACCTAAACGGCATCACACAGGGACAATCAATTACTCAACAATGCTCCAGTGATTGCAGACGGAGCCTGCCTCTCTCTCCTCTGTGTGTGTGTGAACCGCGGTTGTGTCCTCCAAGAGTCCAAATGACTTTTGTGAAAGAAATCAAGGTCCTTAGCTGGTTTGGTCCGATCCGTGTGCTTTATGATCTTGGATTTTTGGATCCACATTTCTTTTTGCCCTTGGGATTATGAAGCTTTGTTCATTTAATTAAGCAATGATTTTGCTTTTCTGTCTTTTTTTTTTTTTCTTACAACATTAAATCGCCTTATAGACCTTCATAGTCAATCTGTTTATGTTTTTATTATGGACATTATTAGAGAATTCACGTTCGTCACACTCACATTCATATATGAGAGTGAATATAATGAGTGTAAATGTTCTCAATCTTTTTTATTTTATTATAGAAGATTTTGTTGACTATTAATTACCTCCATAGTTAATCTGATTATGTTTTTATTATAGAGTATTAAATTGCCTTTTTTTTGCACACAACATTAATTTTTTTTTCTTTAAAAAGACATACTAATTGTCTCTATTTTAAATTGGTTAAAATTAAAAAATTATATGTATAAAAATTTTAAATTATAAATTGATCATGAAATATTTTGTTAGTAAAATAGACTTTTTTTTATTTGCATGCTTTATTTTATATAATATTTTTTTTTAATCCATTTTAAGGTATTTCTATTTGAATAAATTATTATTAATTCTTAATTTTGAATAATTGTTACAATGATTATAGATTATATATGTCTAAATATTAATTTATAAAATCCAGCATATATAAATAACTGTCATGAGCATTATATTGCACAGGTTATAGGCCATTATAAATTAATGCTATATACAGTCTAAAAAATTAGACTATTTTACAATCCAAATAATAAACAAATAAAAAAGTCATCATTTTAAATTAAATAAAATTAATTACAATATTCTTATTTACAAGTTAAAGAATCAAAAAATTTTAAAAATCATTTTATTTACTTATAAAATGGGAACATTTTAATGAAAATTGCAGCGCAATCAACCAAATATGAATTACAAGAAAAATTATTCTTCATATATTTCTATTTTCATAATAAGACTACTACAGTAGTTATACTATACGCAATATTTCAAAAGATATAGTTAGGTGCTGGCCTGAGACATCTATGCGAAAAAGATCACGGACAAGAATGGGTATATGAATGACTTAATCTTAGGCACTACTACATATTCGAAATACATATGTTTTTGTGTACAATTTTTCATTTTATAAAAAATTAGGTCCTCTTAAAGTCTTAATAAGAATTATTTTTTATTAATTTTTAAAATGAGATTATTTTTATTAAAAAAAAACTTATATCAAATTTGAGAATTGTACAAATCATTTCTAATACGGAATGACATCTATTATTCCTTTTGGCCCTTTGGGTAAACGCATGCAGCATACACCGAATGTGGCATTCGCCATGATTTTTTTTTTTTTTTTTTTAAATAGATCTATTATCATTCAATTCATAAATTTAAAGTCTACATTGTGACTTATATAAGTCAACTAAAAATAATTGATCTTTCAAATTTCTAATTCTTTCGGACAAACATTAAGAGAAATTAATATTATTTCTAGAAAAGATATTTATTAAATTTCTCCTCCAACAAAACAGAAAACTACTAATACTTCTAATTCGCCTTGAATTTTAATTGCTCATTATAAATAGAAAACTTTTACACAACCATTCAACCTCCACACATTATTATTTTTTATTTAATTTTTTTAGTTAATATTTTTATTTTGAATTTGAATTTGTTCTTTTTAAACTAATTTAATTGTTTTATTCATTATTTATATATGAAATATTTTATTAGAATAAAATAAAATAAAGTATGGTGTGTGGAGGAATACTACATACAGCCGTGAAATTACAAGCGACGTACAATCTCTTTAAAAAAAAAGTAGAGTTCGCTATTAAAAAATTAATTTTTTTTTAATGTAAATTTCCTATATATCTACTTTTTCAAAATAATTATATACCATTTGTAAGTCTACAACTACATCTATTATTTATCTTATAAATATATAAAAAGAGAGAGAGACATTCACCTTAATTGCGTGAGAGTTGATCAGCGCAGTCGTCGGATAAAAAGGTTGAGAAATACCGAAGCATGGGATTTCAATAGTGTTTTCTTTTTATTTAATAATTAAGAAAATATTTTTTAATTAGTTTATTTTATTGCATTTGTTAGATTTATTCTATATTAAATATAATGTTATATAATTTTATTGCATGTGTGAGTTTATTTTTATATAATTTTTTATAATAAAGTATTTTTTTTATTAAAGATGTAAATTTATTTTAAAATGATATTAAAAAGTATTAAAAAATAAATGAAAAAAAAAAGTATTAATCGGCACCATCAACGTATAGCTGTAAAGCCACTCAAAAATATAATGTTTGTGTAAACTTCGAAGCCCGTACAGAAAATTAAGGGACGAAAAAAAGTCAAAAGCAGTATCAAACGTTTCCTACCCATCTGTCAGGTAACTCAGTTCATACCAAGTTGGACGGCTTTAAAATCCCCCAAGTAAACCAAACCTTCTGATCTCCTTTCTTGTTCTATCATTTCTTCATTTCTTTGTTTCTTTCTGGGACTGCTTGGTCTGCATGATATAGCAGAACCATATATATAACAAGGCAGGCATCAAAAAGGGAAAAGTGGATCGGAAACATGGGAAGAGGCCCCTTCCTTCCAATGAAGGGGAGGAGAAAGAGGAGGATCATATCTTCCCTATCTACTCGGCTCGATCACAACAAGATATGTCTGTTATGGTTTCGGCCTTGGCTCAAGTTATTAGTAACAGAGACCAAAACCCAGTTCAGGTGCATGGAAACCCATTAATCACATCTGAATCCAGCACAAAGGGACAGGATGATCATCAGTCTCAACCCACACTAGATCAGGGTATTTCACATTATTAATAAAGTTAAGATTTTATGAAATCTCTTTTTGATGATCTTTCTGTGTTGGAAAAATGGATGTGATGAATACTGGTGCATATATGTATTCAGGATTCTCCCAATATATGGATGTTGACTCACTGACTGAAAAATGGGTTAGGGTTTGAATATAAAGTTAATTTTTGTAACCCTATTTTCCTTCTAATTTTATCACTTCCTGTTATCATTTTCCATTAGTTAATTGTTCTCTTCACGAATTAACACATGGATCAATTGATGCAAGTTCTTTCCTCTTGGCTGTAAGAGGGTGCAAACATTAGCTAAATATATATACCTTTCTCATATTTATACTTTTCAGTAGGTGTACCTAAGTGCGCTGTTGAGGCTTAAGTGTTCGGCCAAAATCTTGAAATAGTCTAGCCATATGCGAATATTACTATATCCCGTATATTTTTCTGGACATAATCAGTTCGATCTCTCAGGTCTGAGTTTGATTTAGCTTTCCAACTTATGCTTAAAGTTTCTTTATTTTTATCAATAAAGATTTTGAGCAGCGAGGTTTTCAGTGATTCGTGGAAATAATTATTGTACTTAAATATCATGTATATGGTCCGAATATTTTTCTGGATTTTCACTTATTACAATTTACATAAATAAAACAAAAACAAGATCAAATTTTTTTTTGTAGGTAACGTGAGGACCAGACATTATAGAGGAGTAAGACAAAGACCATGGGGCAAATGGGCATCCGAAATTCGTGACCCAAAGAAGGCAGCCAGAGTTTGGCTCGGCACTTTCGACACAGCTGAGGCTGCAGCACTCGCTTACGATGAAGCAGCTCTCAGGTTCAAAGGAAGCAAAGCTAAGCTTAACTTCCCCGAAAGAGTTCAAGGGAGGAACGAAATAGGTTACCTTACAACTCTTCATCAAGACATGCATTTGGCGACTGAACAAGTACCGAACCCGATAGTTCATATGCATGCTTCTCGTCAATCTCTTTCTCAAGAAACATATCCCAATCTGTTTCAATATTCACAACTTCTTCAGAGTGGAGATAATAACTTCAATAATGCTGGTCTACCCTAGTCACTACGGGCCGGAAAGATTTGCTTCGCAGGCTTCATCGACTTCATCTTCGTCATCATCTTCCATACCATCTCAACAACTACGTCAACACCATGACCAGTTTCTAAGATTTGCAGCACGATTTGGAAGTTCTTCTTCTTCGAGTTCTGATCCTGATAATCATCATACGAACAGGAGACTTTAACACCAGGCCGAACTCAAGAGGTTAGTACAGAAAAGTTTGTTTAAGGATTAAGTTAAACCTAAGACAAATTAACTAGGGGCTATGTTATGTCTTTTCCCCCTATTTCTTTGATTTAAGTATTTCTTCTAAAACTATCAAGAAGTGACAGTTTCCATTTATATTCGCTCGATGATTTTAGTTTTTCATTACTAATGAGCAAGAAAAATAAGCGACTTATTTCCAGAGGTACTGCAGTATAGTAGTTACTTATAATTAGCATGAATTATCTAGATCTGATGTACGTATAGAACTACTACTCCCCCAGAAGGTGCGGTGTGGGGATATAATGCTATTAGTCTATTAGGGTCTTTCCAACTTAAAGAGTACTATAAATAATGATAATTACCATCACAGCATTACATGATTACGGAATAGGTAACGCAGAAAAGTACCAAACTTCGGAGCATGCAGCAGGGTTTCATTGTGATAACAAAGCTAATCCTCTCCAGAGATACATTCGTATGTACATACATGTAGCTAGCCCAATAAACGCGCGCGTATGGATGGTTGTGTTCGACTAAATTATATAGGAAAAGTATATATATACATAAATATGAAACAAGAAATACAGAGAGAGAGAGAGAGAGAGAGAGATCAGAAAGAGCTAGAGGTTCTTGTTTCGTGTGGAAAGCAAAGAATGAAAGCGTGGCCAAATTTATAATTCCTATTCCCGCCGCGGGGGGGTGGTTTGGGTTTCATGTGCATCATGAGTACATGGGATCCTAGGCCAGTTAAAATCAGACACCAGACACAGCTTATAAGGCAGGTGAGATCGAGGGTAGGATGCATGTAATCATGTTTATGATTTGTGATGCTCCAACTTTAGCAAATTACCTGGACATACTACTGGTATGGTGATTGGTGTGTAGGGAGAGAAAGCGTGAGAAAGAAGGCATGCGGCCGGCATGGTCCAGCATGGAAGCCAACATCTTTTATCTGAATGTATATTAACATGCCAATAGAATAATAACTTTTATATGATCATATTGCCAAGCTAGGTACATATAATCGTATGTATTCTGTGTGCATGGTATATATGGTATACTCTGGGTGCATGCATACCGACCTAGGTGCTTGCTTTCCATGTATAATTCAGAATCTGAAATAACCTTTTGGATCTCCATTTTTAGGCCGCGCGCGGCCGAAGGTAAAACTTGATATGTATGGAAATGTTTAGTCTACAGGCTGGTCGTGGAATTCGGCTGTCAATTATAATGGCAAAAACTAGGCTCAAAACAAACCAAAAACGGTATGACTATGTCTGTCTTCTCTAGCTCGTGACTCATGAGTTGCCAACCTACCGCGTTGAAATGTCATAATAAATAAAATCATGACAAATGCTTTTATCGCGGCCACTGACTTTTTTTTTTTTTGAAATAGGCAGTACTGATAAATCTTATGTTCTAAGAAATTATACATATATATCAGATCACCGATTTAAGTATTTGTTTTCGTCCTTAAACTATCAAGAAAATCTTTAATTACATTGCGCTCAAAATTATTAAAACTGCTGTATTGGAAACTCCACCTATAAAAAAAAAGTCATCAAATAGCAGTATTATCAAATTACTTTGTATTAAAAATAGAAAAAATGGTGATTTGTCAATATATATATATAATATATATACACACTGTATGTAAATTTTCATAATATACAATTTGGAGTATATATAAAACGTCTAGTTATAACTTGAGTGAATTAGTAAATTTTATAGAATTTTCATGATCAGTTTAAGAGTCTCTTGTTCTGATACTATATATTATATTACCACTTAATTCAAAAAATTTAAACACATAATAACAAATAAATTTTTATTATATATTTACGCACACACTAAAAAAATTGTTTATTTAGGATCATTTATTGGTCTCAAATAATCCATTTTAGTTGCTAATCTGTTTTAGTCGCTAATAAGTTTTTATAAATATTTTAGTCTCAAATATAAATTTTTATAATAATTTTTTTTAGTCACAAATAATCCATTGGTCTTAAATTTTTATTATATAAATTTATATAATAATCTATTTTAATCATTAATAATTTTTTTCATCGCAAACGTTTGATTACAAATACCCTTTTTTTTTTTGTAGTGACAAAAACGTATTTTGGCAAATTTCTTTTGATACAAGGAGATTTGTTTTCTGATCAGAGAAATTAAGCTATATATGCGGCCAGTATGCATACGACTGTTACAGGCGGCCATGTCCCAAGTTAATAATTAATGGCCACGGGGTCTATCCGCTGATCTAGAATGTAGATCAGCTATCGTAAGTACTACGATCATTTCCGTCTTAAACACCTTCGCCATTAATCCTTCCATTAATGCATTATCGATTTTCATTAATTAATCCATGGCGGAAAATCACGAAACTAAACTAAAGCAAAAATTGCACTAACATAAATTAATGACTAACTGGTTACTTTCCAGGCTTTCCTTGGTAATTTTCAGCGTGTGGCAACAAAAATAGAATTGTCCTTCACCAACGAAGTCGTACGTCTAGAGTAATAATTTTAACTAAGCATGCATGGAAGTTGATCCAAGCTATATATATTATCTACAGAATTAGCAAGATCCAAACCACTCATGGTCGATGTAGTGGCGATAACAACGAGAGAATTCTAGTTCTGAAACAACCGGGCTAAATTGTAAAAATATAATATTACTATTGAAAAACATTTACGTTAGACATCATTCATATATATAATCTAAGTTGTGAGATTTAAATGTTTAAATATATATTTTAAATTAAATTATATCATCATGTGAATATATAATGTGTGATGTAAATAATATCCAATATTTATTGACAATTTGATGCAGGGGATTTCAAGTCAGAAGATGTTGAGTTATCATATAGCACATTAATGGCGCTAAGATACATTGTGCTGGCAGCATCTGATCAATGCAAAGAGGACTGATAATCACGAATTTTTTCCAATTGGGACAATTTTAAATACGTTTCGATATTTTGACCATAACTTTAGTTATGAGTATCGGAATCGCGCATAACTAGACCCCAATTCGAAAATCTATTTTCGGCGTGCATGTCGTGACCACTAAATTTTCGCTCGGTGTACCTTTTTCGGGGTCAAAATCCTTTATTTTTCCTTCCAAATCTCCATTTTTAATTATTTGTTTTATTTTATGGTAATGTTTCATTTATCGTTTAACAAGTAATTCTGGATTCGATTTGGACTAAATTTTTGATAAATTAGTACTTCTTTTAATTTGTATTTTGATTTTAATATGATTATTGAGATTTTACTAATTTTGATAAACTTTTGATATAAATGATTTTCAGTTATATTGTTCGAGTTGTGAGTTGATTTTTGACATTTATTGATTTGATAATTTTGAATTAAACATAAGATATTTTCTCTATGTTTTGGGATAAATCTCTTATATTTTTTCTTATGACTAGTATATATTAAAACTAGTTTACAGAATAATAATCGTTATTGTATCGTGCGTGACAACTATAAAATGGCAGCATCACGCAGTAGGCAGCTTCATGATCAACGGCATGCATGCAGCACTGTCTGAATCTCTTTTCTTTAGTTTTCTATTTAATTACCATAGGACCATGACTACTTTGAAAATGATAGCAGGAGATATTGATGCAATCATGTGCCATGTTGATGGCACATACTACAAGAAAAAAGAATAAAAAAAATTATTATTAGATTTAAAATAATTATTTTTATTAAAAATAATTTTTTACAACATGATTTCATACTTTTTTTAGAATACATTTTTGATAAAATTTGGTATCCCAAAAAGCATTAGTTTCTTATAATGACACGAGTTAGCGAGTCCTCTAGAAACTTGGGAATGGAGAGAAGCCTAACAGATCTGGAATGGCTGCCATAATTACGCATTAGTCTCTAGCCAACATTGATAATTGCTTTATAATATAGGAACATCGAAGCCACGTAAGAGAAGCACAAATGCATGATTAATGCGTGATCCCGACTGGTATGCAAGTTGGTACACGGCAGATCAATTTTGCCTTAGAAAGCTGGGTCATTAGAAAATGGAAATAACGCGCAAGGAAGACGACATTTTGCATCTCTTTTCAGATTTAAAGTCGTTACATCGTCCGAAATGGGTTTTAGCTAACTAATTTTCGATTTCTAGATAAATATTCACACTTCAAAAAGATTTGTATATGGTTCATTGGTAATTGGTAAAGGCATTTTTCAACCGTGTGATAAATTGTTAATTATATATACATACACATTTATTATATATTTTCTTAAAATTTAACTTATTCTCGATCAGTTTGAGTTTGGAAAATAATATTTTATCAAATGATTATATCATTTTTGAAAGTTTTCCAATAAGCATCCTACCGATAGCTAGGCAATTGCTTATAAAGCCTAAAGGATTGAGATTTTCTCGAATTTTTGTCAATTTGAGGACTTCAAGAATAAAAGATATGGAAATATATATATATATATATATATACACACACTCCAATATTAGTTCTACTAAGTTCTTAAAGAAGTCTAATAAAAATAAATTTATAAATTAATATGTCTAAATATAATATGTACGATTTTTTTTAATAATAAAAATAATTTTACTTTTTAACACACTATAATAAATCATATAAATTTATAGATTTTATTCTTAGATCTATTTGTAAATCATTATTTGTATACTATCCAAATCATTTATAAATAACAAAATTTGTTTAGATTGAAAAATATCTCAAGTCATCCTATTTTATTTTATTATTATAATTTTTTATATTTTTATATAAAATATAATAAATAATTTAAATTTTTAAAAAACAATTATTTATTTTTTTAAATAATAAATAATATTTTTTTAATTTTTAATTTTTATTTAAAATTATCTCATATTATCTTCAAATATTATAACTCAAAATTCTGGATCGCGCCTATTAACCTTGGACACATGCGCGTAGACTTGTGGTAAAGAAGCCGAAAGAAAGACAAACCAGATTGGACGCTAGACGTACGCTCTGCGCCAAGCGTGGGACATGGTCGCATTAATAATTAGTACGACATTGTGGGCTACTTCGGCGCCTATTTCTTAGAATTCAATGCTTTTTTTGTTGGCTCCTGTCAAAGTTTGCGGCAAAGGTACCTGATCAACATCCGCCGCCTTGAATTTCACAAATCACATCCTGTCTGCACTCTTACGATCCCGATACTTTTTTTTTTTTTTTTTTGTTTCTATTGTTTTTCATAAAATATTAAATATGCATTTCATGAAGACATAAAAGCCTTAAGAATCATTATAAATTGTCTAATCAACATAGATAACAAGGTCATGTACTATTGCATTATCCTAGTCTTAAGAAGTTTCATCCACCAAATTTTTATCCTAGCCGCAGACGAAGTATGTCTTGCAAGGTCATGTACTATTGTATTATTGAACTGAGATGTGTGTTGAATTGAATTGATCATTAGTGAAAATATTGCTATAAATATTTAGATTGCATTTGAATATTGAAAAGCATTATGAATGTTTATAAATAATAATAAAAAAGTAATAATAAAATATTAAATAATAAAAAAAATAATGAATAATAATAAAAATAAATAAAAAGTAATAATAAAATAATAAATAATAGTAGAGAATGTTGAAAAATATTGAGAAAATTTTATCTTCCAAACCTACCATTAATCTCAATAATAACATTCCTCATAGTTGATAAACTCTCTCTTGTTATATTAATCCCCTCCACTACATGCAAACAATCACTTTCCACCAATAAATTTCTGATGCCAGTATTAAGAACAAGTTGCATACCTCTCAACATTGCCATGGCTTCAACATTCTCAAGCTCAAGAAATTCAGTTTCCACTCGATTACATGCCATGGTAATAGCCCCATTAGATTCATAGATGATGGCTCCAATACTTGTCTTATCACAGTCAAAAAACAATGCTCCATTAACATTGAGTTTGAACCAATTTTGAGGAGGTGGACTCCAAGAAATTATCCTCTATTTAGACAAGGCAGGGAGTTCCAAACCATTCTTAAGGAAAGTTTTTAAAGATCAAGCATGGTTTAGAACTTGAGTAGGTAGCAAATTGATATTATCATGGGTCAATTTATTTCTTTGATACCAAAAGGCCCATGCCATGAGAATCATATCTGCCAAAGCTTCCGAATTACCATTTGAAAAAATTTGCATAGCTATACCAAGGAAAGAGTGACCTGTTTCATACCATTGAATTTGTGGAAACCTCTGCAACCATATTTGAATTAGAGATGGGCAAGAGAACAAGGCATGATTAGTATTTTCCAATGGATAATCACATAAACAACAACCACTATCCACTGGAATCTTTTTCCTTTGGAGTGCAGTTCTTGTAGGTAAAATTTCTTTACATGCCCTCCACCCACAAACACATATCTTGTAAGAAATATTTAACTTCCATAGAGCTTTCCAAAATTTTCTACTTGAGTTCACATTAGATGCTTCACCACAAGTAGAAACCTGTAACCTTTGGAAAAATCTATAACCAGATTTGATAGAATAGTGCCCACTACTTTCTTGTTCCCACATCCATTTATCAGGAGAATTTGTGGCACTTGGGAGGATTTTCATAATCAGTTCCGCTATCTTTAGATTGAAGAGAGTCCTAACTCTCATAATATCCCACCAATGAGTGGAAGGATCCAGTAGAGAAGCTACATGATCATTAAAAGCAGTAGCTGGTCTAGTGATCCGAGAGTTTGCAGTAGTAGCATCATTGCATATTCCCTTAGACCAGCTATCTAAGGGTCCCTCAAAATGTGCACATCTCTTTCAATGCCTATATTCCATCTTCCCTCCTTCACTAGGAGGTTTTTGGCCTCCCAAATTCCCCGCCAAGCATATGAAGGAGATCTCCTAACAGTAACCTTGAAGGCTGAAGTAGAAGGAAAATATCTAGAGCTTAAGAAAGACTCTCTTGATTTTGTAATAGCCTACAGCTTTATTTAGCAAGCAATGTCCTGTTAAAAGTTTTCAAATTCTTAAAACCAAAACCACCATCCGTTTTAGGCATACACATCTTGGACCAACTAATCCAATGTATTTTCCTTTCATTATTTTTTTGGCCCCACCAAAATCATGTCATCATACTCTCCAACTACAAACATAGACTTTGGGGCAATTTGAAACAATTCATAGCATATGAAGGGATTGCTAAGGTCACTGCTTGGAGAAGAATTTCTTTTCCACCCTGAGAGAATAAATTGTCTTTCCAACTTTGTAATTTGAGCCATACTTTATGTTTAATCTCAGCTAAGGGCGTAAATGGTCTGGTCCGAAAAAAATGTGGACTGGTTTCATTCGGTCCAAAAAATTTCTCACCCTGGACCAGATCGAATTTTTATTTGGTCCATATCGATCTGGTCTAGTTCGGTCCAGGGGCACCTGATATGATTTAATAGATTAAATTTAATCTAAAATCTTGCAATGATGAAAAATAATTTTTAGCCTAAATTTAATTATTTTCAACCTTATTTATGTATTTATCACAGATTTAAGGCAAATAATATTAAAAAAAACTTACTCTTAAAATAATTGAGAAAAGAAACAATAATCTAAATAAAAAAGTAAAAATAAATATAAATTATAATTTTTATACTACAACTAGTCAACTACTATAAATTATAATTTGTTAATATTATAAGAGTATATATTATATATTAATATATTATACTACCGCTTTTAAACTATATTAATATTAATATTATAATTTATATACTATTATTTATATATACATATATACATATATATATATATATATAAATCATTTAGTCCAGTCCGGTCCAGGGGAGAAAATCCCATGGATCGGGATTGGACTGGAAATGTTCGGTCCATGCAAAAAATGGACCGGACCGGACCGAATTCCATGCGGTCCGGTTCGATCCACCGATCTGGTTTGGTCTTGTTAGATCTCTAATCTTAGCAAAGGCAGTCATCTTAGACCCTCCTATCATAAGTGGTATACCAAACTACTTCTCATATTGTTCAATTTGGAGAGACCCCCATTGATCCATGATGGCTTGTTCATAGAAAACTCAATATTTTTACTACAAAACACTGTTGTCTTCTCCTGAGTTGTTCTAATGCTTCCTCATATTGGTACAACACAGCAATCAATCTTTGGTTGGTCTCAACATTTGCTTCACAAAAAAATAGACTATCGTCCGTAAATAGTAGATGGTTGAGAGCTGGTGCACCCCTGCAGACTTTGATACCCAATAGAGATCTTGAGATAGCAGCATGCTTAAGTAAACTTGTCAAGCCTTCTGTACACAACAAAATAGATCAGGAGAGATAGGATCTCTTTGTCTTAAGCCCTTAGATGGGATTATGTGACCAGTAGGATAACCATTAATGTGCACTGAGAATGAGGCACTAGTAACACAAGCCATAATGAGATCAACCACTTTGTCATGAAACCCAAGCTTGAGCATGATAGCCTTAAGGAAAATCCATTCAACTTAATCGTAAGCTTTACTCATATCAAGTTTAATAGACATATACCCTTTCTTCCCTCTCTTTTTTCTTCTCAAAAAGTGGACAAATTTATAAGCAACAAGAATGTTGTTCGTAATTAATCTACCGGGGATGAAAGCAAATTGTGTTTCTGATATAATACCAAGCAGCACACACTTCATTCTATTTGCAATCACTTTAGATATTAGCTTATAAATTACATTACACAAGCTAATAGGTCTAAAGTCATTAACATAAGTGGGATATTTCTTCTTAGGAACCAAAGTAATGTAAGTGTGATTGAGAAAGGGAGGGAATTGACCAGTATTTAGAGCAGTCAACACAGCAGCAGTGACATTATTCCCAATTTCTGGCCAAAATTTATGAAAGAACAAATAAGGCATACCATCAGGGTCTGGTGCCTTCGTAGGGTGCATCTCCTTTACGGCTTGAACCACTTCTTCTATTCTATAGGGACATAATAACACTTCTTTCATCTCTTGAGTGACTTTAGGTTCAACTTTATCAAGAACAGGTGCCATATTCCTTGAACTTGCAGTAGAAAACAAAGAAGAGAAATGGTTGATGATAAGGTTATTACATGCATCTCCTTCTGTCCATCAGTCATCTGAATCTTTAAGCTTGGTAATGATGTTCTTGGTATGTCTTTGAAAGGCTTTAGCACGAAAAAGTCTTGTGTTTTGATCCCCCTCTGTTAACCAACTAGCCCGAGACCTTCTTTCCACATAATTTCCTCTCTACCAAGCCATTTCTGTCAAAGTTTTGAATATCGTATTGGTGAGTGTACCGGTCAAGGCATTGGAACGAAATATTTCGATACCGGTACCGTTTCGTGTACCGTTTTGGAATAGTCTATATATATAAAAAATTATATATATAAATACATATATAAATTATATTTTAAAAAAATAATCAATATATGAATACATTATATATATAAATACATATATGTAAATAATTCAGTTTGAACTGAGGTAAAAAAAAAAAAGCAAGAAATGAAAAAAAAAAAAAAGAGATTCAACATCCGATATGGCCGGTACAGGTCGGTATTTGAGCCAATACGGTACAGGCAGTGTACTTATACTGCCCACCTAATCGGTACGGTATGTATCGAACATACTGTCGGTACGGTACAATACCAAAAACTATGATTTATGTACCTCTTCATTTGTTTTTAGGAGTTCCTCTTGGTTGTAATGTTACGGATCCCTTTGTTGAAGACTTTGTAATTTCTGTCTAGCTTCTTGCAGGTTAGTGTTTACTCTTCCAAATTTCTCCTTATTCCACAAAATTAGACTAGAGGCACACCTGGAAATACTTGACATTACTACCGTCAAACCTGTGTGATTTCCTTGCATATGCCAAGAGTGCTTGACTATATCACACTCAGATTCTCCAAACCATATGACCTTAAACCTAAAAGGTTTAGGCCTTCTCAATTGGATAGGGGGTCCCAAAGCATCCAACCATAAAGGCAGGTGGTCAGAGTAAGCACAACTACTATGGGAGACTTGAGCCCTATTAAACATTGCACACCAAGCAGAGTTTCCTAAGAACCTGTCCTGTCTCTCAAAGACAAAAGCATTAGAGATTCTCTTATTACACTTGGTATACTTTGGTCCTTGATAACCAAGGTCCTTTAATGAACAAGCTGCAATAGTCTCTCTAAAAGCATGCATCTGAGCTTTAGGCCTGGCATTTCCTCCCCATTTCTCTTCCTGAGTAAGCACTTCCTGACATGTTTGGCCTCGGGATGTCCATATATTCCAGTAATATACCACTTTGTAGAGCCATCTTGCTCACAAACTTCAATATGGGAAGAAGAGTAACTCATTATCTCTAAGCGAATATCTTGTTTCCACAACAGTGCTAATCCTCTACTACGACCACGTGCGTTCACCGTCAAACAATTTGCAAACTTCAGTTTCACACAGATGAATTCCATCTTTGCAACTCTAAGTTTTGTCTCTTGAAGAAACAAAATAGTAGGATATTCTCTTCTAATCAAGTCAGAAAGAGTTCAAATACCACGAGAGTTCCCAAGCCCTCGTGTATTCTAGCTTAGTAACTTCATTTGTATCGGTGGGGCTGCACCACAGCCACCATCAAATCAAGAAGGTGAGAAGTTTCATCCTTAAAAGCAAGTTCTCTTTAGACTTCAATCTCTCGAAATTTCTCACAATCTCCTTAGTTGTTACAAGCTCTGTTGATCTCTTGCCTCCAGCCTTATTAGTAGCACTTCCACAGCAATACTTAGCATTTTGCCCTGCTCCATCAACCAAACTAGTCACAGGGACATTTATCAAACAGTCTATGCGCATGGGAGAAAACTTGACCATTTGCATTTGTTCTACAGAGTCTGATTCCATGTTACTACTACTAGAATTTCCATCATCCTGTTGGATAGGGTTCTGTGTAGAGTAGTTCTTAACATTCTGGTCATTAAACCTTGTAGAAGAAGACCCATCTGAACTAGAAATATTCCCAGCACGTAACCAAGGCCCATACGGAAAATCAAAGACTTTCACTTCAGTCATGGACTCAACCCATAGAAAACATTCTTGATGGCTATGACCCATAAGACCACACATATAACAAAAGGTTGGCAAATGTTCATAACAGAACTTTACCCAAATCAGGTTAAAGTCTCCAACACAAACTTTCTTCCCCCTCATTAAGGGCTTAGTGACATTCAAAGCAACACGAATCCGCAAAAATTCACCACTAACCATAGCATCTAGGTCCATATCAGTTTCCACAAAATCTCCCAACGCATTTCCAATTAAACCCCCAATCTTTGAATTTCGGATCCAAAAGGGGATATTGAACACACGCACCCAGAACAGAGCCTTAGGTAGTTGTACCTGATGAGATTGCTTCAACCCCTCAACGTCACAAGTCAGGATAAGTTGTTTATCAAATTTCCATGGGCCATCTCTTTGCACTTTTTCTTTATCTTTGAGATTTGAAAATTCTGCAAGGAACAAGTTTGGCTCCAAATCTCGTATCTTGACATCATGGACTGGCTTCCAGACCTTCATCATGGTGGATTTAAGGGCTTCTTTGTTGAAATGCTTGGCAGTAAGCAACTTGAAGAGAAGACATTGGGCACCCCGAGCTATCACATCCTCTAGAGTGGGTTGTTCCACCAAAATCGCAGAACTTTCCTGTTCAATAAGGGAAAGTCAGGCACACATACTTTTAAGGCTTGGATCCATGTTGCTAACAGCATGCACCAGGGGATTAAGGATTGATTACAACAAGCAGAAGGGGATAATCGACCTCTACAAATGGGAAACTCAAGAGAATAGAAAGGAGCCGAGTATTAGCAGTTAGAGAGATCTCCGAAATTGCTGGAGCAGGGATACTTATTTTTGGATAATTAATTATTATTATTATTTTTGTTTATGGGTAGTGCCTTTCAATTTGTTAATTTGTATTTTTTTTATTCTTTTATTTTTTATAAATATTTATAAATATTTTTAAAAAATAGAAAAATTACACTAATAATTAATTCTTTAACTATTAAACAATACAAATTAAAAAAACTAAAAAAATTATTAGATAACTCTACAAATACCACGATTAGTCCAATACTTGCATTTTTCCCCTTTTTATGAAATTTTCTTATTTACCTTAAATATTCTTTTAGAATAAATTCACAACTGTATTAAAAACATTCTTAATCATTAAATAAATAGAAGAAACCTGTCGAAACCATTATTAGAAGGATAATAATACACCTACAACTATTTTATAAGTAATTTACAATTCATTTTAAATCAACAAATGGAATTGTGACACCTCATTAAAAGATAATTTCAGTTTTACTTAACTACCATTCACTTAAAGTATAATAGTAATTTTTTTTTTCTAAACAAATTTTTCATTGTATTAGATAAATTAATGGAATACAAAATATAAATTTCAATAGGATGTGAGTTCCCTACAATCTCTCCAAAAATTCACACACAATGCAATACAAGAAAATAAAAATAAAATGGATGACCGAAAGCAAATGAGTGGCTCCCACCCATTTTTCAAAAGGGAAAATTGCTAAGTGATGATTTTAAGATAAGGGCAGTGCTTGATGCAAGCCTGCTTGCACGCACACACCCAAATGTGAACAGTATTTTTACTATTCACGTAAACAGTAAAAATACTGTTCACATTTGGATGTGTGCGTGCAAGTAGACTTGCATCAAGATTTATTGTTAAGATAATCTACTGAACAGACTATTAGGCTACGACTGGAAGTCACAGAGGGGTGTGTGTTGCACCTTATTGGTTTAGACTGACTGTGAAGAACATCCATGTCCACATTCACTCGATCCTTGGTTATGAAAGATGGAACATCCGAGAACTAAGATGAATCGTCGGTGGGGGGACACCATTGGAGGTGATGATGCGTGCAGGACACACACCACACCTAGAGGAGAGTGGATGGTCGGAACATGGAGATTCAATGCCACTAATCCCGACAGTGTCGTGCGTGGCACCTAGAAACTTTCATAGACGCAGTAGTGGATGAAACTCGCGCACAACATAAGTTGCGCATGAGGCAAACGCGTCGCTCGAATGGAGAGTTTTCTTCTTTCGCCTTGAAGATCAGCGCCTAGGGAGGTTGTGGCGGGGCGCGCGTCGAATCTAGCTTGCCAAAAGACAGCAGATCAGCTAGTTTCAAAGCTAACAAAAAAATGGAAAGAAAATTGGCCTAAGCGACGACTGGCAAGGGAGGGAGGGGGGTTGGAGCTAGGAGTGGTAATATGTGACACGACACATTAATATGAAACGAACACGACATGAAAAAAATGGGTTAATGTTTAGCCTTAACAGATTTCAGGTCAAATCGTGTCAACCCGTTAAGACACGATTTGATAACGGGTCAAACCCGTTATGATCCGTTAAAATCTATTAAGACACGTTAAGAAGTTTAAATTTACTGTTATACCCTTGACCTAAATTTAAAAAAATCATAATTTATGTTGAACCCAAGGTTTCAAGCTTCGTGTAATTATAAATCTACACATGGATTTTGATGATAACAAATGAATTCAAAGAATAAAGGAGTCTCAAGCTCAAGTTGTCTACACAATAGAATCAAGCACATCAAGGAACCAAGCATGAGCAACAAGGGAACAAGTTCACATTAAATCATAGAGTAATGTTGTAAATCTCTTAAAAATTTGAAATTAGGATTAAGGCTCAAAATTAATATTTTATCATAAAACATTAAAATACATTTTCCACATGTGCATGAATATTTTGAAAATTAAATTTGAAAATTTTGAAAGATGATTGATTTCCATTTTTCACATGTGCATGACATGATTAAAGGTTGAATTTTGAAAATATTAAGATGATTGATTGTCATCTTTCACATGTGCATGTTTTATTTGAATATTTTCAAAAGTGATGGATACTTTTCTTGACTTATGCAAAAGGTAGATGTCTTTGTTTGAAAATTTTGAAAAGTAAAGTGTGCTCCTTTTGTCATATGCAAAAAGTAAAAAATTAGGTTTGAAATTTTTGAAAAGTAAAGTGTGCTCCTTTTGTCACATGCAAAAAGTAAAAAAAATTAGGTTTGAAATTTTTGAAAAGTGAATGATGATGTCTTTGATATGGGAATCTTTTCAAATTTAAAATTGAAGACTCATTTGCCTATAAATAGCTCACTTGAGTTTTGCAAAAATCACAACAAGAGCTTACACATCTATTGCTAAGTTTTGCATAATTCCTTCAAAGCTTTCATTCTCTCTTTTCTAAAGTTTTGAGCCTTAATTCTTGTTCTTGTTGAGAGAGATATAGGTTGTGCTGTATTGTTTCTATCTCACTCGTTGAGGAGTGTACTTTGATAGTCTACCTACTATCAACTCTTGTATTTGTAAGAGGGTGCGTATAACCCTTGTGTGTGTAGAAGGTGTTCTACACGGGGAATAGTTAAATCATCAAGTGTGAGGTGATTGGAAGTGTAGAGGGTGTTCTACACGGATTCTTTGGAGCGGTGCTGCTCAAAAGTGTAATAGGTTTCTATCTCCACCTAAAGGAGATTGACTAGTGAATTCGAGATCCTCAAGGGGTAGCTTGAGGCGAGGACGTAGGCAGTGGGGCTGAACCTCGTAAAAATACTGAGTTTGCTTTCTCTTACCCTACTCTTTACATTTCTTACTGCTTTACATTCTGTTTATCTTTTATATTGTGTATTTGATTAATAAGTGTTAATTTTTATAATATAACCCAATTCACCCCCCCTCTTGTGTTAGTCATCTGGGCAACAATTGGTATCAGAGCTAGTTGACCTGTACTGTTCATACAGGCAGATCACTCATGGGAACTCTCGCTTGTGACTGTGTCACCGAAGTAAGACTCTCCGACCATGGGTGACGGTGCACCGGTAGAGACGGTGGCCGGCTAGTCTGGTAGGTACAGTTGTTAGGTGACATAGGTGCGGCCTATGATCAGTAACAATTGGTATCAGAGCTAGAGCTCTATTATAAGATTAACTATCTTTTGAGTTAAGATCTTATGGCTAACATTGCAGCTTCATTTGGTGAAGGTCAATCTAGCAGTCGGCCTCCACTCTTTTGCGGAGACAATTACTCATTCTGGAAAGTTAGAATGAGAATATTCCTTCAGGCTCAAGGTCGAGAAATCTGGAAATGCATTGTAAATGGACCTTATATTCCAACAAAAGTGGTTGATGGAGTAAAGGTCAAAAAGGAAGAAGAAGAATTTGATCGTGAAGACGATAGACTTTATACTTTGAATTTAACTGCTATGAATTTATTATATAATGCTCTCAATGGTAATGAATTTAATAGTGTAATGACTTGCGCTACAGCAAAGGAAATTTGGGATAACTTGGAAGTTACTTATGAAGGAACTTCTCAAGTCAAGGAATCAAAAATTTATATCCTTACTCATGAATATGAAATGTTTAAGATGAATGATGATGAATCTATTTCTAGTATGCACACTCGTTTTACTAATATCATAAACAGCTTGACAGCTCTTGGCAAAGTTTATTCCAAAGTGGAGATAGTAAGAAAAATTCTCAACTCTCTACCAAAACGTTGGGAATCAAAAGTGACAGCGATTCTTGAAGCTAGAGATCTCAAGAAGCTCGAAGTGAATGAACTCATCGGGTCACTTATCACCCATGAGTACACATTGAAAAGAGGAGAAGAAGAAGGAAAGCAAAAGAAGAGCTTGGCACTCAAAGCCGTTCCTCATGAAAGTGAAAGTGAAGAAGATGAAGAAAGCGATGACGAAGAGATTGCAATGATCACAAGAAGATTTAAGAGATTCTTGAAAAATAAAGCTCTTCCAAGGAAACATTTCAAAAAATCTTCCAACAAAGATACAGGTAAAAATGATTCATTAATTTGTTATAAATGTAAAAAGCCAGGACATATCAAGGCAGATTGTCCCCTGCTAAAGAAAGATCGAAACAAAGGCCAAAAAGCAATGAAAGCTACATGGGATGATGATTCAAGTAGCTCAGATAGTGAAGCAAGCAATGGAGAATCAGCAAATCTTTGTCTTATGGCTAAAGATGACATTGAGGTAACAAATCTTGATAATATTGAATATCCTTCATATGAAGAATTGCAAAATATTTTAGAAGAGGTATATGAGGAATTTGAAAAATTGGGTATCAAGTATACTGCTTTGAAAAAGAAAAATTCTTCTTTAACAAACGAAATTGATATTTTAAGAAAAGAAGGTATTGTTTTGAAAGATGAAAATCTTGAGTTGAAGAAAAAGAAAACTGATTTAGAAAATATTGTTGAAAACTTTACAAATGGAAAAAGAAATTTTGAAAAACTTCTTGGTAGTCAAAGATGTGTTTTTGACAAGGCAGGCTTGGGATATATGCCAAAACAAAAATACAAATCTTATAAAAACTTTTTTGATAATCCTTCTACATCAAAATCCAATATTCAAAATTCTTTTCATAAAAATAATTTTGTTAAAAAAGGATACTATTATAATCACTCAAGTTATTCATATATGTCACATGCTATTTGCAATTTTTGTAATAGAAATGGTCATAATTATCTTGCTTGTCCTATTAGAAAGAAACATACAATGACTATAAGGGCCATATGGGTACCTAAAAATCTTATTTCTTCTAATACTAATAAATAAAGGACCCAAAGAACTTGGGTACCAAGAAAAATCATTTTAATTGTTTTTATAGGTGTGCATGAAGTCCTCCACAAACAAAAATAAATAGTTTTTAGATAGTGGATGTTCAAGACACATGACGGGAGATAAGACTAAGTTCTTTGATCTTAGATCTAAAGAAGAAGGACACGTGACATTTGGAGACAACTCAAAAGGGAAAATCGTGGGAATAGGTAAAATTGGTAATGAGTCTTCTCTCATAATTGAAAATGTTCTACTTGTTGAAGGTCTAAAACATAATCTTTTGAGCATAAGTCAATTATGTGATAAAGGATTTACAGTTACTTTCAAAATGGATAAGTGCATTATTTTGAATGATCATGATTGTAATATTTGTTTTATTGCTTTAAGAAGCAACAATGTTTATACAATTGATTTTGAAGAAATTACCTCACAAGATGTTATTTGTTTTTCAGCTCAAAATAAAACTAATTGGTTATGGCATAGAAGACTAGGTCATGCCAACATGGAACTTATTTCCAAACTTTCAAAAAATGATCTTGTGAGAGGTTTACCAAAGGCAAATTTTCTTAAAGACAAAATTTGTGATGCATGCCAATTTGGTAAACAAACAAAAACTTCTTTTAAAACCAAGAAACATATTTCTACTACTAGACCACTACAATTGATACACATGGATCTTTTTGGACCAAATAGAGTTGCAAGTTTAGGAGGAAAATATTATGCATTTGTTATTGTTGATGATTTCTCTAGATATACTTGGGTCATCTTTCTTGCTCATAAAGATGAGGCACATAATGCCTTTACCAAGTTATGCAAGAGAATTCAAAATGAAAAGGGTTATACTATTTCAAGTATCCGAAGTGATAGGGGAAAAGAATTTGTTAATAAAAATATTGAAACATTTTGTGATGAAAATGGTTTTATGCATAATTTTTCTGCTCCTCGAACTCCTCAACAAAATGGGGTAGTAGAGAGGAAAAATAGATCTCTTCAAGAGATGGCAAGAACAATGCTCAATGAGAACAACTTGCCTAGTTATTTTTGGGCTGAAGCGGTAAGTACTGCATGTTATGTTATAAATAGAGTTATGCTAAGGTCCAAATTAGATAAAACCCCCTATGAGCTTTGGAATGAGAAAAAGCCCAACATTGGTTACTTTCATGTATTTGGATGCAAATGTTTTATTTTAAATGACAGGGATAATTTAGGCAAGTTTGATGCAAAATCCGATGAAGGTATCTTTCTCGTGTATTCTATTAATAGTAAAGCTTATAGAGTATTTAATAAAAAGACTTTGACTGTACAAGAATCTATGCATGTAGTATTTGATGAATCTAATTCTCTACTCTCCAAGAAATCCATTGATGAAGAAACAGGAGGTATAAATAATACGGAAAGTCTCAACAAAGAGAACACAATAGAGGAAGTCCAACATGGAGACATCAGGAAAGATCATCAAAATTTAATACAAGATGCAACCAAACAGTGGAAATTTGTGAAAGATCATCCAGTGGAACAAATTCTGGGAGAACCTTCACGAGGTATAAGCACTCGATCATCTCTTAGAAATATTTGCAATCATACTGCTTTTCTATCTCAGATTGAACCTAAAAATATTGATGAAGCACTTCTTGATGAATCTTGGATTCTAGCTATGCAAGAAGAGCTTAATCAATTTGAAAGAAATAATGTTTGGACACTTGTTCCTAGACCCAAAAATCATACTATTATTGGAACAAAATGGGTTTTTAGAAACAAGAAAGATGAGTCCGGAGTCATTACTAGAAATAAGGCTCGACTTGTGGCCCAAGGTTTCAATCAAGAAGAAGGAATCGATTATGATGAGACATATGCACCAGTCGCAAGATTAGAAGCTATTCGAATGTTACTTGCGTATGCTTGTTATAAAGATTTCAAACTTTTTCAAATGGATGTTAAAAGTGCTTTCTTAAACGGTTTTATAAATGAAGAGGTATATGTTGAGCAACCTCCAGGTTTTGAAAATCATATTTCTCCAAATCATGTTTTCAAACTCACAAAAGCACTATATGGACTCAAACAAGCTCCTAGAGCGTGGTACGAGAGACTCAGTGGTTTCTTAATTGAAAAAGGCTTTTCAAGAGGAAAAATTGATACAACTCTTTTAATTAAATACGAAAATGATGATATTCTTTTGATTCAGATTTATGTTGATGATATAATATTCGGTGCTACTAATGAAAATATGTGCCAAGTTTTTGCTAAGACTATGCAGGAAGAATTTGAAATGAGCATGATGGGAGAGCTTACATTCTTTCTCGGATTGCAAATTAAGCAAGCAAAAAGTGGGACATTCATCAATCAATCAAAATATATTAAGGAATTGCTGAAGAAGTTTGGGATGGAAGGTGCTAAAGAAACTGGAACACCAATGAGCCCATCCACTAAACTTGATAAAGATGAATCCGGTAAACCAGTTGACTCGAAGGTATATCGAGGTATGATTGGTAGCTTATTATATTTGACAGCCAGTAGACCAGATATTATGTTTAGTGTGTGCTTATGTGCACGCTTTCAATCATCTCCAAAAGAATCACATTTAATTGCAGTTAAGCGTATTCTTAGATATCTTAGTGGTACAATTAACTTAGGGTTATGGTACCCTAAGCACACATCTTTCGATCTAATCAGCTACACAGATGCAGATTATGCTGGCTGTAAAATAGATCGAAAAAGTACTAGTGGAGCATGTCACTTCTTAGGTCATGCACTAGTTTCTTGGTTTAGTAAAAAACAAAATTCTGTTGCACTATCTACTGCTGAGGCAGAATATGTTGCTGCGGGTAGTTGTTGTGCTCAAGTTCTTTACATGAAGCAACAACTTGAGGATTTTAAACTTATGTACAATCATATTCCAATCAAATGTGATAATACAAGTGCTATAAATCTTTCAAAGAATCCAATACAACATTCTCGAACCAAACATATTGAAATAAGATATCATTTTCTTCGAAATCATGTGCAGAAAGGCGATATAGTACTAGAATTCACAAACACACACGATCAGTTAGCAGATATATTCACAAAACCTTTACCAAAAGATAGATTATGTATGATTAGAAGAGATATAGGTATGATGCATGCTACGAATATCTCTTAAAAGATAGATCAGAGTTCATAAAAATAGAGAGATTTTTTTAAATACTTTTACATAAACTTGAGGTTCTTAGCCTCATGTTTGAGACGCTCATTCTCTTCATACAATATCATGTCCTCCCTATCCATGGGAACTGGCAAGCGGAATGAAGAATCCAATAGAGATTTCAACCGTTTATTCTTCTGTCGAACGATTCCTTCCCTTATGTGAGACTCTTGAACAATTCGTTGAAGTACAACAATTTGTTCTTTAAGCTTTTCAACCTCTTGGTTTTTGACTTGTAGCCGCTGGGAAAAAGCAACAATAGAGGATGAGTAGCGAGTCCCGAGACTCACCAAGTCGTAGATAGCATCGGAGTCTGACTTATTAGCCAAACTATTATTCTCTTGCTGCAACATAGCGCCAATGGTAGTTGCAGAAAGGACATGAGATTGAGGTGTAGAACACCTCATGGATGGATCTAGAGGAATGTTAGAAGAATGAGCCATTGAGAAAAGAATTGAAAACTTAAAGCGAGAATGTTAAAAGAATGCAGATGAGTTATAGAGATGAGAATAAGATTTAATGCAAATCGGATGAGCTTTAAAACTGATTTTATAGAGATTGCATAAAGAACAAGACAAACTATTGTCTCTTCAAATCTTATTTAGTCAAAAGAAATACAAGATTTGCTGGACACACATTGTCAAAAGTTTTCTTACTAGAAAAACGGTTCTCTGCTCCTATCATGGCATTGACGGCCTCAGGAGAGAAGATTGATGGTTGATGCGTCAAGGGTTCCTGATTCAAGTCTGGAACATTAGTGGAAGAGAATTGTTCGGCCATTCTATCGTTATGGAAAAACAGAACTCAGGTCAAGAAGCGATTTTTTTTGTATCCGATAGGTGAAAATGATCATTTTTTTTATAGAAACTCAGAGCCTTCAATCCCGTTTGTCAACAACATCAGGCGATTGTTTAAATCTTCAGCCGCACTAAATTCATAGAGTTAGGCCTCGAAGCTTTGCAGCACTTGTCGGGTCACGGACGGCTCCCTACAAGGTCAACAACATCAGGCGATTGTTTGAATCTTTAGCCGCACTAAATTCATAGAGTTAGGCCTCGAAACTTTGCAGCACTTGTCGGGTCACGGACGACTTTTTTTTTTCTACAGTGTCTATTAACGCACCGTTTATTCAGTCTATTTACTTGCTGCCGATCCTTTTTAATGATGCCAAAAGGGGGAGAAATTTTAGACTAGAACATTAACATTGTTTAATTTGCTAAACTTGTTATATATGCTTGGAATTATATTTATATTTTTGCTTGAAAAACTAACGCACATTCTCAGGAGGAGCTTAAGTATTAATACAGGCTTTAGGTTCTATCAAGTATTTGTCATCATCAAAAAGGGGGAGATTGTTGAACCCAAGGTTTCAAGCTTCGTGTAATTATAAATCTACACATGGATTTTGATGATAACAAATGAATTCAAAGAATAAAGGAGTCTCAAGCTCAAGGTGTCTACACAATAGAATCAAGCACATCAAGGAACCAAGCATGAGCAACAAGGGAACAAGTTCACATTAAATCATAGAGTAATGTTGTAAATCTCTTAAAAATTTGAAATTAGGATTAAGGCTCAAAATTAATATTTTATCATAAAACATTAAAATACATTTTCCACATGTGCATGAATATTTTGAAAATTAAATTTGAAAATTTTGAAAGATGATTGATTTCCATTTTTCACATGTGCATGACATGATTAAAGGTTTGAATTTTGAAAATATTAAGATGATTGATTGTCATCTTTCACATGTGCATGTTTTATTTGAATATTTTCAAAAGTGATGGATACTTTTCTTGACTTATGCAAAAGGTAGATGTCTTTGTTTGAAAATTTTGAAAAGTAAAGTGTGCTCCTTTTGTCATATGCAAAAAGTAAAAAATTAGGTTTGAAATTTTTGAAAAGTAAAGTGTGCTCCTTTTGTCACATGCAAAAAGTTAAAAAAATTAGGTTTGAAATTTTTGAAAAGTGAATGATGATGTCTTTGATATGGGAATCTTTTCAAATTTAAAATTGAAGACTCATTTGCCTATAAATAGCTCACTTGAGTTTTGTAAAAATCACAACAAGAGCTTACACATCTATTGCTAAGTTTTGCATAATTCATTCAAAGCTCTCATTCTCTCTTTTCTAAAGTTTTGAGCCTTAATTCTTGTTCTTGTTGAGAGAGATATAGGTTGTGCTGTATTGTTTCTATCTCACTCGTTGAGGAGTGTACTTTGATAGTCTACCCACTATCAACTCTTGTATTTGTAAGAGGGTGCGTATAACCCTTGTGTGTGTAGAAGGTGTTCTACACGGGGAATAGTTAAATCATCAAGTGTGAGGTGATTGGAAGTGTAGAGGGTCTTCTACACGGATTCTTTGGAGTGGTGCTGCTCAAAAGTGTAATAGGTTTCTATCTCCACCTAAAGGAGATTGACTAGTGAATTCGAGATCCTCAAGGGGTAGCTTGAGGCGAGGACGTAGGCAGTGGGGCTGAACCTCGTAAAAATACTGAGTTTGCTTTCTCTTACCCTACTCTTTACATTTCTTACTGCTTTACATTCTGTTTATCTTTTATATTGTGTATTTGATTAATAAGTGTTAATTTTTATAATATAACCCAATTCACCCCCCCTCTTGTGTTAGTCATCTGGGCAACAATTTAAAATTAGATTTATACTCTTATTAGCTATCCCATTTAAGTATTTATTAAAAAGTCTTTAACGAGTTAACCCATTGTTATTTAATATGTTTAGGTTATAAATTTAATATTTTACAATGTGTAGATCATATTTGTGTGTTTATCATATTTTATAGTATATTACTTATTGAATTATAATTTTAAGATTTTAATTTGTAATTAATTTTTTTATGTTTTATAACTATTATTTAAGTTTTAATATTTGTATAAAATCAATTAATTTAAACTTAAACGGGTCACTAACGGGTTTGTAGATTGAAATGGGTCACGTTGTGTTGTGTTGTGTCGTGTCATATAATGTCAAGAGTCTTAACGAGTCTTAACGGGTCGTGTCGTGTCAACCCATTATCTTAACGGATCGTGTTAGGGTTGAAGTTTTTTACACGAAATCCTTAACGGGTCGTGTTCGTGTTGACTCTTTAAGTATTATGTACACGTCCTAAAATTACACGAACACGATCCGTTAACACGTTTTGATATCCTTAGTTGGAGCCCACGACGAACAGAGATGAACCTGGAGAAGTCGATAAAGTTTAGAGAAAAAGGGGAGAAAGATGAGAGAATTAAGTAGAGTAGTAAATTAAATGTAGAATAATTTTCCTTAGAATCCACTGTCGGGACCATATAGCATTTTCCTTTATTATTTTATATCTTTCAAGAAAAACGATACCTCCGTTACTTCGTATATCTTGGGTTGAGATACCTTAAAATTGCCACCACCCGGGGTGGGCATCCATTTTTTCTTTTGTTCTCTTTACAAGCAATTTGAAAAAGAAAATGCATGCACTAATTGTGATAGGTTAGTTAGGAAATAATGCTCTGAATTCTCATAATTCTTTTGTTAAAAAGAAAAAATTTGATTTTTTAATTTCCTAATATTAGTCTTCAAGTTTTCTGAACTTTACTGTGAAGCCGTCCATCTAATTTTGTAGAACATCCTTCCGTGTGCGAGAAGGGGTTGATGGAAAGAATAGTGGAATTCCACATTAGCCCAATACAAAACGAGTAGGGCTATTATGCCTGTTTAACTTACTGGGCCGTATGTCCCTTAATGTAATTTGTACTTTTTTATTTCAAAATTTTTAAAATATGTTTACATATATTTTTTTAAATCAATACATAGTCACTATCCTGAACATTAAGCAAATAAAAAATTAAAAAGAATTAAATATATAAGCGATCAAAATAAGAAGACAAAGTAAAGCGACAAAATAACGTTACTCGCTCATACAAAACCCACCTCAACCAAAAAGCTCAGACCCATCTCATCAATATTAGAATTTGGGTAGCCTCTGTGATACCCAAATTGTAATATTTGGTGTGGGCAAGCAAGCAAAAAAAATTTAACAAAAATAGATCTTAGAAGATAGAGAAATGATATTTACATTTATAAAATGTAGTATATTACTTTTTTTTTTTAAATAAGTAAATATGAGATTTATATGAAAAAAATTAAATTGTAATGGGGGACCACATTTTTTTAGAGTTGAACAAAAATTCGAAAATCCAACTCTACTCCAACTCCGACAAAACGAAGTCAAAGTCAATTTTTTTTTTCAACGTTTTAGTCGGAATCAGAGGTGTCGCTGGATTGACTCTGATCCGACTCCGATATTATGCATATGAGCCTATAATCTGCCCAATAGGTGGATTGCTATATATATTATGTATGAGTGAGAGAGATCTAGAGAGATATGGTTTTATAGTGGATAAATTTGAAATAATACATTTGGATGGAGTTTTGAATCAGTTTATATTTTTATATGTAAAAAATGGAATGAAATGAAATTTAAAAGTTATAACAGTTGATAATGACACATTACTTTTAAAAGAATTACTGCTTCATAAATATCACACTTCAAATATATGGGAAAGAGAGATATAGAGAGAGACATAATTTTATAGCGGAGGAATTTTAACGGTTTATAGGATAGTTTATTTTGACGAAACAATATAAAAATTGAAATAGTGCCTTTGGGTACAATCTTGAATCGATTTATATCTTTATATGTAAGAAAAAAAATAAAACTTAAAAGTTACAACAATTCATAATAAAGCATTGTTTTTAAAAAGATTACTATTCTATAAATATAACATTTTAATAGTTTATTTTCTTATTCCAATTATTGCCAACAATAACCTACTTTATAGGTAGAATGTCACGTCGAATATATGACTCTGATTTTATATATAATAATACATGTTATAAAAATATGTAATTATATTTTTATCTTAAAGATTAGTATGACCTAATTATTATAAAACAATATACTTATACTATAATATAAATTAATTAATAATAGTTTAGTATATGTAAACATCATAATATTCCTAACATGCATAATCAAGTATAGAAATAAGTTAGACATTAGTATTTAAATAAGTCTAGTATAATAAGTTAATAAAAAGATGTTCTAATTTAGTAAAATATATTAACATGTAATTAGACGTTAGAAAGTCTAGTATATAATTAAGTTAGAAATAAGTTAGACATTAGTACAATAACATGTAATAATAATTTAATAACTAATAACTTATTATACAAGCTGATTTATCAGGTATTTTTCATGGCAATGAACTTAATTATCACCAACAATATCGATTCTCAAGAGCAAAATGCAGAGGTTTGCATAGATCGGGCATAGTTTATGATACACGTTGCTCGTGGAGAGCCAGTAGACCTAGTGAGTTATATCTTTGCTAGGATTCAATCAAAGAACGCCTATATTACGATAAATATCTTGCTAGTAGGATCCTAATCACATACTTATTGTTAACCACGAGTGTCTAGGAAGTTGTTGCTATGTTTCTGGGAGCCGATTCGGTCGATCAGCTCCTCCACCTTGTCACCCAGCAAGGGAAACTCCAACAAGAGGCCTCGTACTCCCACTACGGAGACAGTCGAGATTCAAGGAGATGCACACCCAACAGGGAATGGGGTACCGAGTGAGGCCTCTACGTAGGGGACAACATGTACTGCCATTCATGAGGAGATTGCAGACTTGGTGCATGTAAAGCTCTTCTTAAATACAATTGAGGTGATGGATGCCGTGCGTACAAAAATCCGGAGCATCAGAGATGATGTACATGCAAAGATCCAGAGTGTCATCTCTGACGTATGTAGAGAGACTACTAGCACCACAGAGTTGAGCCAAGATGTACAGGCGACTCAGCGGATAGTCTTGACTCGGTTAACAAAGGTCGAGACACGCCAAGCAGCAGATGATACTAAACGTCTGGGCACGTAGTGCCTCTTTATATTTGCACTTTTATAATTTTTTGTATGGACATTATATATATTTTAAATCTAACTTAATTAAGGATCATTGCTTCTTAATTAATATCATATGTATCACTTCTATTGCAATGATTTCTTCTTATTTTTCTCTAAGCTTTTTAACATCCGTTTATCTTTTAATTTTCTATATTGTTTATTGATCTTCATTCTATATATTCTTTAACTGTTATTTTTTCATATAAATTAAATACTTATCCATAATTTGATTCATGTATAGTTTTGATCTAAAGATAAACAAACGTTATAATCCTATTCGAACCCATTGTATAAGCCTTCAAACGGTTTTTTCACTCCCGCCAAATAATTCGTTGAACCAGACATATTTGACATTTTAACATAATGTTGTCTGTTCAAATGCGATATAGATGTACATTCAAATGTAGGGTTGTAGATGAACCAGTTTGTTCGACATCTCACTCGAAACTAGCCTAGTTAAATTCGTTTCGAATTCGATTTGGACAAAAAAAAAAAAAATTGCTCGTAAAAGCAAATATCCGCTCAATTAGTAAATAACATATACCCGACAAAATTCGACTCGACTCGACTAAGACTCGTTAAGACCCGCTCGTTTATGCTCGAGTCGACTCGTTAGTTCGACTCAATTAAAGTTTACTCATATATTAATAAATGTATTGCTAATAATATAAGCATAACACTTTTAAAATTAAATATGTAAATATATGTAATCTAATTACTTATGTGTGTATATATATTATAGAAAATATCTTATGTCTATATCACTACAAGAAATGTTGCCTTTTCCGGCGAAATTAACTTCCCCGCTATTAAATTCGCTGTGTATAACAATTTTCTCAGCGAAATAATTTTTGTTGCACAGTCAGTAATGAAATTAAATGCCGAATCTTTTTGCAGCGATTTTTAAATAATAGCACCACTTTAAATTGCCGCAATACGTCTATGTACCGTATTTTTAAAAAAGATTATTTTATGCTCTATTGAGGCGAGTATTTTCGCCGTAAAACCATTTTAATAAACGCGCAGATATTGGATGTCCCGACCCCAAACATTATTTCCCCCCCAAACAATATATCTGACTTTCCCCCCAAATATTACCCAGAACTTCACCAGATCACTAGCTTGAAAAACCCTCGATCGGCACCGGCCTGATCACCCACGAGCTTTGGCCATCGTTCGCCACTTCGAAAACCCTTGCTCCTCCTCCACCCTCGCCACGCAGAAAACCCATTGTGGCCCTCGGCACCCTGTTCGCCATGCCGAAAACCCTTTCTCTGCCCATCGTTCGTTACTCCCACAAGCTCTGGCCACCCGCTCCGCCGAGAGCAGCCACGTGCACGAGGTCGCGCCTTCACCTGTGGTAATTTCCAGCTTGGTGAGTTTTGGCATTTCTCAAATATGGTGTTGGTATTTTTTCTGGGTTTCTCTGTTTTTGGGGCAATTCATTTCATCTAGTTTGCCGTTTAAGTCTTACAATTCCCTATGTATTATTCTCTATTTTGCTGCAGGCTGAAGGGGATTTCTCGTAGCTAGGGATTGCACGCGTTATTGTCGATACACTCAGTGGTACGTAAGTGTTCAACATCTAGTACTATACATCAATTTAAGTTTCTACTTCACATGATTTGCGTATGATTCTCACGTGCTTTATGTTATATATTGGCAACATATGTGAATCTTGAGTTTTTGTTGGATTGACTCAACATATGTGCTCCTGAAATGCTGGTGTCAAACTCCTATAGGTGACAGACCAGGATAAGTCCCCATATTTAGAGGATCTTTTGGTTTAGGTTTGTTTGACCTCATGGTTCTCTCCATATTTCTGCAGTCAAGGGATTTTATGGATATAGAAAATTTTGTGCTTTAACTACCAAGAAAAGTAGAAGACACAAATAACTCCTGGGAACCAAGCTTATAAATGAGAAGTTGAAAAGAAAAGGAAAGACAAAAAATATACAAATAAGCATCTTCGGTTGTTTTATAAGTGCAATAACATATTAAAGAAGGTTTAAAAAAACTATTGATTTATTGAGATTTCCAAAGCAAAGAAAAATTTTCTAAAGATAAATGTGGTTTAAGTTCATGTTATTATAACATAAACAGCTTTTACACATAATATATTCTGCCCCTTCAATGATAATCTCTCATGAAGTACTACCCACCTTGTAAATAAATCATAAAGTTAATTAATAAAGAAAAACACACACCATAAAGTGGTAGGAGATGCAAGACAAGAATTGACAACAATATATATTGACTTGAGGTATAGGCGAGCTATTATCAGTATTAAGTAGCATCCAAGACTCAGGTTCAAATTCAAATAGATTTGCACGATTGTCCTCATGGAAGAAGCCTGGTTTTTCACTGTATGGACAATGGCCTCTCTGAGGTTAGGCATGAAAGTAATACAAAGCAAATAAACAAAACTTATTTCAATTAAAAAAAATAAATAAATTGAGATTTTTTAATCATAAACACATTTCTATCTTAATGTAAATCTTAATAAATCAAATCCAAACTCCATTGAATCTAAATGAATTTGTTTAATTCCAGTTAAATATTCCAGCAATAGTTTTTAGCTATAGTTGGTAGGTTTCACTACAGTTAAAAATCATGAAGTAACCAATTAAAAATCTTTATCATTTAAATTTGTCTTTAGGGTACTAGATAGTTGTGGACTAGGAAAAACTAATTTGTCTTTATCAGTTAAAACAAGTTTGAATGGACGAAAGATCCAAACAGTTTCAGCACCTCCACCAAAAGAATATATCCTGAGAAAAAGACCTACACCAACACAGATAAGAGAAACTTTTTTTTACAAGTACAAGCACCTTTAATTGGAGCATGGGATTCACTTTAGTTTTGGAACTCATGCCACTTCTTTAGTTTTGGAACCCATGGGAATAAAAAATATTTGTTTTAAACTCTGAACAAGCTAAAGCCAGAGATAACTTTGATAGATAGAGATTGCTACATGTACCCTTCCATGCATGCATGTGGCTGCTACATCTTTTATGATTTCGTGCTTCATCTTCCAGCTTTTTAGCTTTTTTTTTTTAATCATCTTTCTTTCTCCTTCTGCATGTGTATTGCTTATTTGGTCTTTTACATGCAAATTTGCCTTATTTACAAGGTCACAATTTCTATGTTTGTAAATCACGACAAAATTAGAAATAGTACTTATAAGTTATTACAAGTAGGGATAAAGGCAACAACAAATTGATAAGAAAAGAACCGTGAAAAATTATTGCCATTTGTTGCTACTTGCACACCATTTTGAATATCTTTCTTTTTGTCCTACCTGAACTCTAGAGCATGATAGAAAATACATGATACTATATATGGTCATAGAATATATAAAAAAAAAATATGAAAGTAATGTATTTACTCATTTTTTTCACGAAATCTATATTGTATTTACACACTCTATAACTATAAATATCATTTCTTAGATAATAAAAATTGTATTAAAAAAAACCTTCAAGTCTTGAGTGAGAAAGATATAGACATACGAAATGGGTCCTGTAGTACTAAAGATCAAAACCCCTTATATTCTTTATTTTTTTTTTATCATAAACACTAAAATCAAAATAAGGAAAGAAATCTCTTTACTCTTGGGAAAATGGGGAAAGATTGAAAGAAGAAAAAGCAAATTACATATGTAGAAACCATATCTAATTAGAAAATCTAATTCTCACCAAAAAAGCTAAAAATGATAATTACGATCATACCCCATGATCTGACGTACTTTACTACTTCTGTCTTCTCTTGATGATAGTTCTATATATATCCATATCTATCTATCTATATATATATATTAATATTCATTTCCATTATCACCTGAAAAATGAATCTTGTGTTAAAGAAAAATATATTTATCAACTGGACCACTGAAGTAGTACTCATTAATTTTACAAATGATCATAAGGAGAAAAGAGTATTTTGGGTGGCTAGCTAGGTGACAAAAGGAAGATTTCACAAACACCCAATTCCCCTTTTAAATAGTGAAAGACCATGACCAAAACATAGCTAGTAGCTTGAATCAAAACAGTCTAAAGGTTTCTTGATTAATATTTATAAGATCTGGGGTTTCTATGTTAATTAAATTTTTGTTTTCTTGGCTAAGTTTTTGATGACAGCAGGATTTGAAAGTGATATGATTTTCTATAAAAGGAAAAAAAATAAAAATAAAAAAGAGAAGTAACTTTTCTTGGCTGAGTTTCTAAATTAACTTGAAAAATTGTTAAGTGGATGATGTCCAAAAGCTTATATACACATGCTCAAACTTACACTCAAACAATGTGAAATAGTTTAAATTGTAAAAGAGGGTAACATTTTAGAATGCAGTAAAAGGTAATCTAGAGCACAAGCACTTTACAAAGAAATATATCACAAATAAAGAAATAAGTCCCAAAACCTAAACGGTTCCATATGCAGTATGTGTATATATACACCAGCTTGTTAAGTGAAAACTATGCATGGATTAATGCATAAAGTTAACATTTTAAGTGCATGTGATCTATATTTCCCCCTCCTTCCTATTAGTCCCACAATCTTGTGCCTTAGCTTTCCATTTATTCATGAATTCTCCACCACATTTGCAAACTACTCCTAGCTCCATGTGTGACTCGTACCCCATCTACCTAAATTGAAGTTCTATAATTGACTTATCTTTATGCCTCACACATCTTCTTTTTAGATGGACAAAAGCTGGATGAATTTGGTTGATAGACTTGGGTCACCTGCATATGCTGAAGGTGTTAGGAATTTCCTCACAATGGCACGAAACCATTCCATGGGAAGTGATCGCATTCGGTGTCCTTGTCGTAGATGTTTAAATAATCTTCACTTGTCTATATTTGAGGTGGAGTCTTACTTGTTCATAAATGGAATAAATCCAAACTACACTCAGTGGATCTTTCATGGAGAAGAGGAAACACTCCTCGTCATTGACGACGATATATTTGATGATCCTTGTATTGGAGTGGAGGACGGGTTCATTGATGACATGGATCACATGTTAGATGACATACGGGCAGGTACAGACGGAGATAGAGGGCAAAACAACACTACATTCCCTACCTAGCCATCAATACCACAACCACATCCAAACGAAACTTTTGAACAACTACTCGAGGATGCCCGACGACCTCTGTTCGAAGGTTGTACAAAATTCTCAAAGCTCTCATTCATTGTGAGGTTGTTACACATCAAAACACTAGGTGGGTGGTCAGTCAAGTCTTTTGATATGCTCCTAAGCCTTCTACGGTCTACCTTTCCTGATGTTTCATTACCACAATCATATCAGGAGGCACGATCCTTGGAGCGAGATTTGGGTTTCAAGTACCAGAAAATCCATGCATGCCCCAATGACTATGTTTTATTCTGGAAGGACAATGCTAATTTGAATGAGTGCCCATATGCAAGGCTTCGCGTTGGGTACCATATACCCAAGGGTCACGAGTAATCCCTTAAAAAGTGCTGCGACATTTTCCTTTGAAGCCAAGATTGCAACGTCTATTTGTGTCAGACAAAATAGCAGGTGATATGAGATGGCATAAGGAAAAGCGGGTGACCGGGGAGAATAATATTATGAGACATCCTGCCGACTCTGAGTCTTGGAAGACATTTGATCAAGATCATACTTGGTTTGCAAGGGATGCCCGCAATGTTAGGCTCGGTTTGACCAGCGATGGCTTCAATCCCTTCAACAATTTGGTTAAACCGTATAGTATTTGGCCAGTGATTCTTGTCCCATATAATTTGCGCTCGTGGTTATGCATGAAAGACCAGTTCTTCATGACATCTTTCATTATCCCTGGCCCAAAATCACCGGGGAATGATATTGATGTTTATTTGTAACCGTTGATTGATGAATTACTTGAATTGTGGAAATATGGTCTACCTACATATGATGCTTCCACTAAGGAAATGTTCTTACTTCAATGCTGCCTTATTGTGGACAATAAATGACTTTCCTGCATATGGAAATCTATCAGGTTAGTCAACAAAAGAAAAATTGGCTTGTCCCTCATGCAATGTTGGAAGCGATTCTAGTTGGTTGAAGTATGGCAGGAAACAGTGTTACATGGGACATCGACGTTTCCTACCAATAGATCACAATTGGCGATCAAGCAAGAGTTTGTTCAACGGTAGAGAGGATCATCGCGTGCCACCAAATATTCCTGATGGAGCACTACTTTTGACTCAATTACAAATGCTTGGACCATTTCAATTTGGTAAGTCTGGTAGGAAGAGAAAACGAACTACAGAGGAGTTGAACTGGACAAAGAAGAGCATCTTCTTCAAGCTACCTTATTGGTCTACATTGCGACTCCAACATAATTTAGATGTCATGCATGTGGAGAAGAATATATCTGATAACATATTGGGCACCTTAATGAACATTCCTGGCAAAACTAAGGATAGTATAAATTCTCGTCATGACCTAGAAGTCTTGGGCTATAGAAAAGAATTACATCTAAAGCGGATCAATGACCATGTTACAATGCCACATTCATTGTACACATTACATGGTGATGAAAGAAATAAATTCTGTGAATGGCTCGCAGATGTGAAATTTCCATATGGGTTCGCCTCTAACATCACGCATTGTGTGTCTATACGGGATTGCAAAATTTCAGGTTTAAAAAGTCATGATTGTCATGTTTTCTTGCAAAGATTGCTCCCCATTGCTGTGGGAGGGCTTTTAAGAAGTGATATTGGCTTGGCTTTGACAGAACTTAGCAATTTCTTCAAAGAGTTATGCGCCCAAACACTGGATGTCAACCGCCTTTCACAAATTCAAAATGATATAGTCACCATTCTATGCAAACTGGAGATGATATTCCCTCCATCTTTTTTTTGATGTTATGATCCACTTAGCTATCCATTTATCCCGTGAGGCCATGCTTGGAGGTCCAGTTCAATATAAATGGATGTACCCCTTCGAGAGGTATCTAGACAAGTTCAAACGGTATGTTAAAAATAAAGCCCCACCAGAAGGATCAATAGCAGAAGCCTACATTCATAGAGAGTGTTTGACATTTTGTTCGATGTATCTCCAAGATGTTGAGACAAAGTTTAGAAGGTCAGACCGCAACATTGACGTGGATAGAGACTTGAATGTTGATGGATTCAGAATTTTCTCACAAAAACTTCGTCCTTTGGGCATAGCTAGTAATGTGCAATTAGAAGATAAACTTCATGCATTAGCTATATGGTATGTGCTGAACAACTGTGAAGAGATTGGAAGCTATATAGAGTAAGCCCTCATGACGTCCTCATGGACCATGATTGGTGACCTACAACAATCTATCATACTTTATGTAACTAACTATTCTATTGTTTTGCCGTGGTTGTGTTCTCCAAATGTAGGGAGCACTACGACAAATGCAAGGTGGCAAACCCAACTACTATTGAGGGCACACATCAGACTGAGTTCCCACTTTGGTTCAGGCAACGTGTAAGTTAATTCCAGTTCATCCTGTCTACTTAGAATAATGATGACCCTAGGTCACAATTTGCGTTATTACTCTTTTAAGTGATTTGGGCACCTTATCATCTTGTAGGTTCAGGAGGAGCGTACCCTCAATTCACTAAGTGTGTCAGCCGATTTGTATGCGTTAGCTTGCGGTCTGACCGTTGGGTTGCTTCATATGTTGTTTGTATCATAGATGGTAAACGATTCCATACCAAGCAACGTGAACTCCGACGACGTTCACAAAATTCAGGAGTAGTGGTAACTGGTGACAAAGATACTAATAACGTAGACTTTTATGGTGTTATTAATGATGTTGTGGTGTTACGCTATATGGGAGGTCGTCAAGTATACTTGTTCAATTGTGCTTGGTTTGATGTTGGAGATAAGAAACGGGGAGTCCGAGTGGACGATCACATGAATAGTGTCAACATTGATAGGACTTGGTATAGGGATGAACCGTTTGTGTTGGCATGTCAAGCTTCATAGTGTTTTTACATCAGAGATTTGAGAGCAAAGGGGAATTGGTTTGTTGTTCAACGATATGATAATAGGAATGTCTACGATGTTCCAAGTGTGCCAAGGGTTTTGGACAATATTGATGATGCATCAAGCGATGATGATGCCTATCAAGAAAATGAGCAATCATATGATTATCCACTTTTGCATTGCGGGGTATGTCCAGTGTCAAGTTCACTTAGTAGGATTGATATAGAACCTATCCATATCGATACACACGAGCCTGTGACGCCCTTAAACGATGGGAGAAACTTGGGTGACTTTATTGATGGTGGAGTAGTTCCATCTAGCTCTGGAGACGAAGATGGTGATGAGGAATATTCAGATGATAACAACCTATCCACCAGTGAAGAGTTTGAGCTAGAATAAGTATAACTGCGCATGGATGTTTCAATCAACATTTTAGATGAAATACCATTACCTTCATGCTTTTGGACAATATTTTATTCAAACAGTGGTTAACATTTTGGTGTTACATGTATATTTGCATTTTCGATTTCGGACTACAATTCTCTCAAATTTTATCATCTAAATCATGTTTGTTTTTGTTACATCTCAGGTGCTCGCATATAAGCTGAATGAAAGTGCTTCAACAGATTGAATAGCATGCGAACCATCAATGGCCTAGGTATCAAAAAAGCATATAAATGGCATTTTGTCATGGTTTATACACCAACATTTTACTAACTTACAAATTTTGTCTACAGGTGACTAGACAGGGGACAATGGCAGTGGTCGACCCCGTGAACGAGGCCGAGGTTTTCCTAGTTGGGTTCATCCAAGATCCCGCAGCAACCAGCCACGTGGCTGCCGAATAAGTGAATGTGAAAGCCCAGAATTGGCCCGACCTAACGAGGTAGGGTCAGATGACTCCACTCAGGCTCCGAGCCAACCATTTGAGCCCATGTGTGCGGACCCAATTCCAGAGGTTGGGCCAAATAGTGAACACCAATTGAATAGATTTGAGCTGGAGACAGACACTTTAGATACTTTACCAGAGCCGATACAAGAACCAGCGGTTGAGAGCGGACCAATCGGTATAGTCCACAAATCTTGCATCTAAACTCTTATTTAAGCAATCATAATTTAATATGCTTCGTATATTATTTTCCCTGACCATGCATTTAGGCCCTTGACCATGAATTTATTACCACTAACGATCAGGTGAGGATGTCCCAGCAAACATGCCATCCACCCAGCCTGAGACGTCCAAACGTGGACGTGGGCCCGCAAAATTAGCCGAGTTTGAGAAACTACGCAAACATTGGTAGGGTGCCCCTGAAGATAAATCCTGGGGAAACGACTCCTTGCTGTGAGAATGCATCCATGTTTACTTCTCGCATAACATGGATAGTTAAACAGCATTGCGATATGAGTTACGCCTGCTGGAGTGATGTACCTGAAGTAATGAAGGATCACTTGATCGAATGGATTCGGGTAAGACTTAAATGCATAGGCAGTGATAGATTTTAATTGAAAAGTTGGGATCCGTGTTTTAGTTTGACTGTCTTTTTTTACTTGAATTGCAGGGCGATTTTGAATTAGAATGGGAGTTGGAGAATCATCGTTTGGCAGTGAATAAACAGCTCAGGAAGCACTTCAATGCATTCCACCATGAACTGCATAGGATTTATACGTCATTCCCAAACGAGGACGAAGCTTTGGCGACTGGGTGTAGTCTGGTCACCCCCATAATCTGGGTTAAGCTCTGCATGAGATGGGGCGGCGACCACTTCAAGGTATTCCTTGTTTTTTTCTTCAATCCAAACTAGTTCGAAGGTAGTTTATAACTTTGAAAAGAGCACCTTCATGGATTTTTGGAATGACAGAAAATATCAGAGCAAAATCGAGAGAACAGAAAGAAGCAAAAAATCAACCACACATCCGATCGTAAATCCTTCGTTAGGGCCCTAGAACAGAAGGTATGTACATACACCTATCCCCATCTATAACCCTTTGTTTTGTGTCTTCAGAATCAATGCACAACTATTTAAATTTAGCATTAAATTAAATAAAGCTGACCACTAATTTTCTTATGAACATGTACATTTATAATACATCTTACAAACACATGTATCGTGGTGAGGGGGGAACTTTGGTGGACTTCTTCAAGGATACTCACTGGTCCAAGAAGAAAGAGACATTTGTCACAAAAGAGACTGGCGAAGCTTATGTTAGTAACAATCTCCTGAAATGACTTTTTATTTACCACATTTCAACAAGCTGGTTTTATGTGTATTTTTTTTTTTTTGGCAGAATACTAAATGCTCACTATTAAATGTGCGACTTATGTCCTATTGCAGAATAAAATGGCAAAAGGGATCGAGACTCTAGAACCGGAGCAACGAACTACTGAAGCAGCCGCGGGTGTCTTTAGGGAGATACTTAGTCATAGACCAGGTTACTCAAAGGGACTGGGGGAGATGGTAATCCCAAAGGCTAAAAAACAGCGCGACCAGGCACGGGAAAGAGACTACCTTGCTTCGATTGAGAAGCATAAGCAACAGGCTGAAGCTTCCACCAATGAGTTGCAGGCTATGAAGGCAAAGATGGCTGCTCTTGAACAGAGACAGGAGGAAACTGATTGACTTATGCTCGAGTTGTTGGGGCAGTGTGGGTCCATCGTTGCGTCTCGTCAAGAGACGCAATGAGCTAGGTTTTGAGTTAAATCAAACTTTTGAAATAATTTTTTGACTAGTCTTTTGGTGTATTTTTGGTGTAATTTTGATATATTTTGAGAGGCTTAATCAAATATATTCTTTGAGGGAGCAACAATGGTAATATCAGACATGTAAGTATCCAACTCAGCAATAGTTTTTTCTGTAGTACTCTAACTTTTCTGGTATTGAGTGTGAGAAATAAGTTTTGTAGTATGATGAATTAATTTTTTGTGCTGATGATGTTTTATCGCTCATGCAAGTGGCTCTCAATTTAAAAGTGGATTTAAGTGTCAGACAAGGATGGTCTACTTCAACACATTTATTGCACTTTCTGGTAAGTCTTATTAACTTTGGAGCTTGTGTAAGTACATCTTCTGTTTTTGTTTTTATGTGTTGTTTCTTTTCATGGTATGTCATTTTTCCACCAACCTTGAATAAGGGCATACTTTTCAATTAAGCTTTAAACTACAAAAGGTTAAGGGACTAGAAAAGGATGTGTGAATTGGATGTTGCAAATAGGATTGACTATAACTAACTATTTAAATTGAAGAAGTATGATAAATTCCCAATGATGTCATGTTGTAAGTTGGTTCATCCTAACCACATCATTTTAATTGTTTCTTCATAGATATCTCTTAGGCTCTCATTTTTGTTATTCAGAATTGAAGAGAGTCCAAAATAATAAATTTTTTTTTTTTGTGGGGGGGGGGGGGGGGTGGTGGGTTGTCTCTCAATAGTCAAATAAGTAAGTCTTATTTGACTATTTGAGACATTATAAGTTAATAAAACCAACAAGACCGAAAACCTAATTGAAAGGGAAAGCTAGCTAGCCTAATCTGAATATTGCCGTGTATATAATATACATGTTACATATATGTAACTTCTTTTAAAACCTCTAATATGACTATAGTAAACACACACACACACACACACACACATATATATTTGTTTCTATTTGAGTTCTGAAAAAAAAAAAAAAAAAAAGCAATATCAAGAGATCATGGGCTGTTCAGAGCACAAGCATAATCACACATGCACGATTCTCTTGTATAGATTAAAAATAATTAGCAAGAAAAGAAACTTTATATCCTGCTCAATTATGTTCACACGAATTTCATGATAGGAAAATATTCAGTTCAAACAGCTCAAACCATGAAAGAATACCAAGAAAGAATACCAATAATACCAAGAAAGAAACCTCTAATTTGCTACTATTTATTTGTTGTAATTACCAAACCTCTAATTTGGTTGTTGGTACTTGCTAGGAATCCAAAGAGCTACACAATGCCTGAAATTTCAGAATGCTATCTTGTAAATAACCCATATGTTATAGAAAAAGCAGCATGGTGAGAGATGCATGCTAGATTGTTATGGGCAAAGAACAAGCAAGCAAGGTCTACCTGCTGAGCGAGGTCTGAGAATTATTAGTATGGAGCCTATAAATGGACTGTTTAAATTGTTACAAATGATAGCTGTTTGGAGAAGATACTTTTTGCAAAATTTTTGGGGTCTAATGAATCTCAGGTACTATATATTTTCCTCCCCCTCCTAAGTTTTTGTTTTTTCCTTCAACATGAGTAAGCGTTAAGTAATTAGGGTACTACACGTTTTCTTATATATTTGTTCTTTCCCAACATGTTTTTTTTTGTAGTTAATAATTAAGCAGATGGATTGGACATCAGAGTGAGAAAAAATGGAGCAAAAAAAGTTATTTACCCTTTCAAATAAGATATCTTTAAAGTGTGTAAATGAATATTAATATATAATATGCGTGGGGTTAGCTTCATGTGTGGATAGACACATGGATACTAACATGTTTCAAGTGGGGCTTATATATTCTTCAAAGCAGTTCCTTTTTAGCATTGTGATATTGCTCTCAATCATTATTTGCCTAAAGATCATTTGGGAATATTAAAGATAAAATCAGTACTTTATAATATGCCTGGTTGGATTTTGGCTTATATATTTTTCGAATATTGATCCAGAGTTGATCAATGTTGGACAGAAAAGATGTGATGTAGTACACATTACATGACCTATGCAGAATCTAGAGGCGTTGCTACAATGGTCGGCTGAGAAGATAAATGCAGTTCTGATTATATGAAACACTAGTGTGACTTGATGTAATATTTAATTAATTGCCTTAATTTATGCACCAAGGCCAGTAAACCATATTAGATGACTAATTATGGTTATATATATATATATATGTATGAAACTAGATGACTAGTTCGATATATAACTATCAAATACCAGGTGATCATTGATATTGGATATTGATAATCCAATATATATATATATGAAATTGGATGAAAAGTTATTGGATGGCTAGTTATTTGTATTGGAATTATGCAAAATGGATGTATTTTTGGCTTAATGACCCACCAGAACAAATTTTATATAATAGCTGGATACAATTTTTTGACTTTCGGCGCTTTTTTATTTGCCTAGAAATTGCGTTTGCATGAAACAAGCTATTTTTATAGCGAAATTATTTCGCTGCATAGTCCTTCCCGGCGTGAAATAATCGCTGCCAACTTGAAGATGCAGTGTATGTAAATTGATAATACTGGCGATTAAAATTGCTGTTATTTCTATACGACGACACAAATCGTCGCAATTTTCAAATACTGAATATTTGGATGTTAATATTTTCAGCGATTTATAAAGTATAAGCAGCTTACAAAATCGCCCCAAATATGTTTCCAGATTGACATATGGGATACAATGGCAGCGCAAAGAGTCCTCCATTGCGGCGAAAGTTTTTGCTGCAAATAAGTGTTTATTAGCAACGACTTGGTGATTTCACTACAAATATATAATTTGGGCTTATCTATAGCGCAGATTGGCCGGCGTATGGTAATTGCTGTTAATATATATTAGCGGCAATTTATGAGGATATTTGCGGCGAAAGTAAGCGCCGAAAAAAGTCGCATATGTTGTAGTGTATATTGAATATACTTCCTAGCTATATTTTATAATTTGTACAATAATTAATCTATAAAATTTAATAATTTTATATATTAGTATAAGGGAACTATATATGAATACTATATATGAAATAGATATATGCTATCATATTATGTGTATTTTTTAATAATATATGTAATCATATAACATATTGTTATTATAGATAAATATCAACTAGTTAGATATTGATTATTATTTTTATTAGAATTTTATTTATTTTATTTTTTAAATTTTATTCAAAAAATTAAAAAATAATAATAATTTGAGCTTTGAGCTCAAGCTCAGCTCGACTTGAGTTCGTTTGTGGGACGAACTCGAACTCGAATTTGAATTGAAAGTTTAGCTTACCAAGTCGAATTTGAACAAAAAATATAAAAATCTCGAGAGTTCGAACTCGAGTATTTTGAATCGAGCCGAATTCGGCAAACCAAAGACTGGCTCGGCTCGACTCGGTTAGAATCTCATTTAAATGGTTGCTAACCATGTTCGAATGATTTTATACGGTTGAAGAGTAACTCAATTTTCTACTTAAATTATTAACTTAACCTGCCAAGTTTTGGTTCAACCGTAACTACTTTCTGTTTGAATGCTTATTTCTTTCATGATGGAATGTTTTAGTACCTGTGCAAACCCAGATTGACCTTATGGATGCTTGGTCCCTAAATTAGCCGTTGGAATGTAATATTTTATGTTCGAACAATAAACAGCGACCGTAAATATTTAGGGACAAAATTTGAATTTCATCACACAGCTAAAACTCATTTTTAGGATGATTTTTATTTCGATCAAAAAAGAATCGTCCCAAAAGAACATTATTTATCAATATTTACAAATAACAAATTCCAATCATCATCCTAATAATTATAGTTGTCATCTTAAAAAATAAAATTAGACCATTGCAATTATTATTAATGATAACAAATTCCAAACTTTATCTTTTACAACTTCACATATTTAGAAAATTCCGAAAACGCAATCATGACGGATTAATAAAAAGCACACTATTATTAATCTGTTTGGGTATAGGTTGGAAAATTACCAAGTTTATCATTTATAAATTCATTTAATTCAAAAAAATCCCAAAATTGTTAATAATTAATGGAAAAAAATACCATTATAATTATCCATTATACCTCGGAAAGTTGCCAACTTTATTTTTCCTCCAATTTTTTTAATTCAAAAGTCCTAAAAAAATCCCCAACTTTATTTTTGCCCAAAAAATTTTCAACGAATTAAGAGGTCTGAAAATTCTAAACCTATTTTTTTCTAAATTTATTTACATCGAGTAATTCCAAGAATTTCAATAATAATAATAAAAAAACTGCATCCTACTAACAATTTCAAAAATTACAAATTGTAAGAAAGGGACACTCATAGTGGGCACCCATTCACCTCCTTTTAGAAGTTCTGATGTGGCTCTTAAGTCACTTCATAAGCCTTGATGGCTGGCCCAAGTATGTCTAGAGAGGCTATTTATATAACTTCTCCCCCCTTGGATAGGAATAGTGTGTAGAAATCATAAATACTCTCTCTCAAATAGTTTTCTCTAGTCTCGGAATCTAGGCAATGGATGTGAAATCCCAACTTTTCTGTGCTTTGCGTATTATTTTTATTATTATTTGTTGATTTATTTTATCATTCTTGTGGATATTAATATTTATTTATTATTTGGATTATATTATTTAATTTGTTAATGGCTTTTGTGTGATTCTTTGACTTTATTATTTTCAATTATTTGTTCACATATTAATATTGATCCTTTAACTTGAATTTCCATCTTTATTATTTTTTATTTAATTATCATATTTTATGGTTATTCAATTTGTTGTGTTTTATTTTGTTTCAATGAACATTTTATTTTATTGATCATTTTCTGATTAGTTCATTGATTTTAACTTATTAAATTATTAGGTCTTATTATTTTTATTTTATTTAGTTTGGTGGAATTTTAAAGAGTTCCAAAATATTATATTTGTACAAGATCGTTTTATAAACTCGATTTTAATTATTTAGAATTTTGTAAGATTTTAATTATGTTTTAAATCTCTGATTTAAATATATAACTTTATTCTTTTAGATAATCAGTAAACTTTATCATTTTAATCATTGATGAGGAATATTTTATATAAACTAAAGTTAAGTTGAAATAATATTCTATTTTAATTCCTCTGAGTGTTTTTAAGTTTAATTGATTTACGTGTTTTCTAATCAGTGTTGTAAACGCATCGTTTGTCAGTTTGAAGATCCAACACGTAGGGCCTATAAATAACCCAATGAGGCCCAAACCCCTCACTTCTCTCCCTCTCTCTCTCTCTCTCTCTCTCTCTCTCTCTCTCTCTCTCTCTCTCTCTCTTTGCGCAGACTACAGGCCACTCATGGCCATTTGAACTCAACTTCTGCCCAGCCTCCACCGCCGGTCTCCAGTCAACACCACCCTCACCACTTGACTTGTCTCCCACCAGCAAGCTCACCCATGCCGGCGGTGTCAGCCTCGGTAGCCGCACTTCATAGCTTTTCTCCCATTTTCCAGCACCACCATCGACTACCTTGGCCTCCGACCACCCCCACCGTGTCCCTCACTCTCCGGCGACCCTTCAACCACTTCCAAAGGCCCCCAGCTCCACCATTTGACCTCCACTCAAAATGGGTCTTATCACACATGTTGAGCAACCTTGCGCAGCCCCCGGCCACCGTGATAGGGACTTCGGTCTTGTCCCCACTCAACTAAGTCAGTCCTCCTCGTCTTGTTGCTCCTCAATAACTGAGTAAAGCTCGTTTTGCTTTTGATGGTTCGCGTGCACCAACAATGGATGAATAGGTGATATGAGGTTGAAGTTGTTAAGGGAAATTGATTGAGTTCGTCTTAGCTAAGGTGGGGTAGAGTGGTGCACTGCAATGGATTGGATGGTTAAGTCTATGGAGCAATAAGGTGGTGTTTAGGGATATGTTTGGTTTAGGTAGGGAGATGTAGTGGTCTAAGTGGTAGATTAGGATAGAAAAGGTTAAAAAGTATATCCTTTGAGTAGGCCTATGTGTTAGGGTTCTTTTGATGAGGCATATGGGTCATATGGTGTAATAGGGCTAGGGTTTTAGTGGTGGCTAAAGGGAATTTCGAGATTAAGGATTAGGGTTAGGGTTTTTGTCATTTGGATAAGGTACTGGATGAATAAGGCTAAGTTAGGGTTGCAAGAGTGTTTCGGTTAAAGCAAGTTTGAAAAACAAATTCCTAAATTGTAGGGAATTTGAATTTCAAATGGGAATGGTGTTGGCCGGCTATGTGTATTAGAGATGAGGCTTGATTTTGAATGAGATTTGGTTAGGTTTGAATTAGATTTAATTGAATCACTTATGGATAAATGATCAATCAAATCAATTGTGATAAGATAGGATAGATGAGGTGGCAAGATGAGGTTCGGTTATGGTTGTTGTAGGGTGGCCAAATAGGTTGGTTATGAGAAGTGGGTGGGGTTTTGAATTTGAATTAATTTGGTTGAGAGAAATATGAGAAGTTATGATAGATAGGGTGATGAGGGAAGTTTCGGCCAAGGTGATTTAGGTTAAGTGTCTAGGGTTTTGAAATGTTTTGGTTAATTCCTAAAATGTATGAATGTGGCTTATAGCCAAATGAAGTGGGTGGCAAGGGCTTAGGGTTGTAGCCGAATTTGTGGTGATGTGGAGGATGGATTTGATTGGTTCAATGTTTAAGTAATGACCAATCAAATGAGGGAAGATTTGATGATGTTGCTTTAGGGTTTCGACAATGACAAAAGGGTGATGGCTGAATGAGATAAATTAAGAAAGTTGTTTGATTTGAATTTGAATGATTTTGAATTCAAATGGAATGGAGTGGCCGGTTATGGAGATAGGGATGGGGTCGACTTTGGCTATTTTTGGATAGAGAATTTAGGTTTGAATGTGAGATAAAATAGGAAATGACTGGGTGGTTGATGGCGGGCTAGGGTTGGAGAGGTGAGGGGCAAAATTGGCAAGTGATGTGCTAGGGTTTCATGGCTTATTGTCGAGTAATGGGTTAGGGTTTTGGGGTGGTGTAGCCGTGGGGTAGGCTAGGATTTTATGTGGCTACAACAAACACCAATTGATCAAGTGAACAACCAAATGAATATTGAACACTCAAATAATGAAGAATACGCCAGCTCCCTCAAAGCCACCTAGGGTTCGGCAATTTCAATTCTTCCAGCACTTCCACACTTCTCCAATCAATAACACTCACACTCACTCACATTTGAATAATCCGAAACTCACAATGGTTGTGGGTTTCGAAATCCTCTAGGGAACACACACACACTTCCTCAAATTCACAAGTGGTGTGAATTTGGCCTCACCAACACAAATGCAATCAAGGACACAATCATCAATCACCAAACTCAAAAACACTCACACAACAATTCCCAAATTCACAAGTGGTGTGAATTTGGCACTCTCACAAGACACTCAAACACTCTTTTTGTAATTTTTTCAATAACCAAACAAATAGAAAGGACTTCAAATAACTCCAAGAACAAAAGAACAAACCAACAAACTTCAAAGACTCAAGACCAACAATAAATAAACAAGAACGCCAAAATGAAATATATACCTCAAATACTTTTATAAATTAAGGATAGATGTGAAACACATCGATTCACGAATTGCACGATGTGTTTCTCTTCATAGGAATTCACGAATTGCATTCCTTGAAGCTCAAGTGTAAAACACCAAAAATTCAAGCCACAATGGTGGCCGGCCTAAGCTCCTAAGGAAGCCACTCCACTTCTCAATTCTCCAAAAGATGTGAAATGAAAACCTAGAGGTCCTATTTATAGAGTCTAACAAATTGGAAACCCCTAGAAGGTCCCTGATAAAAATAAGTAAATTACTAAAATGTCTTAAAGCATTAATAAATAAAATAAATAAATAAACAAGTGATAAGTGGCGCCCAAGTGATGAGGCTGTGGCATGCCATGGTCCATGATTATTATGATGTGGTATGGTCCATGGCAAGGCTAAGCTGCACGGCGTCGTCTGCATGGCGTCTGGCTGCATGGCCTTTGATGGTGTGCATGGCACTGTGACATGCCTAGGCCTGATGATGTGTTCAGGGTGATGTCATGCTGTGGTAGTGTGGCCCAATCAAATGGCTTGGGCGGTGGTCTTGCATGGCCTGGGTTGAGTACTGGGGTGATGGTCATGCATGGCCCAAGCTGGCGGTTTGGGCGCTGTGGGCTGCAAGGCACGGGCTGGTGCCGCACGCTGGATGACATGCATGGTGTGCATGACATTGACCTGCTCTGCAAGGCATGGGCTGGAGCCATGTGCTGGATGGCATGCCACTAGCCATGCTAGGTGGTGCAGGGGCTCATTGGGGTGCGCGGGTCATGGTGCGCGGGTGCTCATGCAAGTGTGTGCGCAAAGGAGTGCGCAATGATGCGCACAAGGACGCATGCTTGGCTGTGCGCATGGGCTGCGCGTGGCCAGTAGCCTCCATGGTTGCTTGCTGCGTGTCAAGGCCTAAGTCAAGGCATGCATACAACTTAGCCAAGTGACTGTCCTGACCCTCCAATAGCGGTGTCAAGGCATGATCAAGGGCGGTTTTTAATGAGGTACTATCACTTCCCCTCCCTTTAAGAAAATCCTTTCCCTCAAGGATTGTGTGTAAATGCCTAGACACCATGTTATCAAAATCCTCCCATGATACCTCCTCTCTCGACACCCTTTGCCCATGACTCGAAGCTTTCCAAACCTCCCTCATATCTTTCTCCGTGTCACTACCCGAAAGTCAAGTAGAATCTCTGTGTACCATCCATTTTTCCCAACAACCAAGTTGATGAGGAATAAGGGACTTATTCTAGGTCGGGTTACTCCACTCTTCCACATGTCATCCAATGGTTCTTCTATTTCTTCTATGTGGAAGAGTACATAGTGATGTGTGGAAATAATCATGGGTTGGTTCTCATCAATCCTGACAATGGGATAGTTGAGGGGCTTAGTAGGCGGCAATGTGGGAGGCACCTCCAAGACCCTCACATGGTCTTTCAAGACCATTAGGACTTCCATGGGCAGCAAGGATATACTCTCTTGGTTGCTCTCATCTCCCACATCTTTCACTTCCAAGACCATATCTTCTTTGGGCAACTTAGTAGCAAAGCAATGAGCTTCATCCTCCCCCAATTTCTCAACCATAGTGGCCTCACAAGACTCCTCTATTTCTCCCTCATGTTCGGCCTTCTCATTCTCTTCCTTAGGATTTGGGGAATCATCACAATCATCATAGTGGGGTTGGTTTCTCTCATTATGGCCATCATGATCACTCGACCTCTCATGCTCTAAATCTTTCTTGGTCTCCTAGTTCCCTTCTCTCCTTGGCACTCTAAACCTTTCACCATAAGTTTCTCTCATTATTTTTGGACTTCTAAGGTGATAGTCATGGTCACGGGCCAAGCTCTTGACTACCACGTGGATGTGCTTGACATAACCTCCTAACTTATACTTGGTCCTCTCATCATAGGCTTCATGCCTCCTCGGGTTAGGTGGGTACAATTTTGTGGGGGGTTTCTCACCATGTCTTTTGGCCTCTCTCCTCTCATACCTCTCATGGTATGTCTTGGGTTCACGTTGTAGGACTCTCACTCTCCTTCTATGTTCAACCGGATCATAGTTGTTGGCATTTATTGCCACTGTCAACTTGGCTATGCTAGCCTTATTGTCATTAAGAGATTGGTCCATCATATTAGTTTGAACTTCCAAGATATCAAGACGTTTCCGAGTGGAACCGTCATGACCTTCAACTCTAGACACCTCATGATTTATATTTGCAATTGCCTTGGACAAGGTGTGACTTTTTGGATTCGGGTTGGTGAAGCTTGGTTGGTCAATGGGAATGTTTTGGGTTTCGGTTTCAATAGTCCAACCTTAGGTCCTTCACTACAATGGTGGCCGACCCCTACAAGGCTATCTATTCCAAACTCTCCGAATCTCCAAACTTCTTCAACAATTCAACAAATTTCCAACAACAATTTTGCAAAAAATGTAAACAACGTCGAGGACCTTCGTGATCCTCCCAAAAAATTCATAAAGTTTTGAGTTGTCATGTTGTTTACCTCAAGAGAAGTGAAAACTTCTCAATACACCAGGCAATGGCCTCGGGTGAGACCTCAATGAAATGGTGGAGCCTTCCGGGAAACCCTCTCAATGAAAACACCAATTTGGTTGATAGGGACCTCGGTCGTGTCCCTACTTAACTAAGTCGGTCCTCCTCGTCTTGTTGCTCCTTAATGACCGAGTAAGACTCTTTTCGCTTGTGATGGTTCACGTGCACTAACAATAGATGAATAGGTGATATGAGGTTGAGATGGTTAAGAGAAATTGATTGAGTTCGTCTTGGCTAAGGTGGGGTAGAGTGGTGCACTACAATGGGTTGGATGGTTAAGTGTATGGAGCAATAAGGTGGTGTTTAGGGATATGTTTGGTTTGGGTAAGGAGATGTGGTGGTCTAAGTGGTAGATTAGGATAGAAAAGGTTTAAAAGTATGTCATTTGAGTAGGCCTATGTGTTAGGGTTCTTTTGGTAAGACATATGGGTCATATGGTGTAATAGGGCTAGGGTTTTAGTGGTGGCTATGGGGAATTTCGAGATTAAGGATTAGGGTTAGGGTTTTTGTCATTTGGATAAGGTAGTGGATGAATAAGGCTAGGCTAGGGTTGCAAGAGTGTTTCGGCTAAAGCAATTTTGAAAAATAAATTCCTAAATTGTAGGAAATTTGAATTTCAAATGGGAATGGTGTTGGCCGGCTATGTGTATTAGAGATAAGGCTTGATTTTGAATGAGATTTGGTTAGGTTTGAATTAGATTTAATTGAATCACTTAAGAATAAATGATCAATCAAATCAATTGTGATAAGATAGAATAGATGAGGTGGCAAGATGAGGTTCGGTTATGGTTGTTGTAGGGTGGCCGAATAGGTTGGTTATGAGAAGTGGGTGGGGTTTTGAATTTAAATTAATTTGGTTGAGAGAAATATGAGAAGTTATGATGGATAGGGTGACGAGGGAAGTTTCGGCCAAGGTTATTTAGGATAAGTGTCTAGGGTTTTGAGATGTTTTGGTTAATTCCTAAAATGTAGGAATGTGGCTTATAGCCAAATGAAGTGGGCGGCAAGGGCTTAGGGTTGTGGCCGAATTTGTGGTGATGTGGAGGATGGATTTGATTGGTTCAATGTTTAAGTAATGACCAATCAAATGAGGGAAGATTTGATGATGTGGCTTTAGGGTTTCGACAATGACAAAAGGGTGATGGTCGAATGAGATAAATTAGGAAAGTTGTTTGATTTCAATTTGAATGATTTTGAATTCAAATGGAATGGAGTGGCCGGTTATGGAGATAGGGATGGGGGTCGACTTTAGCTATTTTTGGATAGAGAATTTAGGTTTGAATGTGAGATAAAATAGGAAATGACTGGGTGGTTGATGGCCGGCTAGGGTTGGAGAGATGAGGGGCGAAATTCTCAAGTGATGGGCTAGGGTTTCATGGCTTATAGCCGAATAGTGGGTTAGGGTTTGGGGGTGGTGTAGCCGTGGGGTAGGCTAGGGTTTTATGTGGCTACAAGAAATACCAATTGATCAAGTGAACAACCAAATGAAGATTGAACACTCAAATAATGAAGAACACACCAGCTCCCTCAAAGCCACCAAGGGTTCGGCAACTTCAATTCTTCTAGCACTTCCACACTTCTCCAATCAATAACACTCACACTCACTCACATTTGAACAATCCGAAACTCACAATGGTTGTGGGTTTCGAAATCCTCTAGGAAACACACACACACACTTCCTCAAACTCACAAGTGGTGTGAATTTGACCTCACCAACACAAATGCAATGAAGGACACAATCATCAATCACCAAACTCAAAAACACACAACAATTCTCAAATTCACAAGTTGTGTGAATTTGGCACTCTCACAAGACACTCAAATACTCTTTTTGTATATTTTTCAATAACCAAACAAATAGAAAGGACTCCAAATAATTCCAAGAACAAACCAACAAACTCCAAAGACTCAAGAACAACACTAAATAAACAAAAACGCCAAAATGAAAGAAATAACTCAAATACTTTTATAAATAAAGGATAGATGTGAAACACATCGATTCACGAATTGTATTATGTGTTTCTCTTCAAGAGAATTCACGAATTGCACCCCTTGAAACCCAAGTGCAAAGCACCGAAAATCTAAGCCACAATGGTGGTCGGCCTAAACTCCTAAGGAAGCCACTCCACTTCTCAATTCTCTAAAAGATGTGAAATGAATACCTAGAGATCCTATTTATAGAGTCTAACAAATTGAAAACCCCAAAAGGTCCCTGATAAAAATAAGTAAATTACTAAAATGTCTTAAAGTATTAATAAATAAAATAAATAAATAAACAAGTGATAGGTGGCACCCAAGTGATGAGGCCGTGGCATGCCATGGTCCATAATGGCTATGATGTGGCATGGTCCATGGCAATGCTAAGCTGCATGGCGTCTGTCTGCATGCATCTGGCTGTGTGGCCTCTGATGATGTGCATGGCACTATGACATGCCTAGGCGTGATGATGTGTCCAAGGTGGATGCCATGCTGTGGTAGTGTGACCCAATCAGGTGGCTTGGGCGGTGGTCTTGCATGGTCCAGGTTAAGTGCCGGGGTGATGGTCATGCATGGCCTAAGTTGGTGGTCTGGGCGCTGTAGGCTGCAAGGCACGGGCTAGTGCCGCGCACTGGATGGCTAGAGCCATGCGCTGGATGGCATGCCTTATGGGCATGCCACTAGCCATGCTAGGTGGTGCTGGGGCGTACTGGGGTGCGCGGGTCATGGTGCGCAAATGCTGGTGGAAGTGTGCGCGCAATGATGCGCACAAAGGCGCATACTTGGCTATGCGCATGGGCTGCGCGCAGCCAGTAGACTCCATGATTGCTTGCTGTGTGTCAAGGCCTAAGCCAAGACATGCATGCAACTTAGCCAAGTGACTGTCCTGACCCTCCAATAGCGGTGTCAAGGCATGATCTAAGACGGTGTTTAATGGGGTACTATCACACCGTTCGGCCTCACCGTCACCACCACTAGCTTCCCCATCCTCCAGCGAACAAAACCCACCGTCGATAGCCCTCTAATTCTACCGTTTCCTCTCTACTCGAAATGGGTGTTGCCACCTACAGCCAAAGCCTCTAGCCACCGTCCACCGCCACCACCATCATGCTCCCCCACCTCAGGCGACCTCACCCCTAACTCCACTCCTCCAACCAAGCCACCGCCATGAGATTTTCCTTTCTCCAATGAATATTTCCCTAGCTTCTGGTGTCAAATCAAGTACCCTAGCCCAAACCACCACTAGTCATGTCAAGAAACGGATAACGTACAAATTTACCATTATGGATCATAGACCAACGCGCTTGATCTTTTGAGCTACTTACTTGCGATGTAAGTAGCCGTCGTGTGTGTGATTTATATTTTTTTTATTTAATTATGAACTAACCCTTTTTGACAGTTTGAAGTGTTAAGTAATTGATTAACAATATTAATAAACCTAAAAGTAGATTGATTGGCCTCGAGGCTATTAAAAAGGGGATGAGAAAACCCCGTAGTCGAAAAATTGTTTGGGCTTGGATTTATCAGTGGATGTTGTGTAATAACCCGAATTTTCTCGTATTCTTTTTAATTTACATGCTTAATTTAATTATAATTTCTTTAGAGTTATTTTGGTCAACCTTTGGAACTCTTAGAAATATATTTATTTTGGACATTTTCTTGTAAAAAATATTGATAAGTTAAGCTTATATATTGAAAGGATGCAAATGAAGGAATTTAGTGTAAACTAAGACAATTAGGAAATGTTTGGCAGATTCGATATCCTCCAGTAATTTGGACATAACTCTTTCATTTGATTTGAGCTTGTGCTTATTCTGGTGTAGGTTGAAGATGGAGATCCTGCCAAGACAGTGCTTCAGTTTTAGAAATGAGGGACTCCATATCCATTGCTAATGTTCACTGAAGATTTGAGCCTGTACTTGTTTGAAACTGCGACTGAAGAGCCAGTAGATTGTATGAATGCAGAAGGGTCAAAAGAACAACGAGTGCACAGAGAAACTCTAGAGAGAGAGTGGCATAACTTCTTTAAAATAACGAGAGCAACGTTATTTTACAACGAGTAATTTGCATGAGATCAAAAGTACACAGATAAAAAGATTGGGATAAACATCTATCTTATTAATTAGTTTGTAATTTCTTCACATCCGCAGTACAATAAATGCCAAAAAAGAGGTATAAAACAAATATGCATCTGTTTTATTGCACTTATAAAATTGAATAACACAACGAGTAGGGAAGTCGCCTTTATATGATTTGTATTAAGGCAGTAGCATTATCAGCAAATAAACCAGAAGCACACCGGAGAATAATTCTACGGAATCTTCTTGTTATGTAAAGGGCAGCTAGACTACCAGGTGTCATGTGATGAGTGGGCAATGCCTTGTATTCTGTTACGTAATATTGCTATAAATATTCTCTACTGTACAGAGGTCATTAACACACAAACATTTATTGAAATACAATCCACAGAATTCATTCTAACCTTTTCTCAAACATGTATTAGGCATAAGTTTCTTTAATTTGCAATATCGATACTTATACCAAAGCTTCAAAATCAATCGTCGACCTCTGCTTTGATCTCCCTTTGCAACTCCTCCTTGTACTCCTCAAATGTTCCAGGGAAAGTTCTCACAGTTCCATTTTCCACAACCCATATTTCACTCTTCTCTTCATCATCACAAACACGTGATATGAGCCTAGAGTCATGACTGACCAGGACAACTCCACCCGTAAACTCGTCCAGTGCATCGGCCAGTGCATCAATGCTCTGCATGTCTAAATGATTTGTGGGCTCATCCAACAACAATATATGTGGCTTTGACATCGAAATTGAAGTGAATACAACCCGTGATTTTTGCCCTCCAGATAATTTTGCAATTGGAGTGAGGTGATTATGGCTGGGAAGCCCAAATTTTCCAAGCTTGGCACGAACAGCCTCCTGCTTACTGAGTCCCTCTTGATCTGGATGAAGACGAAGAAGATACTGAACTGGAGTTTCCTCCATTGTCAGTAGGTCCACAAAGTGCTGCGAATACCTCCCAATTCTCAACTTCTGACTCCTCCGCACTTCACCCTCAGTTGGAACCAAATCACCAGCAAGAAGATTCAGTAGGGTAGATTTTCCTGCTCCATTAGGGCCAACAATAGCAACACGTGTTCCCATATCAATACCCACATCAACATTTGAGAGCCTGAAATCCACTCGATTTGGGTAACTGAAGCTGACTTCAATTAGCTGCATGAGTGGGGGTGTAAGCTCAGTGGGTTCAGGGAAGTGGAACTCCACACTGTAATCTCTCCACTTCTTTGGGGCCTCCGGAAGAGGCTCATCCTCGTCAACCTTTCCCTTTGCCTTGTTCTTTGATGCTTCTTTTGCAACATTGAACTTAGCACGGTCCTTCACCTTCTCCTGCTGAGCACGACTCCCCGACCTCTTGGCTGCTTTAATTTGCTTCTCGTAAGTTTCATACCGCTTGTTCATCTCTTTGCGACGCTGCTCGTACCCGCTTTCAAATTCATCAAAGTTTCCACGGTATAAGTGAAGCTTAAGATCATGGAGATGAATGATTTCATTGCAGACAGTGTTAAGGAAATCCCGGTCATGTGAGACAACAACAAGAGTTTTCTTCCACCGACACAAGTACTCCTCTAACCAGAGAACAGCCCTAAGGTCGAGATGATTTGTGGGTTCATCCAATAACAGAAGTGTTGGTTGCACGAAAAGAGCCCTTGCCAGTGATATTCTCATCCTCCAGCCACCACTGAATGAACGAGTTGGACGAACCTGCATTTCTTTGGTGAAACCCAACCCAGCAAGAATCTTTGATGCCTGGGCCTCAGCCGCATCTGAACCCAAGATCTGCAACTTCTCATACAACTCAGCGAGCTTCTCTCCTGCATCATCACCATTGCCACCGTCATTATCATTCTCACCCTCAACATCAGAAGATGAATTCTGCAACATTGCAACCTCATTTCGGAGCTCGACCAGCTCTTCATTAGCTGAAACAACTGCTTCAAGAGCACTTCTATCATCACCAACCACCTCTTGTTCAACCAAAAGAACATCAATATTCTTAGGAACAGGGATCTTCCTCCAAGCAAGGAGCTTTAATAACGTAGACTTGCCCATTCCATTGGGTCCAACCAAACCATATCTTTTTCCATGAGATATCTTTACAGATGTATTCTTTAGGAGTTCTTTTCCTCGAGCAGATACAGAGAAATTATCTATAGTTATATCTTTGACATTGGCATCAGCTTCATCACCCCCATCAAGAACTGAACTTCGGCTACCAATAACAACAGTAAAAGCATCATGATCATCCTTAAGGGCCTCCTGTTTTGCCTGCTCTGCTGCATGGGCAGCAAACATGTCCTTCTTCTCTCTTTTTTTCATTTCTTTCTCACTTATGGATATTTCAAGTAACTTTGATTCACTCCTCTGCTGTCGGTTGGATAGCTTCTCGCCATCAGTCCGCTCTTCTTGAGAGGCATAATCATCATCGGAGGGAGGGAGATCAATGTCATCAGTGTAAGATGAAACTTTTGGTGCAACTTTTGCTTTAGGTTTACTTGTAGTAGCAGTTAAGGACGAGGAAGAACCCTTTTTAGGCTTATCAGGTTTCTGGTCCATGCTGGCAAGCATCGCCGAGACAGAAAGCTTTTCTTTCTTCCCATCTTTTGAAATGTCTTTGCTACCCGCCTTAGTTTTGGTGGTTGCACCATTCTCCTCTGGCTTCTTCTTTCCCATTGCAGCAACTGATCTGAGAATAATAATTAATTAATCAGAGTGGAATCATATCTAATCGAGTCATTTTAATTAATCAGGAATATATAGTACCGATATGCACCATCCTTTTTTAAAGAAACTATAAAGATAAAATCCAGTAAAGATAAGAGTTCACTAATAGCTCACAGAAACATGCTTGAAAATTAAATGCTTCTTTCTGTAAAGTAGGGAACGGCAGAATGAAAGCAGAAAAGCATTGATTGAAAAGTGAAATATTATAGAAGAACTTGTTCACCATCAAGCAGACAACACAGAATGAAGTACCAAACATTGTGTACAATTTTGAGAATGGAGAAATGCAATGATTTTAAAATTTGAACCTTAATATAATATATATTTTATATTCTAAATAGCTTAATTATCTGTATGGAACTTTTTATTGATCGATAATTATCTGTATAAAACCGTACAAAAGGATATGAACCCTGATTGTAGACTAGTGTTAGAAATTACCTAAATATGAGAAAGTCAATTGAACTATGCTTCGGCATGATCGGAGTCGGAATGGCCAACCTCCGACTCCAACACGTACATCCGGAGTCGGATTTTGGGCACCCCACTCCATCTCAAACACAGATCGTTGGATTTGCATATAACAGCTCAAAATTCAAATGACTATAAATATTAAAATCATGGGGAACAAAAAATCAAAGATCTTTCGGGAAAGGAAAAGAGGAACTTACCGACTTCGGCAAATCAACTCTTCGATGGGCAGTGGTTTCGACACTGAGAGACTGAGAGTGGAAGAACTCAAGAAGCGACGGACGGCGTCTGCACAGGTGGTAGAGATTCAGAGGCGACCAGCGGCGAGACGGCGACGGGCTAGCAGGGGCTGCGGGAGTAGGAACCTAGGGTTTTCAAAACGAGAAGTGAGATTCGACCAATTGAGGGAGTGAGAAACCGAGGGTGAGTCGGGGGGTTATTCTGTAGGTTATATGGTCAATACGCGCCGTTTCTTATAAAACGGCGCCGTTTTTCTGGGAGAGTAGAACCACTCCTCTGCAACAACAAACGGCGCCGTTTTGCATTAATCTTGGATTCTTGAGTTAGTCTCTTATTTTCCCTTTTTTGGGGTTTGTTTCCTAAATCCTGTTTTTTAAAACCCTAAATTTAAGTTTAATCTTAACCTTTGTTTTAGGCTTTTACTATGTTTTTTTATTTATTGTTTTTATAATTGTTAGTACTTAATATGGGTTTTATTATATATTAATTCACTAGTGTTTAATTGTATGATATCATATTATACAATTATACTTTTAATATTTTATCATACTATAGTGTCTATTTTCTAATTATATGTTACCATTATTTATGGTTTTATAAATTTCTCATCACTCAATTAAATTGTTAGTATTAATTAATAACAATGACTATTTAAATCCACTTGCATTGTATTGTTTAAAATTTAAACAAAAATTATTATATATTATACTTTGGTATTAAATGTACTATTAAGTATATAATGTTATTATACATTATGATAAATTGACTTGTACTGTAAGGTTTAATTACAATTGTTAGTAATCATACTTTCAATGTAGTATTGATTGTTGAGAATTGCGTATTATTTTAGTCTATAGGGTTAATATACATTATGATAAATAGACTTGTACTATAGGGTTTAAATACAATTTTTAGTATTTATTCTTTCAATATAGTATTGATTGTTGAGAATGCGTATTATTTTAGTCTATAGACACATTATAATTTTCCCATACTAGTGTCTAACTTATTCCTATTATAATGACATATTCTATAGACTTGCACTATAGTGATTAATTACATATTAATCTATTAGTTTCTAACTAATTTCTAACTTAATTAGATGCTAGACTTAGTATTATATATTATTATACTAGTGTTATATATTAGTATTACATATTACTATAACTTTATCGATTAGTGTTTATTCTTTAAGATTAAATATTATTAAATATTATTTTATTATGCATTACATTACATGTTATTATATATTAATCTTTATACGCTAGCATTATATACTATTATATATTAGTATTACATGATACTTGGTAATAATAGACTAATAGTATGATGTTTGCATATACTAAACTATTATTAGCTTATACTATTAATGAACTTAACTAACTATATAAGTTATATAAAATATATATGATGAATGTATAGAAAAATAAATATTTTTTTTTGTCACATACGTGCAATATCAAAGGTGGAGTCAGAAATCAAAGTCGAAGTCAGAATTGGACCAACTCCACCTCTGACTCCGACTTTTCAAATAAAAAAAAGTTTAACCACGACTCTGATTTTTCAAAATTAGAGGGAGTCGAATTCATGATCGGATTTTCAAATTTCTACTCAATCCTAATTATTAACTTCTTCGACTGATACTACTTGGCTCCTCAAGGGTCCTTATCACATTCTGCATAGCGAGTTTGTTAAAGTCACTGTGTCCATTATGAAGTCAGAACAAAGTCAAAACATAGTCAGATTCGGAGTCGGATTTCTACTCAGACTAAATTGCCACTTCTTGGACTACTACAATACTACTACCTTATTTGAGTATCCTTATCACATTATGCAGTAAGCTTGTTAAAATCAACAAACTTATATTTTAGTCAAAAAAATATAGTAATGTTAAGAGTCATAAAATGTATAAAAATTATGTTATAATCACTTTGAAAAAAGGTAAGATTTACTATTAAACAATTATTATTATTTTTTATCTAGATCTCATATTTATTCTTATTTTTTTAAGTAATTACATAACGCTTTCGCTAGGGGTGGCAATATGTCACACGACTCGTTAACCCAACACGAACACGACACAATAATAACGAGTTAAGATTTTGTTTTAAAGAGTTTCGGATCAAAACGGGTTAACCCGTTATGATACTATTACTTAACGGGTTGATAGCGGATCAATCTGTTTTGATCTACTATGACACGTTAAAAAAATTAAAATTACAAATATACCCTTATATTTAAAGATAAAATTGTTAGAATCTTAATTTTAATATTTTTATTGTTTATATTATAATTCATATTTGTAGTTTGTATTATAATTTTTATAGATATTGTGATTTTAACATTTGTATAAAATTATGCTAAGTTTAATTAAGTCAAACAGATTAATTTTAGATATATTGAACACATCTACATAAATAAGTTGAAACGTATCATATTTGTCGTGTTAATTTATTTCATAATATTCACTAATGGGTCATAACGGATTGACACGACACGACACGTTATGTTAACAGATCGTATTAGAGTTTGAGATTTTGACACGATAAGCTTAACGGGTCGGATTAGGATTGACCTATATAGTATAATATATATGTCTTGACACGACACGAATACGACCCATTGACATGATTTGACACTCCTAACTTTCGCATTAACAATTGTAACTATCATTAAAAAGAAAAAAAACTGCAACTATCATTACTCAAAAAAACAAAAATCATATTCAAGTTCCAGCTCCCTCGTAATTATCCCAATTACCATCTGAAAGATACTATCGCCCCATTAACATTGCTTCCTACCCAGGAAAAATTTTAGCACATAAAATGGAACGTTTTAGCCGCAAAGATATTTCACCAAAATAAATCCCCAAATACGGATTAATATGATACGTATTATTAGTTTCTTAATTTATTTTTATAGAACTTCTTTATGACTAGCACTTTAAAAAAAAAAAAGGATTACTTTGAGCGCTCGATCTAGCATTCTGTAAAACTCTAAACAAGGCCCTGAGGGTCAGACCAAGGAACGTGAGGCCTTCTATATCTTATTGGCAAAGGGCTCCTTTGTAAGGCCGAGATGCACGCTGCCAATATATAACGTTATCCTTTCTAGTAAATATAAAGAAAGGCCACTCACTAGCATCCTGAAAACCATGGTGGCCTAAATGAAGTTGAGCCGACTATATGTATTAAAAATTTCGTATGTACAGTTTACATTATCAGGAAATTGGTTGGATATCCCTGGTCCGCATGTAGGTTAAAAATTGCGTAGGTAATTCAGCAAGAAGTGCCTGAACAACAGAAATCTCTCCACCTGCAAGTACAAGGGAAGTCAATGCCCAAATAGACGCTATTGCCAAACACTGCTAGAATTTGGCATGTGAACCAATTAATTTAAGGTCGCTGACTTACCCTGTACGTCCCGGAAAGGAACAAACTGGACTATATCACGTGAAGCAACACGTCCGGTTGAACTTTCAAGTCTCTCTCCCTTATCTGCATCTAAAATCTATAGAAGAATGTATAGGTTGAGATGGTTATTTCGACTAAATAATGGAAGCCCTACGGTACAAAAAATGGACAATGAAACAGATAAAACAGACAAAACGTGAATGAAATACCTCCATTTCTTTGAAATCAGCTCCTCCAACTCCAACAATAAGGATCGACAATGGCAGGTCAGATGCTTTCACAAGGGCATCTTTGGTTTCTTGGAGGTCTGTTACTACTCCATCCTAAAAATAGCAGTCGGTACTCAAGCAAAGGGGGAATTCAACATTGAAAGGACATGAATATTTGAATCATGTAAAACTTTTGGAGTCTGAGACATGGAAGGATTTTTTACATCCTCAAAAGAAAGTTCAGAACAAGCTACTAAGTAAAAAGTAGAAATGGTAACTAATTTCAAGCATCATGCATATTAACCAAAATCGTACCTACATATGCAACCTTTATGAGCGACTAGGAAAAAAACCATCAGAAGGGCCCATTTCTAATCCTTACCGTGATTATTAGCAAAACAAAGTATTTTCGTCCCCCGTTTGCAAGAGACTGGCTGGAAATTAGTGCAGCATTGCCAATCACAGGTCCAAAAAGAGTTGGCCCTGCAAGAGAAACATTAAGGAGGGCACTTGTATATGCCATCATAATTCCTTGGATGCCTTCAACCTGAGAGAAATAGGCTTACATATGCTCAATATAAAGGCTTTGGAACAAAGAACATCTATAAAGAAGCAATAATAGATTTCGCCACCATTACACCTCACAGTGATGACTGCTTCCATTTAAGTTGAAACAGTGAGAGACTGGACCATCAATTGGTCGTGCTCCAAATCCCCATGCAGGAAAGCGCTTGTCTGAGTCATAAAACTGCAACACCTCTCCTACCTCAATGATTGCCTGAAAAGCAATGGCCCACCATCAGATTGGTGTGCCAGAATGAAGTTTTAAGAAAATTGTAATAGAAGGGACCGAGTTCTCACTCTCTGGTATGAAAAGAAGTTTAAGAAAATTGTAATAAAAGAAACTGAGTTCTCACTCTCTGGTATGAATTTGGCCGTCCAGAAGGATCAATATAATGCAAGGAATCAGGCAGACGTGGATTTCCATTTGAAGCTGATAGAAAAGAATGAGAGTTCATTATAAGATTTTGCAGTACCTAAACACCTATACATAATTTATCTTATTTTTTTTATAAGTAACTTATCTTAAATTATTCCATGTAAACATTCCTTTTAAGCAATCGTATGGAAAGAAAAAGGAAAAAAATGAACTTTATAAAAGTAACGAAGAAATAATGATAAATGCAGCAAAAGTTTGTAAAAGCTAAAACTTCTCTAATGAAAATATTATATTATAAAACATTTACACATTAAAAATAAGTAGAAAACCATGAACTAACCAGAGATATGTTGACTTACATAGAAACACATTCTATCATGATCATGTATATTGACCCTATATATGAGTAAGAATTCATTTAGGACCTTGAAAAATGACCATAAAAAACGTAAGGAGAGAGGGATGCATAAAGTGACAGAATACTTCAGAAGAGGCAATTGAATAACAATTTCAAGTGAAGACAAATACTAAAAGCATAACCAAAACAAGGCTGTTGAAATGAATAAAAGGCAACCAAGTTTTTATTCCAAACAAATAGGGTATTAAAGTGCACTACCCTTCTTTTTTGATAAGGTAAAAATTAACATGCACTTCCTTCATAATCTTTATAGTAAAGTTACTTAATATGCAGGAAGATTTTTTCAGATACTTTAAACAAGTTGGCTGCATAGAAGAATACCAGTGAAATCAATAGCCACCATGAAATTCAGTGCACAACCCCCAGCTAAGTAATCTAAGAAAGTGTGCTGGATATTCTGGGAATACTTGTCTACAAATAGCTGGCTCTTAAGTACCTGCATAACATTCAAAAACCTTCAAACTAATGTCAAATACTACTTTTTTTTATAGGAACTAATGTCAAAGATTAGACTTCTCAAGATGCAAAATAAATTTGACACACATAATTGGACCTTGTTGTGGTAATTTTGCCCAACCAGACTAGGTAAAAACAAATTTTCGCCCTGCCCACCAGAATGAAGCTTTTCCAAATCTGCTAATGATTTCTGAACTTTTCTGATAATTCAACAAGCTAAGTCAGGATTCTGGTCTACAGCGATCAGGAGAAAATGACGACGGGTAAGATGTCAATTTACCCTATCAAATCATGTTTTCCACTGCTATTGAAGTTGAAGCACTCTATCACTAGTGGACTTTCCTGCATGTTAATTTTTTTGGGGGGAGGGGGGAATGAGAAGACTAACAACAAACAGACGAGGATTCATAGTATCTAACAGGCATGTTCCCAAAATACGTACTCACCAACATTAATCCATATTTACAAGATGGTTGCCGAACTGGAGCACTGAACGTGAGTATATTTGCGTAATAACAGATATCCCCACAATGGACCAGCATTACACTTCTAGTACTCTTACTTTAGAGATGCAAGGAAAAAAAAGTACGCAAGCAAAACCATCCTTTCAACTAATAAGAAACCAAAACTTGGATCTTCCATTTTATAATCAATGCCAAGGATGAAACAATGGTGTACACCTATGGAAAAAATGATGTGCGCCTATAGCAAATGATGCCAGATTTCTAGTGGTGGATGCCAACTCTAGCTATTGAAGGAAAACTTCTTTTTAGGAAGGAAAACATGCCATTGCCGTGTTTAATGGCATGGACCTTCACGCTTTTCTCAATTCAAATGTCCCGAGTGGATAGACAGTGTTTTGTAATTGGCTTTTGCCCATTCATTTATTATTAATACAATTTTACATATCAAAAAAAAAAAAAAAAAAAAAGGAAAACTTCCTTTCACCTTGCTTCCAACTTGTTGGATATTCAAATACACTGTCTTCCATGTTGGCTTGAGGTCATTCTTTATAACTTCTGTTTTGTAAACTGGAATTGGGATCCCACTTTCCACTACTTTTGATATTACCAAAAAGGGGTCCTGCAAGATAATTTACATCATGGAAAGCTGCAAAATTAAGGTTCCTTGTAATATCTAAGAAAATAGAAAGATATCATGAACCTAGTAGCCCATACACTTCTTGAGAAGAGATCCTTGTATTCCAAGTCTGAACACCTCAAAGTCATCTCTGTCGTGGTTTTCGAACTAATGCATTCCTCAGCATGCACAGTAAACTTTCCATAGTTTCTTAGACGGCTTGATCTGCTAGATTCTTCTCTGCGTACAAGATCTAAGGTCAATGAGCGGTTTGATTTAGTGACTATCTGCATAGATAAACACAAGATTGCTGAGAATTTTATATACTTGGATTTTTAACTCTTAGTAAATGTAATGAACTTCATGCTTCAGTTGAAGAATTCTGGGGAGTAGTGAAGGTACAGAAACAGAAGAACACGACAATATGGAGCACTAAACTTGTGGATCATAAATCAAGTTTTTGACATGTGTGACAACTAATCCCCCATGCAGAATTAAGCAACTACTCAACACGACTCCAAGAGAGAAGGAAGATTTAAGTTTGCATATTCTCTGCATTATACCTCAGACAACGCACCAGAAGCCTCACCAAGAAATTGCTGCTCATCCAACCTAAGCATCTGGGCAAGTTAAATCGTCCATTATGAACTGAATTATGGGCTTGCTTGCCCTTGAATGAAAGTAGCATAGTAAATCATGTATACAGTAGCTCAGAGCATTTGATCAAACATTGAGATCATATTTATGATGCCAATAAACACAAGGATATAAATTATAGTAAATAAATAAATGAACACAACCTCAAATATACCGACCATAGAGCTAAAAGACAGAACAGATGGAAGATCATGCAACCAGTCTATGTATCTAACCTTCCCATATTTGTCTCTCCTGTATCGAATGTTAAAGCAGGCAACAGGAGATCAAGAACGACTTGATTTCAAGTATCTAGGACAGTTTGTCTCTCTAGAGAACTTCTTTATCAACACAATTTTCCATTGGACTGTATCTATAGACTTTATGGTCTCAAGTTGCATGAGTTTTTAACATCTTTTCCAAGGTTTTGAATTCCATTACAGTGACTGTAAAGTCTATAGATACAAGTATTATTTTACAACGGAGACAACTCTGTCAGAGAGTAATCAACAGAAAGGAAAAACTCATAACTTACTCATGCATACTGATTGTCAGCGAATAGCAAGGGACAAAATGTCCAAAAAACAGAAATTAACAAAGCTGCCATTCCGCTTAACTTGCTGGACCGAAATGTTTATTTAAGCAAAAACGGTAGGCATGATCCGAAATGTCCGAAATTTAGGCCAGAATGACGCATTAGATTAACCCTGTACATGTTACTGTTCCAGTATGGAAACTTTCGGCCATGCCCAGAACAGAAGGAAATGAAAAACATTGATCTTTCCCCTTCTAGATTGACCTCTTTTTTGTATACTCCCTCTGCACCTGAGTTACACCTTTTTCACTTCTCAGAAATGATTTATTACTTATTAAAACAAATCTTTATCAAATTTTTGAGATTCCAAAGCAGCTCAGATAATGGTAAATTGCAAGCTTGGATTTTTTGATACAATGAAGCTGAACAGATAGCCAGAGATGGATATTTAATCAAACTTAGTACTTATTCGAGATGCATTAAAGAAGAGTCATAATAAAAGAGGAAAGAAAGTAGTCATAATAAACTTACTTCTCTGGTAACAACATCAAAAGGAACAATATATTGCTCATAAGGTTAAAAAAAAAAAGTGGATATATAAAATGAACCAGTAAGATTAGCGATCACTTCTTCTAAGGTTATATGATAATGGATTCAATGATAAATACAGTAAGAATCATTCTTGAAGCAAATATATATTATACACACACACACACACACACACATATAAAAGAGGAGTAGAGACAATACCAACAAAGATATAGATATACCTTTACTTCAACATTGTGGAACTGAGTGTCAACATCATACACACGAAACCTGTGATAAATAGTAATTTCAACTCGTATCTTACAGTAAATATTAGTGCAAATTTGGTGGATAAAATGTAGAAATGCATTAAACTTACACTAATGTCTGCACAATTTCAAATTGATAACTGATAGTATGTTTTGTGATCCATTTCGGATTTAGTGAATTTAGAACTACTTCAGTGCGGCCAAGTTCTTCAAGTGTTCCATCTCTTCCTTTGGTATAAATAACTACCATGGGATCACTCTGAAGAACTCAAAACTCGTGAATAATATGATAAATTTCTGAAATAAAGAAATATTTACATGGCAAAGAAATGGAGAATAAGAGCATCAGTAATCATCAGAATCATGGAATCCAGATCGAAAATTCCTTACAATTTTGTGAGATAAAAATTTGAGCTCTAAAAAACATCATCATTAAGAGAAAGAGCGTACAGAACAATCTGAAAGAATTAAACATGCTAATTAATCTGAAACCCCAATCCAAATGGTCATTTGATTCTCTACACTGAAAATTTATTTTTTCAACAATATTTGATTTGTTGTTTATAGCACTTTCTCCATGGAGCCTATTGTGATAACAATTGGATCGATAAGGTTCCAAATCAACTGTTTAGAAAGAAGCAATTGTGACCAGGTAAAGATATTAGTCAACATATTAGGTTGGATAAGTTAATTAGCTTGTAACTAATAATGTTGCCCACAAATTACAAGCTCTCCTGATTGTAAGACATATGGTCATTGAACTAAGCAGTCGAATGTATCTGACCCCATCCCGCGCACACGAGAAGCAACCTCGAAACACATTCATAAGTAAACAAGAAAAATTTGCCGATGAATGTATATAACATCATCCATTAGAAAGTAAAGCAACAACCTTGGAGAGCAAGTCTCGATCACGCAAGTCTGAAGCAGAGTATGATAGCTGCAAACAATTTTTTTAAGAATCAATAAAAGGCATGAAGGGTAAGCTAAATTAACAACTTCTTCTGAAAAGTAATAAAACGACAAACATGAGAGATAAATCATCTTGCTAAGAAAAATTATTACCTCTGTAACATTATCATCGATGATAAAACAAAATAAATAAATAGTAAGTTGAACACTCCGAAAGACTAGGTCTCTCTTGTCTGTGTCAATTATATTGCTCGACTTTGACTTGAGCCAAGTTTTATGAACGTTAAAATCCAAGAAAAGCATAAAGCTTTCAGTCAAGCCAAGGTCAAATAGAATTAGGCCTCCTGACCCAAATGGTACTATGGACAATAAACGCATTTACTCGACGCAATCCACCATCAGCAGCAAATATCATAAGACAGAGAGAGCGAGCTACGTTTTAGGAGAAGACATTAATAATGAAAGATGCCGTCAAAATGCCGTATTTCAAGAAGCATAAACTTGAAAGAATCGCTTATTTCCGAAAGCTATATTCCGACATAGAGAAATTACAATAAAGGATGTGTGAAAAGTTGCAAGATCCTCTACATCGAGTATTCAGTGACAAGTGGAAGAAGGAGGACCTACGGATTCTAGCAGTTGTTGTGGAAATGAAATTAGCTTGGGTAATTAAGTCAAATCGTATTGCGAAGACGAAACCTCGAAAAGAGAGAGAGAGAGAGAGAGAGAGAGAGAGAGAGAACCTCGATCTGAGAGTAGAGGCCGTGGTAGCCGCGAGAGTTGAGGAAATGAGAGACGGCATCATTTGGAGCGTTGATAGGGTTGTCTTGGGAAGCAGCAGTGCCGCCCACGGCCGCCCTTCCGCCGGCCTCGTCTGAGCAGCAGTTGCCCATAAAATATACGCGTCGGCTGAGCTCAGCGAGGCATGCAATATGAAAAACCACGGCTGAGGAGAGAGGAGAGTGTTGGGTGGATCGATAGATGGTACAGCCGTGAAGTTTCTTCTTCTTATCGTATCACAATCCCCTCTCTCTCTCTCTCTCTCTCTCTCCTTCGAAAGTGTTTGGTGGGTCCATCACCATCCGAAAGTATTTTCCGAAGGGCCAGAGATAACGCGTTCTTCTTCTCTGTTTTTTTTTTTTTTTTTTTTTTTTTTTTTTTTTACTGAAAGGTCAAATCACGCCAACTATAACGAAAGAAAAAATTGAAGTTGGTAGGAGGTGAATCGTCTGCCGCGCTGCAATGTAAATTTTTTCCCACTGCCACCAACTTTAATTTATCCTAATGCACATACCACATTCAAATCCAAGCATTGTATTTGCTAGGAGATTTACAAACCCTTTCTTTCTAAGCTACTGTTGACCCATTGGTTTCATAGGGTCTTTCTATTTGGAACTCATACGGCAATTGATTTTCCATACGCAATTCAATATTCACATGATAGAAGTTCTTTTTTCTAAGATAAAGTTAAAAAAATATTAAATTTTATTTTATTTTTAATATGATATGTCAAAAGTATAAAAGTCCTCCACATCAATACATAAATGTAATTTTTCTTGATTTCAATATATATTGAAATACATATATTTCTTGTGCATTGTTATAAGAAACGTGTCTCAATCACCACTAGAATCGGATCTAAATCAAACCCACTAAGGTTGACCAATGACCTATGATTCCACCCAACACTCCCAACAGTTAACATGCGAAGGATATGCCCAACGAGTCTTTTGAGTTTGGTTGGCACTAAAGCGCTTCCTTCCTCGTAATTTTGCAGAAATATTGGATGGATGTGTTGATATGCAGACCACTGCGAAAGATTGCTGCTGCTGAAACTCACAAATTAAATAATTTGGGGATTCGGAATGCGCATATAGGGCAGGCAGGCATCAAAGGATGGGAAAAACAAAGCAAAATGGGGACAATGCAAACAAAAAGGCATGCGTGTCTGCTTACCACTAAAAAGGAGGGCACAATTATTACTCATCCATTCTATTTCTACGGTTTTTAACTGTATTGTGCACCAATTAGCGTTGGCAATAATATGGCATGCAAGGAGAGAACGGAGTCAGCTCAAACTCAAAAAGTGGGAAATAACAAAATATCCAGCCGGCATGGGGCCGTCACAGCCACTTTGGAGGAGTCCCACAGGCTTCCATAGAAAAAGAGGTTCATATTGGTGGAGCAGCAGCCGAATGCAAGACTTGGATTACTAATTTACTACTACATCTAATCTCATCTATGCTCTTTTTAACTTTTAAGCCAGCCTCGGACCCGACGTTGTATCAGATAAAAATCATGGCAACGCGTCAACGAGCACAAATTGGTCAAGAGGTCAACCACTAAGGCGTGGATGTATAAATGGATGGATGGTGAGGGAGATGTGCATGGGTGCTGCAACTACGTCCCATCGCCATCGCCTTACCAGCACCAAACCTCAAAATATGGATACGTATACGTCACTGATGTCCAGCCTTCATTCGACCCCGCAAATGCATGCAAATCCACTTCAACCACCACGTTTCATAAACTAATCAGAGCAACTCCAAGATGCAAAACTTCGCTGGTTCTTTTTTTTTTTTTTTTTTTTTAATGGAAACTACTAGAATTTTGATGTATGCTTGTTATCCGAGGCTATCACACACCACCACTTTCATGAGTTGGAGCACACAACTCCTGTAAGCCATTGATACGAGTCCCTGGAACATGCAACAATGCAACGAACCACACTCTGGAACACATAAGCAAAGCTGAAGTATGTTTCCCTTTCAAAATAAAATAATAATAATAATAATAAAACATATATCATGATTCATACACTACCAGCTTGATTCAGTGGCAGGTAGGGGTGTAATCAATTTGATTTTGGATAAAATTTAGAATCGAACCGATACTATCAATTTTCTATTTTTTAAAATTAATTACACACCGATTATCTTCCGAAATCAATAATACCGGTTTTACCAGTTTCGATCCAATGTTTCGATTTTAAATTAATCTATATTAGTTTATTAGACTATTAATATATATATATTAGTATTATTTATAATGATTAAAATAATTATATATTAGTATTTGTTATAATAAATGTAATTTTTTATAATTATACCATTAATAATTATAACTAATATTATTAGTATTAACTCAAAAAAAATTGTATTAGTATTATTATATCATTATTTCATTCGTAATTATTTAGTATAATAATTTATATATACACTTAAAGTATATTACTAATAGTAATATAATATTACACTATTAGTATTAGGCCATAAAATATAAATTGTAACTAATTTATATTATATACTAATGTATAACATATTATATATAATTAAAAAAATATTTGATATTATGTATCATATTAAAAAAAATTAACTTAAAATATATATTATATTAAACCAATCCGGTCCGATCCGGTTCTAAAAAATTTAAAACCGGGACCGAACCGATACCTACCGATTTTAACATTATGAAAACTGATTCCGAATCAGTATCTACCTAAAACTGGACCGATTCCACCGATTCGGTTTAGTCTGGTCTAGTTTATCGATTCATCGATTTTTACTTACACCCCTAATAGCAGGTGTGTCATATCATCATAAGCGGCCGCCACCGGCATAAAATATCAGACCCACAGTTTATCTCAATCCACTTCAGAACTACTGCATTGCTACAAAACTTGCACATTTTTTCAAAATCCCGACAGCAATGTTTTGCTTTGTCATGCAAAAATGGACCTTCAAAAAGTTGTTCGACCTCAGACGAGGTATAAAGTTCAGTGCCAAAGCAAAACAATAAGCATGAGAAGAAATTCTTTCTTATGGCCATATAAGTAAACAACAGCATGGAAAATTTAAGACGTCTTGTGCAATCCAACGTTGAGATCAGAGGATATGGAAATGAGCAGCGGAAGTGAGTGGAGCCACACAGCCTTGAAAACACGTTTCTGATGTGCCTGTATTGATTGGGAAGGCTTGTTAGCTGTATACCTGATATCGAAGATGTGAATCATCGGGTCTGCTGAACCAGATGTCATGTATAAACCATCAGGAGACCAAGCCTGATTTATGAGCGCTGACTGAGATTCACTGCTTTCTTGCTTCCATCCAAAACCATGAAGTTCAGTCTGTCTCAATCTGATATCAAACAATCGGAGCTGCCTCTCGGGAGTTCTGTATGTAAGACACTAAAAATTCAACCAGCAAATTTCCAAACAAGGACGGAACTGAAAGGAGAAAAACTCTTGTTTGTAAACATGCACATGGCCCATCCTGTAATTAGATGTCCTTTCTATCTCAAAGCCACAACAATTTCCAGTATACAAGGCAGGTTTAATCACGACACAGTGTTTGCGGTCATTCGAAATACGCACTAGGACAGATAATATTTTTTTATAAGTAAACAAGCACTAGGACAGATAATTGCCACCTATAAGCGATAAATTCTTTGCTTTGAACCCTAATCATACAACTCAGTTCAAATTTATTTATTTATTTTTTATAGATAACTCAGTTCAAATTTATTTATTTATTTTTTATAGATAACTCAGTTCAAATTTATAATTATAAAATCTAAGCTAAAACTTCAAGGGAAACGATTCACACTATCCGAGCCAAAATTGGTCCAAGTTTGCAGGCAGCAGCCCTATTTTTTACTAGATCAGCATGCCAGAATCACCAATATACTTCAAGTGACAAGTCAAATATGATAGTGATAATAGAAATGCAAAAATCATTATTTGCTCTTTTCAGTTGATTTGCATTTCTGATGCTACCAGAGCAAATTTATCTTTCCTTTTCCTAGGTAAGAAGTTAATGATCAAAATGGCATCTTCTGCAGTTATTTCGACTATAATTAATTTTCATTGAAATAAAAACTTTTTTAGTGATTTAATCAAAAAGGCAACAATGATAGCTTAAATAAATATCTGTTTACAGCTCTTTCCATCACATTGAGTGGTTGATTGTTTTGTTGCTAACAAAACATTAAGTCAGGCCAGGGGATAACTTTTAATTTGTGAATGGCTGTACTAGATGTATCTCTTAGAGGTAGTTTGCTCTAAGTTTGGTCCTCATGCAGTATCAAACTCCAGCATAAATTTCTCAGATCACAATGAAGCAGAGTGTTAACTGTAAAGACAACAAAATGCACCAAGAAAAGCTTGTCATGAAATGGCTTACGCTGTTTGAACCATGAATAAATTGAAGTCACATGGATTTGGCAAGACACTCATGCATTTACTTTCTATTATATGCTTGAAATCTGCTCTTCCTACTTGTGCATCAAACCCAATAATTCGCTTGTCTGCCCCGGCAGACAGTACAATCTGCTTTTGCTGCATCCCAGCTACTCCCATAACAGCTGATGAATGCATACTCCTATGCAATATCTTTGGTTTCCATAAGTTCTCATCTCTCTCACTCCAAAGTATAACGGCATGATCACTGCCTCCAGTGACAAAACAGGCATCTTCCCAGGGCATGAAGGTTATGCTGTTGATAATACCCTTAACATGAGGCTTATCCTCCAAGAAAGTTACACGAGCTCTCTGTCAATACGAAAACATACAAAATTACTGTTAGAAAAGAAAGAAACCTGCTTTGAAATGAAAGTTGAATTCTTGTGGACAGAGAGTATGCCAATTCCATCATACTTATTTAGTTATATATTAAGTGCATCCAAACGGCACTAGTATAATCATTCAATAACTAATATTGAGGGTAACTCTTACCCCTTGTGTCTTATTGAGATTAAGAACTGATATCTGAGAATCTCCACTATCAGCACTGTATACAGAAAACAGACAATTCCCCTGTGGGTGCCAGGCTATATCTTCAGGCCATCTCCTCTGCTTTGGGGATACACAATCAGAAGAGCTAAGTAGAGAGGCACTTGACCTGCAGGTCAAGACCAAAACACTGGCTGAATACCTTTCTATCAAAAAACATAAATCTAGAAATTGATCTGTGTATAAAAGGTACAAACAGAAATAAGATTTTATACAATTGTAACATGGAGTAGAGGCATATAAAATGCAGGTCCATTCTCATATGTCCAATATATTTGATAACCAATCCAATTAGTTGCTTTTGTGCTTAAAGGCTTTTTTATAATGGTTGGCCATGGTGAAAGATTACATATATTTGTTATAATGTTTGGGCATGGTAGGAGACCATACACATAAATGTATCATTATAGGAACTACAGCTCCATGTGCAATCATCAAAAGGATATCACCTATAAGCCATTGGACTAGAAAATGCTCACTCTATGTGTAGGATTAAAACAAAAAACCCTTTTCCACTCTTTATTATGTCCAGGTGAAGTTGTACATACATTGACACCTTTGGGGTTTCCATATTATAGCAAGGCGAGTGGGCTGGGGTGCTTAGAGATTGGGTTGGGTTGCATCGAAGATGTGGGTAATAAGAAAGGGAATGGCCATGCCCAAGTAGAAACACGCATTTGGTCTAGAAGGAAAAAAGCAAGGTTTCCACCAATCCCGATATCTCAGATGTCTCGGCTAACCCTAAAGATGCTGTATCAGCGCTGATACTTGAGTCGACAGCTCCAATCATGGCACAGAAAATTCTGACAAAAGCTTCTAGGAGGTTGGCACCGGAAAACAAGAAAGGGGAAATCGTGGAGATTTCTGAAGGTAGAAAAGATTTTCTGGTTTCTGTGAGAAATGAGACAAGTTTGGTGGATGACACTAGTTTGTTGAAGCATTTTTTGAATATTGAGAGAATTAGATAGTGGAAGTTGGATGCAGATCTTCCCAAATAAACCAAGAATGAGTTGTTTGACATGGAAGAGATTTTTTTTTTTTGTTAAGTAAACATGTATTATTGATGAAAGAATGGGCATAATGCCAGTTATAAGGACTTTTTATGCCCTATCAAGTAGGAACATTAGAAATAAGGAAATCATGCATGTCCATGCCATTAAAGTCCACGGCAATGGCCCAAGTACATAGAGTTCTAAAAAAACAAAACCTTAAGCTCCTCCATCTATATCTCTTGTCCTCAAAAGTCCGCTTGTTGCGCTCCTACCACAGACACCACATAATGTGGTCATCTCCCAAACCACTTTGATCTATCTATCGACATCCAACACACCAATGCAGCCACCACAATCTACGGCATTAATCATGTTATGTCCAATCGATCAAATACCTCATTCTAGAGAATTTTAGCTGTCTTGCAATGCATAAGTAGATGATTTACTGTTTCACCCCCTCTGCGACACATTCAACACCAGTCAGCAATGATAATCCACATTTTTCTCAAGTCATCTGTGGTGAGGATCTTACCTAGAGCTAGGCATGTTCAAGCGGGCCGGTTTTTTTTTTTTTTTTTTTTTTTTTCCGGCCCGGTTCAAAAACTGGATATTCAGATTCCGGTTCCGGTTTCTGATCCGGATTCAATGAGATCCGAAATCCGCATTTATAATATCCGGATCAATATGATCCGGATCCGGTTCTGTAAAACGGATACCGGATTTTAAATCCGGAACCCGGGTTGGTTTATAAGGAAAAAAACCCTCGCATCTCTCCACTTCCCCCACAGCATGCTCGCAGACTCCTCTCTCACTCTCTGATAAAAACCCTAGTCTCCCTCTAAAATTTTGCCGCCATCACTCTCTCGCCATCGCTGCTAGCCAGACGTCGATCAGTCTCTCTTGTCCCTCTCTCACTTCGGTAACTCTCGATCTCACTTTGTTAACTCTCTCTCTCTCTCTCTCTCTCTCAATGCCTTTGAACAAATCTCTTACAAGTATAAAGGTATGCTGTTATTTTTTTTCTCTCTTCTCACCCTTTCTATCTCGCGTCGTCAGATCTGTAAATCGAAGAAAATGCTAGCATATTTTCAGGTCAGATCTGTAGATTTGAAAATATATAGATTTCGTGGAGATTTTAGGTATTTTTTCCCTTTGATTACTTTGTCGATTTGGGTCTGTTTTGCTGAAAATATTTGAATAGATGAGCCTTTGAGGAATATTTTGTGGGTTAGATTTGGAAACTTGTAGATTTCGTGGAGATTTTAGGAATTTTTTCCCTTTGTAACTTTGTTGATTTGGGATTTTATCTGTCTTCTTTTTGGGACAAAACTCATTGATTTGAAAAAGTTGGTCATTTTGTTTTTTAAAGAATCCAATGTGGCTAAAGATTTCTCAAAATCTTAAAATTTTTGCTATTATGGTTACTGCTTTAGTTATGCAATGTTGTGCTCTATCTATGATCTATAGTTGATGGATGTTGTCTTTTGAAAATGAATTATATTGTGTGTAGTAAAATTCTTGCAAGGGGAACTTTTTTAATTTGGTTACATAAAAGCGTGGAAAAGCCTAGGATCTTTTCAATGAGATGAAGAAGGTTGGTTGTGCCCCAGATGTTTTCACATACAAAATTCTTTGGAGTTGTGTTTTTTTTTTGGAGGAAAAAAAAATCTGAATAGTTGAAACAAGGATGCTAATTTGCTAATTTGTTATGTAAAAGCCTGGAAAACCATTGACTTATATCAACAGTTTAGGTGAATGGAATGCACACCAATGTCTACATCTCATTGAAATCATTAATATAATATTGGAATCATTAACAAAATTTTTTGTGCATAGTTCTATTCTGGGTATGGCCTCATCGTTAGAGATTGAAATGGTAATGTCATATCACTTTGTTGTTCATTTGGCAAATTACTTTTTAGTCTGTGTCCAGTTGTTGAGTTTAGCATCTTTTTTGAATTCTTGTTACTGTTACCAAGTGATTTGATTAGTCACATACATACATGCATGCATACCTCATTGTGTTCATGAATTCTTTTACTCTCTGATTACATGCCTCCTATGTATGTCCTAATTGTTCTTCTGTTGATTTGTGTGGAAATTTTTACTAGGGAAGACGAAATGAGAAGTGGAGAAAAGCAAAAGCAATGACCCACAAGAAACTGCATATGGGATTCGTCATTTCATACTGTAATTCTGTGTTTTGTGTATTGGACTGTATTTAATGTACATGTTTTGTAATGTTCTAAGCAAATTAGTTCAAACAATATAATATACAGTGGACTTTCTTTTCTTTTTTCGTTTTTAAGTTAAAAAGTTAATTAGATATTTATAGCCGTAGCTATTCTTATCATAAATTAGTTTTACATTTTGAATTTTTTTTATCATTATGGTCCATGGACAATGATAAAATATAGGGTTTTATAAAATAATAAAAAGTAAACTTTTCAACATTACTTCTTGGAAAAATTGTATTGAAATATAAGATTTTTTATAAATATATTTTCAACAAAATTCTCTGGAAGAAAGTAGTAATATAGGCTTATTTACAAAAAAATTAAAAAAAAAAGAAAGAAAGAAAGAAAGAAAAACCGGTTCAAAATCTGGGAACCGGATTTCCGGATTTTAAAATCCGGATCCCAACCCCAGTGAATCCAGTCTGGAACCCAGACCGGATTGAAGACCTGGGGTGCGGGCTGGGTTAGCCCAAATCTCCGGTTTGGAACCGCTTGAACAGGCTTACCTAGAGCAGTCGTCCACAAAGAAAACAACTTTGGAGGGTGCCTTATGACAGCAAAGCTTTTTCCATGGAAACTGACGCGTGGGTCCTTGTGTGAGAGCCTTATAAAAGGAGCGCACACTGACATGGAAGAGAATTTTCAGTGGGAAAGTTTATCTGAGAATGGGAGGTTAGATTCTAAGTGAGATTCAAGAGCATGTTGTGCAGTTTTATAGTTCTCTCCTAAGTGAGACGGAGGTTTGGAGGCCTAAGATCGATGGCTTGAGTTTTGAAGCTGTGGATTATTTTTCAGCAAGCAGGCTTGAGAGGCCTTTTGAAGAACTTGAGGTGTATCGTGTGGTTTGTGGGATGAGAAGAGACGAAACTCCTGGTCCAAATGGGTTTTCTATGCGTTTTTTGAAGATTGTTGGGAGATTGTTTGGGAGGAGGTGATGAGGGTTCTTCATGAATTTTATGATTATCAAAAGTTTGAGAAGTCGTTGAATGCCACTTTTATTGCCTTAATCCCAAAGAGAGTGGATGCTTCGGAATTGAAGGACTTCCTCCTATTAGCTTGGTAAGTGGAGCTTATAAGATTATTTCAAAGGTTTTAGCAAATCGAATGAGCAAGATGATGAAGAAGATTATTTCTAAACCTCAAATTGCTTTTGTTAGAGGTCGACAAATTATTGGTTTTGTGCTGATTGCGAATAATTGTCTAGATAGTGGAATGGGGGAAGGTGTCCCAAGGGTTCTTTGTAAGCTGGACATGGAAAAGGCATACAAAGAGTAATTCTAGTTTCACCTCTAGTTTCATTACAAAGGTAAGGTGACAAGTGTTGAATGGACAAATGGAGGTGATGTACACTTCTTGATTTGCTCACAATAGAATAAACAAAAAAATCAATTTTAAGCAAGAGATCAACCAAATCCAACCCTTAATCCCAAGTTACACATTTTGGACATCTATACTACGCTTTTTAAGAATTCATCAACGCAACAAGAACAGCCTAATTTCTTTCCGTGGAAGAGCATCTGGAGGGTTTTTGTGCTCTGTCCAAAGTCACTTTCTTTACTTGGACAGCAGTGCTTGGGAGATTTTGACGGCCAATCATCTAAGGAAAAAGGGTATGGTTGTAATGGCGTGGTGCTTCATGTGTAAGAGGAATGGAGAATCATTTGATCTTTTGCTTTTTTTGCATTGCAACAAGGCTAGGGAGTTATGGGCTGGCATCCTAAGTAGAGCTGGGCTGAGTTGGGTTATGCCTAAGAGTGTGGTGGATTTACTAGCATGTTGGACTAGGCATCATAATAGCTCTCAACTGGCAGCGGTGTGGCGGATGTTACCTTTGTGCTTTATGTGGTGCTTATGAACAGAAAGGAGCGATAGGTGTTTCAACAACAAAGAGCATGCAGTGGGGAAAATCTGGAGCTTTTTTGTTTTCTCTCTTTTGCAGTGGTTTTCTACTATTGTATTAAAGAATGGGAATGTAAATGAGCTTTTGTCTACTTTCCAGCTTTCTAGAATGTAATTAGGGGTCTCATTTTGTATACTTCCTGTGTACATGGGCATTGCCTAGTTTCATTTGATTCAATAAAGATTCTTACTTATAAATAAAAAAAAAAAAAAACTCCTCAAGGTAACCTACTTTTTTTTTTATAGGTAATAAGAAATTTGAAGTGAGTATACCTATATACAAGCTAGAGAAAAACAAAACTAAAACAAAGCATTATAATTATTTCCATCCTTTACAAGGTTCTTCACCCAAAAACTTAATAGTATTATAGAAAAAATCCCTGAATTCTCCCACACAACGTTCACGATCATCAAAACACCTTCCGTTTGTTTCTAACCATAAACACCAAAACAAACAAAAGGGGATCATTTTCCAGATTTCTGCACTGTAACTGCATCCTATTGAGCCAAACCAGCACCAAATGCATACTAAGGAATATTTGAGAAAAGTGTTTCTCTACATGCCACATACCTTTCCAGAATTCCAGCAACTCCCCCTCTCAATAGCAAACCTAAAGCTGAATAAAAACAAGCTCTATGATTTCCCAAAAGCTTTTCAGGAAGCATAGAGCATATCCTCTCCACCAGTAGACTCTCGCTGCTATTAATCCCTATATGCTTACCTAAAATCACTAAAAGTTATTAATCACTAGAAGCGTTTATGGTATTACTATGTGCTATTAATCACAACTGCAGCTACCTATAAACTATATCTAGATAATGTCACTATATGGTCATGAATGGACTATCTAAGATACTCCAATCTACAAGATTTTAGCATTTTGCTTATCTTTTTTTTTTATAAGAAACATAGCAACATACAAGATTTTGTTTATCCTAAGAAAATCTTCAAAGTCCGCCAGGTTGTATTACGTTTAAATATAAAAATTACTATATAACATTATGATTATAATAGTCACTTTGCAAAGCTATCAACAACTCACAGAATGATGTACCAGTGACAATGAGTGCATTCGGAAAAAAAAATTATCACTTACCCCCCCGATTGAACTTGCCACAAATTGACCAATCCATCCAAAGCACTGAATATATTTCAAAACACTCCCAAGAATTAGATTCCGTAAAAGCTCATGAGAGAATAACAGTTCATTAATACTGAAACTTTATAGTACATTATGTAATTAGAAAATAAAGGGCACTTAAAAATATATACCATGTCATACTTAAAAACATATACCATGTCATACTTAAAAACATTGAGACAATTCTATCTAACTATCAAAAAAATGTGAATTTTCAATTAGGAAAAATCAATTTTTCACCCCTTTTATCATCTTCCTCTCAACATCCCTTGATGTGGCATTAAATGATAGGTCCACAAGTGAAACATAATAAATAGTCTCTAGCCATTTAATATCACATCATAGAATGATCAAAGGATGATAGTAAAAAGGATGATGAGTAGCATTACTCTTTCAATTATGCCATGAAAAATCAATTTTATTTCTAAGCAAAGTATTTCATAGATACCAATGACACGTCAAATTACCTAGTCACAAAAAGCTGATCGTTCACTGGACACAAGGACAGACTTCTCAACTTTCTCTTGTGCTGACTAGAGATATGATTGCTTCTATGACAGTGGATTATGCATGGTGAATGACTTCTGCGTATCAACGGAATCAGTTCCTTGTGTTCTTTCTCATCTGAAATCCAAGAGAAAGATTTATGATGAATCATGAAAGGTATCTTGGAGTGGAGGAACTGAACCGAGCAAATAATATGTCACACAAAGAAAGCAAGGCTATTCAACAAGAGAATCTCACCAAGTTTTCTTTTTGTTCCTTTATCCTGAATTTCAACAACCTCTGGCTCAGAAGAAACTCTAGAAGGTCTGCCCCCTTTCACTTTTGTAGCACTATTATATTGAGTGGAAAGTGGTGGATTGACTTGAGTCTTAGAAATATTTGAAGATTTTATAGGCTGGGAAAGTTTTGGATTCGCAGCAGGGATTAAAAGTTCTGGTTTTGACTGAGGCTGGTTTCTAGAAGAACCTCCATTTATATGGATGGGACTAGTTGATCTGTGCTCCAGCTTCACGTTATTCGTTGCATTATCCAGAGAAGCTTCTATTGGCGCAACATTGCTTTGGCTTCGAAGTCGAGCCAATTTAGATTGTGAATCATGCAACCTTCTCTCTGCTTCCTCAAGCTGCAAACCTTTTTCAAATAAATTATTAGTGGATTGTTCCCTCGGGAGAAGGTTTCGATACAAGGAACATGTGACTAGACCCAAAAAAAAAAAGCATCGCAATTCGCACCCATCCATTGGCATCGTGAATTTAATCAACATAATCTACAAAACCCCACATCGGCACAGTTTTTCTATTTTACAAGAAGGATTCTTAAAAGCTCAAGTACGGAAATTGAGAAGCCGAAGATCGCTCGTAATGATAAGATATATGTGCAAGTACCTTTGACAGAAAGTTCAAGAAGCAAAACGAAGTTCATGAAAACTCCGCATATAATAATATCAAAACTTTAAAGGGCACATCAATAAGCAAACAATCACATAAGCCCCAAATATGATTTAGGAAAGATCAAAATTTGAGACCGAGAGAATGAACGAATGATATAATGGATAGAACGAAAAAGAACGTGAATATAACTAATCTATATGTGTACGCGCATGTATGAGGCAACCTGAGATTTGTAATAGGAGATGCGGTGCCTGAGATGTTTGACTTCGTGTGTACGGTGCTCGATCAGGGCCACCAATGCCTCTTCTTGCTCTTCCCTGCTGTTGTTCTCCATGTTATTTGTGGTGGTTTTTGATTGCAGTTCTACTTCATCAACATCATTCGTCTCCACCTTGGGCTTCTTCAAAGGAAGCGCGCTCATTTGTTCACGAGTATACTCCTTGGAAAGAAGAGTTGTACGGCTTCGACGAGATTTCAAAAGAGAAGTACCGTAGTTTATGATCTCTTGCGTTTTCGACTCATTCTTCACCTTTCCCCTTGCTCTTCCCACCCTGTTCAGTGCCCAAACATTTTCCCTTCTTCTCCCTCTCGCATAGGAAGGACAAGAGTCGGGACCGTGCGAATGTTAGCATTGGAGACCAAAATGTTATTAGAATTCTTATTTTATTTTATTTTTATATAAGGTGATTAGAATTAGATTAAGGGTTGAATAGTCTAGTTTTTATAATCATTCTCGTCTAATGTAATTATAATAATTTTTTAAAATTTTTATATAAAATAAAATAAATAATTTGACTTTTTCAAATTTTAAAATAAATATAATATTAAAAAATTTTATTTTATTTAACTTTTAACTCTTTTTTTAATTCATCTAATCTTATCTTATTTTATATGTAAAAATAAATTAGACTTAAATTAGTTATTGTATCTTTTATTAAATAAACTTTTTATTTTATTTATTTTTTCAAATTAATTAAGTCGATCCCTTTAGTATACCAATTGGACAAAATAGACAAAATAAATTCCATAAAGATAAAAAAATAATAATAATTATTTTATTTTTTTAAGAAATACAAACAGATACAATTGTGGCCACCCTTTGGTCCTGCAATCACCCATGAAAGAGATATCAGTGTGAGGATCAATAATGGAACCAACTTAGTTAAATTTTGACCAAACTTTAATTAAATTGTATAAAAACTGACAAGCCCAAATTGTTGGTCAAATATTATTTTAGACATAAAAAATTGTTCTTTTGAGATAACTTTTACCTTTTGGTACTTAGATTTTACTTTTTATTGAAATTAATATTTTAATAAAATAATAATAGATTTGAAAAATTTATTATTTAGTGTTGTTGACAGGTGACTAGTCAAATTTATAAAAATAAATTTTCTAGTCAAATTATGGTCAAACTTTGATTAGACCACTACTAATATTCTACTGAAAAATCTTCCCTTCTATCACTTGACCATCTCAATGATGACCGAGAGCAAACCAGAACGAGTAGGCTTTCTAAATCTTTTTTTTGGTGGCTCGACATAGTGTGGTTAGTTAAGAGAATGGGTGAACCCCCCCCCCCTCCTCCCTTCCCCTATTTTGCAAAGGATTGATAACCCAACCCAATTTGAGAAACCATATTTCGACACAACTCGTTTTAGGTACATCCCGTTTAGCCAATTCAAAATTATTTTAAAATAATCGTGTGTTCCGACCCACCCATTTTTATAACATCATTCTATACAAAAAAAATAAAAAATCCTTACTAATGTTTAATCTTCAATATTTTTTTAAATCTTGAATATGATGTCACATGAATTATTCAACTAGAGATTCTGTAAAATATCCCATGGCACCTAGGGATGCTACTCGCATGGTGTGGGGTAAGAGGTACCCTGCCCCACACCCCGCCCCACTACTGGGAGATGGGGGCAGGGGTTGAATCCATATCCTGTCTCGCAACCCGCTCAATAGAGTGACCTATTAGGTCTTTAAATTATTTTTAGGTCTACATTTTCTTTAGACCCAAATTATAATATAATTTAAAGGATAAATTAAAATTCATACGTCCAAAAATAATATAAACTCATTAGAGTTGTATTTTGGATTTCCTTTGGCTTCCTATATAAAGGTTGACCTAGGATATCAAGGCAATCTATTAACTTGAATTCCACTTCAAGTTTCTATCAATTGTATATGTTTGTATATAATATAATTATATAAATATAAAAATATATATATTTTTAAAATAAAGGAAAATGTTGAGCAAGGGGCAGGGCAAGGCCCCGCAAGGGCCATCCTGCCCCTCACCCCCGTATGGGCGGAGCAGGGTAGCCCACCCAACCAGGCGGGGGCAGGGCGAACGGGACAAGTATGCGAGATACGAATACCCCGCTGGGCACCCCTAATGGCTCTCGTTGGTGTCATCGAATTGTGCTTCTATACCAAGTACTTGCAATTAAAACGTCATAACTTAAATAAGAATTACCAACTATGAAGAGTTTTATCCCTTTTTTCTGAAGTTTTTCTTCTTTTCTTTGGATTGCACCTAATGATGTTTGAAATGAGTCTAATTGTTATGGTTGCTAATATTGTTGATGCTTAGGTATCTTTGTTTTTTATGTATTGATATCTTCCAATCATTGGAAGATATTAACAATGACAATTGATTTATAATTAAATCATTGTCAATGTTACTCTTGAACAATATTGCTGGAAAATGAGCAAAAGTTTCACCATTGGAGTTTGGAATAAAATCTTGCCATAGAGATTGAAATAAAGTTTTGAATTCCGTGCCATTTCAGCTGGAATTTACCGTTCTGGAACAGTAATCGGAACCGTTGACATGTATGTTCCTCACCGAACCAAATTCCAGCTATTCCAATCAGAATTTGGTGTTCCAATCCTGAATTACATCTTTCTCTTTTTTTTTTTTAAATACCAAAAATCTCTTTTTTATTTTGGTAATTTAGCAGCCTATAGACTACAGTACAGAGAGACGGAGATCTTTCACTCCTTAAGTTCAGTCGACTCTCACTTTCAAGTTTATCTGCCGATTCTTCATCTTTTCCCTTGTACCTCTATTCACAAAATTGCCCAAATCGGCTCCATTCCGGCGAGTTCATCTCCATTGCCGAGTCACACCCACACTACGACGGCGAAGATTCATCTCCATTTCAGTTTCATTTTCGTGATTTCATCTCTTGATTCTTCTCTCCTGGACCCATATTCACGAAATTGCACAACTCAACTCCTCTCCAGCGAGTTCATCTCCATTTCCGAGCCACACCCACACTGCCACGACGAGTTCATCTCCATTTCGGTTTCACTTTCATAATTTCATCTCTCGATTCTTCTACCCTAGACCGATATTCACGAAATCGCGCAACTCGGCTCCAGAAAACCCTTACATTTCGGCGAGTTCATCTCCATTTCGGTGTGGGATAACCTCAATTTTTAAGTATCCGTTTAATTTTTATATGTAGCATGATTATGTTTCTTTAAAATCATTTCAATGAACCTTTGGATATATGTATATAGTTTTTTTATGTTAGAAGGTTAGGAGTAGGGTTGGATACAGAGGTGGTTTGTTTTAAGGTGAAAAAACGCCTAACTCGAGATTTCGCTTGACTCTCACTTGATGTCTGGCTCGAGAGAGATACGGGGAGAGATTTGACGTCTTTTGATAAAACGGCCATAACTTTCTCATTTGATATCGGATTTGAGTGATTTAAAAGGCTGTAGAAAGCTAAGAGGAATATATACAACTTTTATATTTTAAGTTTTAAGAGATGTGGAATTAAAAAAATACTAAATTGAGATTGAAGTGAAAGATCTGGATTAGAAATAGATAGACATTGACTTTGAAGTTGACTAAGGACTTTGGATAAGATTAAGTCTTTGGATTATTTTCTCAATTATCCTAAGATCTTGACAAGTGTATAGAAATATGTCAAATGAGAAGATTTTATTTAGTAAATTTCATGTGAAATAAGAAGGATCATCTATCAAACACTTGATGTGCCCAGATTGGTGTTCTCAGGCTTATCTATCAAGTTTTAGTAGAAAAATCATAACTTATTTATATGAGCTCCAAATGAAGTGATTCTAGTTCCTATAGAACTTTGAAAAGTATATCTAGAATTTTTATGTTTTGGGTTTTTAAAGATAAAGAACGGATCAAGAACAAAATCTGATGTGAAGTGGACGGCCCTGGGTTAAGTCCAATTGATAACCGACTTAGATAAATTGTCCTATATTCGGCCATGTGAAGAAAATTGTGATTGACTATCAATTTTCCTGAGGTCTTGACATGTGCAGGAGTATGTGTCATGAGGAGATGAATTGATCTAGAAGCCTTGGTGGGTAAGAAAATAAAGGAAAACAAATGGAGAACTCGGATTGGGTGCTCTCGGGTAGTTTTGACATGTTTTGGTGTATTAAGTATATCTCTCTCATTTGATCTCGGAATAAGGTGATTCAAAATCCTATAGAATATTAAGAGGATGATCTAAAACTTTCTTGATGTGATTTTTGAAGAATCAAACCATATCAAGGATTTATTTGGGATTAAAGTGGACGGATACACCCCATTTGAAGAAACTATCATACTACTTTGTCACTTTGTCTTTTCCTTTCATATGCTAGAATAATTCTAACCATTGATCAAGATATGCATATAAGTGGTACAAAAATGACCCTTAGATGGAGATAGAACCAACTAAGCCTAAGCTCTAGGGGTGATTATGAGCCTAAAGATCTTGGAAGCTCATACATGGCTCTAAAGGGAGAACCGGTTATCTATGGGCATACTTTTCATCTTCTTGTTGCTAAGGTGTCGCCCCTAGGTATATATATATATGTGTGTGTGTGTACTCTTCTTTCATCTTCCTTTAGAGAAAACTTTAAGTTATAGTAGAAAGAGAGCAAGCAAAATTCACCTAAACACACTTATACCACTAGAACATCAAAGAGAAGGCAATCTAGAGGCTTTGGAGGGAGGATTGTCTAAAGCTTAGTTCTATCATCAATTAAAATTTTGGAGAAACTTGTAAGTGTATATATTAACTTAATCTTGGCATAGAATTAGTGGTTTGGTGATTAGATCATGTTTGATATTTATTTGAGCTTAATCTTAGTTTATGTGTTAAATTAAAGCCTATTGAGTTTTAGAGTGGTTTTTGCTATGATAAAATGCTAGAAAAATAATGAGACCTTAGGATTATATTCTATGATGTTATATAAAGAAGATTATGTGAAAATATGAGGTCTTGATTTGGAAAAAAATGATAGATTAACCCTAGTAACTTTCGGATTTAAGAGGGGTTATGTTGACAAATTTAATATCTTATGGTAAATTGGTCATAACTTATTAGTGTGATGTCGGAATTAAATAATTCAAGAGTCTATGGAAAGCTAAGACAGATTTATACAACTTTTGTGTTATAAGCTTTAAAAGATAAGAACTCTATAGATGGAGAAATTGGAATTGAATGGCAGAACATAGTATGTGAGGATTTCAAAAAGGTGTTTTTCTTATATTCTATACTCTTAATAAATTATAAGAACATAGATTTATATTTTAATAAGTAAAAATAAGGTTTATGTAAAAATATTGCATGTTTTAGATTGAAAAACCCTATAAGTTGTGATCTCACTCGACCCTCGCTCGACCCATGGATCGAGCGAAGAACAACCAGAGCTCTTCGCTAGAAGGTCGCTCGATGTTTGGCTCGAGCGAGGTGCAACCCGAGATTTCGCTTGACTTTCACTCAATATCTTGCTCGAGCGAGAGACAATCCGAGACCTCGATTGATGCTCGCTCGATACCTTGCTCGAGCGAGATACCCTATTTTCGTAAATTCAGGATTTTTCCTTGGATAAAGGTGGATGATTCAAGTACGAAGAGTTATCTGTGAAAAATAAGTATAGTCTATATGATATATGTTGTATTGGATGTACATACAACATAAAGTTTAAAAGTACATGCATGTTTTAGTATGTGATGGGTTTAAGAAAAAATGACATGGCATGTATTTGTGAAATGCTCATAAGAATAAGAAATGAACAATTAAGACTAAGATTTATGGATAAATTAGTCACGTTATGACAGGGACGGCAAAACGTAATGCCCATATGACTAACGTGCCGATAGGGACGGTGATACGTAACGTCTGTCGTAAAAGTAAGAGTTATGCCACGATAGGGATGGCGATACGTAACGCCCATCGAGGATAAGTAAAAGTTATGTCACGACGAGGACAACGATATGTAACACCCGTGAGAATGACATGACTAGCGGCAACGGTGATACGTAATGCCCGTAATGTTAAGTATGTTTCGTTTCAAAACAGGGACAGCGATACGTAACACCCGGAAGAGTGACACGAGACTCATCACAATGAGGAAGGCGATACGTAACACCTGTCGAGGATATGCGATAAGTAAGACCCCGATGGGGACGGCGATACGTAACGCCCATCGAGAATAAAAATAAGTAATACCCACAAGATTAAAAAGTAAGATGAAAGTATAAGTTTTAAGTATATAATGGTGGGTCCAAGTAAGATCTAAGTTGGTATGGGAAAAATAGTCATTGACATACATAAGTCCCATAAAGCATTCTCATAAGTTATATGTCTGTGATCATTGCTATGTATGATGATTGTTGATGTTATCTATACCTTATTTCATTAACTGTTTACTTACTGAAATTTTTTGTAAATCTCACTATTTTAAGTTTTATCTATCATTCCTTATAAAATGATAGATGTTGTGTAGGATTAAACAAATTGCATTGAGACCCAGACAGCACAGGAGATTCTGAAGTATCTTGAGAGTATTACAGAATACTCCTCTTCAATTGAGATAATCTCATGTAAGTGATCAAGTGGAATAGTAGGATTACTAGAGGACGGTGGGATACGATCTTATGTTTTGAGAAAACTAACTGGGTTATGTAAATCATGGATACAATATGTTTTTATAAATATATATTTATGAAGGTTAAAGTTTTATTATGCCATGTGATCTAATTATGCAAGAGTTAGATCTCTTTGCATATATTGGAATTTTACCTCTTTCAGCTGCGATCTGCATTGCATTTAATTAGTAAGTTTAGATGCATGCATGCTACTTCTTATGTTTATGTAGGATAAGTAGTCTTATGTTACTTGTCCGGATACTTCGATTTACGTTTTAATCAAGGTGAAAATTTGGGGCGTTACACGGCGAGTTCATCCTAATTTCCTCTTTCATTTAAAACACGGTATTACTTTTTACTTATTACTTATTAGTATTTATTAGATTTTTAGATGTAGATCTACAACATTTTTCTTTGTATTTTGATTTTTCAGATTGAAATTCTTGTTAAAAAAAGAAGCTTGATTGGAGATTGTTCACAGCTCACTGCCATTTGTCTTGCTGAATCCAATCAAGTTTAGGTATTTAATTACTGTTTATTCTTTGATTTTTCTTTGAATATAAGTTAGTTCAATTTTTTTGTAGAGTGAAATGTTATGTTAACAAACAGCTTATTTCCTTTAAAAAAAAACAGCTTATTTATTATTTGAATTAACTTGAGCTATTCGAATTTCCATTCAAAGATGTATGCTTTAAGATTTGTATATATTTTTATTTTAAAATATAGTTATTATATATATATTTATTCATATAATGTCCATTCTAAAATGGCACACCGGAACGGAACTGAAATATTCCGTTCCAGTGCCTTAATCGAAATAGTCACAGGAACAAAATTCAAAACTTTGGATTGAAACCCGCTACTAATATCAACATGGCATATGTTTCAATCTTTGGTTGCCAACACAAAAGATAAGGAGTAAAGTTTTGAATATGGTAGCCAAGATATGGTTAAACTTTGGCTAACCCAATACTTATCCAATTTTGTTAATGCACTATCCACCAATTACATTCGTAACCTAACAACATCTTTAGTTCTTTCATTCAAGAGGTCCAAAATTCATTTTCACCCTCCACATATACTTCATAATTCAAATTGTCCACATGTCCAATATGTGCACTGGCACTACAACAATTCCAATTTTGAATAAAATGTTCTGCCACCTTGAAACCCAAATTATGCCTCAATGGCATAGTCAAATAATTTGGTTACAAGTTTACAACCACCAAGCAAAACCTAGTTAAAAATAATAAACCCACAATCATATTCCATTTCATGTAATTGTGATCACAAAATCATCACATCAATTTGATTCTCACAAGTCTTTAAGTCTACATTGGAAAGATCCTATTTACCTGTCAAAATCATCACATTACAAAATCAGAACCATCATCACAAAAACAATGAAAAGATCATACAATGCAAAAATCCATATTTACCTGAAAAAATTATCATGTTGAGTAAGTTAGTGTTGGCGCCCCAGATTGCGCTTGGGATCGTACGCAAACTGTGACGTCGGAGATGAGCATCACAGGGAAGTTCACCCATCGTCTTATCGTTTACTGAATATATTTATTTTTTTATTTTTTTATACTCTCAGCGGATAAAGGTCAAGCCTTTTCTAAGCGTATATGACATGGCTTAAAACAATAGCATCCAAAAATAATATGATACCATTAATATAAACATGAGGATCCTTTACAAAAGTTCATTCTTCCAAAACAACGGAAAACCAAAATACATGAAATAAAAACAAAAGCTGAGTGGAGGATCCCCAGCTATCACTGCCCAGTACAATGGCTCCTTCTTGATCTCCTTGAAGTTTGGGCCGTAACGGAGACGGTCCAACTCCAAGACCGGTCCCACCTCACAACTCATCCAGGAGGATGATTCGTAGAGGCGAACTATGTGAAGGGAATCATCCACGCCCAAAACTATACAACACCCGATAGGGCGTACGCCACATATATACGTAGCGAGAGGTAGTGACTCCGCCACCCAGCGGCTCAAGTAGTCTAGAGTCACTAGCTCGGAGGCAATGGACTTAGTCGGGCCCGTGGGGGTCCGAGGTATCATTGATGGGGTCATACTCGTCTTGGTCGTCATCACCTGCGACTACTTCTATTATCCCAAAGAGGTGATAGTGGAGAAATAAACAAAGGGGTGAGATTTCAGGAGAAATCTCAGTAAGCACATTTATATCATAACAAAGCAATTAAAGCATATAGTTAAGTGAATAGCAGACATTCAATCATACCTAATACATTATGGGACTTAGGACTTCATGATATGCACATGCTCATGCTCATGCTCGTGTCTTAAAATTTCTCTTTTTCTTTTCATATTCTTTTTATACATCTGTCCGTATTCTCAGAAAACAAAACCATGAAGTTTTCTTTCAAAAATTCTTCTTTCGCAAACACTTTTCATTTTCTTATCTTAGGTGCCGCTTATCATATCATATATGACCCGAAAGCCCATTTTTTGTTATGACCTCTATTGGACACCTCACGACTCTCCTACACACCGTGTGTTCCTACTAGTTACCGTAGCACCCAACGACCATATCAAACCTAAGTAGCTACGTTTCGCGCCCTTTCGCGCTCTTCATCACTCGACGATTGATCACTCCCCGAGCAACTACAAACTTTTCTGTCGGTAAGGCCAAAGCCAACACCGTCTGTAGGCACCCACTAGCTTTAGGTGCGACCACACTCCAGACATCCTTTTTGAGCCATACATGGTCTGCCGACAATTCTTCATCGACCCAGGGGTTTTCACTCGACTTTAATCACTCCTGAGTGAACAGGGAGTTCCACTCGGACACTACCCTATCCTAGCCTTTGGGGTTCTTATAAAACTTTACTTAGTTTTTTATTCTTTTGAAAACATGTTGAAAACATGATTTTCGTGCTATATGCATGAGACGTGAGACTCATGTCACGGAACATATGCAATCAGTGACGAACATCACACTTACCCTACGTTAAGCTCTTTTAAACTTTTCGCACCTCATAATCCCACTCCTTTTCTCTCCAAAATGCTATAATGGGCCTCCAATGCACTTAGGGGTACTCGGCCCCTTCCCACTAGGGTTGGGCCGAGACCCTCCCTTACACTCTCCTAGCTTTTTGTCTTCTAATTTTCTCCAAGTACTTCTAGTTCCATTCCAATCCTTAAAAAGTGTTATCCTAACCCTAAAACAAAGCTTGGCCAAAAGTTCTAGGCCTCCTATGGTGTTATTTTGTTCACTTGTTCTTCTAAAATAATTTACTCAATGATTTTCACGAAAACCTTCAACCATGACAATATAACAACTTTATTCATATGCATCTAATATCTCCAAAATTTTAAACATATCACCACCACATAATATAATAATCCAATTAATGATTTCCACCAAAGAGGTTCTCAAATCCAAAAAGTACATGCATGCAATACTTAACAATTTCATTCTCCAAATCAAAACCTAACAAATATAAGTTCACCTTAACTCAACTTATTAATCATACCACATTCTCTTTTCATAACAAGTATCCAAAATCCCAACATGAAATAATCTTTAATCTTGGCAAGATATTCACTCCTAGACATGGATTCTTACTACTAAATAAATAACACTAAAGCATTATCAAATTTCATGCTAGAGAACCTTCAATCATGCATGCACTTTCCTTCATTCCACTTCATGTTAATCAACTAACTAAACCATATATCATTTCAACTTCTCAACTTAAGAAATTAACATAACTTTAACATAGATTCTTACTAAACTAAACATAGCAAGCTTCTCTTCTAAAAGATTCATCTTACCACATGCATACAAGAAATCAAGCAAAGCAACCAAATTCACTCAAAGATATACTAAGATTGCTAAAGATAGGATAAGAATGCACTTACTTCTTCAAGAGCAATCATTCGTCAAAATGGTTGTTCTAACTCTTTTCTACTTAGGATATAGTGAGGTTTAGAAGATAGAAGAAAGTAGAACAAAAGAAAGTTGAGGGAGAGGAGGTGCTTGGCCGAGAGCTAGGAGGAAAGGCTAGTGTGTGTGAGCTAGCCAAATGAGGGATGGTTTTCCTCAAGAGTTTTGGCCATACACTCCTTTCTAGGGGTCAAGGACAACTCACCATACTTTGATGTGAAGGATACAAGACTAGGTATGGGTGGTTGCATGGGAAAAGAAAACAATGATGGGAAATGGGGGAATTAGGAAACTGGATCCCTCTTGGCCTTCCAAGCTTCACCGAAACCTCCTCCCCTCTCAAGCCTCCTTCTCTTGTCATTTCAACCCTATGACACACTCAACTATCCACTCTCAAGTCATTCTACAAGATTCCATAGCCATACCTTTGAGAAAATGAGCTTGCATGATCCGGCCATACCTAAACTCCATGTGTCATCCGAAATGCTCCCTTCCTCCATCCTAGTTTTGCTTCTAATTCAAGCAACCTCCATTCCTTCCTCTTACACCACCATACCTCTTACACATCTAATTTCATGTACTTCATTCCTTACACAAATCCAAGGTACACTTTTCACTAGATTTGCAATCAAATCCTAGGAAATCCCAAAGTGGTGCACACGGCATCCACCTGGATCCCTCTTGCTTTCTTTCTTCCATTTTCTTTTTATTTTTCCTCATGACACCTTTCTTCTTGTGTCAATCACCTTGTCATATTTTCCTTACAAAATCCTATGATGATCATTGACCTAGTTTGGAGAGAATGGGGTGGGAAAAAAAGACCCCTAAGGGTTTTGGCAATCACCCTAGCCGAATGCCCTTCCATTTGCTTTCCTTCCACTTTCCACTCCATTGCACAAGTGTCATTCCCTAAACATGCCATGTACTAGTTAGGGTAAGTTAGACCATACCTTAGTACTTTCCAAAAATATTCCCAATGATGGAAAAATCCCATCACAAAGTTTTACACTCAACCTCACCTCTCACCCACTAGTCAACTCTCACCTAATGGTAATCTCACATGTCTACCTACTAGTTATAGTTGACTCACTAAGATTTTCCTATGAGTGACAAGTGTCCTATGGGTAGGGTTTGCTGAGTCATGGATCATCTTCTTGGGCTTGTGGGCTTGCCATTCCTTCATAGGCCCAATAGCTCATTCTAAGTTCCAAGGCCCAAATCTCAAGCCCATGCCCTTTTTTCTCATCTTATAATATAAACAAATGCTTAATTAAATAATACGGGAAGAAATTCTCGGGTCGTCACAGTTAGCCAACCAACTAAAGTTCTAAGTAAATTTAAAACACCATAAGGAACTTCGTAATCACTACAAGTTCAACAACTAGGGAAAATTAGAAACCTAAAAGGAAAACATGCCACAGGGTATGGGAGCTTTGGATCCCCCTCCCTCCCCCCTGTCTCCCTCCCTCAGATGCTTCCTTTAGGTTCTTTTTTCTTTGTTATTTCCACTCTACAAGGTACTGGAGATCGACGTTCGAGGTAGTGGAGATTGGTGTCTAGTGGCCAGCGAAGTTTCCCTCCCCGGTGGTTCCCTCCTCCCCCCTAATCTCTTCCCCCTTCTTTCTTTCTCTTTTTGTTGCAGTTGAAGTTCTCACCGGCAAGTCGATTAGTTTTTGGTCTTGGTCGTTTTATGATGAGCGGCCGTGCTCCAATAGCCATGCTTCTCCACACGCCTCCCTACAGGACTCCCAAAGTGCCGATTTATTAGATGGGGTAAAAACGGCACCAAATAGAGTGATGCATGTGCCACACGCGCGTTTCGTTCTGAGAGCTCCAAACCCATGCACCCCTCTAAGGGTGCCTTACAACCACCACGCACATCCCATTTGGGTCCAGAACCTTGGGTCTCATGGAACCCAATCGTCCGTCATCTTTTAAGAGGGCACGTGTCCCTTACGCGTCGTCACAGATGCTCATTTTGCTAGTTTTATTTTATTTTCCTCTAAGGTTTAAAATGGGAATATATGTCTTTCTAAGATGTAATCCATTTTCCCATGTTTTTTAATTCCTGTTATGTTTTTGTTTTAGTAAAATAAAAAACACATATTCTTTAGGACCTTTGGTCTGTGGGTCCCTAGGACCTTTTTTCATAGAGGATGTTCCTTTACCCTATCTTAGAACGGGTAGGAGGTTTATTTTCAATTTTGTCTTGGACAGAGTGGTCTTATCTATCAAATGATGATCTAGAGAGGTTTGCAGCAGCCAACAAGAGTTAGGTCATGTCAGTTATTTGTGAATACTGGGGAGCTATTAAAGTTGTAGCAAACTTGTAATATATATTTCAAATCCAATTATAATGTCCATTTTTTATGAATGCAGTATGCTTTTATAAAAAAAAAAAACAAGTAGGAAAAATTCAAGGAATCTTCAATTGAGCTTATTCAAAATATTCTTCAACGTTATTTCCACATGGAGAAAATTTGTTAAATATAAAATTAATAAAAAAGACTACATGAAGATATTCTTCAAATATTAATTTTATCGGTTTCTAACTTGCAGTTTCAACATCTATCATTACATCTTGAGAGTCATAATTAATGGAGGGAGCCAAACCAGTTTTGTGTGCATATAAGAATTTCTATTGTTATTAGAGCCAATAAGCTACAAAATGAATCTAAGATATGACCTCTACAATGTGCCAATAGATATGAGAATAGCTAACACATCTTAAATTATATTGGCAAAGGTTGAATATTTGTTTGAGTTTACATTCCACCATATTAGAATATCAAAGTTGAGTATCAATCCTTCAACGTTGTTCGTGAAATACTTATCCAGTTCTGATTAGACTCTACCACACCTTTTGATGCTTGATATTGACGATACATGTTGTAGAGACCATCCTCATCATCATAAGAAGTATTATTTTGAGTCTCACTAACACTTGATTAGACCCTACTTGAACCTATATTAAATTTTTAATACCATTTATATATCTTCTCTAGTTGGAACATTAAGACAAAGAAACCTTCTTAAACTCATAACAAGTTCAGATGCTCGCTCAAGGCCACCTTTTGTGAAATATCATATAATTGCCTTTATACTTACTTACATTGGTTATAAAAGATCCCAATAGAATAACCAATGGAAGCACATATCAAGCATAGAGACAACATTTTGTTCAATTTCTCAAAATTTTCCTATGACAATCCAATTTTTTTTCTCCTATTGGATTTTTGTTCATGTTTGGAATGTATATTTTTATTTTATTCATTCTTTAGAGATGTGTGGATCAAACATAGGCCTTTTTCTCATGTAAGTTGGCCGAAGAGTGGAAACAAGGCCCAAAGGTCCATGAGAAGAGTAGTAGCTGGTTATGCATCGAGAGATGATTGCCTAGGATATTATGAGATATTTTGGGACACATGGCACACTAAGAAGTTTGCCTTTTGGGGTTCCCAAAAAAGAAGATTTTTAGGGGGAGTTAACCCTTGCTTTTTAGTTTTCTCATGCAAGCTCAAATCTTTGATAAGAGACAAGTTGGATTATGAAAGTAAGGTCTTTGGGAAATGAATTGACAAGTAACAATGTGGGGGATATGCAAGCAAGACATGGATCTCATTCCTTGTGAGTTTTGGATTTTGGGAAAAAATCGAAACCTTTGTCTGCTTCTCTAGGTACTATCACATCACTTGGGATACAAGTCTCTCTTGTGTCAATCATCCTCAAGTGTCAATCAACCTCTAGGTAGGGTGGAGTGCTCTAGGCACTAGGACAACTCATGGCCGACTTATGTGTGCCTTTTTCCCTTCACATTTGTCTCATCTCCTTCCAGAAGTTTCGGCCAAGCCATTCACTCTACTCTCTCCATTTTTTCCACACTTTCTCACCATCCAAACAACCTTTTTCCTAGCAAAATTAAGTGTTTTCTTCAAGAATTTTCATGGAATCATCTACTTTGGAAGGTGAGTAATCTTTTGAACCTCTTTTTGTCACACCATACAAAGAATTGAGAAGTGATTTCCTCTCCAAGTTTTCGGGCCTAGACTTTTATCCAAGAAAATGTTATTTTTTTGGAAACCAAACGGTTTCTTTTAAATAATGAGCATTTAGTTTTCTTAAGTAAAGTTTCCTAGATTTAATCTTGGGTTCACATGTGTTTTTTTTTTTTTCCAGATTTCCTTACCTTGTTTTTAGAGTTTTTGTAAGTGCACTTTTAGTCTAATCTTAACATTATTGTATATATTGAGTGAGATTGTTGTTGTTGATTGATTTTCATTATCATTTTACTTGCTTGATAGATTATCATTTTTATATTTTCTCTATTCTTTGATAAGGTTATATCTTAAGCTTTAATCTAAAGAATACTTGATGAAATGTAGTGAATAATTGATGAATAAACATAAGGAGTATATCTTGGTGATTTTTGGCTAGAGTTAAATCAAGCCATGCATGTTTTAAATGAAGGAAATCTTGTTCTTGAGGACTTATATATTTCGGCCATAATGAGTTTTTTTGAAGGAAAATTTTAGGTGTTCATATCTTGATTGATTATATGATCTTGATTTAATTTCTTAAGTGGTTTAAGAACTTAAAAACTATTGATTTTCTTGGTGTATGATTTCGGGTATATGCATGAAATAAGATGTGAGTCTTGTTTAGTGAAAGTTGACAAGAGAAAATTGAAGCCTATAAGCATCTAGGGTTTCGGCCAAGACCCTTTTGGTTTGTGGATTAGTTTATTTTATTTCTCGAAGGGAATGCATGAGTTTATGAAAGAAAAGAGAAGAAAAACTAGGTTTTGAATCCCTTGAGTGTCTCGACCTTATCCCTTCTTGGGTTAGGGTTGAGTTGGTCGTCTTCCTTTTGATTGAATGAATATGTTTTTCTTGAAGTATAGTTAAGTTTGCATGAGGTAACATGACCAAGACACAACTTTGGAAGTGCATGTTTCATACGTTTCATGAACTTCATGCTTTGCATAAGAAGTCACATGTCACATGCATAATCATTTAAGTCATGAGTTCCATGTCCTTTAGGTCATCATGTTTTTCAAAAGAAAATGAACTAAGAATTTTTTATAAAAACCCCAAAGGCTGGGGCGAGATATTGTCCTAGTGAAACTCCTTATTCACTTAAGAGTGACTAAAGTTGAGTGAAACCCCTAGGTCGACGAAAAACAGTCGACAGGCCTTGAATAGTTCATATTAAAGGATTCTGAAGCGAGGTCATACCTAAAACTAGTGGGTGCCAAGAACGGTGAAGGCGATTCGAACTGCCATTAAGAATATGACTATGACGTAGTCATCTCGACTAAAGTAGTCGTAGTGTGATACGGTAACTAGCGGGGAACACAGTGCATAGGAGAGCCGTGAAATATCCAACATGTTATACGAAAAGTCATGACAAGAAAGGCTATGAGCCTAAGAATGATATGAATAAGAAAAATGACACGTAATGTTATGAAAAGTTTACAAAAAGTTTTAAATGCGTGTCAAAGAAAGTCAAATAAACATGAAAGTCTTTTTATGAAAACACATGTGCATAAGTCATGTCATAAGTCTCATGTTCATGACATGCATTTATTTTTGTGTTAACCTACATATGCATGTAATGCTTTTGTTATGTTAATTGTATACTTACTGAGATATCTTGAAATCCCACTCTTTTAATTTTCAACTATCATTTATTTCCAGGATGATATAAATGGTTGCAGACATAGATGGATCCCAGGAGCCAGTTTTCCCAGGAGACTCCTCGAACCCTTGAAGACCCAACAGAGTACTCTCTTTATGATGAAGTGTCCCACTTTTGGTACGATTGACTCCTAGATGAGATGAGGAGGAACACACCTAGGTCGTCAGAAGATCGACGACCCGTGAGGTGTTGTCTTGTTTTGAGTTCAGACAGGCCCTTATCTCTTTACAGAATCTATGGTCGTTAACAGGGATAAGTGTTCAGTGGGAACACAGTCTGAGTTTGGGCCATTTTCGTTTTGAACATGGGTATAGAGAGTGTGACGCCCACAAATCCCCCCTGGGATTTAGAAGGACTCGCGACATCAAGACGATCATCTCATGGATCAATCATCCTATCGAATAGTGTTTGAAGAGTGTGTGAAGCATGCACCAAGTGTACAATAAATATTCGCAGCGAAAAATAAATAAAAGTCAATCATTCTAGTACCAGAGATTCTTAAAAATTACAAACCATTTAAAACAATTTCTCCAACAGGAGATTATACAGTCTTTCAAAAGAAAAAGATAAGCAAATACTGCTTTCGAGATCATAATCTCGATCTTCATCCTCTCAACAAATTTCCTTTCCTGTGGAGTCTGTATCTTGGGCCAAGTTCGTTTTCTGCAATCACAAACTACGATCCCGTAAAATGGGGACCGTAGGGTGGGCGCGATCCACCGTAGTGAGATGTGAATCCCAGTAAGCAACAGACAACAAACAACATACAATCAATTCACATAACAAAACATCATCAGCATATACCAATACACTCAATGGGTGCATGTACCATGAATATGAGACTTGCAACATGACTTATGCACATGCACTTTCATGTAAAAACATTCGTAATCCTTGACAGTTTTCAATGCTTTGCTTCATGTACGTGCTTTTCATAAAAATGCTTTCATATAACTTGACTTCTTTCACATGCATATAACTTGATTTTTTTCATATGTACTGTTTGAACTTCTTTTCAAAAGTCATCTTTTCAAATATGCTTTTCATCTTTTCTTATCTTAGGCGCCACTTATCATATTATATCTTTTCTTATGGCTCGAAAGCCCATCTTGTCATGACTTATCGCGTAGCATATATGAGACACAACACGGTTCCCCTAAGCACCGCGTGTTCCCTACTGGTTACCGCATCACCTTAAGGTGAGTGCGTCACGTAGCTTATAGTACGGCAGGTCCTTACACCTTACCCGTCTTTGGCACCCACCAGTGTTAGGTGCGACCGCGCTCCGGACACCTTCTAGAGCCATACACGGTCCGCCGACTATTATTCGTCGACCCAGGGGCTTCCACTCGACTTTAAACACTCTTGAGTGGACAGGGAGTTCCACTGGGGCACTACCTCGTCCCAGCCTTTGGGGTTCTTATAAAACTTTACTTCTTTTCTTTTCTTTCAAAAACATGCTTGACTCAAAACATGCTTTTCGTGCTCATGCATGGGACATGCATGTGACATGTGACTTCTTATGCAAAACATGTGAGTCATGAAACATATGATCATACATTCACAAAACATATCTCATACATATTAACATATGAACCGACATCTCTTTTTAATTTATCTTCTATCTCACACATCGTGCATATTCCAATGAAGATATAGTCAAAACCTTAAGTTACATCACATCCAACCAACACTATCTTATAGGGGTTAAGGAATCAACTTATAATGAAGTCAAACCTAACTTTTCTTCTCTTTTCTCTTTACCCAAAACACGCATATTTTCTTAAAATCCTCTCATAACTTAATAGCCGTATCATAACTCATCATTAATCACCACATTTACATTGCCTGTATAGTTATTCTCTTCAACAAATTATTATCACATAATATTTTCTCTAAGCCCAAACATTTCTCAATCTATACATCAAGGGAATCTAAGAACACACATCAATAGTTACTAAAAAGTAACGGAATCATCCAACCAAATCATTCTATCACCAACAATTAATAAAATACTAGAGTCATCCTACCAAATCATTTTATCACTAATAATCATTAAAATAAGCGAATTACCCAACCAAATCGTTCTATCACTCATAATCATTAAAATAATCGAATTACCCAATCAAATCGTTCTATCACTCATAATCATTAAAATAATCGAATTACCCAATTGGATCATTTTATCACCAATAATCACTAAAATATCCGAATTATCCAATCAGATCATTTTATCACTCATAATCACAAAATAATCGAATCGTCCAATCAGATCATTTTATCGCAAATAATCATTAAAATAGTCGAGTCGTCTAACCAAAACATTTTATCGCCAATAATCACTAAAATACCAGAGTCCTCCAACCAAAACATTATACCATCAACAATTGCCATCCACACAGTATTCAACCATAGTAAGATTGACTCGGAATAATCTCAATCTCCATTAAATGGCCTCAGGCCCAACCAATCTACTCTCGAATTACTCATTATCACTAGATAACACATCAAGCAAACAAAACAGAGATTAGCACCCAATCAAACAGTCAATCAAACAGTCAAACAAATATCTGTTACTTACAGTGCATAAACGGACGCCAATCGAACATCGCGGTGATCCCCGATCCCAAGCGGGTAAATTGTGCACTATTCATCTCCAGGCACGGCGAAGTGACAGGTTGGGTTCGGGTACTCGTTTGACACCAAAATTCAGGAAAATGCTCCTTGGAGGATGGGGAATCTCGTGGCGGTGGCGGTGAGGTGGTGCAACCACCGGAAGGTGGCAGATCTAGCTCGAAACGGTGGAAACCCATTTTCGGATTTTCCCCCGTACAAGGGAGGTGTGGCCATGGATGGGAAAACTGTTTTAGGGGTGTGATAAACTGAGGTAGGGGAAGCTTTTGGCGGTGGTGGTGAGAGCCACGGTGGCCGGACGGCGGTGCAGCGACGGAAAGCTCATTTGGAGACCCATTTCGGTTCCAAGGGAGGAGAGAGAAAGTGGGTGCTTCCTTGGGGCTGAGATTTCTGGTGGTAGGTCATCTATGGGTGGCGGATCAAATGGCGGGGGTGGTGTTGTGGTACGGTGGCTGACGGCGGAGCTATGGGCGGCGAAAGGTGCGGCGTAGAGGATTAAACGCCTCTCGGGTTTGGGACTGCCGGCGGGACGTGGGGCTGCGGTGGTTGACACCACCGGTGGGGTTGGACTCGCCGGAGGGTGGTGGTTCAGGTGGGGCCAGAGGTGAGCTTGGCGGCCGGGGGTGGCGCCGCCACGAGACAAAAACCGAACTGCTCCTCCCATGGTTACTGTAGCACGTGGGAGAGAAAAGAGAGAGGAGAGAGAAAAAGGAAAAGAGAGAGGGAAAAAATGAAGGATCTGACCCTTTCCGTGCTATTTATAGGCCCGTCGCTTTTGGGTCTTCAAACAGACAACAGATGAATTTAAAACACTGACTTGAAAGCGTATAACATCAACTTAACTTAAAATTCTCAAACTAATTAAATAAAATATTATTTCAACTTATTTTATTTTTCAACATAATATTTTTCATCAATACTTAAAATGATGAACTTTATTCAATTATTTAAAAGGAATAGATCCATACATTTAAATCAGATATTTAAAGCACATTTAAAATCTCGTACTATTTCAAATAACTAAAATCAAGTTAATAAAATAATCCTGCATAACATAGTATTTTTGGAGCTATTCAAAAGCTTCCCAACTAAAATAGAATAAACATAATAAGACTTAAGAATTTAATAAATTTAAGATCAATAAACCAGATAATGTCAGATAAAATAGAATCAATGCTCCTTAATAAAAATACAGCAAATCAAACCATATTTTATAATAGTTAAAACTAAAAATACTGAATATATCATTTCAGATGGAAAGACCAGTAGCAATAATTAATTAAAATAATTAAAAGCACTATTATTCAAGAATCTCACAAAAGCTTATAACTATAATAAAATCAAAACCACTAAATCAAAATAATATCGATAACAATCTAAATGATAAAACCAATAATAATCTTTAAATCACTATAAATATTAAAATGATAGATTTCACAAATAACTAACTCTGATCGTAAATAAAACATACCCGAAATTAAATTTATGAGATAACAATTTAATTTATTAAAATAAATTAAAATATCCAATAACAAAATATGAGTAAATTAAAGATATGTAAAAATGCGGGGTCTCACAGAGAGGTAAAGAAGGACCCTCGATTTAGTGAGGGGTAATAGGGTCTTTTCCTTACTAGTGTTGGATTATGTTATGTTTTGCAAAATTGAAGGAATTTGTATCTCTCATATTTTGGGAATTTGGTCTCATATTGGACTTGATACTTTTAATGTTATGTTTTATAAAGTTTTCATTTGGAATCTTATTTTAGCTTTACCATGTAATGATTGGCAAGATTTAAATTTCTTGCATATTATATTCGGTTTGACCTTATTCCATTGTGATAATTATTGAATACTGCTAGTAAGTTAGGAAGGGTATGTTGCATTGTGTTACATGTCCCTGATGCTTCAGTTCACGTTCGATCCCAAGCGTAGGCTAGGGGCGTCAACACCCTCAATACTTGTCATATTTTAACTAGGGGTGTAAATTTAAACCGAAAAATTTTAGAACCGGCCCAAATCGAACTGGACTGGATCGAAAATTCTGGTTTTGGATTGTTCCGGTCCGATACCGGTTTCATAAATCGAAAAATCGGATAATATCGGTCCGATTTTGTCCATTTTAAGATCGAACCGGACCGGTTCTATTTTATTTTTTAATTTTTATTATTTTTTTAGTATTATTATATAATATGTTCTATACTATATATAATAATATAAATTATAATTAGATATGAGATAATGTAGATTTTTTATAAAATAGTTTTTTATTTTATGGCAGTTTTTTTAATGCAGTTTTTTTTTTATAAAACATATTTTTGTAATGGATTACAATCTTTTTACTAAAATAGAATTTTCAAATCAGATTTTTTTAAACAGACTGATTTTTATAAATTTACATTTTATTAAAACTGAACCAAAATCGGTAACCGGTACTACCAATTTTGGGGGATAATCGAACCATAATCGATTTTAAGAAATACAAAATCGATGGTACCGATTCGGTTCTTAATTTTGTTCAAAACCAGACTGAATCGGACCTGTTACATCTCTAATTTTAATAGCATCCTTTACGACATGGTTTTTAGCATATCACTCTCACTCAGAAAATTTGTTCAAATGATTATAGATCTTAGCTATTTCTTTAACGATCAAATATGAAGTTGCATAAACTGAACTTGAAAGCAGCAAAGTTATATCATAAAAAGCTTAAAAAATCGTACAAAAATATTGATAGTTTCCCAATCACGTAAAGCTGGTATTCTTGTCCAACCTCACGTAAATATGAGCCAAATTCATTGTGTCCATCTTGCAACACCTCAAACGCCGCATAATACTTGAGAGCCACACTCAACATTAGATTTGTTGAGTTCTCTAGGACCAGATAGATTTCCTGCAATCTTCTACCAAAATCACTAGTCAATAGTGGGACCTCACGTATGTGAAGCTGTGTTGAATGTACTAAACTCAAAGGGCGGTATGGTAGTGGTATAAGAAAAAATCGAAAAAATCGAAAAACCGGATCGGACCTGTCCAAAGTGGTATAATCGATTTGGTTTTGGGTTGGTGTCGGTCTGAAACCGATTCTCATAATGTCAAAATCGGTTGGTACCAGTCCGATTTTGGTTATAAGCTTTTTAGAATCGGACCGAACCAAACTCTTTCAATATAATATATATTTTAAATTATTTTTTTAATGTTATATACAACATAAAATAATAATTTGTATATTATATATAATATTTATACATTAATATATAATATAAATTAATTACCATTTACATTTTATGGCTTAACATTAATAGTTTATAACATTAATAGTCTAATACTATATTACGTAATTAGTTTAGTATGAATGATATAGTTATAAAAAAGTAAACTTAACATAACAAATATTAATATATAATTATTCTAATCACTATAACTAATACTAATATATATACTAATAATCTACTAGACTAATTTAAAATTGAAAAACTAGACTGGAACCGATAAAACTAGTACTATCGATTTTGAAGGGTAATCAATTTTAAAAAATGCAAAACTGGTAATATCGATTCTGTTCTAGGTTTTATCCAAAAACTGAACCCGTTACACCCCTAAGTATGAGAGACATTAACATCACATATATTGCACTTATCCCAAAGAAGAAGGCATCCATAAGAGTGACAGAATTCAGCCTAATCTCCATCTGTAATGTGTTCTATAAACTCATATCTAAAGTTATAACAAATAGACCAAAAAAAGTGCTCCATTGTATCATATCTGCTTCTCAATCTGCTTTTGTATTCAATAGGCTCATTTTTTATAACATAACTGTAGCCTTTGAGATATTGCATGCAATGAAGTGTAAAATGGTAGGCAAAGAGGGTTACATTGTATTAAGATAGACATGAGCAAAACTTATGATAGGATGGAATGGAGTTTTCTGAGAGCAGTCCTTCACAAGTTGCGATTTTGCAACAAATGGGTGGAATTAGTGATGAAGTGTATTGAAATTGTTTCTTATTCACTCTTAGTGAATGATGAACCTCAAATGGAATTCTTCCCTACTCGAGGTATAAGACAAGGTGATCCTTTATCACCTTATCTCTTTATATTATGTGCAAAAGTCTTGAGTAACTTGTTATGCAAACCTAAGGAAAGGAAGATCATACATGGGATCCTAGTTGCCAGAGAACATTGAGAGTCTCTCATCTATTTTTTTTTTTTTTACAGACGATAGTGTTTTATTTTGTAAGGCAAATGTTGAGGAGTGGAGCAAGATGACAAGTTTACTAAGGGTCTATAAGATGGCATCAGGCCAAAGACTAAATTTTGAGAAGACATCGATCATATTTAGCAAGCACACTACCGTACTTAAGAATATATCCTATCTATAGCAAGAATGAGGATAGCCATGCCATATGAGAAGTACTTGGGGTTCCTATCTGTGGTGGGTCGAGATAGATTCAAATATTCCAAAAGTATTTTGGATAACATCGGAATGAGACTTAGAAATCAGAGAGTAAAGACTCTATCTAAGGTAGGGAAAGAAATTTACCTGCAAAATATGATACAAGCTCTTTCGACCTACACAATGAGTGTTTTCATGCTGCCTATCACCTTATTACATTCCATAAATAGTGTCCTCCAAAATTTATGGTGGGGTTAGAAAGAGTAAAAGAACAAAAAATACACTAGATTTTCTGGAAAAGAATGGGGCAAGCCAAATCAGATGGAGGTTTGGATTTTAGAGATCTTGGATATTTTAATAAACCAATGCTTTCTAAGCAATACTGGAGATTAATTCAAGACTTTACTTCTCTAGCTGCTAGAGTTTTAAAGGCCAAGTACTTCCCTAACTCGAGTTTCCAGACTACAAAAATAGGATCCAAGCCTTTTTTTGTATGGAGAGCTTTCTTGCTACCAAACAAGTAGAGAGGCAGGTTCCTTCTAGAGGCTAGGCACAAGAGATAAAACTCATATATGGACAAATGGTTAGTCCACTATAATTCTAAAAAGGTCACAAGTCCAGTTAAGGTGCTAGATGGTAGTGCAATAGTTTCAGAACTCATCGACTCAGCTACAAAGATGTGGAAAACAGATTTAGTGGAAGACATATTTGAGGAGGGAGAAGCTAAATCGATCCTGAAAACACCCATCAGTACAATAAACTCAGTGGAAAAAATCATATGGTATGAGGCCAAAGATGACTCTTTTTTAATAAGAAGTGCATACCACATGAAGAGCATAAGGGAGGTGGCAGCTAAAGGCCATGCTTCAACCAGCAACAATTCCAAAGAGGTTTGGAACAAGAGAAATGATATTTATAGTCGTGAAGTGTATAAGAGCTACGTAACCACTTTAAAAAAAATGAGTAAGATACAATACTCACATAAAAAATGAATTTTTTAATAGTAAAGTCTAATTTTTTTAAGTGATTATGTAAAATGTATGCATTATGACTGTATGTAATATTACTTGTGTGTCTATTATGCTTTAGGTATGTACAGATTCGGGGACCTAACTCAACATCAATCGTCCGCTCAGCCCTCTCCATGCTATTTAGTATCTATCACTTCAATTCATCTTAAATTAAATATTGAAAAAAACTATTCTTATTTTTATTCTTATTTTTTTATAGGAATTTAAATTCATCTTAATTTATTTCATACATTCAAATATATATCTCTACTTATTTACATTCAAATACATTTTAATGGAATCTATAAAATATTACTATTCACATATTAATATCCAAACACATTATTTTCTTCTCTCCCACTGAATTAAGAATTTAAAGGTAGTATCTAAAATCTTGCATAGTTATTTTTAACAAACTTTCTAAATTTTTAATAACACTTTACATCCTATATGAATTTAGACTCAACTGAAATCAACTTAATTCAGTCTAATTTTAAGTTGAGTCTAACATTCAAACACTCAACTCTCAAATTACTAAATGCATCTCAATTCAAAACCTCTTTATACATGAGACCCACAACCTTTTTTAACTCAGCACCCCTTTGTGCGGGACTCACAACCTTTTTCAACTTCTCATAAATATAATTAAATTCATCTTAACACTCAAACACATCTAAATTTATATTAGGTGGGCCCTTCAAATCTTAATCCATCATCTCAACTCACTAATATTCATAAAGAACTCAACTCATCTCAATTTAGCTCAACATCCAAACTAGGTCTGATTTTCGATTTTGAAACATTTTTCTAATTAACTTGTGCCATCGATTCAAATAGTTTTTTTTAAGGAAATACCTTTATGCCATTTCGTTATAAATGTGATAAGATATAAGGAGGAGCTTCCTCCATTGTTACAATGAAATCAGAAATGGTAAGAGCGTCTTTTGCAAGTAAGTGGGCTATAGTGTTGTCATTTCTCCTAACATGAGAAACTTCCCACGTTGTAAAATATTGGAGACATGATCTTGCTTCACTTATGAACACACTGGAACTGCTCCAAACTTCATTTTCTTCTTGTAAGTCCTTTGTTACTTGCAAAGATTCACCCTTAATAATAATTTGTGGCATTCCTATGTCTAAAGCAAATTGAGCCGCTACTACAGCATATGATTCGGCTAGTAGAGGGTCAAGAAAAACAACTTCTTTTGTCTTATCGTGGCTATGATCTAGCCCTTATAGTCCATTCTTGCTGTTAGCCTAGTCCATTGCACCATTCCAGTTAACTTTAAACCAAGTCGAGGGGGGACCCTTCCAAACATCAACTAAGGAGCAAACCTGAGTACATCTACTTTTACTCTGAGAAGCCTGTTCCCCTTCAGCCGTCATGTCCAATGTCAATCTCATTTATCCGACAAAAGCACTAGGGTGAGAGAATTTCTTGTTAAAGAAGAATGAGTTCCTTCTCCACCATAGTTTCTTGTTTACTACAACAAACTTTTGTAACTATGCTATATTAAGAACCTTAGATAATGTCTCAAAGAGTAGCATCATAGGTAACTAACATATAGTGCATTTATGAAGCCTTTTGGAATATTGACCCTATATATTCCTTGTTGTCTCACAGTTCCACAAGACATGGAGGGCACTTTCTTCCTTCCTACTGCATATAGGGCATCGTGGATCAATGGACTGAGTGGGGAGAACCTCTTGACAAGCTCTCTATATGAAAACTTTATCACTAAGAGTGACAATGGAGCTGCCATATTTTATTCCATGAGTAATGTTATGTATAGTCGTTGAGTATGCAAGCGATGTACATTCACTTTGGAAAAAAGTAAAATATATTATTTAAAATATAATTCTCTTCATCTAGATCTTATAATTATTCATTTTTTTTCGAAATGATTGTTGGGAGAATCGAGGATTGCATCATAGATGTACTTGCTAGTTAAATATCATTTCTCCTCAAATAATGCGGGGTTCTATGGCTAAGCTGAATAGATGAATAGCGAAAACAATAGTAGTAAAATCTTTCGGTTTGGAGCCAGCCAACCAGCTAGCTTAGGGTACCTGCATTGGGTGCATTAAATGCACCTAATGCCTATAATTTATGGGGTGTTTTGAGTTTTTATCCCAAAACATCCCCACATCTGATGCCCTGTTTTGAGGGCATCGGATGAGATGGGCTACAGTAGCCCCTCTTCTTTGAGGGGCTACTGTAGCCCCTCATCTCATTTCCCTAGCCCCTCTGTGCGTAAGATAGTTTCTTCTCCTTCTTTCTTCGATGCTTCACCTTCCATCTCGAGCTCCCACTTCGGCTTCGCTCCATCAATGATCTCATCCCCCGCCACCAACTTGTTCATTGATTTCGTCTCTAACCGCCAGTAAGTGTTCTTCTCTCTTGGATTTCGACGAGCAACTGTCTCTCTCTCGCTCTCTCTCTCTCTCTCTTGATTTTTGTGAGATTTCGCACAAAATAACTTGAGGAATCACTACAATGTGATCCATAGTTACCATGAGATGTGATCCATTGTTAGGGTTTCAAGAATGGATCTTGTAATCTTGATTGACCTCAATTTTCCTAGGGTTTTCATTCGAGGATTTCTCTTGGGCATTTTGATAGGGTTTCGACATACCACTTCAATGCATGATGGAATTTTGATTCCCAACTCCTTTGATATCCAAGAACTTCACATTTCTTAGCTGTTTTGGCATTGGCAATGTGTTGGAATTTATCCTTGTTTGGCCATTTGTCTTGGTGCCATGGCATAGATCATGATGTTTGACACATATGTGTTCCTTTGATGTCCAACTACTTGACATATGGTTCTTGTTTTTGCATCTGATTTGTGTTGAAATTAATTTTTGTTGGCCATTTTGTTGGTGTTGTGGCATTGCTTGACCCCTTTGACATATATGTATCCCTTTGATGCCCAATTACTTCACATTTGGTACATGTTTTGGCATTGTTATTGTGTTTAAATGTATTTTTCTTTGGCCATTTGTGTTGGTGTTATGGCGTTCATCATCCCCTTTGACACATGTTGACCCTTTTGAGATGTGATAACTTGCCATAACAAGCTGTTTAGGCATTGTGCTGATGTTGAAATACATTTTTCATAGACAATTTTGTTAGACCCATGTGATTATTTAACCCCTTTGACACTTTGATGTCCAATTGTTGGCCATTTGGTAATTGTTATGCCATTGTTTTCACAATTCAGTTGGTGCCGTGACATTATTTGACCCCTTTGAGGATGTGTTGCCTAGAGTAAATGGATTGTAATGTGCACATACTGAGCCCATGTTTATATTGAGGATGCAATGTAAAATTTAAGACCCATGTTTTGTGATTGTTGTTGGGATCTGCATATTTACCTAGACACCCTCACAGCTGGTATCCTTATTTCTTATGTCTTTGAGATGTGATCCAATGTTTGCCTGCCAGGAATGATTTGTTGCTAGTTAATGTAAGGCTATGATGAATCGGATAATTATTCATAGTGGTAAGGCCAGGAGGTCCATTGACTATGGCAGGGTAATCTGTGAACCCCGGAAGGTCACTACACGACAACCGGGGTTGACGGTTTGCAATTGCTCATGCGCGCCATTGGTTTTCACATGCTATGGTTTTAGAAAAACCTACCTAAGCCTAGGTTATTGAACCACACACATTGACATGTTGGGTAATTTCTCGCCTCTATTTTGTAACGTTTGTCTACAAACTTGAAGCATTAAAAAAATCCAAACCAAATATGTCGTCTTCTAATGGTAGCATGACCACATCCTCACGCTCAAGAAATATTCCTCACGTCAAATACTGAATATGCTACTATTGTATTAAAGCATGATGACGCACTGTGCATATTGAAGAAAATGAGGGTCGACAATTTCTCAGTTGCCAAAACTACGAGGTAATCGAATATACTCTTAAATGTAATATGTATTTCGGATGTTCGAGAAATTAAATTCGACTTTGCTATATCAAACTGATTTCTTTTTTCTTGGTTCACTGTCAACCGTGTAGGTTGGGCAATTATGCAAGTTTTTCTATTGGTATGACCCAGAAATACTAGAGTATGCAAAGAAGATGATGACTCGACTAAAAACTAACCTTCAGAAGATACAAGTCTCAATAAAGGTCGAAACGAGTAGGCATAGATTAGAACTTGATGTAGAGAGACGTAAAAAAAAATGGAACAATCTATTTATTATTATTATTATCATTATTATTATTTTTATTTTGAAGAGAAAAATTGCAATCCATTCATTAATAATGGGCATTACAAATGAATTGTAGCTTCCAAGTATACTAAAAGTGATTGACATTTTTTAACTCTAAGTACAAAACTCTCTAGAACATTGTCTGAGAGATAACCTTAACTCAGTTTTAAGACAGAGTGACAACCAACCAAATTCCACTTTCGTACTAAGATGAAGTAGGAGACAAACTATAAGGACCATAAGTCTTAGAGACTAGATTTTTTTGGGTTTTATTAAAATTAAGTAACAGATAGGAAATAAAACTAAATTGGAAAAACTAGACCCTAACGATCCCATTTTCAACGTTGGAGAAATTTAAACGGACAACATAGGGGATTGTTGCTGTCAGCGGCCCGTGGCTCCATGCGCCACCCCTGGAGGGTTGCAGAATTGACAGGTGCCCTCCTACAGATACTAATTCCAGCCACTGATTGATTCCTTTTAGCAGATTTTAGCAAATTAATAAGGCCTTCAGTGCACAATAAAAATAGGTAAGGAGACAATGAGTCCCCCTGCCTAATACCCTAAGTTGGAGTACTAGGAGCAATGGGAATACCAATCACCATTACACTAAAAGTGACAGAGAAGACACACTTCATGATTAACATAACTAACCCAGTATCAAACCCCATTTTCAGCATAGTAGTCTTAAAAAAAACCCCACTCCACTAGATCATAAGCCTTTGACATATCTAGTTTTAAAGATATAAAACCTTTCGTACCATTTCTTTTTTGTTTCAGATAATGCACAAGTTCATACGCAACTAAAATATTGTCAGTAATAAGCCTTCAAGGTACGAAAGCACATTAAGTATCATAAATGATATATGGCAAAATCCTCTTAAGTCTATTAGTAATGGCTTTAGATATCAACTTGTATAAAACATTACACAAGCTGATCGATCTAAAATCAATTACCAAAGTAGGATTACTCTTCTTAGGAATCAGAACTAAAAGAGTATGATTGAGGTCCTTGGGGAACTAACTTGAATTAAGAGCCTCCAGTACTGTTGCTGTAATTTGAGCTCCAATAATGTGTCAATATTTTTGATAAAAAACTAGAGACATGCCGTCAAGACCCGAAGATTTTGTAGGGTGCATTTGCTTTAAGCAATGACTACTTCTTTAGCTGTATAGTTCTTTCTGAGCTCCTTATTCATGTCACTGGTAACCCTTGCTTCCAGGCCTTCTAAAATATCAATCGGTCCCCTTTGAGATGAGCCTGAGAAAATAGATTGAAAATAATCCCGAATAAGCCTATCTTTGTTTGCTCCCTCCATCCAAATCCTCTCATCTGATTGAAGTTTCTGGATAAAATTGTTCTTTTTTCTATGAGAAGCTTTAGAGTGGAAGTAGTGTGTATTTTGGTCCCCACAGTTCAACCATAAAGCTTTTGCCCTCCGGTTCCACATCAGTTCTTCTCTCTCCAGGCAAAGCTGAACTTCATCCCTCCGCTTATTTAATTCATCGAGATCTTCACTGGTAGGGTCTTCAAGCTATAAAGCTTGTAATTTATCTTTTGCAGCCTTTAAATTATTCCGTACTCGCCCAAATGTCCTATTGTTCCAGGACTGCAACTTATCATCACAACAACTTATTTTCTGCAAGACACCAGCCATATTACTTGCCCAGTAGACAGTTGCCAGGTATCTCTAATAATTTGTTCACAATTAGCGTGTCCCACCCACATTGCTTCAAACTTGAACATTCTATGCCCTTTTTTGATGAGTAGAAACACTATCAGTATTCAACCAAACTGGGTTATGGTCAAAATAAGAAACAATCCCATGGATCACCTTTAAGTCAGGGAACAAATCTGTCCAAACAAAATTTGCAAGAAAGCGATCCAATTTCTCACTAACTCCATTTTCCCTAAAGCTGCACCAAGTGAATTTTGGGCTAAAAAAACCCAAATCCATTAGGTGACAATCATTGAAAACTGATCTAAATGCCTCCAATAGACCCTGAGGATGAAGTCTTCCCCCCCACTTCTCACTATGGTCTAAAACCTCATTAAAATCGCCAAAAACTAACCAGGGAACCTCTAGGGATACAACCAAACTACGAATTAAATTCCAAGTATGATGGCGGCGAGAAGTATCAGGATTGCCATATAGACCCAATAGAAACCTTCATCACATACATTACTTATATTCTTAATCATAGCATGCACATGATAATTCGAATAAGAAACAACACGTAAATCAATTTCCTCTTTCCACATCAATAATAAACCCCCACTTCTACCACGACAATCAATAGTTAAACAATTTTGAAAACCTAACTTAGGCTTATACTTGTTCATTTGCCGTTGGGTAATTTTCGTCTCCTGCAAGAAGACTATGTCGGGATCTTCCTTCCTGATCAAATCACGAAGGGTGTGAAATCCCTGTGGGTTCCCAAGCCCACGAGAATTCCAAGTGAGGAACTTCATTGTGTCTAGTGGGGCTACTCTGTAGCCACCACCGATCTTGGAGAAACTTCTTCCACAGCCAAACCATCAGGTAAGTTTGCAAAAACTCTTTTTGGAACCCTAACATTCTATTCATCAATTGAGAGCGAACCCTTTTTACGCTGAGTTCCCGTAACTAAACTCCTAACATCACTAGCACTCCGTTTCAAGGCCTTATTCACCTTTATCTTTCTTTTCGAGCCTTCAACACTGATGTTTTGATTTGTCGGGCCATCAATTGTCTTTACATTTGTTCCAGCATCTCCCGGCCCATTTCATTACCTACTGCCTCTTTCAAAATACTACTTTCCATTTCCATATCACTAATAGCTTTAGAAAAAATAGGGACATTATAGAACAAGTCTTCTACATCAGTAGTTACCTTCAAATCCGAGGTCTTTGATGATTCCCCCACCACGTTGACACAAGAAACTCTTTTCTTTGGCACAACATTCGCACCTGAATCAATACCCACCTTTTGCGGTACAATGGGACATTGGCCACCACCACAGTTAGCAGACGACGCCGCACATAGCCATTGACCATATGTAAGCTTTCCATTGGGGAGTCCACAGATCTAGACTTCCATACTTCACAATCACGATTTCCATGACCCAGTCTCCCACATTGGTAACAAAAATCAGGCAGTCGTTCGTATGTAAACCAAACCCAACATGTCCGCTGCAGACCCAAAGCTACTTTCTTTCTACACATCAAAGGTTTTGTAACATCCAGAGAGATGCGAACCCTCATAAATTCTCCCCAAGTAAGGTCATCCGAATCCACATCAACTTCTAGGACCCTTCCTAGAGATTCACTAATTAAATTCCTCGCATATTCATTCGCTACCATCAAGGGAAGGTCATGTATGTGAACCCATAAATCCGCCTCTGTCAATGAAATCTCACGAACTTGCAACCACCCCTCAAATGCTTTCGTTAATACAAGTTGCTTATCAAAGGTCTAAAGACCATCCTGCTGGACATGATCCTTATCCGGATGATCCCTAAATTCCACGAGCATCAATTCAGGTGTAAGATCGTGATCGCGAAAGTGAACTTCTTTGGTTGGCCTTCATACCCTACGCATCATCCTTTTAAACGCTTCGCGATTGAAATGCCTCTCTGTAAGCAACTTCACAATTAAACACCATTCTCCCCTTCTAATCACCTTTTCAAGCATTTTCGTGTTCATCAACACTTCTGCAGAGAGTGAAAGCTTCTCATATAACTCACTTAGATCTTTTGCCATCACCCACGCAATACTCGACGAACGCGAATACCCAATCACAGAAAACACGCACAAAACCAGAAGAGAAATCCTACAAGAGGATAGGAAGAGCGAACCCCTACTTTGACTTAGGCCCGATTTGGATTCAATACTCTTCTCAACTCATCTCAACTCATTTCCATTTTATTATTACATTTTTTCAATTTCCCATACAAAATATAAATTCTTATACATATTTTTCAAATCTCGATACCCATTTTTCAAATTTCAATTCAACTTTTTCAAATTTTAAATTAATAATAATATTAAAAAAATAAACTAAATTTATCTCAATTCATTTCATTTCCGAATTCAAACAAGGCCTTAGAGCAAAAACTAGAGAGGGGAAAAGTGAAGAAAAAATCTATTTCGAAACTGTTTGACAAGTCGCCTATTTCTTTTATATTTTTGTCGTCTTTTTCTATTTCTTTTTTTTCTCTCTCTCATCTCTCTCCAACTCAGCGAGTGTTCGGCGAGCGTATTCTCGCCGAAATTCGCTCATCTCTCCTCCAAATCTTGACGTTTTCACCATCCGAGTCCTAAGAGTCTCTTGTAGAGATAAAAAGAAGAAAAAATATTGAGTGAAGCCAACATTCGTCACACTCACATACATGAATATTGAGCTGTTCATGTATGTGAGTGTGATGAGTGTTGGCTTCACTCTAATATTATTCTTTTGAAATAAAAAACAACAATAAAAAAAGAGAAAATATTAAGTGAAGCCAAAGAAAAATATTCCGCGTCTGCATCTGCGTCTGAGACTCACCACACTTATACGAAAATATTCCGCGTCTGCGTCTGTCTCCGTCTCTTTCCCATTCTCCTTTGGGTTGTGGTGGTGAATGATAGCTTGCAAGCGAATGCAAATGCAGGTTCTAGATAATCCACATATGCTCTGAGCTCCCTTTTTTGTTTTTCTCTTTTTCATTCCTTTCCTCCTTTGGTTCCTCTTTCTTCTCCCAATTTTCCAAATCCTAGAGAGAGACAGGAGAGTGAGAGGGAGCAAGATTCGACATGGTGGTCAATTTGTAATTTTTTGGTGCGATTATGTTATATTAGGTCAAATTCGCTTCTCCTTTGTGTTTTCTTTCAAATATGTGTTTTTTTTCCTCATTTTGTGGCTATGACTAGTCCCGTTTAGATTTGGAGATGAGATGAGTTGAGATGAGTTTAGTTTATTTTTTAATATTATTATTATTTTGGGATTTAAAAAAAATGTATTGGGATTTAAAAATGTGTATAGGAATTTGTGTTTTATATAAAAAATTATAAAAATATAATGATGAAATGAAGATGAGTTGAGATGAGTTGAACTGAGTTGCGAATACAAACGGGCCTTAGTTTTTATTCTTTTATAATATATTCTTTTAATCGGTTTTTTATCTTCAAAGTTTGTTAGAAATTGAATAAAGCTGAATTATGCAAAAGCTGTTGTTTCTTTTGGCTTTTTTTTTTTTAATTTTGGTGGAGGGAAAAATATACTGAGTGGTAATTTTTGCCGAGATTTTTTAATTTTGCTCAGCTTCCCTTTCCCTTGCCTTTTCTTGAAAACCAAGAAAGACACTTACTTTTGGTCGTTGGTTGGTAAGCAAGAGGATTTTTCGGTTTCTGGGGTCCGAGTCTATGGATGACCCATGATAGTGCAAAACTTTAGATAATCGGTTTTTGATAATGCTATTAAGAGTTTCATGAAATACCATCTGTCAAGTAGATAATACTTGAATTGCTTTCAGATGAAGTGCCATGCAGCCTAGATAGAGTGGGCAAGTGAGAATCTTTAGAGTTTTTCTCTTTCTTATTAGAGTTTCTGGTTTGGGAGTTTCGGTATGCCATTTGAAGTAAATTAATGGATCAAAGGGACGTGTCTGCCTCGTCTCACTACTTTGAAGATATTTCTTTTCCTTCCAGGTATTTATAGTTTAGAAGTACCCATAAATCTATCAATTTCTCCCTTGGCCGTTTATAATTTGTTTTGTCAAATAGTCTGCAAGGAATTCCGGGTTAATTGTAAATTTCTTTTCTTTTTAGCTGTCAATTATATTTTCTTTAACGTATTTGTGCGCGTGCGTGCCTCGTGCTTGGGTTTTTTTCTAGGAGTAATGCCACACACTATACTTCCATCACACTTTCATTCCACTGTAGCACATTTCTCACTATTGGATGACTGTCACATCTTACATATTGAGATGAAAGTGTGGCCTATAGAATTTTCCTTTTTCCTATTTGGTTGTGTAACTTGTCAACTTGTTTTGGACAGAAAGTTGGATATCTGAATCCCAAGGGCATGCCTCATCACCGAGGTGAGAACTATATAATTAACTATAATGTTACCCTTCATATCAACTTCTCAAAAATTGGGAGGGAATGCAGATGCCCTACACTCTAGTCTAAAGACTAGTATGTACCATTTTGTTTTTAGGAGATTCTCAGATTGATTCAGGCACTATAGATTGAAGGTCACGATTTTAAGCTGAAAACCATTTAGAGAAAGCTGGAGTTTTGCAGACCTGAGATTAGCCATGTTACTCTTATTTGAAGCAACTACAAGGTCGTTATATTCTAACACCTGTAAATTGACCTTCTGTTATTTTTTTGAGCACCTTGTCTGCCCCATGTATTAAATTTGCCATTTGGCCCCTTATTGGATATTTAAATGAGCGTCTTCTAATTGGGTGATGATCTTTTTATTCATGCCAAATTGCCAATGTCATGGTAAGTTGTTATGAAAAAGAAAAGTTCAACTTCTTTCTGAGCAATTCTAATTATGGCTATGACTCTTTGCAAAATATGTCAAAGCCAGATCAATGTATTTTAGCAATGATTTTAGTACACGAACTATGTTTGGGGACTGCTAAGTTGAATGTATACCATTTTGTCTATATTATTTTTTTTTGCTTATAGATAAGTCGCTTTTGATTATGCATCTGTGACAGATTCTGGAAATATGCTTCTTTGATGATTCGTTTTGATTTCCTTTTCTGTGTGTTTAATCCTATCCTGTTTTGTTGATGAGTGTTTCATTGTGGTAAAGTTGTGATGAGAGTTGTATTTCAACAGTTTGGCTGGCAGCTATCAATCTGATTAGAGCTCATTGTTGTTGTCTTTCTAGCACAGTTCAATTTATATCTTGCTGTTTTTTAGTTTAGGGATCTTTTCTCAGGGCTTTCCCAAGCAAAGTTTTAATCATGTTGGTGTTCCTCTTATTGTTTTGTCTTCTTCATTCAGTAGCAATGAAGGGAATGGTAGCAACACCTAGAAGCGTGTTGGATGCTTTACCACACCTGGAAAAACTTTCACCTATAGGGGCACAGTTTGTTGATACTTTGGAACGGCCACGGTCAATTCTACTTAGAGATCAAAGTAAAAAGATAGGTTCTGGTGGAGAAGAAGCTGATTTATCCAATGCTTCATGGAACTCCGTGAATCACCATATGGAATCGTGGTCGAATGTGTTGATGCAGCTGCCTTCTCATAGTTTGGACAGGAAGAAGACTGTTATCAGTGGCACCAATCATGAAAGTAGTTTGTTTTTAAGCTCATTATCTGAAATATTTAGTAGAAAGCTTAAGATTTCATCTTTCATGTTTACCATCTGCCATTCATATCTTAAATGTGGGTAATAATGTCTTTATATTTTATTTTTCCCTTCGAGTTAGGTATTTTAATTGTCATAGTTTTTGGTTTGGATATGCCATCATTCCATTGTTTCATGGTCAACATATACATATAGAAATTGAGTAAGCTCATTAGTTGACACATAACGACAATATCTCACAACAACCGACCACTTAACTTTTGTTATGAAAAATCTTTAAGTCCCACATTTCACTTGATTTATCTTGGGAGAAAGTTGGTTTTTTCTTTTCATAAACTGGCTTCAAAATTTCTCCCAAATTTCTTATAACCATAGGATTTTGCACTCTATTCCTAAGTTTTTCTTGGTCAACTGAATGTTTTCTTTTTTCTTTCATTTTTTAAAGCCAGTGACTTTGTTTGCATTTTGTTTGATATAATGGATATATTGCTCCATGCATTTTTGATAAATGTGGATGCTTGGATGTAGTGGGAATTTTAGGGAATGAGGTTCCATCTCATCAGCCTGCCAGTGCTGTTTTTTCCCACCATGATGAACACCTATTTGAATCTATTGAAGAACTTGAGGCCCAAACCAGTGGAAATTTCCTTCTTGATGAAGATGACCTGTTTTCTGGCCTGATTGATGAGCTGGGATGTAGTGCTCATGCCAGTAGTGGAGATGACTTCGAAGATTATGATTTGTTCAGCAATGGAGGAGGTATGGAATTAGAAGGGGATGATCGCATGTATATGGGGCAAAGGAATTTTGATTATATCAGGGGCCTTTCCAACGGTCGAGTGGGTTCTAATAGCTCAATTGTTGGTGAACACCCTTTTGGTGAACACCCATCTAGAACACTCTTTGTGAGAAATATAAATAGCAATGTTGAGGAATCTAAATTAAAGGCTTTTCTTTTAGGTGCATGTTACTCTTACTTTTTGGCTATCTATTAGGATTTCTTCAAACTGAGTCATGGAAAGTTCAATTGACTACTGTGTTTTGTTCTGTCAGCGACATGGAGATATTTGAATGTTGTATACTGCCTGCAGTCATCGTGGGTTTGTTATGATTTTTTACTATGACATAAGGGCAGCTCAAAATGCAAAGAGAGCACTTCAAAATAAGCCATTGAAGTGTAGGAAACTTGACATACATTATTCGATACCAAAGGTATTGTGGTCATTTTTATTTTGTTTCAATTGTATCATGCTGTTCAAAATGCATCGCCGTTTTTCTACTTCTTTTTGCCTGTGAGATAATCTGATATGTTGTTGCTTGATGTCTGCTGATGTGTCAGGACAATCCTTCAGGGAGGGATATTAAGCAAGGTACCTTGGCTGTATTCAACTTTGATTCCTCTGTTTCAGATGATGAGCTTCGCCAGATTTTTGGCTTTTATGGAGAAATCAAAGAAGTAACATTGTTACCCTCTCCTTTAACTTACATAAATGATGTTAAAATGTTTATATTGTCTTCACGTTTGTGGTTTGCAGATCTTTGATATTCCACACAAGTATCAACCAAAGTTCATAGAGTTTTATGATGTTCGAGCTGCAGAATCTGCTCTTCGTGCACTGAATAGGAGTGATATTGCTGGCAAACAGATCAAGGTTGAACCAAGCCATCCGGCGGTTGCAAGATGCTGGTACTGCCTATTCACACTGTTCATCTTATTTCTGAATGGCCATCATTAAAGCGGATATATAGGAACTAAGATCCTTTTTGCAGTGTGATGGAAGTGGAACAGTTTGAGCAGGAGCAAGATGGATGTAACGTTTGCCAAAGCCCTTGTAAAAACTTATCACCACTATGCACAGGTATGATTTCTACCTGCACATAATATCTGCATTAGTTAAGGTCTTCTTAAAATTCAAAAACTTTTTATTGCCATCTCTCAATATTTTATAGCAAGTGTATCACATGTCACTGCGCTGATAATGGATCTAACCTTAGTTTACATTCTGCAGCCCAATCACCTGTGATTTTATATGTTGAAAAGGTATTCCCTCCCAGGAGTTCAAGTGTTTCGAACAACTTGCCCTCTCCAGTGAAAGTGGCATCCATTGGCAAACAATTTGGCATTTATGATTCAAATCAGTCTCTAAATGAAATAAATTTTTCCAACCAATGCATTCCCAGTTTCCATCCTCATTCCTTCTCGGAGTATCTTGGTAGTTCTGTCAATGGTAGTCCATGGGAGACTGACAGCCATATTGCTGATATGGCTGTCAGTCTCGGTCCCAAAGTGGCTGAAGGAATTGACTGTAGGCAAATTATCAAAGTGAGTTCCAACATTCGCACAATGGAACCCAATGCAGGAGGTATGTTATTTCATTGCCCTGTAGTCTATTTGAAATATGTTTTTGTGTTCCAAGCAACTGGGTTTAGGGGGATTTGACTCTCGGACGGCCCCACACCATCCTGTACTTGGGTTTTGTGGAGGTTCCATCATGCCAAAGAGCCATTGGCCTGTTTGTAATTTTACATTTGCTGCGTATTTTAGATTTTGGCATCTGCTTGACTACCATTAAGATAGTATCTAGCAGTAGTTAAACATATTTCGATAAGGAGAGTTTATGAGTCCTGCAAGAAGGTAGGCATGACAGGTCATAAATTCAACATACAGGCTTTCCACATTGTAGGATGTTTTTTTTTTTTCCAATTCACACTGTATCCTTGAACGAAGACCTGAGTAATTGTGGGGGTGCATAGCACATTGCAGGATGTTCTTGATGCATGTTGGAATTGCCTTAATGGTATTAGGGCGAGCTGTATAAACTAGACATCTTGGGTTCGAAACTCCACATTCATACTCTTGGGACTGAGATTAGTCGAGGCATTGTTCATTGATACAAGTTGGCAATAGAAAAATTAGAAATAGAATATTCTAGATATGCTCCAATGTCAATATTCTCTCAAATATTTTATATTAACTATTCAGATTTAAATAAACTGTTAATGAATTTTCAAAATACACCTTCTTTACTTGATTTTGGATTGGTTTGAAGCTTGGGACCTCTAGGTCATCATCTGTTGCAACCACTCTTGTGGTCTGCATTTCAGCTTTATTGGATTGTATCCGAACAGTTACGTTTGGAAAGTATAATTCTTTTTTTGAATTAGTACATTTGGAGAGTATAATTAATAATCTGAAAACATTTCTTGCTAGTCTATTGGAGCTTTTGTACATGTTAGGGTCTCAAAAACCAAAAACCCATGGTTTTTGACATCTAGAGAGTTTCTTCCCAAACATCCAGAAACATCCATCCAAATATGTTATCGTCAGTCCCACCATTTTACAAACCCTATAAATTTTTAGTCTTATTTACTACTATTCTTCAGTCAAATAAAATTATACAATCTTTTGAGGAATTGGTCATCTAGTTGGCATACCATATTTTTGTTCCTGTGTCTTACTTAAAATTACACTAAACAAATTGGGTATGGTAATTTTCATAGATGTCATATCATTCAATTATGGTCCATGCCAATGAAACCTAGCTAGCCCATAGTGAGTTCTAAAGCATTACAGATGAAGTTGAATTTGTTTCTTTTCAAACTTTGAATCTAGGCTGATTATGATAACCTCGTAGGTTTATTTTGCCATTTGTTTTTGGTGTTGACAAAGTGTTTCTCCACAGTTTTTGGTTCCTTGGGAAATGAGAGTTATCCCCTTCATGAACACCATCACCTCACATGGAACAGCTGCAACTCGTATCAGCAACATCCTTCAAGTCCCATGATTTGGGGGGATTCACCTTCATTTGCCACTGGTGTTCCTGCTCATCACCTTCCACAAATGCCTGGATTTCCTAGAGGATCACACCAATTGATGAACACGTCACCTGTGCATTTCCATGTTGGATTGGCACCAGCTGTAAATCCTTCTCTCTGGGATAGGCGGCATTCCTGTCAGGGGGAATCTCCTGAAGATTCTAGTTTTCGTTTGGGTTCTCTTAGGAGTGTGGGTTTTCCTTGCAGTCCTCAATTGCATCCAGTAGAAATTTCTTCTTGCAGTACCTTTTCTCATGTTGGCAGAAATTGCCCTGGTATGTTGACAAATGCTGCTCATCACTCTCCTCAGCAAATGTGCCACATTTTCCCTTAGAGGATCCCAATGAATTCAATGCCTACATCTTTTAAGCCACCTAGTGAACGTGCAAGAAGCCTTTCTCACCGTAGAAATGAGGCAAATTATCTTGCTGATAAGAAACAATTTGAACTTGATATTAACCGCATATTATGTGGGGAAGATAGCCGCGCAACACTGATGGTAAAGAACATTCCCAACAAGTATGTTAATGATCCTTAAAAAGATCTCGACCTGTTTTGTGCGCTTAACTTTTGTCTTCTATCTCTCTTTACAACATTTCTTCTGATGAATCTTTCCTCTGCTTGAACAGTAGTGTTAAAATATCTTGATGTTCTTGTTGATAACCTGTTCGGCATTTTTAGTATTCCACCCCAAATAGGCCACTAGTCTTTTGGTGGGCTCACCTCTTTGATTTCTGCTTTGGAAACACAATGATTGCAGGATATCATTCATATTTTGTATTGGTCTTGTAATTTAACCGTATAGTAGTTTTAACAGTGGTAGTAATTATGGATCTTGAATTCATTTCTGTTCTTTTGCCATTTTATCCTCTCCCTTTGTCATTTCTTTAGGTTGAGGTAGTGTTCTTCTCACATGTATACTTCTAAGATGCTTTTGGTTGCAATAGATGAGCACTGTCAGGGAACCTATGATTTTATCTATTTGCCAATTGATTTCAAGGCAAGTATATTTTTTGGTGAATCAAATTGTTTGGGTAAGAAACTTGATTTACATTCCTCACCAAATTTTTCTGTATTTTTAACAGAACAAATGCAATGTGGGCTATGCGTTCATCAGTATGACTGAATCCTTGGCAGATAATTCCATTCCATCAAGTTTGAATTTCGAGTTATCACGTATATTCCTGTAGCATTCTGTTTAGTTGTAATTCTGCTAGTTATTGATAAAGCCCAAGGGATTGACAAATGCCATTTTTTCCAGGCATTCAATGGTAAAAAATGGGAAAAGTTTAGTAGTGAAAAGGTGGCATCCCTTGCATATGCTAGGATTCAAGGAAAGGCTGCTCTTGTTGCCCAATTTCAGAATTCAAGCTTGATGAATGAAGATAAATGTTGCCGTCCTATTCTTTTTCATATTGACGGTCCAAATGTTGGTGATCTAGTAGGATTATCATCATATCACCCACTTGTATACTAATATAACATGGTCCTTTTGGTTATTTTTGCTTCATGACCAAACTGACCTAATTGCTTGTATCTGCAGGAGGCCTTCCCCATGGGTGCTAATATTCGTTCAAGAACAGCCCCAGGCAGACCCCGAACTAACGGATATGAGGAAAACCACAACCAAGGGAGCCCTTCTACTTCTGCAAATAGAGAGGAACGTTCCAATGGATCAGATTCTTCAAAGGACTTCGATTGACCCAGCCAATTTGCCTGATGCATTAACTTTAGAATGAGAGTACTGTTATATACAGTCCACTAAAAGTGGACTATTATATACAGTCTACTAAAAGTGGATTGCATTGCAGTCCAAAACACAAAGTTACAATATAGTCCCGCACTTTATTATAGAAATTACTAGATTATCTTCCATGATATTCAATATAAAGAAACATGATTGAAAATCAGAATTGAAAAACCATTCGTGCGCGTCCGCCTCTGCCAAGCCCTTCGACGATGTGTGCCTCTGAGAAGCTACGCCTCCCACCATTGTCGACGGGGGTTTGAGAAGTCCTGCAAAACCATTCTCGCGTATGTAGTCTGCTTTGATGTGTTTTTTTTTTTCTTTTTGGCACTACCTTGGTTCGATGGCACCCTCTTGATAATTATAAGGTTAATTCAGCTTACAAAAATAATTAAACTAGATAAAATTGATATATTATTTTTTTTTCTCTTGATTTGTATTCGATGGGCGACCTAAATTTTATCGCTAGCTACACTAGTGCTGTAGTGGTACTGTCCAAAAGCTAATGAAAATGTTTTGAGATATGAATTGAGGCATCAATAATTGGAAAGCAAAGGGATGGTGCTGCCAAGGAGATGGTGCTGCGTTGTTTCGTTTGTCCCTCATCTGGATTCTTGAGCACTGGTCAATTGCAGTCCATTAAATGAAACAGTGTTTCATTTAAATGAAATGTAGCGTTTCGTTGGACTGTAATGTAGTCTACTTAAAGTGGAATGCTATAAGTATTTTCCTTGGGGTAGTGCTGGGTGCAAGCAGGCTTGCGCGCACATTTGAACAGTGAAAATACTGTTCATGTGAGTAAATGTGCACGCAAGTCTGCTTGCACATAGATTTTTTCTTTTCGTTAGAACGAACCCTATGTTGGAGTACGGAATCACATTAACCCCAATTCGTATCATTCCTATTCTGTCAAACTTTTTTTTATTTGCAATAAGCCTCCTCCTACAAGTGTTTGTAAGTGGGAAGGTTAGGCTACTATTATTCTAATTTTGTAATCATTCCAGAAGTTTTCAATACACGTGTGATTCTGTTCATGGCATGAAAACACGGTTTCTTGGTTTTCTCATTTTACTCGCTATCTGCTACGTCACTTCGATAGTAGATTCCACGGATTAGAAGAAGATGGATACGCTGGAACTCTAAGAATTTTTACGGTGATTGAGGAACTGGAGAATTGGGTCATCGAATCCGTGAGTTAAGAATTGTTCTAAATTCGAATGACAGATCTGTGCTAGGAGACATGTGGGAAATGGCAGTTTCAGATGTTTCTATAAATGAAAATTCCGGTTATAGTGACCATAACGATGTTTGAAACTCAATGGACGGGGAAAAAGGCCATTCCACATTTTTAGACACCAGCAAAGGTAAAATTCTGGCAAACTCAAGCCCTTTTAAGATTCGGAGATGGGTTTAGCTCGCTTTAACTTATCTCAAATTTATTATTACATTTTTTCAAATTCTCATACAAAATACAAATCCCAATATAATTTTTTCAAATTTCAATACAGTTTTTTCAAATTTCAATTTAGTTTTTTCAAATTCTTAAATAATAATAATATTTTATTCAACTTTAAAAACTCATTTCAACTCATCTCATCTCAACTCCAAATCTAAACGGAACCTTAGTTTTCTTTTTGCCTAACCGATCAATTATCTGGTTTTCATTTTTCGGAACCTACTTCAGGGTGTGTTCTTGTAGATGTCGAGACGATGCTTTACACGGAGCTCTGGCACGCATGTGCGAGTCCTCTGGTTTGTTCCATCTAAGATCCTTTTCCGGGTCATTAATGTACAATTGAAGGTTAGTGAATTTCATTCGAACTTCATAAAGTTCTAATTAAATTAATTTGCTTTTGCATTCATCTTAATTAACCTTATATAAAGGTTTTTGAACTACACAACTAGGGATGTAACTAGTTCGATTTGGTTCGATTTTGGACAAAATCTAAAATCGAACTGATAGCACCAATTTTTTATTTTTTAAAATCGATTACGCACCGTTACCCCGCAAAATCGGTAGTGCCAGTTTTACTGGTTCTGGTCCGGTTCGATTCGATTTTTTGGTTTTAAATTAGTTTATTTAGACTATTAATATATGTATTAATATCAATTATAGTGATTAGAATAATTGTATATTAGTATTTGTTATAATAAGTTTAATTTTTTATTCTAATGTAAATAGTATTAATATAAACTTAAATATTATTGATACTAATGTAAATATTATTGATAGTGATAGTATTAATATACTAATGTAAATAGTATTAATATACTACTACTAATACATATCATTATTTCATATATAATTATTTAGTATAGTAATTTATATATAAACTTAATGAATATTACTAATAGTAATATAGTATTAGACTATTACTATTAAGCTATAAATATAAATTGTAACTAATTTATATTATATACTAATATATAAAATATTATTTTATATTACATATAATATTAAAAAAAGTAATTTGAAATATATATTATTTTGAACTGGTCCGAATCTAAAAAGCTTAGAATTGAAACTGAACAAGTATCTATCGGTTTTGACATTATAAGAACCGATTCTGAATTGGTACCAACCCAAAACCGGACTAATTATACTTGTTTGAATTAGTTCGTCTGATTTTCTGGTTTTTTTCTTACACCGTTATACACAACTATGCTGATTTTCTTTGCTCACCCCTCTCTCTCTCTCTCTCTAGGTTGGAGCTGACACAGATAAGGTGTTTGCGTAAATAACTTTGATTCCCGAAATAAACGAAAGTTTCTTTGTTTGGCTTTGTTGCCCAGATGACTAACACAAGAGGGGGGTGAATTGGGTTATATAAAAAAATTAACAATTATAAACCAAATGCACAATATAAAATATAAACAAAATACGAAGCAGCAGGAAATATAAAGAGTAAGGGCAAGAAGAAGCAAACTCAGTATTTTAACGAGGTTCAGCCCCACTGCCTACGTCCTCGCCTCAAGTTACCTCTTGAGGATCCCAAATTCACTATTCAATCTCATTCAGGCGAAGATAGAAACCTATTATACGTTTGAGCAACACCGCTCCAAAGAATCCGTGTAGAACACCCTCTACACTTCCAATCACCTCACACTTGGTGATTCAACTATTCTCTGTGTAGAATACCTTCTATATACACAAGAGTTATACGCACCCTCTTACAAATATAAAAGCTGATAATGGGTAAGTTATCAGAATACACTCCTCAATAAGTGAGATAAAAACAAGAAATCACAACCTATATCTCTCTAAAAAAGAACAAGGATTAAGGCACAAGATTTAGAGAAAAGAGAATGAGCGTTTTGAAAGAAATATGCAAAGGCTCTTGTTGTTGTAATTTTTGCAAAATACAAGTGAGCTATTTATAAGCAAATGAGTCCTACTCAATCATCTTTCAAATTCAAAATTCAAATTTTGATGAAGTCATTGCATATGTCATACGTTTTGATGAAGTCATTGCATATGTCATACATTTGATGAATTCATTGCATATGTCATACATTTTGATGAAGTCATTGCATATGTCATGCATTTACAATAAATAATTTTCGAAATTAAAGTTTTTAATGACATTATGCATATGTCATGCACATGAAAAAAATAATTTTTAAAATTAAATATTTTAATGATGTCATGCATATGTAAAAAATGCAGTTTGATACTTTATGAAAAAAGATTAGTTTTGAACCTTAATCCAATTTCGAATTTTATCAAGAGATGTACAAAATTACTCTATGAGCATCATTAGTAGACTTGTTCTATTTCTTGTTTATGCTTGATGTGCGTCTGACTCCATTGCATAGATAATTTGAGTTTGAGACTTGAATTTATTTGTTATCATCAAAATCTATACGTAGATACAAGACTTGAAACATTGGGTTCTACAGGCTTCAAGTTTGAATTGATTTAGAGCATTTTCATTTGCTTAGCTAAATGAGACAGATGACTAAATCTTGAATGATTTGTGCAAAACAGAACTCATATTGAATTGGACATCTTTGAAATAATTTGGATTTTTTTTTTTTTATAGTGCTTGGCCAAAGATAGAAGTAGGCTTGTTCATCCGGTGGTTTTGGAATCGGGAATCCGGATTATAGATTCGAAATTTTCTTGAATCTTTTAAATGAAATGTCAAAATTATTAAAAAATAAATAAAATTTCAGAACTAGTTCGGGTCAAATGAACCGGCCTAGATAGAAGACTACACTTGCTTAGTCAAACATTAAAAAACTATTTATCACTCCAACCAAAATATGATAAAAATAAGTTAAATAATTACAAAATGTGATAAAATTAAATTAAACAAGAAATTACTAAATATGATAAAAATAAATTAATATTAAATAATATTAATAAATATTTACATAAAAATAAATTGCTAATCTAATGTGATAAAAATAAATAAAATGTGATAAAAATAAATTAAATACAAAAATTATTAATTTAATAATATTTTATTATATATAGAGAATAAATAACTAATTCAATGTGAGTCTTGAATTTAAATTATAAAGACAAATACAAATAAGTAAGATATTAGCTAAATTTTAAAATTAATACATTTGACGAAATCAATGAAAATATTCTTAGAAGCCAATGAAACGGGGTTGAGATTCTTGTGATTTGATGTTCTGTTTGATGCCAGCAAGACGAGAACTCTGTGGGGAAGGAACCTCCCCACCTCTACCACCACGCTTTCATGTGCACTCTTTCTAGTGTAAGACGCTAACGGCCTCGGATACAAGCACTCATGGGGGATTTTCTGTATTAAGACGTCATGCAGATGAATGTCTCCCACCACTCGTTGGGTTCTGTTATCTTTAGCTATTTGATGAATTTTCGTTTTACACTCAAAATAAATTCCAAGTAGGCATTGTGATTTTTTTTTTTTTTTTGGACAGGACATGTCAAGGCAGCCTCCGATCGATCCAGGGGTTGGTTGCCAAGGACTTGCATGGAAATGAGTGGTGATTCAGGCATATCTTTCGGGGTAATGGTTTGTTTAGTTTCATGTATGTGATCGCGGTCAACGGCCATGTTTTTTATGGCTATTTGTCCACATCATCTTGCCCACGGGTTGCATGGAGGGGTAACAATGTTGCACTACTTCAAGTTATTAACGTTTCTGTTAGTTTTTTGGGTTAGTCATTAATGAGTGCATCCATGTACTCCATTTTTTTATCGATTAAAAAATTTATGTAAAATATTTGAATGCCAGGTCAACCGCGAAGGCACTTGCATCAGAGTGGTTGGAGCGTGTTTGTTAGCTCTAAAAAGCTTGTTGCTAGGTAGGGGTGTAAATGGTCCGGTCCGGTCTGGAAAATTTGTGGACCGATTTCATTCGGTCCAAGAATTCTCTCACCTTGGACCGAACCGAACAGGAGTTCGGTCCATACCAGTCCGGTCCAATTCGGTCCAGGGGCGGTCCAGTCTGGTCCAGGGGTGCCCCATATGATTTAATAGGCTAAATTTAATATAAAATTCTACAATGATCAAATATTTTTTTGGCCCAAATTTAACTACTATAAATTATAATATGTTAATATTATAAAAGTATATATTATATATTAATATGTTAGTATATATTATATATTAAGTATGTTAGTAAATTATAACTAATAGTCTAATAGTCTAATGACACTTTCACATTAGTATATGTTAATAAACTATAACTAATAAGTAATAACACTATTACAATTTACATTAGTATATTATATATTTATATGTTAGTAAATAGTGATAAATTAGTAATAATATATTAAATAATAATAATACACTTATTATTTATATGTTAATATATAAGAGTATATATTATATATTAATATGTTAGTTAATATTAAATATTAAGTATGTTAGTAAACTATAACTAATAATCTAATAGTCTAATAATACTATTACATTAGTATATGTTAATAAACTATAACTAATAAGTAATAATATTATTACAATTTACATTAATATATTATATATTTATATGTTAGTAAATAGTGATAAATTAGTAATAATATATTAAATAATAATAATACACTTATTATTTATATGTTAATATTATAATAGTATATATTATATATTAATATTTATATATTTATATATTATTATTTATATATACATATATTTAAAAATAAAAATTAAAAAAAAAAAAAAACTCTAGCGATTCGGTCTGGTCCGGTCCGGTCCAGGGGGATGAACTCCCTGGACCGGGACCGGACCGAAATTTTCCGGTCCATATATTTTTTGGACCGGACCGGACCGGACTCCAACTGGTCCGGTCCGCCGGTCCGGTTCGGTCTTTTTACATCCCTATTGTTGGGGATGCGTTTATAATTCTAAGGTGTGTTGCTTTTTTCATAAATGTGATTCTAGTTTTTACTTATTTTGCTTATACCTATTTAAAAAAAAGCTTTCACTACTTGTTTTGCTTGTGTCTAAACAACGCTGTAATACTTTACCTCTTAGGGGTGAGAATGGGGAGCTTCGTGTTGGTGTGAGACAAGCTATGAGATAGCAGGGTAATGACCCATCCTCGGTGATAACCAGACTTCCAGTCACAGCATGCATCTTGGCGTCCTTGCCACTGCATGGCATGCCATCTCTACCAAGACCATTTTCACTGTGTACTACAAGCCTAGGTGTGTGGTTAAATATATGGCCACTGCAAATGAAGTTAATTGGCTGCTTATTTTTTTTTATTTCATTGTTGGTGAAATGCATGAATTTTACCCCTATATTTCTTGTGCTTAAGATTGGGAACGGCTCTAAATTTGAGATTGCATGCTTGTGTTAGAACTCTGCTCTTTACCTAAAGTGGTTGACTAAATATCTTCTGACAGGACAAGTCCCACTAAATTTATTGTTCCCTACGGTCAGTATATGGAGTCTATCAAGAATAACCATTCCATTGGGATGAGGTTCAAAATGAGATTTGAAGGTGAAGAAGCTCTTGAGCAAAGGTATCACTAGTCCTTGTTTTTTTTTTTAAGGTTTAATGGCGATCATTTCTTCTTTTAATAGGAGCTGAATGAAGTTCATCGATACTGACACAATGCTCTTATATTGCAGGTTTCCTGGTACCATAGTTGGAGTTGAAGATGCTGACACCAAGAGGTGGCCAAAGTCCAAATGGAGATGCCTCAAGGTAGTATTTTAAGTCTTTAGAGCAGTGTGTGTGCCATTTAGCATGGTAGGTGAACACTTTTCATGTTATTCTAGGTAAGATGGGATGAAACGAGTATTATACCTCGCCCAAAGAAAGTTTCTCCCTGGAAAATAGAGCCAGCTCTTGCTCCTCCTGCTCTAAATTCCCTTCCGATGCCCAGGCCAAAAGGGCCCGATCAAACATGTCCCCTGACTCCTCAGTTCTTACCAGGGAAGGTACAATCTTATCTGATATGGGAACCTAATGGCTATTTTTCGTTTGTAGTTTTTTGCTGATTTTATGAGGTTTTTAGCTATTTATGTCTTTTTAACTCTTGCAACATGTTTAGATTCATCTAAAGTGACTCTAGACCCTTTGCCATCAAGTGGATTTTCAAGGGTCTTGCAAGGTCAAGAATTCTCGACCTTCAGAGGCAATTTTGTGGAGAGCAATGAGTTTGACACTGCTGAAAAGTCCATTGTGTGGCCACCTTCACTAGATGATGAAAAACTTGATGTAGTTTCTGCATCGAGAAGATATGTGTCAGAGAACTGGATGTCTGAGGGGAGGCATGAACCAACTTATACGGATTTGTTGTCAGGCTTTGGGGCTAATGCTGATATTTCACATGGTCCTTGTGCACCCTATGTTGATCAAGCTGGTGCAACTGTTAAGTTTTCAAGAAAACTTTCACTTGACTAGGAAGGAAAGTTTAACTTTCTTGCTAGCCAATGGTCCATACACTCCAATCTCTTGCTTAACTTGTTGGATACTAATCTGAACTGTCTTGCAGGAGGTGGTAATGTAGCTTATCAAGCACAAGACAATGCTAGATATGGTGCCAGTACTAAGTCCTCCGTGCTCCACTGTCACAGAGTTGAGAACCCACAAGGAAATTGGTTGATGCCTGCACCGGCCCATGTCATTTTAAGATACCTGCTCATTCAAGAGAGCCAATGCCTATACCTATATCAGTACAGCAATGTGAGGCTGTGAAGCCCAAAGATGGGAACTACAAGCTCTTTGGCATACCCCTCATTAGTAATCCTGTTACACCAGGGCCAGTAGCAGCGTAGAGGGGAATGATGAATGAACCAGGTGGTACTATACTTGATACTTCGCACTTGGCTCGTACTCTTGAGACTGATCAAAAGTCAGAACAATCCCAATGTTCAAAATCAGCAGAGAATCCTCTTCCTGTTAATGAGAAGAAATCTGTACAAAGACGTGAGCAACATTCAAGAGAGGTGCAAGGCAAGACCCTAGAAAGTTCAACTAGGAGTTGTACCAAGGTATTTTTCCTCTCTTAATTGTAGTTTCAACATGTCTATGAAGTTTTGATTGAACTTGCTCAACCAGATCCTGTTAATTTCAGGTTCACAAGCAGGGGATTGCACTTGGTAAGTCAGTGGACCTAAATAATTTTAATAATTATGAAGAACTGATTGCTAAATTGGACCAGTTGTTTGAGTTTGGTGGTGGATTGATGGCTCCTCAAAATAATTGGTTAATTGTATACACTGATGCTGAGGGTGATATGATGCTTGTTGGGGATGATCCCTTGCAATAAGAATTTTTTTCATTGTTCTGCATGTTCATTGGATTGTTTTTTTTTTTCTCTAAAATTTAGAAGTGGTATTAATAAAAGCATCCAACATTATAGAAAGCAAAAGGAAAGCAATACAACTAACAAACTTATAAGTTACAAGTTTCCACTACAAGTCCCTAGGGGATCTTTACTACTGTGAAACCTCAACAGGCAGGGTGGTATGGAGATGAGCGGGAGGCAGCCATATATTTTGGTAGAGGCTGCCATTGCGTAATTGAGTGCGCATATTGATTGAAATCTCGATGTATTTTTCTTAGATTCCAACTATCAAAGGAATGCAAAAGGAAGTTGATGTCTCTAGCAATAGGTTGGATAAAACAATCCATTGTGTTATCTGAATCCTTTGTTGCTTCAAGAAAAAATTGAGAATCACTAGCAATAACTATGCTCTGAATTGATCTAGATTGAGCCTCTTTATTGCTGTCGAGCAAAGCAAAAGCCTCTCCTTGATTCGGATTTGTATTTGGAATGGACTTGGTGCAAACAAAGATGATCTCACCACTATTAGATGAACAAACCACTGTTGTTGAGTTGGAGTTTCCTCTTACCGCCATATCAAAAGTCAGGTAATGATAGCCTCTAGGAAGAGGACTCCAAGATGGGGCTTGAAAAATATCAAAATTATCCCAAGCTGCTTTATGATCCAGATAGTTTTATGAACATTGTTAATAAAGACATCAATATCAGGGGATACTTAGTTATCATGCAAATTTTTATTCCTTAGAAACCAAATACCATCCATGGCATTAATAGCAAAAAGCTAAAAATTCTAGTGTTCTCTTCTAGTAAAATTAAGATTATCAGGCGATAGAATGCATTCTATCCAATGTACCATCTCCAAATCAGAGAAAAGTTGGATGTTGATGGGCCAGGGGGATTGTCTCCAAAGTAGCCTAGTGAAGGAATAGTTCAAAAACAAGTGGTCACTTGTTTCTTCACCCCCACTACAGATAATACAATTTAATTGATCCAAGTTCAGGCAGTGCTTGAGAAAAGACTTGGTAGAGAGAATGTTATTGAGAATTTTTCATACCAACATCTTGAGCCTATCTTGAATCTTCAGCTTCCACACTTTCTTCCAGTAAGCTTGAGGCTCAATAGAAAGATTATCACCAAGGCTAGATATAAGCTTAGTATAAGCTTCTTTCACAGTAAACTTTCTAGAGGCACTCCCTTTCTAGATAGGTATATCCTCAATCAAATGGACATTAAAGTCAGCCAAAGGTATTTTTGGATTTAAGCTACAGTAGAATCGTTGAAGGGAGCTTGCAACATAAAATTATTCCAACCTCAAAGATTTTCCATAGTAAGCTCTACCACAATTAGAGAGGGATCTTGGACAGTAGTGGTATCACGAGGAAGAGGGAGGAATTGTAGATTGGAAGGAATCCAAGGGTCAAGCCAAACTCTAAAACGAACCCCGTTATTAACTTGGAAGCACAAATTATTCTTTACTAAGTCCCTTTGATTGAGAACTCCTTTCCAAAACCAAGAATCACAAGATTTAGCCTGGGTCTTCATAAATGAGGTATTCCTCAAGTACCTAGAAGAGAACAATAATCCAAAGCGATCGAGTCCCATTCATGTGCCCTCACTTGAAGTCTTATATAACTATTGTCTTATCTGTATAATAGAGAGTTTTGTGGCATGGTTCGCAAGATTTTCATCTACACCAGAGAGGAGGTCCAGAAGATGAACCTAGGGACCCTTCAATCAAAGGGTGGGGAGAACCAATTGGTTGGTGAAGGAGGGAATGGGAACAAAGCGAAATCTCAGCTGCTTTCTTTTGCATCAACTCCTGAGAAATGTTAAGCCTGGTTCTCATGGGTTCTAGGAAAGCTATTGGGTGCTTGCTCAAGCTGCTTATATATATTTGGTAGTATACATTTGTGCTCAAGGTGGATCACAAATTAGACTAAGTTTTATAGTGACCTTGGACACGTTTTATTATCAATGAGATTTTGTTTTTGTTTTTTGTCACTTGAAGATTTTGATTCTTCTGCGAATTTATGGTGGTAATATGTGCTATGTTCTTCTGTTGTCAGTTCCTTGTTGCAGGATTTGGAGAAGAGTGCTCTACAGTCATTCCAGTTGGGATATATGAACTAATTGAGATGAATGTGTCTCACGCTCATTTAGTTAGCTCCTTCCGTTGTCTCTAAGATATGAGATGTAAATAACGGATATGACATTACTAGTTTTGCACATGTTGAATGTTTTATGCTGTCCAATTTTATACATAAAATATGTACATATACCATTTTGAAGGGCAAGGTGATTCCTACCCTTGCGATTTCAGGCCATCCCACCTTGTACATATGGCCTCACTACCCTTTTATAAGTAAGAACATACATCTTCTAATGTCTATTCCATTTTGATGGTTTTGAAAAATTTTGGTTTTCAAAATTAATGTTGTGACCAATTTGTACACTTGTGTTAAAGTTATTGTTGATTATAAGTAAGGGGTGTGAGTAATTTCTATTTGATACGATATGGTATTTAGATAATATAAAAAATTAGAGCGAGTGCTTTACATGGTTGTGTGTTGTGTTGATGGTGAGAGTCAACCCACTTCTGGTTCTTTGGGAAGCACAATTGGATAGGGACTTTGTATCTTTTTGCATGTGGGGTCGCATTTTTTCCTGGAATATGTGCTACTTTGCAAAGGTTGGCAGCCATCAACCTGTTTATTTAGTTTTACAAGATTTGGGTTGGGGGTAATCTAAATTAGAGGGTAATTTTTTTGCAAGATTTGGGTTTCAGCTAGAACAAAATGAAATAAAAACACTGCCTGAAACTCATTACTCCCAGTTGACAGAATCTTCAACATGTGGTAACCAAACTCAGAAGATACACCAGAGGAACCAAGAGTCATTGCCATAAATGATTTTGTGCAACCAAGGGAAGAAAGTGGAGGCTCCTAACCTACTATTTGAAAATCGTGGGGATATCCAAACTAATGCAATGGGACTTGAACTCCCTAAGCTTAATGGAGAAGATTCTCATGGATGACTTTATCAAGCCAACCAGTTTTTCATCTACCATCTAATTAACCCCCACCATTGTATTTTGTTGGCCTCCTTCCATAGAAGTAGCTGGAGGCATAACCAGTTGAGTGGGATCTGTGCAAGCCCTTCATACACATTTTGGAGCCACGATCTATGATGATCTTATTGGAAGAGCTTATGAATTTAAGGCAAACAAAAACTACAATTGTAGAAGCTTACAAAACCCTGCTCAAGGGCTCGTCCAGCTAATCATGGGAATTTCCTGAAACTTATAAGGTCAATTGTTTCTTCATGGGGTTGCGTGATGATATAAAATTCATGGTAAATATTCTTATTGGAGGGAAGATTCAAGGAGGAAGATGCGTCAAAACATCCAGAACTTGTGTTATTGGAGGGAAGATGTAGTAATTTACAAGCTATCCCAAAAACTATAGTAGAGTCAAGCATTTCCATTCATGCTCTTGTGAGTTCTCCTTGCCAAAAGACCATGAGGTTAACGGTTCAAGTTCATGGCTGCTTGATGGTAATTTTAATTGATTCGGGAAGTACCCATAACTTCATGGATCCCTTCGTTTTGGTAAAAAAAAAAAATAGAAATTCAAGCTCAACCCATCAAAGACTTAGGCTTATTTGCATACTAAAACTATCGTAACTCATTTCATCTCGATTCTCATCATTTACAACTTTCACAAATTCTTACACAAAGAACAATAAACAATTTAACTTTTTCAAATTTTAAAATAATAATAATATTCTAATAATATTTTATTCAACTTTAAATTTTCATAAAATTCATCTTATCCATTTCACTATCCAAACAAGCCCTTAGATATCAAGTTTATTAATGGAGGCGCTCTACTCAACCAACAGAAATCTAAGGAGGTATTCTTCAGCATTTAGGTTAATTCTTATACTACTTACTTCTATGTTTTAATCATGGGGGGCTATGATATAGTTTTGGGGGTGCTATGGTTTAGTTTATTGGGATTCATTTTTATGGAACTTCTCTAAACTTCTAATCAAATTTCTAGTGAAGGGTCAAAAGAGACCCCCATGAAATATCTCACCCTTCAAACTCTAGTCAACAGAGGGATGAATTTGGAAATGTTACAAAACAAAGAAAAAAGATTCAACTTCTATCCCAGCCAGTTCCATAAATTATTTCCTAGAATTTGACCCTTACTTACAAGAATTGGTGGAGGAATTTCATACTGTTTTTTAGGAACCTAAGAGTCTTCCACCACCCACAAGAATCCATGACCACCATCTTGTACTTAAACCTAGGACTAAACATGTGTATCTAGAACCTTATAGGTACCCTTATTTGAAAAAAAAAAAACTTAAAATAGAGATTGGTTAGGGCATGCTATCAACTAGAATTATTAGGCCTAGTCAAAGTCTATTTTCTTTACCCGTGTTCTTAGTAAGGAAGCAAGATGGGAGTTTGAGGTTTTATATAGATTACCGAGTCCTCGATAAGGAAATTGTCAAGGTTAACTTTTAAATCCCAATTGTGGATGAACTCCTAGATGAGTTATATGGGGCTACCATTTTCAGCAAACTTGACCTAAGGTCCGAATACTACTAAATTCGAGTCTACCACAAGAATATCCATAAAAGTAGTTTTTTAGAACTATGAGGACACTATGTGTTCTTGTAAATATCTTTTGGCTTACCAATGTTTTTTCTACCTTTCAAAGTTTTATGAAAGACATTTTTAGATTGCATCTAAGGAAATTCATCCTAGTTTTCTTTGATGACATTCTTATATGCAATCAAACCAAAATTGACCATATCACTTAAAAACTATACTGCAAATTCTGAAACAGCATCACTTTTTGCAAAGAAGTGGTGCATTTTTTGTCGTCATGAATTATTTAGGAAGTCTAGGACATTTAATTTTTAAGGAGGGAGATAGGACCCACCCTAAAAAATAGATTCCATGCAAAACTGGCCTTTTCCTAAAGCTCTTAAACATTTAGAATTTTTTGGGTAAATTGTGGATATTATAAAAAATTTATCAAAGATCATAATCTTATAACCACCCCATTAATTGTCCTTCTCAAGAACAAATCCACTAATGGAATAAAAATAGCCAAAGAAGCTTTCTTTATCCCTGAGAAAGGTTGTCACTAATCCCTTAATCTTGATTTTACTTGACTTTACTGAACCCTTTGTTATTCAATGTGATACTTATCAATGTGGGATTGGGGTTGTTATAATGCAAAATGGAAGACTTATAGCATTCATGAGTCAAGCTATTCAAGAGAGATCCCTAAAAATGTCTACTTATAAAGAGTTGATGGCCCTAGGGTGAAACTGGGGAGATCCAAACATCTGAGTGTATCAACTCAAAAGGGTATGTGGATCTGTTAGACTCAAAAAAGGAAAGTTTTTCACTCTTGACTACTTGACATTACTCACAAACATGATTAAACTTTACAGAACTAGAAATTGATAACATAGAAATTCTAACTAAGTTAGAGATAGTAGACTCAGAGGCTTGACCCAGTTTGGAGTGTCAAATGTGAATTGGAGCTTTAACACCTTGCAAGGCAATGAATGAGGATAGAAGAGTTGTTTTAGAAATTGGGTTTGTTGAGTTTCAACTGCTTCATGTATGTAGGGTATAATCCAACTTCACTCTATCCTTGGAAAAGGATTTCTTTGATCTATAGATCCTTCGTAAACAAGTGAGAAGTTGTAAGGACAAAATAACAATTATTGTCACTATAGAACTTTTGTATGGACAAGAAATTAGAAGATGCAATAGGAGAATGTAATATATTATTGAAGATGAAGCTATTTTTAGAATTAAATAGCACAGAGAAAGCAATATTGGTGATGAGCAGACCTCCTCCATTGCTTACTATAACCTTGATAGTGCCTTGATAAGGTTGTTGCTATAAGGTTAAGTTATATAGCTTAGCTTTAATGTGATTATTGACACCACTGTCTAGAGACCATGGTTGTTCAGCTTCTTGTGCAACATGTGTGTTTGCCATGGCTGCCAATTGTGCTTGTGACGCCCCCAACTCCCACATATCGAAACACGAGAATTGAGACGTCGGGATGATGACAATATGGGTTACGCAGCCCAATGACAAGTGCTAAGTGTGTGTATAAGCAACATGTGTAAAATGAAAGACGTAATGGATAAGCTAAGTCGATAACTAAGTACTAGAATTCTTAAAATATTACAAACCAATTTAACACAAATTCTTCAGCAGAAGATTTAATACATTAATCTCAAAGTCAAATCATTAAAGTACATAATTATCAGAAGTGGGAAAACATTTCCCAAGATAATCAAATAACACCAAATCACTCCAACAGCGGAGTTGTTTCCTCAGGCTCAACCTCCTCGTCATCTGCATCAAAATCTACGGTACCAAAGACAGTACCGCAGGTAAGTAAAAATCCAAACAATCCACGAGATCAAAATACATTCATGCAATAACAAAATGCATGAACAAAGTGTCATATGCATGAGACCCAAAAATAATTCTTTTCCAAAATGAGTAGTTTTTCATGCAAGCCAAAATCCCAATTTGGTCTAAAATAAATCCATTGAAAACATTCACAATTTTCCCAGAAAATGGTCCACATAAATCTAATAATCAAAACCCGTCATTTTCCCAGAAAATGGCCTACATATCCATTTTATTAACCGTATGTACCATGGTCTCCCCTATGGACCATCCGCACACCCTGACTCTCTTCGCCACACCACGGGTAACGACTGTATGTGTGACTTTGGAATGGACGATATCTAACTAACTGCACCTAACACATACCATGACCAGACATCCCCTAGCCCCCACTAGCAGAGGGGCTATGGAGTCAGCACTAGAGCGTTACCATTCCGTCTGATCCTGTTGTCGCTCAGCGACAACTCAAGGGACATCACTGGCTTGGGGTCATAATACATATGCACCCGAAAGCTATTTATACATGAAAACCTAGTTTTCAAATATACACATGAACATGTATGCAATTATGCGAAAACCCAGTTTTCCTTTACAAACATGAACATGCGTGCACTATGCAATGTATACGACAATACACAAAAAGATAACCAACAACTAATAAATTCCAATATCAACCAAACACACGAACAATTTCATCCTCCAAATCGAACCCCAAACTCCTCGGACTCAGTCTGGTACAACCAACCAAAACACAAGATTTGTTAATGCAAGAATATATTTAAATCTCAAAAAGTTATTTGAAAAATACTTACTATACACTTGATAAAATCTCTAGGTATTCACAAAAATGCCGAACAACTCTGCACATCCACCAACGAAATTGCCGCCAAAATCGCATCCAACACACCAATGTAAATAAAACACCATCAATAAAATAAATATTATTAACAAAATAACTACAACAAGTAACGTAAATTAAACAACATACATAAAACAACACAAATATCAACATATATTATGAATAAATATTTAAAACTCTTAAACATAAATAAAATACAACTATGTAAATAAATTAAATCAGAACTTAAATTAATTAATCAAATAAATGGATAAAAAGCTTACCAAAGGTATCTCAAAGCGCTGAAATACGACGATTAAAATGGCAAATAAAATACCAACAAAAACTCACTTTGAATCTTCGAATTTCAAGGGGATTAGAAGAAGAAAAAATTAAACTTGAGTTGAGAAGGAAAATTGCTCTAAAATATGACTAAACACACGACTTTTGAAGGGGAAATAAGAGATTTCAGTGTGAGTTGAAAGGGGGGTCGACGGGTTCAATTATAGGCTTGAATGGTGCACTGAGACTTCAGTTTTAGGCTACAACAATGCGTGCGTGAAACACAAAGGAACGAGCCAAGACAAACACAAAGCTCCATGAAAGATTCTCCACTTTTTAGATGAAAAACAGAGGAAATACATTGGGTTGAATCTCATGGTTCGAGATGGAAACCGAGCACGTGATGCATGGATCGGCTGCAAAAACAGAAGGAAAACATGTTAGATATTTTTAACATGACATTAATAATCGAATCTTAGATTTTTATGATCTACAATAATAAAACAACAATATGAAAAACGTACATTTCTCCATTTGATTGATGAAGAATTGATCTGACTATGAGAGATGAATCATTCTAATAACTTTTGTCTCACAAGTGTCTTCTGATAGCTAGAGGCACTTTAATGTTGTAAATGAGAATTCTTGAACCTCCCAGTACTATTTATAGACTTCTGACCATTAAGAAATTTAAGAGTTTGTGTCTGACTATAACTAAAGATATAGAGTTTTAATTTTATCTCTTTGGAGTAATTCTTATCCCTTTATAATTCAAATAATAACCGATAATGTTTTGAACTATTTCAAACTGATAAGATGGGTGTGTGAGACACAGAGTTTAAATAAAACTCTTACATTCTCCCACTTGGCCCGTACGCCCATAACATAATACTTTTTGTTTATGGGCTTATCACAGGAAATTAATCATACTGCGCAAATTTATTTCTTGAACTTTTCATAGCTCAAAACACATTTCATGAGTTCTGTAATATCAATATCAAACCAACTACTAATGCGAATCATAGCGATCCTCTGTTATACAATCAACAAATTCCCTTCTATGTACCACAACACTAGTAACTTAATTTAACACGATCTTTAATTCGGATAATTAAGGCTAATACAGTATTGCCTTTGGATTCTGATTCATGTCTATCATAGACATTATCTTGTCATCATTCATCCATACCATTCAATGTACATATAAAAAGGAAAGACAAGAAAAAAGAAACAAAATAACTATAATTGATATCATTAAGTGTCCAAATAGAATCATAACATTTACGAGTTCAATAACATGTTTACATCATAAGACCCATACTGTTAACATGTTCTTTAAACTGTTTCGCGACCAGACCCTTTGTTAATGGGTCTGATATCATAAGCGAAGTACTAATATGTTTTATGGACACTATTTGTTTATGTACTTTCTCCTTGACATTTAGGTATTTGAACTCCATGTACTTAGCACCTTTAGAATACCTATCATTCTTGGAGAAAAAGACCGCAGAAAATAATCACAATAAATTTTCAGCGGCCTGGCTATAGAGTCGACAACTTCAAGCCCTGAGATAAAGTTCTTCAGCCATAAACCATGCACTGTGGCCTTAAAGCACGCCACAAACTCAGAGCAACTGGTAAAATCAGAGTTTGAGTATCCAGTTACCTCCAAACTATCAGTTCTTCTGAAGGTAAGCTGGTAATCCTTAGTTCCTTGCAGGTATTTTAATATCCTCTTTACTGCTTTTCAGCAATGAACAACTTTTCATGCCAAACTTCTCAAGAATTCTTTCTATATAACTTTTCTGAGACAATTCCAACAATCATTATTTTTCGATTTCGAAAAAAAAAAATTTCATTCCGATTACAAAGGATGTCTCACCCATATCTTTCATTTCAAAGTTCTTAGAGAGAAAATCATTGGTTTCATAAAATAAGCTAAGATCATTACTAGCCAACAAGATATCATCAACATACAAGATCAAAATTATGAACTTACTATCACTGACCTTTAAGTATATACACCAATCAACGATGGTTTCTTTAAAATCAAAGGTAGTAATGATATTGTTGAACTTTACGTACCATTGCCATTTTCTAAGCTTGTAAGGCCCGTTGAAGTCCCCGAATAAAGGGGATAAATAGGGCTATAAGTAGGCCGTTTGCTATTGCTATAAGGGCTGCTCGCCTTTATATGGCTTGGCTTCGCTATCGCTCCTATGTAATGGTCCCCGATTCCTCTAGTAATGGAGTTCCAGACTTGCTCTCTTGAGTGCAGGACTCTGGCTCAATAGCCGATTTAGTCAAAAGGCATTCATAAGCTATATCTTTCTATTGCGTATTCCTGTAAGATCGTTAATTGCCTGCATCTGCCCGGTCAAAAAATTATTTTATGTAAATATTGGTTCCCGGTCCAGCTCATCTCTCATCTGAAAAAAAGTCTCCTGCAAGTTTAAGGCTGGCAGTAGCAGTTGCAGGTAATCCCTTTGATTCCCTTCCTTTAGAAAGAGTAGTTGCCCCACCCCTGCACCTGTTACAGCAATCCTGTATATGGCAGAGGAGGAGATATTCTGTATACGGCGTGGTATATAATAAGAAAGTATATGGCAGGCTATAAGAGACTTATAAGGAAATGTATAAGCCAATCAATCAAGCAAATAAGCGCGGTTGGCTAGCGAAGAAAATCTGGTACACAAATCTGTTTAATGAATGAAATATCTTAAGCCCGTATATCGATTTCTCAAACCTACATACTAGGTGATCTTTGCCCTTTTCTAAGAAGCCATCTGGCTGCTACATGTAAACCACTTCATCCAAACTTCCATTTAAAAAGTCTGTTTTCACATCCATCTGATATAACTCTAAATCACAATGAGTCACCAATACCATAATGATTCTAAATGAGTTCTTTTTAGATACTAAAGAAAAAGTCTCTTTGTAATCAATGCATTCTTTCTGAGTAAAATCTTTAGCAACAAGTCTGGTCTTATGTCGTTTGATGTTGCCTTTCGAGTCGTGTTTGATCTTTAAGACCAATTTACATCTGACTCTTTTAGTTCCTTCAGGCAACTCAACGAGATCCCAAACTTGATTCTGATCTGTGGATTTCTACTCTTCTTTCATTACATCAATCCATTTACTAGAATCACTTCTATTTACGGCTTGTGAAAATATTAGTAGATCTTTACTTGTTCTAATGTCAAATTCAAATTCCTAAAGATACACCACATAATCTATCAAAATAGCATGTCTTCGATCTCTCTAAGATTTGTACAAGATAATCTGTAATGGTAACTCCGAACTTGGTTCATCAATAGAATTATCATTCTGAGATGGGTGATCATTTACTTGTTCCACAGTATCATCGTGACGATCAATTAAAAGAACTATTATCTTTTCTGAAGATATAAGTATAGGGACATCTACGCGTACTTATTCAATGATCACATCTTTGGATTCAATTCTCCCACTGATCTAGCCAAGTTCAATGAATTTGGCATTTCCTGTCTCCACCATTCTCGGAGTGTAATTACGACAGTAAAACTTGTACCCTTTGGATCTCTTTGGGTAACCAATAAAATACCCATTTATTGTTTTAGGATCCGATTTCTTTTAATGTGGGTTGTAAAGTCTTAGTTCGGCTGGGCAACCCCAAACACGCATGTCTCAAACTTGGTTTCCTACAGGTCCATAACTTGAAATGAGTTTTTGGAATTGCCTTACTAGGAACTCGGTTTAAGATATACATTTTCGTCTTAATGGCTTTATCCCACAATGATTTGGATAAGATAGAATTACTTATCATACTTCTGACCATATCTAATAAGATCCGATTACGCATTTCAGCAACTCCATTCTGCTATGGCGTTCCAGGCATCGGGTACTGTGCAACAATGCCACACTATTCAAGAAGTTTAGCGAATGGGCCTGGATTATGGCCCGATTCACCACACTTTTCATAATATTCTCCACCTCTATCCGACCTGATGATTTTCACTTTTTTATCTAACTGTCTTTCCACCTTCATGAGAAATATTTCAAGTACCGATATAGCTTGAGATTTCTCATGTTACAGATAGATATATCCAAAATGTGAAAAATCATCTATAAAGGTGATGAAATACTTTTCTCCACCAAAACATTTTATGGAAAATGGTCCACATATATCTATGTGAATTATTTCAAGAAACTTTTTACTTCTTGTGGCGCATTTCTTAGTATATTTGGTTTGATTTCCTTTTATGCAATCTATACACACTTTAAGATTAATAGAACCAAGATAAGGAATAATTTATTCTTTCACCAATCTATGTAACCTTTCTTCGAAAATGTGTCCTAATCTTTTATGCCACAAGTCATCAAATTTCTTTTAGTTCCAAAAAATGTTTCATGGTGCTGGGTGTAAAATTTTTTAATAAATGTACTATTGAGACAGAATTGATAAAAACCATCAAAGAAAAATCTAGAACTAATAGAAAAGTTATTTTAAATGTGCTGAAACTAACATTATGGAACGATAAAGAATAACCATCAGTTTTTAGTCTAGATAGGAAAAACAAATTATGCCCCCAAAAAATTGCACATATACTTTGTTATGAAAAACTAAATAATGATCGGTACTAAAAAAAACTTCAGGTTTATTCTTATTTTCTATAAAGATAAATGTTCCCTGGAGTTTAGCGTTTAGCTTGTAAAATATCTTCATGGTTATGAAAACATGACCATTAGTACCTGAATCTAGCCACCAAGAATTAGTAAAAACATTTACAAGGTTTGATTCAAAACATACAAAGGTAAGTGACTTTACCATTCTTTTCAAATCAAGCCTTATATTTATAACACTCAGCTTTCATGTGTCCAATAGTTCTCACAAATTTAACATTTGCTACTATTATGTTGAACTTGATTAACTTTTACAGATTTTTTTCCTTTCGGTGGTTCAGTTCGTTTCTTTTTACCATAATTGTGCATTTCCTTTCTAGCTTCTTTATTCACAAAATAAACAGAGTAATGTCCTTGTTGTTTCAACTTAGCCTTCCCTAAACTTCATTACTTGCCAACTAATTCTCATTCCATAAATCTTTAATAGCATTTTAGCGCGTCTAGAATTGATTATATTGAGGTGATAATGAGTTCAGAATAAATTAAACAATGAGAGACTTCTATACTTTCATTCACAGGGTTTGTAATCTGGCAATAATATTTATCATATAATATTTTGAGTTTAGACACTTATAAACTGTAATCAGAATTTAAACAATTATGAATGAACTAGTAGTATCATCAAAACCCTTTTTTGGGAGTAGATTTTAACACACTAAGTATTCCCTCCGGTATTAAATTTTGTGGATGAACTAGTTGTATCATCAAGATTCTCCTTTGAGAGTAAACTCTGACATACAAAGTATTTCCTCCAACCGTACTTTTATGGATGAACTAATAGTGTCATCAAGACCCTCCTTTAGGAGTAAATCTTGACACACAAGGTATTCCCTCCAACCTTACTTTTGATGGATAAACTAATAGTGTCATCAAGACCCACCTTTGAGAGTAGGTCTTGACACACAAGGTATTCCCTCCATCATATCCACCTTACTATGGGTTTAATGATTTGTCACTAAAATTAAGAAAATCTTGTACTTTTAGGCAACCAATCTTTTCTTGATTTTGATGTAAACCATTTATCTCATGTTGAATATACATGGCATAATAATAAGAGCCAAGTAGGCAATTCATACATGTTTAACAATGATAACATGTATATAAATTAAATAAACATATCATACATACATGTAAACAACCCTAATAACATGTATATAATTCAAGTGCATGCATATAACAATAAAGTATGCACATAAGAGAGGATTAAGGCTGTTCATCCGTCCCGACCCGACTCGATAAGGGTTTTTCTGACTCGACCCGCTTTCAATCAGTTCCGTTTGGCCCATACTCGTTAGCCCGATAATGTTCCGATATCCTTCGCACGCCTGCACACAGTGACTGCAACAACAACTGCTGTAACAGAGACGACGATGTTTGTATTGTCGGTGATCAAAACCCACAGCCGATTTCATTAAAACCGAAACCAACACCAATCTGATTTCATTTAAAACTAAACCAAAATCAAAACATCCAAACCACCAATCGGCGACCAAAACCCATAACGGATTTCATTTAAACTGAAACCAAAACCAAAATCAAAACCAAAATCAATCCGATTTCATTTAAATCAAAACCAAAACCACCAAACCACCAATCGTCAACCAAAACCCACAACGGATTTCATTTAAACTGAAACCAAAACTAAAATCAAAACCAAAATAAATCCGATTTCATTTAAATCAAAACCAAAACCACCAAACCACCAATCGGCAACCAAAACCCACAGCCGCTTTCATCTAAGAAGGTTGAGCATTTCGCTGCAGAGCTTTTCTGGCTTGGGGTCAACGAGGACGAGCTCCGGTGACGGAATCTTGTCTAAAAGAGTTAGGATGGGTTAGGCCATCGTTGAACAGAGAGAGACAGAGTGAGTCACGGGAATGAAAATCGAATGAAAAGTTAAAGGGAGAAATAGGGTTTAAGCGGGTAATTGGGTAATACCCGTTAACCGTTTAACTGAAAACGGGTCGGAATATCGGGTCAATATCGGGCGGAATATCGGGTCAGGTCGGATTACGGCTTTTTTGAACAGCCCTAGAGAGGATAACAAAACTTTAATCAAAACCTTTCAATGTCTTGATGAATTTTATTGCAGATATGAATAATACTACTAAGTTCGTTCTCTGAAAAGACTGATCTTTCCTAAACAGAATTTCAAGGTTCTCAGGAAAGATTGGAGGGTCACAATGGATATACTTAGAATTTCCAATCTCCTAGACAGAACCGTCTTAATTTGTACATATTCATACTCCCACAGCAAAATTATAAAATATTTCATGTTTAAACCAAAATTTATTTTACAAGAAAATTACAATATTAACATGTATATAAAATTTAACACATATATTTAACAATGATAACATGCATATAATTTAATACATGATAGCATGCATATAAAATAAAATTGTATACATGTACATAGCAATAATAACATGTATAACAATAATATGCATATAAGAGAGTAAATATACAAAACTTTAATATTATTATCATTATTATTATTAAAAATAAAATAATATTTAATTTTGTCCGGGTCGAAACCGATCTGGTCCAACAAATCGAATCATAACCCAGTTTACTCAGATGGTCAACCGTTTGGGTTGACCTAGGTCGGGCTTAACTACACAAGCCCAATTCCATTGTCTGCTTTTAACCATTGGACTAGGCCAGAGCCCATCCTCAGCCCATTAACTTTCCTTCCTTTTTTTTTGTTCTTTTATATCGGGCTGGGCCACAATAATGGCTAGCCCATTTTCTTTTCTTTTTACCCTGGACTGGGCTAAAGCCCAACCTGGTCCAGTCATCCTTATTAGCTGAAAGGAAGGAAACCCTAGGTTACCCTTTCTTCATCTTCCAGCTGCTAGACATCTTTGCTCCAAACATTGAGCCGTCGCGGCTACTACACATCGCCAACGAGGGAAAGACCTCAAGACTCTTCGGCCACTTCCTCACGTCGACGTCCAGGTCACGATCCACCTTTTTTTTTTGTTTATTGCAATCTGCCAAGACTAGTTGGCTTTCAAGCCCACTGCCGCCATTATGTAGACGCCGACGAGGAGTTCCATCCCTCCTATTGCCGATCTTCCCTTCAGTTCCGTAGAGAACCTTGAACGGGTAGGGGATTTGGGCTTCTCAGCCCCTTTTCGACAGCACCGTGTTTTCGGTGATGGGCTTTTCGACCCCTTTACACCAACGTCGAGTTGAGCCACCGGCCATCACACAAGGTGCTCTCCCCCATACCCAACAACTACACCATACGCAACGCCTCAATGCTTTCCCTTTCTCAATACAGTTCAAAATTAAATTAAGTTTACAGCCATGCATAGTGCAATAGAGGAAAGTAAAATAAAACCCAAGTTTGAAGATGTATAAATACGGAAAGGGAGAAGTCAGAGAAGTCATAAAAGCAGAGTTGACCTAACAAATAATTTTCAGATGTTCTTTGGTAACATTAACATTGCAATATACAAATGTATATATTATTTTATTGAGACCATGAAAAAAATCTATAACCTAAAGCTCTGATAGCACATGTTAGATATTTTTAACATGACATTAATAATTGGATCTTAGATTTTCTATGATCTATAATAATAAAACAACAATATGAAAAACATACATTGCTCCATTTGATTGATGAAGAACTGATCTGATTATGAGAGAAAGATCATTCTAACAACTTTTGCCTCACAAGTGTCTCCCGATGGCTAGAGGCACTTTAATGTTGTAGATGAGAACCCTTGAACCTCCTAGTGTTATTTATAGACTCCCAACCATCAAGAAATTTAAGAGTTTGTGTCTGCTATAACTAGAGATATAGAGTTTTAATTTTATCTCTTAGGAGTAATTCTTCTCCCTTCATAATTCAAATATTAACCGATAATGTTTTGAACTATTTCAAACTGATAAAATGGGTGTGTGGGATACAGAGTTTAAATAAAACTCTTACAAAACAATCATCTATGTACTGGGTATTTAATGGGGTAACGCGTGGATGAAAAGAAGAAGAAAAAGGTTGCAAAGATTCGATCCTTGCTCACAGGTAAACAGTAGAACAGATGAACGAAAATGACAGAAGAAGAAGAAGAAGAAATGGTGATGCAACGTCAATTTCGCGTGAAGATGAAGACTTGATATTCATTAAATCAATGGCTCAAACGACGCCGTTTTTGGAAGTTAGAGGGCTGGCTCACGCGTGAAATGGAAAGGCCTAGGTTTCATTTAAATCAAATGCTTCAAACGGTGATGTTTTGCAAATCAAACACTAATGCACGCAAGCTAAAATAAATAGACTTGGTTTCACTGTGTTACCAACTCAAATGGCAATGTTTGAGACAAAAAGGAATAGGCTTAAAAGAATTAAAAGGGTTAGGCTTATAATTGTAATTATATATATACTAGATAAAACCAATGTGCAAACGTGCCACATTTGCTTAGTTTTTAATTTTTTTTTAAGAACTACCTTTTTTTATTAATAACTATTTTTTGATTAATAACGACTTAATACTTTTAGGTAAGTAAATTTAATTTTTAACTTAAATTTGACTGTTACTCATATGTTAGAAAAAAATATTATTAATAAAAACAATAACAGTTGCATTACATCCCCCATTTTATTGATACAATGAATAAAGAATATGTTTGTTCTTGTTTGATGATCGTCAAATAATTGTTTATTCAATAAACAACAATATAGTAATGCTCACCATTTTGGCTTTCAAAATGTCCATGAATCTAAAAACAGAAAAACAAAACAGAACAAAAGAATAATCATCTCCTGTGATTTTTGTCAAATCACCAGAAGCAGGGCTCTGCAAATGGCAAATTTTTTACTAGAAAATGTCAATAAATTGCAAAAAGGAAAATCTCACGTACTTGTTTAAGACAATATAAGAGGATTAAAGAGAGATATGTCAGGCAAAATGCATAGAATCTTAACCCTTCCCATCGAAGGAAAAAAAGTTGCAAATCTAGAATACACTTTACAACATGTCTATAAATAGAATCAGCAAAAAACACATCATCATTTGCTGTCAGAAACTTCAAGAATAAAGACCCTATTCCATAATTAGAGACCCCATTTCACAAATATTAACATATTTCAAAAAAAAAATGATCAGGCTGAAAATATATCAATGAAGTATTAAAGTTTTGTCGATAGCCTACAAAGCTAGGAGACAAAACATGCTGCATGAAAAGGAAAACATATGAAGTTAACAATTTCCAAACTCCAAAGTGGGGCATAGCCTATCAACTCAATGGACCAAACACTTTCACGCAAAAATGAAACTAAGATTGTTGTGAAGATCCTTCATATTCATGGGCAACCTTCATGCAAGTCCAATATACAATGTTCACAAAATTACTCATGCTTTTATAATTGCTCTAAGTCTGGATAGTTCTTCAGGAAACGTGATCAAAGTGTAAAATGCAAACTTCTTTTTCTAGCACATAAGATGTACACTCACCAATGAGCTCTAGGTATTCTGGGGATGAGAATAGATGTCTCAGCCACCATAATAGATTGATGATCTGCAATGACATGGCTGTACTCCTTGCTCTTGATAAATGGAACTCATGTCTCAAGGTATCATCTATAGTGACAGAAAAATAAAATCTGGGAGAATCTAGAAACAATTTTAGTTTTTCCTGTCTTAACCAATTAATATAATCAAAGCTACTGTAAAATAAATGAGAAATCAACATCTTGGGAGGAAATATTATTTGTCATATACATAACGATTCTTTGTGTGTGTGTGTGTGTTTTTTTTTTTTTTTTTGCTTGATGTTTCTTTGTGTATAAAGTAGAAAAAAAGTAGTAAGTTGTATATTTACATATATTTTTGGAAGGTATGATATAAACAGATATCTTTTAAATGAAAGGAATTGAGTCAAAGGTCGTGTCAAGCATCTGCATATTTATCTCAGATTCTCATATATAAACATATTTTCATTTATATTTCTTTCATATAAATGGAAACAAAAAAAAACCATTACTTTTAAGTATCAATCTGATAGTAAACAAAACAAAATCCAGGAAACTTATATAGGCACAATTTTATATTGACCTGCTCCAGGCTTTGCCTAGCATGACTCATTCTTTGAATCGTGCTTTGTAACGCTCCGATTTTTCGCCTTAATAAAAACGTAAATCGAAGCGTCCGGATAAGTAACACAAGGTTACTTACCCTACATAAACGTAAGGAGTAGCATACATACATCTAAGCTTACTAATTAAATGCAAAACGAAACATAGCGAAAAGAGGTAAATTTTCAATATATACAAGAGATCTAAATCCTACATAAATAGATCACATGAAATAGTAAAATTATAACCTTCATAACTTCATATTTACAGAAACATCTTGTATCCAAGACTTACATAACCCAGATAGTTTTCTTAAAATCAATATCGTATCCTACCGTCGTCTGATAATCTTGCTATTTCACTTGATCACGTACACGAGAGATCATTCCATTCAGAGTCGGAGAGGAGTATTCTGTAGAACCCTCAAGGTACCTCAGAATCTCCTGTGCTGTTTGAGTCTCATTGCAATTTATCTAATTCTGCACAACATTTATCATTCTATAAGGAATGATAGATAAAACTTATAGGAGCGAGATTTCCAAAAATCTCAATAAGTACACATGTAACTTAATAAAAGTATAGACATCATAAATTAATCACATACAAGCCAGACAGCCAGAGTATGCATTTATGGCATGCTTCATGTGACTCATGCATGACTTAGATTTATCTCTTATGTGAACTTACACTAATATCCTTTATTTCCTAAACAAACTTTTCTCATGCATGGATTTTTTATTCTTATCTTAAAATTCTGATTATTATAAATTTTTACTTATATCCACTATTATTACCCGTAGTTGGGTCATGTCCACTATTATTACCCGTGGTCGGGCCATACTCACTATTATTACTTGTGGTTGGGCCATATCTAATATGGTTTCTCCTGGTTGAGCCATATCCAGTATTGTTACATTTGGTTGGGGCATATTTAGTATTGTTTATCCTAGTTGGGTCATATCCAGTATTGTTTCCCTTGGTTGGGCTATATCCATATTTTTGTCAATCGTCTAGGCATTACATATCGTCATCCCTTCGCGACGAGCCTTATCATTTCCGTCATATGGGATTACGTATCGCCGTCACCGTCATGACGTGATTAACTTATTAATCTTTTCACTTGTAAATTTTTCTTAACGTATTTTCTTATAACGGACGTCATGACTTACGACGATACTTATATGTGACAAAATATAACGTAAACATAACCTTAAACTGACATGCATATCATATCCTTATAAATCTTATAGCATATGAGAACATTTCACAATAGCATACATCATATGTACATGTATTTACGTCACATCAATTCATAACGTCAAAATATAACGAAAACTACTTAAATAACAAAGTAAAATATTAAAATATTATTAAATCAAGGCTGGCCGAAAATTATAAAGGATTAAACCTTATTTTATTTTAATTCAAATCATGCTAAAATTTTCGTATTTAACATGTCAAATTTCCTTTAATCAAATTATGCATATTAAATTATTTGTCTTAGTATTTCTTCTATAATTCTTAGCAAAATGATTATTAAAAATTCTCTAAGTACATTAGAGTTTCTAAACTCATTATAATTATCAAAATATCATTCAAATAATTAAAAATCAATTGGATAAGATTTAAAATAAAAATTCCATTAAAACCCTATTGTAGCCGAATTGCTCTAGATTTCCTTTCTCAATTTTTTCTCCAATCAAGATCCCATATTTTTACATAAGTCTCTTTATATAATAACATAGAATATATTTCTAAGGTCTCATAATTTTTCTAGCATTTTTCTATAGCAAAAACCACTCCAAAATTTCATATATTTTAATTTAACACATAAATAAAGATTAAGCTCAAATAAATATCAAATATAATCCAATCACCAAACCACTTATTCCATGTCAAGATTAAGTTAAATTGTGCACTTACTAGTTTCTTCTAAGCTTGGTCTGATGCTTGAATTAAGCCCTTGCAAGATCTCTTCTCCAATAAGCTCAAATCTCACTCTTTATTTGTTTAGGGAGTATTAGGTTTGATGAAGGGTTTTTCTTCTAATTTTACTCAAACTAGCCATGTGGTATTGCTAAAGGAGATTAAGAGAAGCCACTAATATATATATAGATGAAAGATGGGCGAAACCTTAGGGAAAAAAGTAGATTTTCTTGACTTAGAGCATCCAGATACATCTTCCTTTGCCATGTGCATGCTTCCAACTTGTTTAGGTGAAATAATTTTGCTCTAAATTTAGGTTTGGTAAGTCATACTGATATCCAAGGGTCAATTTGTTGAGCTGCCTAAATATCTTCTTCATCAATGGTTCAAGTATACCCAACTCACGTGGGGTAGAGACAAAATAGTATGATGGTTTCTTCCAATGAGGTGTATCCGGCCACTTCCATCCCAAATAAGTTCTTGATCTGATTCAATTTTTCAAAAACTGAAAACATGAAAGTTATATATCCTCCTCTTAAGATTCTACAGGATTTTGAATCACCTTATTCCGAGACCAATTGAGAGAGATATGTTTAATTCACCGAAATATGTCAAAACCATCCGAGAACACCCAATCCGAGTTCTCTATTTGTTTTCCTTTGTTTTCTTGTCTATCAAGACTTCTAGATCAATTCTTATCAACTTGCTACATGTTCTCATACATGGCAAGACCTCAGAAAGTTTGGTAGCCAATCACAATTTTTGTCATATAGCCGAACATAAGACAACTCATCTAAGTCGGTTACCAGTTGACTCCTATTCTTGTTCGTGCACTTCACACTAAAATATAAAAGTTCTATATCTACCTCTTATGGTTCTATAGGAACTAGAATCACTTCATTCGGATCTCATATGACCAAGTTATTATTATTCTACTGAAAGTCGACAGATCAGTCCGAGAGCATCAATCCGGACACACCAAGTGTTTGATAAATAATCCTTCTTATTTCACACGAAACTTCCAAAATAAAATCTCCTCATTTTTCATATGTCTACACACTTGTCATGATCTTAGGATAATTTAGAAATTAATCCAAAGACTTAATTCTATTCAAGGTCATTAGTCAACTCCAAGTCAACTCCAATTCAATACCTATATATCCATATCTCTTAAAATTCAAAACATAAAAATTGTATATATTCCTCTTAGATTTCCAAATCATCTTGAATCATCTCAATTCGACATAAAATAAGTAAGTTGTGTCTATATTACTAAAGGACGTTGAAACTGTCTAAGATTACCTAATCTGAAAATATCATAGGGTATATTCCTTACTCACACCACTTGATTTTCTTTATAAATTCATTCAATTTCTATACAATAATTATTTGAATATTTAAAAACCATATATTCTCATCCTATTTAGTATCTACCATGATTTTTCCTCTAATACCAATAAAAGACTCATAAAAACTATATATATATATTCAAAATTTCAAAAGTTCCTAAAATAATCTTAAAGAAACATAATCATACCAAATATGAAAACTAAAAGAATACTTAACATTCTGAGTTACCACATGCTTTCTCTCAATCACCTCAGAGTGTAAAGATTCCCTACCTAGGATATGTTTTTGGTCAAAAAGATGAATGTTAATTTTTTTTTTCATCCAGGATTCATTAAGCTAAAATTCATCTCTACAACTTGGAAAAACTTATAAGAAAATAAATTATAACACAGAAAATACAGAATTTAGCTACTTAGCCAAAGTTCATGCGGTAACCCTGTTTTCCCTCGAATAAACTACACTTTTTGAATTCCTTTCAACTCGCATTAACACAAGTAAAATGCAGAATACTAATATGCGTAAGAATAAAGAAAACTAAAAAACTAGAACCCAATAGAGCAAATGCAGAATACTAATATGTGTAAAAATGAATCAGAACCCAATAATTCATCCAAATAAGTCGCACCTAGAAACTAGCTTAAAAATTTACAAGGACTTCAAAAATTGAATGATAGACCAACAGAAACACTTCAATAATAGAAATAAGGGACTTATCTGGGATAAGAGCAAATACCCATTTCACCATTAGACAATCCCAGTCATATACCAAGACCAAACTTCCGCATGCACCAAAAACCCAAATCTAATGTTAACTTAAAAACTCAAAGTGAGAAAATAAGAAAATTTAGACACAAATGCACACAAATGCATAAGGTAGTAAAACAAGGGGAAGATTGAAGTACCTAAAGAATTGGGGGAAGGGAAGCAAGTCATCTGAAAGTGAAGAATGATCTATACAAAACACAATAAACTTACATTAAATGCAAAAAAATGTAAATTATTTGAGAGTTCCATCATAAATCCTCTGTTTTAAGAGTGTGTATACAAAATGAACCGACTTAAAATGCTGGTTCCATGTTTAATATCATTACCTCCAAATTGGTGTCTATTCCGAATTGTTTTCTCCAATTAATTACTTCTTCCCACATCTGGAGTTTTTTCAATGTAAAAATCTCTAACTTTCAAAAATCTGCACAAAAATAGAAACATAAAAATGGGATGATTACCGAGTTTAATTAATTTTGGAGAGGAGCTTCTCGAGGCCTTTTGAAGAAAGCAAAGTCTAAAAAATTAGAAGAATCCAAAGCCAAAAAGTTTTTAGTGAACGGTGTACATACATTGTGACTGAACTCCCAAATGAAATGAAAAATTAGCCACAATCTAGAAACCTTATTATTTTGGTACGCAATTTAAAAGCACCTTCCCTGCTATTTAACGGACACCCGAGGCAAGAATCGTTATTTTTAAGAGAATCAAACGAATGAAGGAAACATAAAAGCAAATCAATTCGATAAAAAGGTAAAATCCGAGGAAATAGCAAGCAGAGACCATAGGAAAAATTTTCATCTTTGAGAAAATGCGATGAAAAAATAAAAGATAACTTGGAGATAGATCAGGAAATAAATTAAAAATAACCCTTTTAAGAGTAATCAGTAGTCAAGCTAGAAATGCAATGATTTTCCATCAAATCCCTAGAACTCATTAAGGAAGTGAACAAAATCATGGTTGATGCCACTACAGAAAAGTCCCCTAGTTGATGATCTCTACATTGCACAAACAGAACAATCAAAGAATAAATAGTAGACCAGGTTAAACATAAAGGAAGAATTGAGATGATTATCGGGTTTAAGGTATGGTTTTATCTGAAACTTTCTTTGAAAAGCCGGACTGTTTTTTGGTGAGACGGAGTTTCTTGCAGGGAGGACTTCCGTTGCTGCTTTCTTGATCTTCATCTGTAAATCTGTGAACGACATGGCCAAGCAAATGTATCTACGAAATAGACAGTCTCAGGTAGAAAAGGAAAGAGAATATGTTGATAAAAGAAATTAAGACAAAAGAGAAAAGATGAAAGAGGAAAAAAGACTGAGAAAAGCTGTCAGAGAGAAAGGATAATGAAGATGACCAGCTTGGTGATATATCTGAATCTCTAATGAGCTTTTCCTCTTCCTCTGGAGACCAAAGTCCGAAAAAAAGTTAGCTTTCAAGAGGAAAGAGAAGATGAAGATGCAGAAGAATACAGACGGACAACTTTAACCTATTTCATAAATCTTCTTTCACGAGTATTGATTTTTTTTTTTTGACAAACACGGCTATCAACATTCAATACAGATGGACATGCGTTAAAAATACAAATGACGTAAATGAAAAACAACACTTTCAATTAAAACAAGAATTTCTGCTAGATATACTCTTTATATATATAAAGATAAAGATGTGCCCAAATCCAAAGGTCACCTAAAACCAATTATTTAAAACCCACACACTATATATAAATATATGTATATATATTCTTACATATATATGTATATATAAATATAAAAGCCCATCATATATATATATATATATATATAATTACCGAAAATCATCTAAAATAAAATAAATAGGACACATCAAATTAAAATAAAATTAATTACAACACTTTAATTTAAATACCAACATAATAAAATAATTAGATTAAGTTCTAGCATTAAATCAAATGTATCACAATATATTAATAAGAGAAAATAAATTAGTTTACCATTACACATGAAAATAATCTTTAAATGAAGATGAAATATCCAAATATTTAAACACAAGTACAAAAAAAAAATATTAATTTCAATTAACTCATAACACCCAATATGTATATTAACAAACAATACATATATAATATTAAAATATTAAATTAAAAGGGAGGTAAAATTACGGATGCTCATATTGCTTGTGGATGCCTATCTTGATAAGAAAAAACCGCCAAGTGGTAGCAATTTAGGGCCTAATGATTGGTCTTGCCACATATGACATGGTAGAAATTTGCTGGAAATGAATGGACTGCTAGAGGATTGTAGTTTGGATGATTGGAAACTAGAAGTGCGATTTGGAGCAGGAAAAGAGTAGGTTGGTGGTTTACCTTGCTGCAAGGGAATTTTGTTAATTTCTTGCCATGTTGCTTGACTATAGGTCCAGCTTGTAGCTCTACTGTTTGTTTCTCATGTTGTGCTGCATGCCTCTATAGGAGTGAAAGAAAAAGAATATACTAACAACAGAGATCACGTACTACAGCATGCGTTCATTTGAGTGAGTTGATCATGCACTTGGGGGTTGAACACATATCCAAACAATTTGTAGCAGATCAAAGGAAAAAGAAATAAACAAGCTGCTACTCATGAAAATAGAAGGGGCTAAAATAAAAGGTATCTTATATGTAGAGATAGATAAATAAACAAGGCGCTGCTACTCAAAATAGAAGGGGCTAAAATAAAAGGTATCTTATATGTAGAGATTGATCGATGGCATACATGATGATATCTAAAATGTGGTTCTAAATCTACCTATTTGGACCTGTACTGACGCAATTATATTTATGTGTGCATGTGTTGCTTATAATTTCATTCAGTTATTTACGTGGTTTGAATTCAGATTGAGTGAATCCGGTCCAGACGAAAACTAGCTAGGTTACTTAATTGTCTAGCTAGTAGTTATATAATAATATGGCGCATATGTATTTGTTTCGGTCGAACACCTTATAATTAAGATTGAGACCGGGAGGTTGCAAAGTTGCAGAGCATCAAACTGTATTCCTCAAGCTAAGTTTACATGAAATGAAAATGTTGGTTATATACCAACTTACATGGAGGGAAACAGAAGAGAATTTAAATAATTGATTAAGGTATTTACAAGCCTAATAAACGGCCAGTAGCAGAATTAAAACTTATATAGTAGACTAAGGAATATGAACAAAACTGGAATATCGACTATCTCTAATAGACCTAGTCAATTGAGTGAGAAGTGATCATGATCATGATGACCAGTAGGATGGCAAGCTGGCAAATCCGATTCCATGGAATCGTTCACTAGACATGCACTCATCAATAACTTATAATTCGATAATTACTTGTAGATTAATCTCATCAATATATGGTATACTGGTACTGGTAAGGTTATAAGTATATACGTACTTACGTGCATGGTAATTATTTAAAAGCTTAATTTGTTCTAATTAATTAATCAATAATTCTTATTGTAGTTCCTCTTTGAGGACGGACTGCAATCTAGTCCTAAATGTTTCATTTAGTGAAATACTGCGTTTCATCAGATGAAACACTTTATTTCATTTAGTGAAGAGAAACCTTAACATTTGCTTGAAACCTTATGAAGAACTCACCCCAAACGAAGAAATCGCCCAGCAAAAACTCGTCCAGCAAAAGAAGATAACGCCCAGCAAAAGAGAACTCTCTCCCTTCGTCCTCCCCTTGTCCCATTGACGTCACTGTCGCTGCTCCACATCGCATGCTACGACGCTATCCCCTTCCTCAAAGAAGAGTAAATCTCTTTCTCCCTAAGCATTTTTCATATTTTTCGCGGTTCTCTTGTATTTGGTTCTCGAAAAATTGTTTATAGGGTTCTAGAAATTCATATGGTAATTGTCGTTTGGTTCTGGAAATTCTTACAAATTTGTGACTTTGTAAATTTGTGTTAAGAATTTTATTTACTTTGTTTAAACTTTCTGGTTTTGATTGTGTGGACTTTACCTATTTGTAAAAATTTATAAATGGCTTCCATATCGTAATAATTCTAGCTAAGAACTTCTTAATCACATAGATTTCAAGTTTTGCGTGGTATTAGTGTAGTATACATTTAGAAATTATAAAAAAAAAAAAAAATAGAATTATTCAAGTCTTGTAAAAGATGGAATTATTTCCTTGCATATATGCTTCAGATAACATTTGTATGTGAATTTGTCCCATACGATTCAATTCAAATGCATGTATGTGAATTTGAGCCTTTGCAATAGTTTGAATTGAATGGACCAGAAAAAGAAATAAAGACAAGATGACTCGTGAGAATAGTTCCAACAAGGTAGCTAGCTAGCTACGTACGTGCACACCGCATTTATATCTTTTGTGGTCGATATTTCTAATTCTGTCACTGTTTTGTAATTGCTCTCGTATACGCCTGTGCTACAGTGACGTGCTGATGATATCACGTACCTAATTGGAATTCCATCCCATGTGCATACCAACTCATCCTCCATGCATGTAGGCAAGCAACCCCCTCAATATTCAACACGACTTATTTATTCGGAACCAATTTATTTAAATATTAAAAAAATATAATATAAATAATTAAATTTCTCTCATTTTATCGAGTTAATGCAATATGATCAATATTACAGACGAGTGTACTTTAAAGACTATATTTGAATAATGATAAAAATCGAATTAAAATTCTGTTGAGATTAACTTTTTTAGATTGAAATTAATTTGATTTTTTTAAAGTTAAAATATATGAAATAGATTAATATAAAAAAGAATAATAAATCTTATTAATAATTTATTTACATAAATTAAATATGATTTAGCAAAGACTGATCTAAAATATCTATCTCAATACGAATTGCAACTCCAATCGAATCGGCGATTTAGAGTACTGAGCAAGGTTTTAAATATTGTACCGTATCGGTCGGTATAGTCGAAATTTTTCGTACCGGCTGGTACAGATAAAATGCTTTTTCGTTTCAGTCGATTTTTCGGCCGTATCGGCCAGTACGGTCGAGTACTGACCAAAAAATCAGCCGTATCGAATTTCGACCTTCCAGTTTTTTTTTTTTAATTTTTTATTATGTTTTAACCTCAATTTAGATTAAATTAATTACATATATATTTATCTATATAATTTATTTATATATTGACTATTATTTTAAAATATAATTTATCATTATATTTATATATAAAATTTATTTACATATAAATTATTTTAAAACAGTACACGAAATAATATTAATATCAAAATATTTCATTTCATAATTTGATGGATATAATACTAATACGATTTTAAAATATTGGTACCGAGTAGTCACCCAATGTGAAACGCTGTCGCTGTGAGATTTCAGGTTACTGTTGTTCAGTCACAGCGCCTTTTCTTTTTTGGATTATCGGGTGCGGTACAGTGCACCAACACTGGGGGACCGTCGTCAATTAAAATCATCCGTCTCCCTCCTGCCTCTATCTTATTCTATATCTCTCATTCTGCAGTTTGGCCGACTGCTGGAAAAGAGCCGCTGCCTCGTCTTCTTTTTCTCTCTGCCCAAACAAATAACATTCAAGGTCTCTCTCTCTCTCTCGCCCTCTAACAATTTCATTTCTTGAACTTCCATTTGTTTGTTTAGGTGGCACTTTCTCAATAAGGTACTTTTTTTCATTGATTATTAGGGCTTTGGCGGTTCAATCATTGGGTTTTCGTTTAAGTTTTCGAATTTAGGGTTTTCTTTATCTAATTGATATCTTATTGATTTTTTTTTATTGCATGCGAGCTTTACTGAGCGCTCTCTCTCTCTCTCTCTCTCTCAGTTACCCTTATTCATACTTTGTTCACTTGTTTATTGTCATTTGATTGGTTATATATATGCATATATATGGGCTTTGTTTTCATCGTTACTCTTTTGCTTTCTGATGGGTGCTTTTTTGCTTGTATTTTGATTTAGTTCTATTTATAAGGTAGTTCGGAATTTCTAAGCGCGTATAAATCTATATGGCGGGGCATGTCAAAAAAAAAAAAAAGATTGTAAATTGACTTTGTTCTGTGAATATTTCATATGTTCATTGTGCCCAAGACATTTTGCTGCTTCCACAAGCACAGTTATCAGCTGTTTGTTTGCTGCTGAGTTGCATCGCATGATTTGATAGATGCGTGAACCCCATGATCGAAAACTTGATTAGGAGCCGTTTCTTGTTTGAGTTTGAAAAGTGGGATTGCACCTATGCTGCATTCTGTGTAATATGCAAAGTCCTGGTTATTACTGGGTTTGCATTATAAAAAGCCGGAGAAGGAATCAGTTGAACCATAACCCCTTAACTAATATGTTCCTCTTTATCTGTGTGTAAGGTGATCCTTTTTTTTTGGTCATTACAATTTCGGTTACTTGCTGTATAGCATCTTGGCATTGTACATTATCATTTCCTAATGCTTGGCCATTTGAAAATTATGAGTTAGGTTGTATCTTGCGTAATCCTAGCGGTTTCTTATCAGTCTATACCCTTCTCTAGTCATATTATAGTGTCCTTATAACAGTGCAAGGTTTGATGTGTTTTAACTGCTTTGTTGGTTTTCATCTTGAGTCAACTTGGTAGTTCATGTACCATTTTTCCTCTCTCTCTCTCTCTCTCTCTCTCTCTCTCCCCCTCTCTCCTTTTGTCTTTGTGAACTGGAATGACATGTGTCATCATCGAATGCAGAGTAGGTTGGCATCATGGCTAGCTTTTTGCTGCAGTCAGCTAATATCCCCACTTTAGTTGCAAGCCAGAGGTCTAGCCAAAGAAAAGGATCTGGAAATGGAAAAGCAAAAAGGTGTGTTAGAATGATGTCTAGTTTACAAGCACTGGGATTGCGAATGCAAAGCTTCTCTGGATTGCGAAGTTTTAATTCTTTAGATACTCTGGTTGGACCGAGGCTAGATTTTAATTCTAGGGTGGCAATTACAATCAATTCCCCGCAAGGAAGGGGCAGCAGATGTGTAGCGAAAGCAATGTTTGAGCGCTTTACAGAAAAGGCAATTAAAGTAATTATGCTTGCACAAGAGGAAGCAAGACGGCTTGGTCATAATTTTGTTGGCACGGAGCAGATCTTGTTGGGTCTTATTGGTGAAGGAACAGGCATTGCTGCTAAGGTTCTCAAATCTATGGGAATCAATCTTAAAGATGCACGAGTAGAAGTGGAAAAGATAATTGGAAGAGGTAGTGGATTTGTCGCCGTGGAGATTCCATTCACTCCTCGAGCAAAGCGTGTGTTGGAACTCTCGCTGGAGGAAGCCCGCCAACTTGGTAGCATTTTCTTGAGTTGCTTTAGTTCTTTTATGAGCTTTAGTTTTTGTGACTAGCAAGTATGAGGGAAAATTTTGTATTCTGCACGACTAGTATTTTCATGTTTTACTTACCTACTTATTTAGCCCGTCGTTGTTTCCTCAGTTATTTTTATATCTAGCTTTCACCAGAAGTAATTTGGGTTATTGATGTGGTTTACGCATTGGCATAAACCTCAGTGAGTTTGCCTGCCACCATTCAATTGAAAACTTGTTTAGAAAAATTGTCAACTTGTTTACTTATAAAAAGAAAAAAACTTGTCAACTTGTTAACATGAGGCATACCAAATGGATAACTTGTGGTGTATCATGACTTCTGGATACTAATAGCTGGATTATAATTTCTTGAATAGATTGTTTGATGAGTTTCAGGTTTTATATGCGTTTTTTTATTAGTAAATACTGGCTTTGTAAGAATAATTTATGGGTTTAAGGTTTATGAAAAACCAAATTTCATGAATTTCGCAGGTCATAACTATATTGGATCTGAGCACTTGCTTCTGGGACTGCTTCGTGAGGGTGAGGGTGTAGCGGCTCGTGTTCTTGAGAACTTAGGTGCTGACCCAAGCAACATCCGCACCCAGGCAAGCACTACATTTTCCATTACATCACACATATTTGCTTATAGTTTGGAAATTCATTTGAGTAATTAACCATGAACAGCTTTAATTGTAATGAGCAGGTTATTCGAATGGTTGGTGAGAGCACTGAAGCTGTTGGTGCTGGTGTTGGTGGAGGAAGCAGTGGCAATAAGATGCCAACACTGGAGGAATACGGAACCAATCTGACTAAGCTAGCAGAGGAGGTAGTCTATACAACTCCTTTGTTTCCTTGGCTTATACGATGAGATTATGCTATTTCTTTTCATATAGAGGGTTGTTTCTAACTCTTTTCTTGGTGTTATAGGGTAAATTGGATCCTGTCGTTGGAAGGCAGCCGCAAATAGAACGTGTTACCCAAATTTTGGGCCGGCGAACCAAAAACAATCCGTGTCTTATTGGAGAACCTGGAGTTGGGAAAACTGCAATCGCAGAAGGGCTTGCTCAAAGGATTGCAAATGGTGATGTTCCTGAAACAATAGAGGGGAAGAAGGTAACTATCCCAGTTAGAATTTTACAAGGTTCAGGTTAGGGTATTGGCTGTATGGTGCAACTAGTAAAGTAGTTCAGCATGTTCCTAGCATGCCAAGATTGTAGGATATTAGTTGTTCTATATGTGAAGAATCCTACCTTAAAAGTCTCATTTTTATGTTCTCTGCATATAGATTTACACAGCGGTTGATGTATAAGTTGGTGAAGCAGAATACTATATAAATTGTAGTGATATATGTTTTCTGTTTTATGCGATTTAGGTCATAACCTTGGATATGGGTCTTCTTGTTGCTGGCACAAAATATCGTGGAGAGTTTGAGGAAAGATTAAAGAAGCTCATGGAGGAAATCAAACAAAGTGATGAGATAATACTCTTCATAGATGAGGTGCACACTTTAATTGGAGCAGGAGCAGCAGAAGGAGCAATTGATGCAGCGAACATATTGAAACCGGCTCTAGCAAGAGGTGAACTACAGGTAATTTTTGCCTGCAAGAGAACATAATGAATGCATGAGAACATAATGAATGCATTTTTTCTTTTTTCTTTTTGAATTCATGAAGTTTTTAGATTCTAGTTGGGTTCTCTGGTGCTGCATATCATCGACTGTGGATGCAACTATAAATCATTGGTCGTTGGAGCTGCATGCATTGCCTGTATTTAATGTATGTTTGAGCTTCAGATTGACTTTCTCCAACAACTTAAGTGGTGCCTATCTCATTCAGGTTTTGTGGTGCTAGAGCCTTTGACGTTTGTTAACACTAGGGTTTTAATTTGGGGACCATTTTGGTTCTTGTATTTGAGCTGTGATACCTCATATGATAAGGATAAAAGTAGGTGATCTATGCGATTCCATATTACTTAGGATAGAGAAATTCTTACTCTTTATAAAGTTCTAATGGGGCTCCAATTGCATCAATGACTAGTCCTTTTGGAATATATACCATGTATTTGGGCCTTCCATTAGGGTGTTACAAATGGTATGGAGCCTATCCTAACCAGAAATATGGGGCTTGATTAGTGCCACTTTCTACAGAATGGTCCAATGAGGACATCAAAAATTGAAGGAGGGTAAATTGTGATATCCCATATTATAAGGACAATGATATGTGGTATATAAGATCCTACATTGTTTGGGAAGGATAAGTTCTTATTTTTATAAGGTTTCAATAGAACTCCAATTGTATCATTAACTAGTTCTTTTGGGATATAGGTCATGTGGTTTAGACATTTCATTGGGGCGTTACATAGAGCTCTATGAGCTATATTACTTTCTTTGGTCTTAATATCTTCATCAGAGTTTTTCTCTCTGTACACATGCGTTTTTCTCTCCTTTTTCGAACTTTTTTTTCAACTTCGTTCTTTTAGATCGTTAATCATCTGTTTCTGGCTTTAGTTACGGTGACCCTTATGGGTCATCCTTCCGAAGTTATCATAGAAACGAAACGTTTTATTCTTTCAAAAGATGGGAGTCTTTTGCGTATTACGGAACAGAGGTGGAAAGCAGAACAATCAATGGGTATGGGTCATTCGACTGTAAAATGGCTTGGCAAGGTGATTGAGGAGTGCTTGAGAGAACAAAAAAATGAAGAGGTTTATACAGCCACCAGAGAAGGATACAGGTGCTTTATTGCTCAACATCGTACGAATCATTGAGGGCGTTTTATCGAGATATCCGAATACAACCAAGGTGGCCAAAAGAAAGTTCTTTGCATTCTTGAAGGTGAAAGGAGCAAGGGATGGAGGAAATTTCGTGAGGTTCCCCTGGACCAAAGAAAACAGCTATTGCATGGCGGAGGTGAAACAAAAAATATCAGCATCCATCAAAAACCAGTGGTGCGTTCCTTCAGAGATGTGCTTGCGGGGGAGAAAGGAAATGAAGATAAATGGTACCGGGAAGAACAACCAAAGCTGGCTGCATCGAGCCACTCAAACCAGGCGGCGAGTCAGGCGGCGTCTGCGGAAATCAGGGAGCTTCGCAGGTTACTGTTGGAGGTTCAGGGTCAAGTCCGGTACCTGCAGAAGGGGATGACAACATTGGTCAGAGCGGTCTGTCCATTTAATGAAAGGGGTGATCTGGCTAATTACAAGGGGAAGGGGAAGGAAATAGCAAACGGGCTTAGACATAAGGCTAATGTGTTAGGGCTTGAGTCCAGGCCCACTTTTTAGGTAAAATCAATCCTGAAGAGGCTGGACTCACTGGGTATGATCTATGAAGCTGGGCCATCCAAGCCAAGGGTCCATTTCGGTGCAAAGGAGCCTACTCCCAGGCGAGGCTCTAATACGCAAGCGGGCCGAACCAAACCTGGGCCCAAAACATTAGAGATGGGTAAGGGTCCGATGCAAGGATCTGACCCGAATAATCTTAGGGTCAGGTCGGGCTGTGAGGAGAACCTTCTCTCGCCCGGTATCGTTTTGGCAGGTCTCGGAATATCGTTGGAACCTATGCCGATGACCGGAATACTGGTGGGCTAGACATAGAAAGGGCCGACGGTGGATATGAATACCTCAGTTGAGACTTTGTCAGTACTGTGCACCCAGAAGCCCATTTTTGAGCTTGGAGCGCAGATAGATCAATCGACATCTGCGCAGATAGTGACGACAGGAGGAGGTGAGTTAATGATGCTTGCGAATCCCTTTGGAAACTATGATGATGACGTTTCGGAGGAAGGGACAGCTGAAGATTCTGATCCTTTAGAGGACTCCGATGATCTTATGCAATCGGTGGAAGATGAACTACTCCTTTCAGAGGAGCAACTAGGCCTAGAAGAGATATCTTTGGGAGAGGGTTTCTATGGGAACCCTTCACCTCTGAATTTTTTCCTCCCTAACTTAAACCTAGATTGGATCGTAAATAAGGCTAGAGAGATGCAACATTTAGTGGGGATCGAATGTGAAGGTTATAACGAACAATTCGAAGCACTACTAACAGCTATAGTGACGGGACATCAACAAAAGAAACAAGGGGCTTCCAAGAAATCAAGAGAACTGAATCAATTAACTTGATCTATGAATTCAGACGGCAGTCCTTGCAGAAACCGGATCAAGGGGAAGGGGCGGGTCCTGCATTAATGAAACCAAGGATTATATTTTGGAATGTCTGTGGACTTAATGAAGAAAATAAACATCTACAGATCAAGCATTTGTTACGAGAATGGAAAGCAGATATAGTGTCTTCAGGAGACTAAATTGAAGAAGGTTAACAGAAAGATTGTGCGCAGTTTGTGGAATGGAAGCCACATGGATTGGGTATACTTGCCTTAGTCAGGGGCTTTAGGGGGCATTGCGGTGATATGGGATAAGAGGGTGGTGGCGAAAACGGAGGAGTATATTGGGAGGTATCTAGTAGCTGTTTCTTTTAAGAATGTGACTGACAACTTCTTGTGGTGCAGGTATCTATGGACCAAATGCAGATAGTGAGAGAAGATTACTGTAGGAAGAAATCTCAGGGGTTTATAAGTTGGTGGGAGATCCCATGGTGCATAGGGGGGGATTTCAACGTGGTTAGATTTCCAAGTGAAATATCTGGAAGTAGAAGAGTGAGGCCAGCAAGCTTGGAATTCTCAGAATGTATTTTTGAATTAAACCTGTTAGACCTACCTCTTGCAGGGGGACCAGCCACATGGTCAAATAATCAGGCATGGTCTCGTTTGGATCGCTTCTTAATATCCTCAGAGTTTGAAAGTCACTACCCTGACATCTGGCAAAAACGTATGGACTGTCTTTTTTCAAATCACTGGCCGATTATGCTCGACTGTGGTGGCCTCCATAGTGGACGGAGGTACTTTAAGTTTGAAAATATGTGGCTTAAAGTTGAAGGCTTCAAAGATAGAGTTAATCACTGGTGGAATTCTTATCATTTCAATGGTACCCCAAGCTTCATCTTTACTAATAAATTGAGGGTGTTAAAGAGAGACTTGAAGCAGTGGAACATACAGTTTTTTGGTAATGTCAGCGAGAATATAAACCTTAAAAGGATGGAACTCCAGGAGCTCGAGAGGCAGCAAAAGGGTCGAAATTTATCTGAAGAGGAACAAAGGAAGAAGATCAATTTAACCGAGGAGTTGGAAAGGATGATACTTTCAGAGGAAGTATCTTGGCGTCAAAAATTGAGAGCACTTTGGCTTAGGGAAGGAGATCGTAATACAAAATTTTTCCATCGGATTGCAAACTCCCACAGAAGAAGTAATAACATTGAGGTGTTGAATATCAACGGGATTGAGTTTAGAGAATTCGGTACTATCCAGAACCATGAAGTCAATTTCTTCGAAAAGCTTCTTACCGAAGGAATGGAGACCCACTCTCGATGGACTTGCTTTCGATTTTATTGGACCTAGCGATGTAACTCATTTGGAGAGAAACTTTGAATTGGAAGAGGTGCATAAAGTGGTGAAGAAAATGGCAAAAGATAAGGCTCCTGGACCCAACGGTTTTTCTATGAGTTTTTTCCAAGATTGTTGGAATATCATAAAAGCAGATCTAATGAAAGTGCTCCATGAGTTTCATAGAGAAGGGAAATTTGTTAGAAGTCTTAACACAACTTTTTTGGCGCTTATACCCAAAAGAGTGGGGGCTATTGAAATCTCGGACTTTCGGCCGATCAGTTTGATCGATAGTGTGTATAAGATCATAGCAAAGATTTTGGCGAATCGGCTAAGCGAGGTAATAGGGAAGATAGTCACCAAGCCACAAAACGCTTTCGTTAAAGGTGGGCAGATCCTTGACGAGGTTCTCATTGCTAATGAATGTCTGGACAGTAGATTGAGAGAAGGGAACACAGGTATCATGTGCAAGCTAGATATGGAGAAAGTTTACGATCACGGAAATATGGATTTCCTCTGTAGATGCGGCTTTGGAGAAAAATGGAAGACATGGATCAGATGGTGCATTACGACTGTAAGATTTTCTGTTTTAATTAACGGCAGCCCAGAATGATTCTTTCAGAACTTGCACAGTTTAAGACAAGGCGATGGAGGCACTCAGCAGGATGACGTCAGTTTTGGTTAATAATGGAATGGTAAGCGGTATTACAATCGGCTCTCCGACCAGGGGTTTAACTAATATATCTCATTTGTTATTTGCAGATGATACACTCATCATGTGTGAGGCTGATCAAGATCAAGTGAGAGCGGTGAGGGCCTTGATGCTCTGCTTTGAAGCTGTTTCTGGGCTGAAGGTGAACTATGAGAAATCCGAAATGGTACCGACTGAAAATGTTCCCAATATGCGAAGATTAGCTGAATTGATGGGCTGCAAGATAGCTGCTAGCTGAATTGATGGGCTGCAAGATAGCTGCCTTCCCATTGAAGTTCTTGGGGCTCCCAGCGAGGACGAGCTCAATTTGGGATACAGTGGTTGAGAGAACAGAAAGAAAATTGGCAGGGTGGAAGAGAATGTATTTATCAAAAGGCGGGCGGACCACTTTGATCAAGAACACTTTCTCTAATCTACCTACGTATTTTTTTTTTCACTTTTCCCTATTCCGGCGGGGGCGGCAGCTAGAATTGAGAAATTGCAACGAGACTTTTTATGGGAAGGAATGAGGGAGGAGTTTAAGTTTCACTTTGTTAATTGGGGAAGGGTGTGTTGCCCGACATCTAGTGGTGGGCTCGGCATCAGAAATTTAAAGTTATTCAACCGGACATTACTTGGCAAATGGTTATGGAGATACACTCAGAAACTAGAAGCCCTATGGAAAAGGGTGATCGATCACAAATATGGTGGTTTAAGTGGTGGGTGGTGTACCAGAGAGATAAGAGGACCTTATGGAGTAGGGCTTTGGAAACACATTAGAAAAGGGTGGATGACTTTCCATAGCTATTCAAGGTTTCAAGTGGGCACAGGTTCTAGGATCAGATTCTGGAAGGACTTATGGTGCGGCTCAAGTACATTACAAGACTCTTTTCCGACACTTTTCCAGATTGCGAGTGCTAAAGAGGCTACGGTGGAGGAGGTTATGGGTTTTATAGATGACAGGGTAATATGGAATATAAACTTTAACCAAGCAGCTCAAGACTGAGAGTTAAGCTTTTTTGAAGGTTTCTTCAGCCTCCTATATTCTGTTCGTCCAAATAGTCAACTTGAAGACATTTTATGGTGGACACCGTCAAGGAAAGGGGTTTTGATAGTACGCTCTTTCTACAAAGTCCTTACACAAGAACAAGACAAACAGTTTCCATGGAGACGGATTTGGAGACATAAGGCCCTCCCAAAGCTTCTTTCTTCCTGTGGACAACCTCCTTAGGCAAAATCCTCACCATAGATAATCTACAGAAAAAGAGGGTCATTATTGCATATTGGTGTTGCATGTGTAGAAGTGGTGGTGAGTCGGTGAATCATTTGCTTGCGACATAGCCAGAGGACTTTGGGACGAGGTATTTAGCAGATTGGATTTAGCATGGGTTATGCCAGAGTCAATGGTGGCAACTATGGCATCTTGAAACTCTATCCATGGCCCTCAACAGATTAAAGCAGTTTGGAAGATGATCCCCATTTGCATTATGTGGTGCCTTTGGCAGGAGCGCAATGACCGGACTTTTGAGGACGAGGAGAGATCAGGGGAAGAGCTCAAATTTTTCTTTTTTAGAACTCTATTTACGTGGGCCATTGCCATGGACTTTAATGGCGTGGACCTACATGATTTTCTTTTTTCTAATGCCCCTACTTATCTAGGGCCTCCGTTCTTGTAACTGGGCATTTTGCCAATTTTTTGATTAATAAAACTTGCTTGCTTACCAAAAAAAAAAAGATTTTCACTTCAGGACTATTTTGGCATCTGGACTGTCAGAATTTGTATTTCTATAGATGAAATAGGATTTGATTGCCTGACATACTACAATACTTGATGGAGTAAAGAGACTGTATCACTGCTGTTGGGGAGTTCTATGTAGCTTGGACTATACATTTGAGTGTACCTGTTTTATTGGAAAAAAAGTGACACTGAAGTATAACAAGTTCCAACTATCAGACAAGATTTAACTACTGTCAATATGTACTAGTCACAACCCACAATGTACATCCAATTCTGTTAGTGTGGTCAAATTAGCTTAGCTTTTCCTTTGTTGACAGTTTCAAATTCCAATCTTTGCTAGGATTTTTACTCTTGTATTTTTCATTGACTGCAAAAGTTGAAATTGACCCATCAGGGTGCAGCTTAGTAGTCAAACGGTTGGCATGGGATGAGTTGCATACTTAGACATCCTTCCTGGGTTTGATTCCATATAAAGAGTTCTTCTGAATTACCAGATACACGGTTTTGGGTCCGTAGGTCCCTTCCTTGGGGAAGTTCCAGGCTATAAAAAAAGTTGAAATTGAAGTGTCACAAACTTCAGTTGTTACAGGAGATTTAGCTGAAAGTCTCAGTTGGTCAATTTCATCTCTTCTGGTGCAGTGTATTGGAGCCACAACACTAGATGAATATAGAAAGCACATTGAGAAGGACCCAGCATTGGAAAGACGATTTCAGCCAGTCAAAGTGCCTGAACCAACAGTGGATGAAACCATACAGATTTTAAAGGGTCTTCGGGAGCGATATGAGATTCATCACAAGCTCCGCTACACAGATGAAGCTCTTGTCTCTGCTGCACAGCTTTCATACCAGTACATCAGGTTTGTTTATAAAACAATTGAACTTTTCCGCACCATCGCTCTTAAATATAATGTTGCTGCCACTGGGAAATCATTGTTGAAAGTGGCTGTTTCAATATAATATATAATACAAAGATCTTTTCTATTTTATTTATTTTGGACAATTGCTGATGAGTTCCCAAAAGAATTTTAAGAGTTTGTGTTTAAAGCCAGCATCAATTTAGGAGGTACAGTACATTTGGAGCACCAGCTGATAGCATATTGCATAAATTCCTACTATCTAGCATACTTGCCAGATAGCTTTTCTGCGAGAATTCCTTTCTTTTAGCATTTAAACAGCAACTGTTGCTGTCTCGTTCTCCTTTTGCTCTTTGCCTCACATAATCTTATAATTTATCAACCTTATGTGGTGCAGTCACAAGGGGCTAACCATTATTTCTAATCTGCATTTTCTTGTGAGCTGCTGTGTCTTGTTGGGGCTTCAGGTGTTGATACTTTCTTCCTATGCTGGAGATTAGTAGCCTGAATTATAAGTCCTGCTGATTACTTCTATTTTTTTATGGAGTAAATAAAATACTAAAATTTAAAAGATACTACTACTAATTTCAAAATTAATATGAAAACAAAAGATAAATTTACAAATTGAGAGGCCTTATGATTTATTCTATATTCTTTTCCTGTTTTAAGTTTTCTATATTCTTGTATTTAATCTTGGTAGTTGTTTATAGAACTACTAAACTCAACAATTCTAACTTTTTGGGTTGTACCTGTATAACCTGGGACAAAACGGATTAATGGTATGTGGTGAAGTTGGTTGAGAACATCCTCCCAATGAATTGTGCAGCAATTGAACAAGTGATGGACGTGTTATGTGTGTGATGGTTAAGAATTTATCCTTTTGAATTATGCAGCTCTCTGTAAATGGAAGAGTGACGTCCACAATTTTGGATACTTTTCTTTTCTTTACTTCTGGAAGAATAACATCAACATTGCTTCTGGTTACTTTTCTTTTGCATGTTATTTTCATTTTCATTTATATAGTTTTGTTTTAATGTATTTTTATTTACATATCAGTGACCGTTTTTTGCCTGACAAGGCTATTGACTTGATTGATGAAGCTGGTTCTCGGGTTCGTCTACGTCATGCACAGGTATGACCTGCATATCAGTTCTGGCACCATCCATTGTGTCTTCCTCATTCTTTGTTGATTGACAACATGACACGTTCTTTACAGCTACCAGAAGAAGCAAGAGAGCTTGAGAAGGAGCTCAGACAGATCACAAAGGAGAAGAATGAAGCCGTTCGCAGCCAAGACTTTGAGAAGGTAGAAAGTGATCTTTGTGGTTTAGTGCTTTTGCCTTGTTTTCGTAGTTTCAGTTCTTAGAGGACATCACATATAGCAACTGTTTCGCCTGAAGCAGGTGTATTATATTGAAAGTACTCCAATTTTTATTTGTTGAGAAACAAAATTATATAAGGGTTTAAAGCTTAGTGAATATCTGAGAGTTGGTGAATAGTTGAATAGTATTTTCATACCAGTGATTGTGACAATCAAGGAATGTTTGATATCTTCAATTCATAAAGCCTGCTTTGTTTTCTCGACTGGGCTTTTTTTTTTCTCAGGTTTATCTTTTGTTTCATGTGTTAACTTAGCTGACACTACATAAAATCTTGAACAGGCTGGAGAGTTACGGGATAGAGAAATGGATCTTAAGGCACAAATATCAGCTCTTGTAGACAAAGGTAAGGAAATGACTAAGGCAGAGAGTGAGGCTGGAGATGTAGGTCCTGTTGTGACTGAGGTGGATATTCAACATATTGTTTCCGCTTGGACCGGTATTCCTGTGGAGAAAGTTTCAACAGACGAATCTGACCGCCTCCTCAAGATGGAAGAGACCCTCCATAAACGGGTCATTGGTCAGGATGAAGCAGTCAAAGCCATCAGCCGAGCTATTCGCCGAGCCCGTGTTGGACTCAAGAATCCCAACCGTCCAATTGCCAGCTTCATCTTTTCAGGCCCAACTGGTGTAGGGAAGTCTGAACTTGCAAAAGCATTGGCTGCTTACTACTTTGGCTCTGAAGAAGCCATGATTAGGCTTGATATGAGCGAATTTATGGAAAGACACACTGTCTCAAAGTTAATTGGCTCACCCCCTGGTTATGTTGGTTACACAGAGGGGGGTCAGCTGACTGAGGCTGTTCGACGCCGTCCTTACACTGTGGTACTCTTCGATGAGATTGAGAAGGCCCATCCCGATGTATTCAACATGATGCTTCAAATTCTTGAGGATGGAAGATTGACAGATAGCAAGGGCAGAACTGTGGACTTCAAGAATACTCTTCTGATAATGACATCAAATGTAGGAAGCAGTGTCATTGAGAAAGGGGGCCGCAGGATAGGATTTGATCTGGATTATGATGAGAAAGATAGCAGTTATAATCGAATTAAGAGCTTGGTGACGGAGGAACTGAAACAATATTTCAGGCCTGAATTTTTGAACAGATTGGATGAGATGATCGTCTTTAGGCAGCTCACAAAGCTGGAGGTAAAGGAGATAGCTGATATTATGCTGAAAGAGGTTTTTGATAGGCTGAAGAGTAAAGATATAGAGCTTCAAGTGACCGAGAGGTTCAGAGATAGAGTGGTTGAAGAAGGGTATAACCCAAGCTATGGGGCAAGGCCTCTGAGGAGAGCCATAATGAGACTTCTGGAGGACAGCATGGCAGAGAAGATGCTTGCGAGGGAGATCAAAGAGGGTGATTCAGTTATTGTGGATGTTGACTCTGATGGCAATGTGACAGTTCTCAATGGTAATAATGGTGCTCCCGAGCGATTAGGAGAGGCACTTCTTGTGTAAAGTAAGCCTCTTTTTTAGTTTTGATGACCATTGCCAATATGTTGTCTGTACTCGAAATAGGCGTAGTCTTGGTATTCTTTCAAAAGGACTACTTGAAAGCGGAACTGGAAGCTGTGGATTAATTGCTGGCTGTTTCTATGCTCTTGGTTTCGTCTCATAAAACACGCATAGGTCACTCACAGGTTGTAAGGTGTTGCTACTTGGGCAGTGACAATTTGAAAGATTTAAATCTTTTTTTATCCAGCGATACCTGCTGTTAACTTGGCCTCAAGTGGCCTTATGTGTGGAATGAACTTTTGATCATGTATTCCAATTCCTTTTAGCCGGTTAAGTATGTTCTAAGTTAAATTTTACAATGATAACGACGTTTAACTAGGCCGTCTCATTAAATTAGGGGCTTAGACAAAAAATTTTATTGAGGCATTTTTTTAAAATAAAATAAAATAATTTTAATTTTATATTATATTATATTTTATTTAAAAATAATTATCGTTTGCTAAGTAAAATTATTAATTAAAATTTATATTATTTTTTCAACTAATAATTAACTTAATCTTTATTAAAAAAAATTAATTTAGAGAAGATTTTAAAATTTATTTTTATAAGACGTGCTCTTGAATTTTAGGGATCGTTTGAAAACACAATTATTTTTATGTATTTCATATATTTTCAAATTTAACTTTTTTGGTCACTCAAAACTTAATAAAACTTCTTAACATAAATTATTCACTACTAGTCACAGATATTCTAAAGAATACTTATAAAATTAATAATGACATTCATAATATATATTTGATACTTTTATTCTTTTATTGAGTTAATTAATTTTTTTAATTAATATATTTTTTTTAATATTTTACTTTAAACTTTTTTTGGGAGGCATTTTCTCCTTAAGGGGTTTAAGTAATTGCCTAAATTGTTTAAGGGTGGAGCCGGCACTGCCGGTTGAACCAAAGCCAAGCTAATGACATCATTCTCTAGGATTCATGATGTGCACGTCACTAACTATATTGTATTTAAATAATTTTACAATGCAAGGCTGATACAGTACAACCAAAAAACATTAAACAAAATATGCATGGAGAACGTGCCCTCAATTAAAAAAAAAAAAACGAAATTCTAGCTTTGTTATGTTTGGAGGGCTACAGTTGTGTGCAAATATGGAAATTGATAAACTGATCCTAGAGAGTGATTGCTTGATGATGATTAATGAAATTCAGCTTCAAAGTGAATCTTATGCCCCTCAAAGAATTCTTGTGAAAGGAGACCAAGAGATTGATGCAGCTGTTCATGTAATGTTCAACATGTGAACAGACTTGCTAATGAGGCAGCTCCTAGGCTTGCTAAAATGCACTGAATGTTGTAGACATTGAATTATGATGGAATAATGTCCCTCTTCATGTAAGCCATGCTGTATGGCTAGATAAACATTATTTGCTTATGAATGCCAACACAAAAGTTTCCTATAATAAAAATAAAAATAAAAATGTTAACATATTGCAAATTGAACCTGCCAACTCTCAAGATTGGATCATATCACTACTTTTATTTATTCTTCATCAATCTTAGCAATCAAAATTAGATTTTATTCATTTTTGTTAGAGGCAATATGTCAATTTTGGGAATTAAGTAAAAAATGAAGAAAAATAGATCCCAAGGACGCAAATCACGGTTTTTTTATGGCATAATTGAACAACTTTTTATTAGGGATGTGTATTATCGCCATTTCACCTGAAATGGTGTATATATAAGGTGTTGTAGACGTCCTGCATTCGTTTTTCGGCAGAATAAAAGGATAGGAGGGGAAAATTGGAAGCTTTCCTACCTATCGTGACAATAGAAGATATCCCTATGGGAATTGGACAAGTGTCCCTCAAACCGGTTTTGAGCCCTAGCTTAGACACCCCCCCCCCCCCCCCCCCCCCCCCCCCCCCCCCACAAAAAAAAAAAAAAATCTCTACTAGGGAATTTAATAGATCCTCAGACAGCTAATACTAATAACTTGAGGGTACTCTATATTTGAATTCAAACACAAGACCTAGTACATGCCCCCACCACTCTTGGTGGTGGATGTTCTACATTCAACTTGAAACAGAGAGTACCTATTTAGGGCAAAATATGGCGTACTTCGATTATTTTGTTTCTTACCCCCTATGCAAGAATATTATCAAGAGACTATGCTTTGTAATTTGCAAACCACCAATGCAGAACAAGAAACTAAACCTACCCCGTTAGGAACACTGGCAAAATATCTAGATAGGACATAAAGCATCAGTTTATTAAGGGATTTGCTAATCTGATTCATCAGTTACTAAGCCATACTGCCTGTTTTTAGGGCTTACACTTCCACCTCGGCTAATTTTGAGGGCCGTCAAAGCCTTTTGTATTTCCATGGTCATGCCACTATCCACACTTCCTGACGATACCTTTTTGTGTGATTTCTGCAAATGAAGCTTAAGTGAACTGCTGCTCAAACCGGCATTCTTCCCACAAATGGGGCAAACCTTCATCATCGGCTTTCGTTGTTGCCATTCCATGGATGCTATCCCATGTAGTTTCCGATCCAAATCCAAAAGGATCCTAGCAAAGCCATCATTGGGCTGGGCTCGACGGTGAACTCGTTTGAGGGCATTCCATGCTTTTAGTAGAGTTAGATTCCTGCATCACAGAAAATAAGAGCTTTAAAAAAAAAAAAAAAAGAGCTTCCTTCAGATATCTACACTTTTGATAGGTCCTTCAGATATCTGCACAATCATATTTCAATATCACGTATGGATGCACAAGGCAGCTGCCAGGTGAGATCTGAAGGCTACGCTACCAAAAGGGAGACCTTGATGGTATTCCCAAATTATATTGTAAGATATATGACTATATTCTTCACTTACTTCCTGAGCATTAAGTATGCTATCACCAAGGTGGCACTTCTACTTTTCCCTTCAAAGCAATGAACTAGAACCCTCCCGCCTATTTGTTCAACGTGATCGATAAAATCACAAGCTTCTTCAAAAATACTGCTAATATTTGTATCTTCATTGTCAGATATCTGTTCAAGTGTAGGTGGTACAATTAGTAAAAATATTGGAAATTGAGTTACATGATCAGCAAAAACTTTCATCTTACTAATAGATAAAATTAACATGTGAAAACAAATCAACATTTTGAATATTATATCAGCATTTCTTATTATGTCAACACATGGTAAGTAGGAAAAAAAATTCTCTTTTGGGCTTCTTTTGTGTTCACTGAGAGAGAGAGAGAGAGAGAGAGAGAGAGAGAATGCTCGGCTGTATGATGAGGTAACTAAAACATCATGTACTGCATCTAACGGGACATGCAAAATGAGTTGGAACCCTTTTCCAACAGAATAGACCAAAATCTAAGTAGAAAAGAAATGAAAAGGCCCTTACAGAAAAATTTTTGTACTCAAATAGTTCAGGAAACTGAGAATCTGACTGCCCAATTTCATTTGAGCACAAACATAATATGTGAGTAATTCCTAAGTGCTGCAATGTGAATACAGATCTTGCAGCCAGCGCCCCACCAATGAACAGGCTACTTGTGATTGAAGATGGCCTCTCTGTATTTGCAGCTTCAGATATCAATGCAATTCTCTCGAGAATGTGCTCCAGTCTGACCTGAAAGTTAGATTTGCTATAAAATGGAAAATACTCTCTTTATAGAAATGAAAACCCAAAAACACTGAGAAAAGTCCCAAAGAGTTTCACTTGCGCATAAAAGTAAATAAAAGAAGAACAAGACATTACCTTCAATTCATAAGCATCAACAACACTATTATTATCACTACCCTCAAAAAACCCAGTGTTAAAATTGTTCTCTTGGCAGATCCTAACAGCATCATTTCTTAGCATTTCATTCCACTGTTCCAACTCTTTATTTGATTCAGCATCAATCTGAGAGTGCTTACAACAAGATCCGACAAAGAAGTATTAGGAGTGAAAAAACAAGAGATCTAATATATGATGCAACAATAACACTATTGTCCACTTTCTACCATCTATTGATTTATTTGTCAATCCACAGACACTCTTATTTCCACCTTTCATTTCTATTTTTTTTTTAATCCGCACATAGACAGAAAATTTAGTATTACATTTAAAGAACTATCATATACCAAGTATAGTTAGAATAAGTAACTCCTAAATGAATATGCAGCTACGAGTTCCATCATTTGTTACTACACTCTTTCCATTAGTCATGTTTCATACTTTGTGCAATTTAAAGCTGTTAACAAAAATAACACCCATGCAAATGCCATAGATCAAGGCCATAAACACATAGCATTAAAGCCAACGTAGATTCCTCAGTACTTTCCAGTTTGGTCAGTTTTAGGCTCAAACATCCCTGCAGGATATCTAGTCTCTGTTTCTCTAAAAGAAGTAAAATTAAGAAGCATGCCATTCACTGTCCATTTGAGATTCATCCATACAGTACACAAATTCAAAGGATAAAACCTACCCAAAAGTATTAAAAGCACATATTGTCCCATGCCATGAATGATTAAAATTTCCAATAGAACTAAATAAATCATCAAAAAAACATTTTCTTATAAGTATATTACCAACCTTGGCAAATTTATGGAAGTCACGCAGCTTTGCTGTCAATCGCAGACTTCGAACAGGCTCCCCACTTCCCTTGTAATACTTTCCATGCCAACCTTCCCGTGACATTGGAGAACTGGAGTCTGAGCTTTCTTTACTTCCTGAAGATGATGACCTTGGACCAGTTCTCTGCAATTCTGAATCACAGAAATCTGGATGGTTTTCATTGATAAGTCGTTCCTTACTTTGTGGAGATAGCCAAGGACAACCTCCAGCAGCCTGTGAAGGTGACTCAGGAACCACTAAATCTTCTTTGTCAGGCTCCCCGAACGGCATTTTATTTATAATATGTAAAAATGCTCGTAATAAGCTTTCCAGTTTCTGGTGTAGTGTGAGTAGTAATATATGAAACCCCTGCAGGTCCCTAAGAGCAGCTCGGAACCCATTACGAAATTCATGAACAATGGAGGTCATTTCAGTTGCAGATATATCAGATGCCACTTTGGCATCTTCTGATGGAGGACACCCTAATTTGCCTCCCGTTATGTCATGTAGAAGGTTAGATGAGTACACAGAACTATTAAATAGTAACTCAACCAACTTAGGATAATTGGCCTGGTCATTTGCACGTTTTCCAGCGGGAGGTCGACGAGGGACACCAGAATCAATAGCCAGAATATGAAAATCAGAAAACACTAACTCGTCTGATGTTTGACTTCTTAAGCTTTTCTCGCTAGATTTGGGCGATTCCATGATATCAAAAAGATCAGAGGCCTGTGATGCCAAACCTAAACTATGAGGGCCCAATCTTCCATCAACAGAAGTTGCCCTTCTCTCTTTTTGAAGAGCTCTAATCACCCTGGGTCTGTACCGTTTGATCGCAAAATCAAATGCTTCCTCCAATGCATCCATATTTGCAGAGGCCATTTTGTCAGCCAACAACAAATTTGCAGAATTTCCACGCCATCTGAGGTGACGACAAGGGAGCCTATCTTCATTTCTAATGACAAGGTCCAACATCAAGACCCTGCCAAGAGCGGATGCTGTTTTTTCAGCATATTCCCCGGACTCAAATGCAACTGAGCTCTCCAGTAAGGGAGATCCATGCACATAACTGCAGAATCAAAACATTCAATCTTCATAACACCCAAAAAAAAAAAAACTACTCATCTTCTAGGAAATGTTTTGCATTGCCACGAATTAAGAAATATAAAACTACTCTCTTCAAACTGCAGTCAACTGTGTTACATGGCCTTTAACAATGGTATTGAGTGAGGTTGTTTCTTAGACTGTAAAATTTTCTATTTTATCACATATTTCTAATTTCAACAAAGCTAAAGCAGGCTCAAGGGTCCAAAACGCAGGATTGTAACATAAATAATGAGAAATTGGAAGCAGAAAATTCATTCTGGAAAATCTAAGGTTAATGTTGCCTGCATATGTGAATCCAACAAGCAAAACAAGTTGCCTAGGGATCTAACTTTGAATTGTGATCCCTACATGTACAGAAGTTAGATCACGAATAAGATATTTCTTGATTTTACTAATACTGCTCTAACATGATTTTTAGCAGCTTATTCCAATTTATGTTTAATAATACATCCCAATAAAAGGTGGCCAAATAGAATAAGGTAGGCCTTGGAAAGTTTATGAATAAACAGGAGGGATTCGCAAATCCTCCAAAAGTAGAGCACACATATATGTAGATTTAAAATAAACAAATCACCTTGACGGCAGAGAGCACTAAGACACTTGGCTCAGTCACATAACTTCTACCACCTGATAGACTAATACAGAGCATAGAATCACTTAACTGAACCAACACTTAGAAGGACTGTGATTAGATGAACAATTACTTTTTTTTTTAATGTCGGGGAACCTCTTCAAGGTAGGACCCTTCAGACCCATCCCTGCAGAGTAAACTCCAATCCTGTGCATCACACTTTTGGAAGTTTCTCTACACAAAACTGGTTAAATTGCTAACTTTTCACAAGGGGTTGTAGCCCCAAAGAATTGTTTGCACCCATGAGGTGTTAAACCTTGAACCTTGAAGGGAGTGATACCCCAAGACCAAAGTCTTCATCACTTGGGCCAACCCCTTGGGGTTACAATTACTTACATAGGTTCATGTTATTGTCTTTACCCCCACAAAAATGCATATCCCATGCTGCCATACTATTACACCTCATGCACAGATAATCTGAGTTCCATTTGCACCTCATAAAGAAAAGGCATCTACTAAGTTCAAGTGCTTCCAAAAGTTCTGAGCAAGTAATTTCCCCAACTTCGTCTCCTTCTGAATTTGCTGCAGCTCTTGCTTTCTCTGCAGCTTCCTTTATCTGAAGCCACTCTGAACTAGAATTATGAATGACTCTGCCCTGCATTATATCAAAAATATATATTTTCAGAAAGAAGAACAGGAAATCTCAAATGAAATTACTTCAGGCAAGGATAGCCTAATTGCCTAAGATGGTAGATATTATATGACTATAGTAACAATAAGGTGCAACCTGTGGAGTTCGGACTCCTAACCACTTTGCAAATTCATAACCAAGGCGTTCAGATTGAGTGGCCATTCTTGATGATGATATCTTTATAACAGCTGCTGCTTCCTTTGAAGAAGTATCATCATTTCCAGATTGGTTGAATAAGGCAAAGAAGACAACTCCTCCAGAATTCACAGTGACCTATATATGCAAAACTGAAGAGATGCTCAGGCAGCCAATTAGAAAGTTCGGAAATGTAGCAACAAGTTTAAATATGGCAACCTGCACAATCAAGATCCTGTAGCCTTCTCTAGCTAAGAACAATTGATATACAGTTGAGTAGGATGAGGCACCATGACTTATTGTTTTCAGTATATATACCAGAACATTATCTGACATTATCACTTGGATGCGATGCCAAAAGGACATTTTTATCAGCTTGTTAGGAATATTTGGTAATTCAAAGTTGCATCCATAAAAGGATTTCCTTTATATGGGTATGGCATATACATATATGTTTAGGTTAGGAGATGGTTTAAACAGTTTCCAACTATAAGCATTTGATGGAAGCACCAAGTGTAAAAATCTATACTTTTTAAGTTTTTATAAGACCGAGCACAGAAAATATGAAAGGTAGCTAAAAGGAAGTCCTTGTGTGTAACCATGCACCGACACATGAGGGTAGGAAATGAAGGACTTGCCAAACATAAACTAGAGAAGACAACTTTATACGTACAGTTTAAAACAGATGCAAGAAAGTATTCTTTACATTGGATGCTCGCCTATTGAATTATGATATGCTGACATAGATTCAATTAACATACCACTTCAATATACTAACCACATACCTCAAGGGCCTTGTTTGTTTCATCCTCGGAATGTTCAGTGCTAGTACTATGCTCAGTGTGGTGAAGCGTGCAAAGCCTGTCCCAAGAGAAAGAGGGTGACTCGATGTCCAACATAGCAGCTTTACCAAGCCTCTCCCACAAACTGGTCTCCACGGTCTGCTCAGGAGGCAGAGGCCTCTTTGGATCATCGATGACTTCCGCTGCACTGAATTGCAAAACCGTCATGACTACACAAGACAATAACAATGTGAAACAAACAAAAATAAATACGAGACAAATTGCTTGTTCATTAGTAATTCGTGACATTATGGTGAATAGCTGTTGTTTGCCTACGTACTAAGAGATATGAATTGCAATAACTAAATCAATGGATGAATATAGTGCAAGGAATCGAGGAAATTAAATAGTACAATCGGAGACATTTGCAACGAATATTGGCTTTACAGTCTTTTTTCGTGCAATGGAAAGAAATCAATTTGTTATTCAGTTCTCTTAACCCAAACAGTCCAATCATCTCATAAAGAAGTTATAAAAAAAAAAAAACAGCAGGAGAAAATTAAGAAAGAACCTAGAAGAAGAAGGAGAGGAAGGAGAAGGAGAAGGAGAAGAAGGAGAAGAAGGCATGGGGTGAAGGCGGGGGAAGCCAGAGGAGCGATATTTGGCGGTGCGTTTACGGACCAATTCCAGCCATTGAGTGAACCTAAACGCCGGCCCCGCCGTGATGTCTCCCAACATATACAATACCTGCATTGCGGTTTTTTCTTATTTGAAAAACAGAAAAGAAAGAAAGAAATTAGATGTTTGCAAAATGAATCATAAACTGACCCGGGAAGTGACGGAGAGGGGCAATGGAGGGCAAGGATCGTCGGATCCGAGTTCGAGTTCGGAATCTTCACTGTGTTCGTCTTTAGGCTGCAATTCCGGCGTAAAAGCAGAGCAAAGGCAAATCCAGCAGCGATCTCAGCATATGTGTATGTGATGCAAAAGAAAACAGCTAGATCCACACACAGTTATATACATAGATAGATATTAGCTGTTTTGTTTTTAAAAGAATAAAAATACCTGGAGGGGGAGGGAGACAGAGTTGGTGATAGAAGAAGGAAGAAGAGGGTCCGGCTTTTGGTCATTCGCCATAATTGTAATTTTCTTTATTTGGTTTTCTTTCTTGGGAGGAGTCAAAGTACGATGAGGAAAAGCGGAGTAGCAGTAGTTGTAGAAGTAGAAGCAGTCGCTTTTTTGTTTTGTTTTTCTTTTCTTTTTGTGGGAGAAGAGAAGAGAGAGTGGAGCTTTTTCAGGAGGTGGGGGCTACAAGGGGGACGTTCATAAAAATCGAGGAAAATTGAAAATGATCCCTTAGTTCTCAGGAATCTGTTCTCAGGAATTTCAAAATTGATTCCAGCCGAGAATCATTTCATGGGTTTAGACGTTTAGTTCTCAGAAAATTCAGAGATGATCCTTAGCCAAGAATTATGGAGTCTGTTTCCTTGTAACTATTGCTTGCCGAAGATTGTGTAGCATATCTTTTGAGATTTTGTGTCTGATCCTATTAGTTTTGTGATTTGTATCTGATTGTAATTACTGTCATTTAGTTTTGAATATTTCTAAACCTAGTCTTGTAAATCTGTGATTCTGTATAAAGAGTAATAAATAGTTCAAAATGTTATAAATCTGTTCTCCATTTCATATAGAAGATGCTCAAGATTCAAGAAGATAGGGGAGGGAGTCTGTTATGAAGCACGGGATCGACCTTCTTGTGAAGACTATTCAAAATTCTACCAAAAACTGATTGAGAATATAAATAGTCTCTCACAAAGCAATGACCATCTTTCGCAAAATTTATTAACATGGTGCTTGTCTTTGTTTAAATTATTTAATCGTGTCTGTCTTTCTGTACATTAAACTACTCAATTTAATCAGACAATTAAAAAGAAACCTTATTCACATAAAACTATGTCCCGGACATCTTCTCCAAGGCGACTTGTTGTAGCCTTCAGCTTTGTATCTCTAGTAAATGAAACAAATAAGGAACTATGTGTATCACTTGGAAACTTAATTACACTTCATTATGGTTTAGGCCAATCGAAGGATAATATAGTTTTACTTAAGAAGTGGATTCTCATATTGAAAAAGTGTTATGAACTTCTAAAACGTGTAATTCCAATAGTAAAATTAATCTTTTTTTTTTTTTTTGCTCAATAAGAAAAAATAAATGTTATTTTGTTTCGATTAGGATTGATAATTAGTGTTTCTATATTAGTTTCACTTTGTATTAAGTCAAACTCATGTCATATGAATCCACCATAATTTGATCCATTTAACTAAATGAAATAAATCTCCCAACCCTAATGTGTTAATTTCTATTGAGATTTTAAGTTATAAGATAACTGACAAATTTAGATGTCATGTCTTGGATTTAGATTGTAAAGTTTGAATATTATATAAATCAAACATCTTGTTTGTTTTGGAGGATGAGATCAAAACTTCAAAACACATCTCAAACTCATCATTATACTTTTTCAAATTCTCATATAAAATATAATAAAAAATTCAACTTTTTTAAATTATTATAATAGTTTTTCAAATTCGCATACAAAACTAATATTAAAAAAAATTATACAACAATATTTTTTCTTTTTTCTTTTTTATCTCATTTCATATCTAAAAACAAACCTGACAAATACTCAAGGTTGATTGTTATCTAATTTTATTCTTTCATTTGACAGCTCATGCATTTTATCGCCAAGAGTGTACCTAACAATAAGCTGGGCTTAGTTGGCACACCTCTTCTATTTATTTATTTTCATGACAAGTATCCAAACATGCCGTAATGGTTCAAACAATCACAGCCCATTCTCACACACTCTTAGATATTTCCAAACAATCACGGCCCATTCTCACACACTCTTAGATATTTCCAAATTCTGGATTCTGAGATACTCCATTCCTCTTTTTCTTCTAACACATTTCATGTATATTAAATAGAATTTATAAGGTTCATAAACAAGGGGGTGTGAATCCCAACAAACACTCAAAATAATTCACCAAAAACAAAATAAAAAAGGGTATGAGATGGTTTAAGCGATCACTATCCATTACGAATAATTATATTGGTGGAGCATAAAACCAAAGACTATTATATGTGAATAATACTACTTCGAATACTGCACACCATGCATCACACTTCTTTTAATTTTGTTTTCCCATAATAAGTATCCAAACATGTTGTGATGGTTCAAACGATCACGGTCCATTTTCACATTCTCTTATAGATGGTTCAAAATTCTGAGATACTCCACGCCTCTCTTTTCTCTAAGCACAATTCGTGTATATTAAACAAAGGTTATAAGGTTCATAAAAAGGGGGTGTGAACCCCCAACAAACACCCCAACATAGTTCACCAAAAAGAGAGATAAAAAAATTTATGATATGGTTCAAACGATCGCTATCCATTTCCACAAAGAGGAAGCGGCCATTTGCGGTTCTTGAGCAATCAAACGTGTATTGCATTGCCACGGCCAAAATTCATGACGAGAGGAGTGCTAACTGCTACATCTTGTTATTATGAATTGGTTGATGAAAATCTCCACTCGTTAATTTTGATGATCATTTGGTTAAAGAAAGTTAGAACAGGAACAAATAGGATGCTACAGACGGTTTGAATCTTCGGTGGTCAAGAACACTTACCGAAGATTGTGGCTACGCATGAGGAACACGTATAGAAGAGAATGGTATATGGGTAGTCAGATACTGGAAGAGCTCGAGCCAATGAGCCACCTAGAGCGGCGATCGTCAAAAGAAGGCATGCTGCAACACGACAGCTCATGGATCTCTCGCATTGATGGTTTGGTTATGCTGCTTCGGGGTTCTGAAAGATCGATGGGTGGTGAGTCCAGAACACCTATGCTTGTAGAAGTTAGAACATCGCAAGGCAGTAAGTGGGGCCATTTCCGAGCATTGGAAGAAAAGGCATGAAAACAATTTGAGAACTAATGACGTATGGACATGAAGATAAGAGGGAGCAGGCCAAAGGGAGTGGGAGCCGAAATTCTTCCCTCCCCTGGCTATTGGTCGAAGGTGTTTTGAGATGGGGCTTCGGTGGGAGCTTTCGTGACGCTTGGGAGAGTAATTCAGTCAACTCCATTCGTCTATATACAACCTTTTGAGACTCCCTTCTTTTCTTTTCTTATTAACACTTAAGACAATATCCTTGCATGATAATATTATGTCTAAATATATACTACAAATAAAAACTTAAAATCATCCATTTGGTATAACCGCAGCTTGAATATAATAAAAGATGAAAAAATAAAGGAAATATCTCTCGTTTTACAATCCCCACCCACATCTTGAAACACTCCTGTCTCTAGTTATCATAGACGCGTCTACACAAGTATGATTTTGAGACTAGGCGTGGCGAAAAGATAATAAGAGGGATACTAGCAAGATGGATGAAAACCTTGTGTAGAAAAAACAAATATGAAAATAAAATATACTTGAAAAGAATTGACCACATATCATGGTGCGTTCCTTCACGAGGTCTCTGAATCTGCATTGGGTTTGTGATTAGCAACTGTAGAAGGAGGCTGATCGATTTCCTTCCTAGATGCTTCCCAAAGTTGCTGTTCTATCCCCAGCTTTCTCAGCTCCAACAAACCTCGTTCCACTGCCACAACCACACATTGAAGCCAAGAGTCCACTTGTAAGTAAAATAAACATATGGTGACTGACAATTTTTTTACCATGGCTTATGCACATACACAAGCAGTTCAAGAGGAATTAAGCACTGGAAAATATTCCCCCATTCTTGATTCACAAGTAAACTTTTGAAACACAGTTTCGAGGATGCATTTATCCACATAGTATAATCAAAATCAATCTGCATAAATATGTGGCAATAAAATTTCGTAGGTTTTTTTATCTTGTATCCAAGAGATTAACCTACGACATCATCCACAGCTTATAGGTACATATGAGTGAAGCTCCCAACATGGCCTGTCTACGTTACCACAGTTACAGGGCTATACATTTTTATCATTGTTACTGTCCGAAATTTCAAAACCTAGTAGAAAAGAAAGGAATACATATATACATATATATATATACATATACATATACATATACATATAACTGAAAGTTCATAAAACTTACCATCCACAGCATCATGTGAAGTTGGTGACTGCCCGCTACGGCTGATCCAAAACTGAAGCCGCTCTTCTGCTATATCCTCTTCAACTCCATGTGCTTTAGCTCTTCTCCAAAAGTAAGTCAGCCAAGCCTTCAAACATTTTTCAGTTGTGAAAGTTATGTACACTCACGTCATAGATAATTCTTTGTAAAATATATGAAGACCATGAACAAATAAACAACCAAAATATGTAATTCATCTAGAAACCAAGCTTTTGAAGCCTTCAGGAGGACAACTCAATCATTTCAAGCTGTTTCAGGTGAATAACCTTTTAACAACTAACAAGTTTTGCAAATACTAACCAAGTTTTTTGATGGTCAATTCAATGATGGCTTCAATGAATCAAATAAATCGAGCAGAAGTTCAGTAATTGCCAAATCAAGAAATTAATTCCAGCAGTTTTCAGTTGTCAAGGAAATTGCTAATTACAAACTGTTGATGGTTTCCCCAAAGTCAACATTTTTTTTTAGAAAGTTCCATATTGGCCCCTGCATTCTTGTCAAGTGATAAAGAACATAAAGGAGGAAAATGAACATCAAATTAAATAATAAAAAATAAATAAAAGGGAGCTAACCTCTTTGAAAAGGACATCTTCTGCCTCCTCTTCACTTAATTCTGCAGGACAAGCAGATGAAGGCAAATATTAATCATAAGATCATCCCTTTCAATTCAATTGCCCAACCAATTTAGAACAAATGATGAAACAACTTTGTGATGAAATAACTTTCTTGTAACAGCTGTTAATCATGCCTAGGTGTTGCTCTTGTATATGACCTGTGTACGTGGGCTATGCCAATCATTTTCTTCAATAAAATTCTTGTTTACAAAAAAACTTGGTGATACAAATACAAGAATATATATTTAAAATATCAGCACATGTTGATGGTTCTTGCACGGCTAAAAGAGGTACACATGATTGCTTGCAAGTCCTAGGTATTCACCCAAAAACAATCTTTGCTGAATATAATATAAGTATGGTCAGAAACTGCAAAATGACCAAGCAGTTGTTTATGGGTGAGAGGGACAAACCACTTCTCAACAACATAAAAGGTTAACATAATTAGAAACATGTTGGAATATGCAGTATATGATCTAAATGTAGTGCAAGGCGCCAATTCTCCTGTACATATGTTCTGAGCCCACTGAATTTTGACATGAAACTTCTGGTCAGCTTGCCCACCTTAACCCCCCAACCTCAAATTTAATTGTCAAATGGTATGCTCCCTAGAAGGACCCGACCAGTACAAATATTCTCATAAAATGATTATGTAGACAAGTATCCTTTAATCATTGCATTTCTAGAGGACAACATGGTATATTGTGATGACAGAACAGAGTATCTCTCTTACCAAATGCCTCCATAAACTTGGGATCACCAGTTGATTTGGAATCTGAAATTCAAAAGTAACAAGATAACTAAGCACTGGATCATGTAACTGTCAGTATCCCTGTTATCCTTCATAATCCGCTAGTTCTCGGAAAGTAGCCACTTTGAAAAACTGGGCTTAAAAAATGTTATCCAAACATAGCATCCAGAACATATAATGGTTTAAGAATGCAAAAAATATAAATAAAATGAAATTAAACTCTGTTAATCAGTTGGACGACTAGAAATATACCTGTCTCTAAAAGAGGAAAAAAACAAGAGGAGTGCTACACTTACAAAGGGATTATATAAAAGTAATCTTACAAACTGACATGTCTCCATGTGAGCCATCAGATCTGCATTACAATAAGGTAACCTTACAATCTGACAGACCACATCAAAACACATTAGTTTTTTTTATTACTTTTGTGTAATCACTTTGTAGCTAGAGTATTTCTCAAAAAACAAATATTCATATAGAAATTGAGCAGTCATGGTGTCATGTACTGTACAAGGTAGACAAGAAATGTACATGTCTCTCAAATGAGGAAAAGAAACAAATATTCCAATAGTAATTGAAAAAACATCGGCATTAAAATATAATACACCAATAGAAGGTAACAGATAGATGCAGTGAAAGAAGACCATGAAGCCAAAATATAAATGAGAACAAAAAGAGATAGCATGATACCTAGAATGTACTGCCGAACCAAATTCAAACGTCTGTGTTGGGCCAGCGCTAGCACAACAGCATCCTCAACCTTGAAACGGCAGTGACATAAAATGAATTGGAAGTATAGACAGATAAACAGACTCCTAAAATCCATGTTATATTCAGAACAACCCTTAAGGAACACAGCATGTACCTTAACTTTTAAAAATACATCTCTTAAGGAAAATTACTTGGAAAGACAGCAAAGTAACAGAAAAATTAACGCAGCTCAACATTAAAAAGTTATAATAAAGAAAAACCTTTAGAGAAGCCAATTCTCTCAAACCCATTTCAACTGAAAGCATACTCTCTATATTTCCTTCTCCTGTGAGATCACTTATATCCCGGACAAGCTTGCTTCTGTCTGGATCATTGCCACCTGCTCCATGTCAAACAATGTGAAAGGCTAACTCCACGCTAGCTATAAAAATCAAATATTGAATATTAATAAAAATCTAATTATTGTAATAAATGGCTGAACTAGCCTCTATTCCAAGATTCCTCCTTAGCCTTTTGTCCAGCAGAAATGACAACTTCAAATGGAAGAGGGGCTAAAGACGACCAATGCTCATGCTTTGAAAGTGATATATCTGTGCATATGCCTACAAAACACAAGAGCAACCACCAGAAAAGAAAAAGAAAGAAGAATTAAAGTATAGGTCTGTCAAGATATCGGATGAGAAAGAAACTTTTTTTCTTAAAAAACATAAGAATCTTAAACCAGATCCACATAGAAAAAGAAATTTTACAATCAAGCTCATGCATCATGGTATGGTTATCAAGCAAGGACGCATTGAGTAAACACAAAGAACAAATTTGTTCTTTCAAACAGAAGAAGATAGTAAAAAGTCGATTACCATGCTTTACACCTAAGCCCCAATAGCGGGCAAGCCAACATCTCTTCAGAACAACTTCCTCCTAAAATGGAAATTGAGTTAGGAGTTTAGACACAGTCATAAATCTAATTTTCTCATCAAAAGACGAACCATCTCTTCTTGAGTCAAAACCATTCTCTGTGTCATTGACCGGAGAGCCTTTGCTTCAGATTCTGCTTCTTGGAGGTGTTCCAGAGCTGTTGCAGCCTCATCTTTCAAGTTCTGATCAAATAAAAATGCAAGCCATGAGAGTATAGGGAAAATCAGGGAAAAAGATCGAGGTAGGACAATATATATTCTAATATAAGAGGACATATCAGCTTGCTTATCAGCATAAATTACCTCGACGTCTCTACGAAGAACTGATATTTCATCATCCCTGCCATCGTTTGTTTGTTTTGCAGCCTTTAGAGCAGCCTGTAGTTGAAACAGTAAATGTTTTTCTTTTGTGGGTAAGGTCTGAGCAAAATACACAAGTACAATATTTTGGGGCATATCCCCAGTTAAATGCTATAAAAGAGTAAATCAAACACACAAAGCATAGCTAGGAAAGGATCCAACCTACATAGACATAGCCAACATAACATTAACACAAGCTATCAAATAACATGTCCATCAACAGCGTAACAGCCAAGACAAAAGAAGTCAAGCATGATAACAACAACACAGGAGAAGCACTCAAGTAGATACAGCACAACACAAATAGCTCAACCATCAGTAGCCATCCAAACAAAACAGCTAACTAACACAGCTTGAGAGAGAGCTGCTGTGAAATCCCCATCAAGAAGACAATATCAGTTGGCAGTAGACCCTGGAAGCCTTTTGAGAAGTTAATTCCATTTGTCTACATAGCAACAACATCAAAATAATCACTGACAAGCTTCCTACGCTATGAATGTTAATACAACCCTTTAAACTTAATTAAATATAGGAGAAGTAGAAGAAGTAGAATAGGTAATCTGTGACTTCATCTCTTTTGTTTTCAGATAGGTGATACATAACTCACAGAGCCACACTTGATTGAGCCCATAACTTCACCCTTTTGCCTCTTACTAATAAAGGAAAAGCACCATTTGGTCCAATGGTCATTAGAAAATTGATTTCAAGTTTCTTTTTTTTCAACCAGACAAAATTAAATGCTTGCCCTTGTCAACTTCTTCAAATATACCTCTCTTTGACGCAATGCTGCTTCCTTCCTGCAGATAAGTCATTCATAGAATCACATGCTGAGAACATTGAGCAACAAAATGGCAAAGCAAATCAAACCAAGACTACCTGTTCAACAATTTGGCTTCGAGGGATACACCCTCTCCAAGAGCAGCAACCTGTAAAAATAGAATTAAACACGAACAGAATTCTTTTTCACTTATCAAAAAAAAAAATTGAACACGAACAGAATTAAGACTTTTTTGAGGGATAATTTAGAGTTAATTTGGTAAATCTTATGACAAAGATCAAAGATTTTCAATAAATAAACAGACAAACTAATTACTTAGCAAGTGATCTAACAAATAACTACTTGAATACTACAATGTATATGAATGCTGATGTGAGAGGACATAAGTAAAATATCACTACCAAGAAATTTAGATCATTTTCTAGCGCCAATTCTTTTATAGTGAAGGAAGTGGTGGGGAAAATAAGTTTTCTATCATTTAGGTTGCCCTGTCCATGTTGTATCAAACAAGGAGGAAAATTTATAACATTCCTGAGCAATAAATGTGAAAACAAAATTTACAAATAGAGGAAACCTAACTTCAACTCAGAATAACAACAGTAACAATGACTAACTGTTATAATTGACCTGTTTCTCAAGCTCCCTAGCTCTAGCCTCTGCCTCCTCACGTCTTTCTTCAGCGCGTCTAAGCTGTACAACATTCTTGGACATCAATGTCATACATCAAAAGTAACAATGCATAAAAATAAGTTTATTTTGAGTTTGAACTGCACACCTTATCAATTATGACATCATTTTCTTCTTGTAGCATGTCAAGCTGCAATTTTGATACAGTTTGCTATAATTACATTTCAAATTCTGAAAAATGCTAGCTCATAAAAAAATGCCATGCTAAAAGTTGGTGCAAACCATATATGGCTTCTTTTAAAATATTTCAAGGGCTATTAGTGACTGTTGTGAAAGCATAATTGATGGATGTGAATGGCATACCTCATCGCGAAGGGCAGAAGCCTCACGGTGATCTCCTGTATCTTTTAAGTTGAGCTGACCAATATCTGGTGTATACCTGCATTATAAGACCGATACATGAGATCCAAGCAACAAAGTGCACACTATCAATTGTGCATAAACACCCTAGGAAACACATTTTGTCAACTCCTCATCAAGTAGCAGATGGATGCACCCGCTATAACTATAAACACCTACATGTGTACAACAGGCATAAGCATATATGTGAATTCATGCAAAGCAAAAGTTGATCCAACTCACCATTGGTAGGTAGTCAAAATCAGCATATAGAGTGCAAAGGCAGATGGTGATTTGTATAGCAATAAGGAAGAACTATGTACATGGACAAGGGTAGATACTGAAGAGAATTGGCTCATTTATATGCACCAAAGTTTGGGATCAGAAAGTACCAATGAAGGGGAAAACACTTTTATTGCACTCCACAGGCTGGGCAGCCCTTCATCCATTAGGACCGAGTGAGAGGGACATTGACCTTAACACAAACTCATGAATAATGTTTGACCCAACAACAACATGCACAGCATAGATTGAAAAGAGGGTACTGCTCCAACTCAATGTTACAGGTTTACAACTCCACAACAACTGCCTATACAGGTACTTTTCAACAAGGACTCACAACAATTCAGTCAAAAACACAAAAGGCCCTTAAATTGTGAACTACGAAACAAATTATTATTTAAGGAGAGCTTAAATTACACACTAGTCAGCAGAGTTTTTTTATCAGCACTAGTCAACGGAGTTAATTACTTGGAGCAGGGATTTTTTATTTTATTTTATTTATCAGTATACTTGGAACAGGAATTTTACCCCATTGATGAGAAATATAAACACCCATACCGTATGTGCAAAGCAAATTAAAGGAGATTTAAAGAAGACATTATTGCTATAAATGTTACAGGTTTTCCAAAGTAACAAAACAGCATATTTACCTTTTCTCTTTGTTCCTACTAGTAGGAGGTTCGATCGGAGGTATGGTCATCGGTGTTCTAAGTGACGATTTGCTGGGTGGCACGAAAGCCGTTGAACGAACTGACCTTGACGGTCTTCCAGTCGATGTGGAGCGAACAGAAGGAACATGCTCTACAAAGTTCCGACCTAACTAATCAAAATATCAGAAACCCAATTAGCCTCCTGTGCACCAAATATTATCATATAAATCATAAAACAACCCAATTCGATTTTTTTTTTTTTTCCTGAAGGATTGAATTTAGCATATATAAAACCCAAAACATACGCACAAACATTTAAGCCAATACTTAATCTCAATTACAAATAAATCTCAAATTCTCAATAATAATTCAAAAAACTATGATCATATTTGATCTTATTATTAAAATTAACATAAAAAATTATACTATTCAGATCTCTAAAAGAAAATTCTAAAATTTTTAACTCAATAATAATGCTAAAATTTGATCTTAGAGAACAATTCTCTGGCAAACTTCATTTCAGCAGAACTCTAACTTAAAACCAAATTCAGAAAAGCCCAGTCACTAATGGATCCAAAAACACAGACTCTCAAACTTACTGCAGGTGATGGAGATCGATTAGGCCGAGTAACCGAAATCGCAGGAATAGTTGTACTACTATTATTACTATTACTGCTGGCGGCGGAGTGATATGGGGGTGCAGGTGCAGGCGGGGCTCCGAATCGGAAGCCGAGATCGTCGTCGTCGTCCTCGTCCTCATCGGCCGTGGCCTGTGATGCCATTACCTTAGCCAGTCTCTGCGCGGCGACTCTAGCGGCGGCGTTTTGGGTGCGCTTGACGGTGGAGAATCCGGAATTCACCTGGCGCGAGTTCGGATGCGCCGGAGACATAGCCGGAGACGATGACCCCGTGCTGCTTGAACCCCCGCTCCACTGTCGCGAGTACACCGGACTCGCAGGCCTCCTCCGATCCATATATATTTATGTAGTATTTGTACGTATAGGTATGTAATACTTGTGGAGTGAAGCCGAGATTTTTATCGGAGCTAGATTTTCTCGAGAAAGTCGAAGGAAAATCGGGGGAAAGAGAGAGACGGAGGTTGGGTTTGAAGTTTGGAGGTGGTCAAACAGAAGTAGTAATAAACGGTAACGTTTCGTTGGTTTGACACCGAAAAATAAACGCGATGTAGCGCGGGTGGCAGAGGGAAAAATGCCAGATGGGTTGGGGCCCACAGAGTCGTCGCTGGATCTGAACCAAGTGATGACGTGTTAAACGTGTGTAAGCATGGTTGCAAGCCTGCATGAGTCCTATAATAACGGTGGCGTGGTGGGCCCATAGAGTTGTGCTATAGCCTATATATAATTATTTTTATATATTTTTTCTTCATTTTATTAATAAAATTAATTAAAACAGTCATTTTATATTAAAAAATAATATTTTCAATTACATTAATAAAATAAATAAAGTGTATGCAAAAATAACTGTATATAAATATATTTATTATAATATAAAATAAGATAAAATTATTTGATTTGTATAATTAAATCTCAATAAAATCTCCTCCCCTTCATAGCTCTCATTATCCCTTTATATTACAAATCAATTATACAAACACATAGCTTAATATTGGAACCCATTCTTAGGCAACCATGAATAGTCTTCCTTTCCTAAAACAAAAGCAGAATGGTGATACAATACTTCGCAATACTCATCCACCAAACTCACCCCCTTCGAGGTCTTATATAACTACTCCTATCCAAACTCATATCCCATTTACTAGGAACAACAACTAACAACAATATTACACTAAAGTCTAGAGAATAGATTTCAATAATGTTTGAGGAAAACCTAAAATCTATTAGAAATCGAATGAAAATACAAGTTGACAAGCATAGAACCGAATGACCAAATGACAGTTTGATAAAGGGGATTGGTATACCTATATTTACAGTCGTATTAACAAAGATCTTTGGCCTCCCATCATAGTATGAAGCTAACTCCCCGTTGGGCCATTCCAAGTGGTGAGAAGGGTTGGTGATGTGGCTTATCACTTGGATTTGTCGAGTACAATACATTTCATCCAATTTTTCATGTGTCCTTATTGAAGAGGAAGTTGGGAAATCAAATCCAACTCTGAACCACGCTTCTAGGGACAACCAAGGAAAAATGTGTCTCGAGACTGGAAACTTTTTTTTAGCAATGCATGAGGCACCATGGCAAAAGAGCCATTTAAAAAGATACTGATTAAATAGTTGGAGGTATCAGAAGAGAACAGTAGTTGGGAGAAGTTGTGGGAGCTAGCTTCAACACATTTATCCCCACCTTGTGGGAAAGGTGCTGTGAAGGAAATGGGAATTGCTAGGAACCCTAAGGTTCGATGGCTTGCAGAGGGAGATGGGAACTGAAATTGTAGGGGGGGTTTGTGAAGTGCTAGAAATTATGAAATGCGACACATTTAAGTAGTGTAATGTGGCATTTTGGAGTCTGTCCTAGACATTGCGTTAGTGGTTGTAAGCCTTATTTCATGTGTAGTAGTTAATATAATTTTTTTTGCTTTTTGTTATATAATAGTCGGCATCATCCCATTAGGGAAGAGGACTCTGATATATAGGAAGAGAAAATTAGGGAATCTAATCTTGAAAGTTAAAAGAATTATGGAATATATTGGAGGTTTGAGCTATTTCGAATAGCTCTCTTGTGTTTGAAATTAATGAATACAATCTGAAGTTTCTATTCCTTTTTATTGTCTATTCTCTTGTTTGGGTGAATTCTTAATAGTTTAACAACTGGGACACTTTTTCGTGCAATGTTGGTCCATTTTGCATCAACAGCTTATGACGACCCCATGGAAACCCTTACATGCCTGTAACAAACAACAACAGTGGTAACTTACAAAGCTCAACTTGAACCCCTATCAAACAAACTAACAAACCTTCCTGATCATCAGAAGCTAAGTTATTTTTTAAGCAAGCTTAAATATGAAATCAAATTAGATATTCGTATGTTTAATCCTCTTATTTTAGATGATGCTTTTGGGTTAGTTAGAATTCAAGAAGAGTATTTGGGTAGCACAAGAAAATTTCTTAAAAGCGGTACAGACAAAATAGGAGTTCCGTAAGGGATATTCTACTCATAATGGACAGACTAGAAAAAGCAACATTAGAAATCCTAAGTATAATTCTAATTGTACGCAAATATCATTTACGATAATGGATGAAAAGAGAAGATAGGGCTTATGCTGTCATTGTGAAGAAGAATAAAACCCGGCTCATGTGTGTAAAACCCTAGAATTTATCTATTACAAGACTAGGAAGAGATTGATAATGCTAGGGGAAGGGGATATGGCGAGGAGGGAATATGGATATGGATATGGAATTAACAAAATAAGGAGAGTCACTCTCTTAACAAGTGAATGTAGAGCCAAAAATCTAACTTAATGCACTCACGGGGACACCGAGCTTTAAAACTATGAGGATACTTGGTAGAATTGGAGATGAGTAGGTAGTGATTTTAATATGATTTGGGCAGTACACATAATTTTATTGATCCATCAATTGCTAAAAAGACTAGATTGCTGGTGGATGAAACACAAAGGATAGCTATGAAGATAGCAAGTAGATAGATTATCTTTAGTGAAAGGAATTGCAGTGCCGTCCAAGCAAAAATACAAGGTACTTCTTTCCACTTGAACCCCTATCAAACAGACTAAGAAACATTCCTGATCATCAGAAGCTAAGTTATTTTTTAAGCAAGCTTAAATATTAAATCAAATTACATATTCGTATGTTTAATCCTCTTATTTTAGATGATGCTTTTGGGTTAGTTAGAATTCAAGAAGAGTATTTGGGTAGCACAAGAAAATTTCTTAAAAGCGGTACGGAGAAAATGGGAGTTCAGTAAGGGATATTCTACTCATAATGGACAGTCTAGAAAAAGCAACATTAGAAACCCCAAGTATAATTCTAATTATACGCAAATATTATCTACGATAATGGATGAAAAGAGAAGATAGGGCTTATGCTATCATTGTGAAGAAGAATAAAAATCGGCTCATGTGTGTAAAACCCTAGAATTTATCTATTACAAGACTAGGAAGAGGTTGATAATGCTGGGGGAAGGGGATATGGATATGGAATTAACAAAATAAGGAGAGTTACTCTCTCAACAAGTGAATGTAGAGCCAAAAATCTAACTTAATGCACTCACAGGGACACCAAGCTTTAAAACTATGAGGATACTTGGTAGAATTGGAGGTGAGCAAGTAGTGATTTTAATATAATTTGGGCAGTACACATAATTTCATTGATCCCTCAATTGCTAAAAAGACTAGACTACTGGTAGATGAAACACATAAGATAGCTGTGAAGATAGCAAATGGATAGATTATTTTTAGTGAAAGGAATTGTAGTGTCGTCCAAGCAAAAATACAAAGTACTTCTTTCTGCTCCATATTATGTTTTAGCACTTAGGGGTTGTGATGTAGTTCTTGGGTGTAAAATGGTTGGAAACACTTAGCCCTATCATCTAGGATTTCACTCAACTTATAATGAAGTTTATGTATAGGGGAAAGGGAATCGAGTTAGTAGGGCTGAGTTTGAAGGAGCTCACTTTAGAAGGAAGTAATAAGTCCTTGTTGAAGTATATTACTAAATGGAAAATGGTTGTTTTTGCAATTACTGGTAGGAAAAGAATAGGTGAAATTATGTCAATGGAGAAAGGAGATTCAAAAAAGTCTCACTACGCTCTATAGGGTTTTTGGGAATTCTGAAGGGGGTACCCCCCTCTCGAGTCCATGATTATAGAATTACCTTTAAGGAGAGTACTCAACCCATTACAATAAGGCCACACCTATATTCTTATAATCAAAAGGAGGAGATCATAAAGATAGTAGTTGATTTGTTAGAGTCTGGAGTTGTAAAACCAAGTTGTAGTCCTTTTTCTTCACTAGTTTTGTTAGTGCTCAAGGCATATGGGAATTGGGTATGTGCATCGATTATAGGGCGCTTAATCAAGAAATTGTGAGAGATAAATTTCTCATTCCAGTTACTAACAAGTTACTGGATGTGTTGCATGGCCGATGGTACTTTCTAAGTTGGATCTAAGATCCGGTTACCACCAAATCAAAGTGGTACCAGAAGAAGTAGAGAAGACAATATTTAGGACTCGCAATGGACACAATGAGTTCCTCGTGATGCCCTTTGGGCTAACTAATGCCCGGTCAACCTTTCAAGGATTAATAAAAGATTTATTTGAGAAGATATATGTCGGTATCCTTTGATGATATACTAGTTTACAATAAATGTTGGGATGAACGCCTAGAACACTTGGACAATGTGTTAGAAGTGTTACAAAAATATCAGTTTATGCTAAACTATCCACATGTCAGTTTGGGGTGTCTGAAATTGATAATCTATGGCACATGATCAGTGAAAAGGGGGTGGCAACAGATGCTAAAATGGTGGCCGCAATGTTAGATTGGCCTAAACTAGTGAATATGAAATCCTTGAGGAGTTTTTTGAGGTTGACATGTTATTATCAAAAGTTTATTAGAGGCTATGAGGTCGTTGTAGCCCCTTTCACATATTTGCTCAAAAAGAATTCATTTATGTGGACAGAAGAAGCTATGGAAGCCTTTAACAAAGTAAAATAATTCGTTACACAACCCCCGATTCTCTAGCTTTTATATTTTTCTTAGTTATTTACTATTGAATGTGATGTTAGTGGGAGAGAGGTGGGTGCAATCTCAATGCAAGTTGGACAGACTCTGCCCTATATGAGTAAGACACTTAAAGGAATGACACTTCTTCTCTCTACTTATGAGAAGGAACTCCTAACCTTAGTAAAAACTGTGACAAATGCTGATAACGCTAAAAAAATAACACGGTAGTTGTAGTGTAGCTTTATTTCCCAAGTCCAAATATATTACCATGCATTCAACTAATCTCAAACCATGCAGCCCATTTGTCCATATTCAAATCAAAAGTGTGGCTCATTGATCTTTTTCACTCCTTCACACAAACATAAAAATAAAATAAATAAAATAAAATAAAATAAAATAAAATAAAGAATAAAAATAAAATAAAACAAATAATGCTTAAAAACATCTCAATGTAAATAGAAATCTAATTCAATAAAATAAGTGAAATCTAATTATTTATATATTTATTTTTTACAATTTAATTAAATATTAGGATATTTAGAGTGTATTTTGCACACTTATCACACTCCCCAACTTATTAATTGCTAGTCTCTAGCAATTTTCATGCAAAAATAATGAAAGAGACCAAAGAAGATCATAGATAGAAGCCATCAAGTCACACCTTCCTAAGTCACATATTAAAACAATTTTAGGAATCCAATAACCCTATCACAATCAATCCACTTATAGCAACTCACTGTGTGTGTTTATGTGTGTGCGTGCATGCGCGCTCCAAACCATATCCATCTAACCACAAATCTTGACACATGCAACATCAATGTCATCTCAAGTAAAATGTTCAACTCCATAACTCACGGGTATAATAGTATTTTGTATATGGGTTCTTTCTATGGAGTTGACAAGGAGTGTACACACACTTTCATGGGGAATTAGACAATTATGTACAAGTAACAAGCAAACATTGATATTATGATAGGAACACTAACAAATGAAAATTTCTACCATTCATTCCATAAGTTTACTTAAGATCAGAACGATCAATATAAAAGGTTGTAACGTGGCTTGGATTAGGGGCTATATAAAGAAAAGGATAAAAAGGATTCAAAAACTTACAAGTACACACCAAGGAAATTACATTAAAGATCATAGCAAACTACACTTCTCACTTGATGTACTCTTCAATTTTTCAGATCATCAAATAATATTTTTCCTTCTTCTTCAACTTCTTTCTTTTTTTCTCTCTCTTTTTTTTTTCCACTTCCTTTGAAGCTCACTCAATTTTGTTATACCATGAAAATACAATATCTAAACATGGCTATTGCGAATGCTTCCAAGATATAATCTAGCTGCTCACCTACACAGATGCCATCAAGTTAGTTTTGTGCAAATACTATCAAAATATTGGCCATTTCATCAATGAGTGCCTGAAGTTACAATACCAAAATCAATGGGCTTCCACTCAACAGGTTGTCTCGGTTGCTACATCTACTCCATTTGCATCTGAGTCTACTTCTCAGACTCCATCTCCCCATTTTGTGCTCATAGTAGCTAATGCCAATCCTCTATTGTGTTGTTTGTCACCTCATGTAAGTCTCATGGTTTATCAACTATGAATGTTATAACTATATGACTTTTGGCCCTACCTTGTTTTTCCACAAAACTACTATTTCTTCTAATCTTGTTATTTGTGTAGCTAATGGTCTTACATCTTTGTCATTCACATCAAATCTATCTCATCATCTTGCGTGTTCTTTTATAATGCCTATTTAGTTTCGAAACTATCTCATCTTCTTTTTATCCCTAAGTTTTGTGAATTACGCATGAGATTAATTTTTGACAATGATGGTATTGTTGTGCAAGATTGTCGAATGGGTTAAATTCCTAAGATAGGCTGTAAAGTTGGGCATCTTTTCTATCTTATCTCTATGTAAACCCTAGCTTGCACAAATACTTCTATTGTTACTTTCGCAACTTCATTTATCCTATGGCACTCTAGGTTAGATCATGCCTACTTACCACATGTTCTGTAAAATATCTCATTCAGACAATGCCATGGAGTATAATGAAAAATAATTTCTTAATCATTTATCTCAGTATAGGACCATCTTCCAACACTCTTGTGCCTATATTTCTCAACAAAATGAACGTACCAAAAAAAAACATAGACACATCTTAGATATTGTACGTACTCTTCTTTTCTCTACCCTTATTTCTCAACAATTGTGGGGTGATGCTGGTCCCACTATTGTATAAACTATCAATCAGATTCTCTCAAAAACTATTCACATCAAAATACCTTATGAGTTTCTTTATGGTAAAATCCCTAATTAATCTTTGTTCCATATTTTTTGATGTGCTTTTTATGTCACTTTGCCTTCATATAAATGCACCGAACTTGAATCGTTCTCGTTATGTTATTTTCTTAGTTATGACTTTTCGCCATGTTATGATCCCATCAGTATACGTCTTTGTGTTTCTTGTTTCTATTATTTACTTTCAATGTGTTCACCTATTTTCAATAACATTTCCAACGATTTCGACCATGAATTCATTGCAAATCCATCCAGCTCATTAGATAGTCTCACTATGGCCCCTCTTGATCTGCCTAATGATTATGATGATACTTTACATACATCATATGTCCCATAGTCCTCCCCAAGTATTTGGAACACACCACTCTAGTCGAGTAAGAGCACCTCTTGCACATCCCCAAGATTATCAATGTTTTTATGCTCTTGCTTCTCGTCATAAGCCTTACACTTACCATGAAGCTAGTTCTGATCCTCTTTGGTAAAACATTATGTCAAATGAATTAGATGCACTCACTAGAAGTTGTACTTGGAGCTTAGTGGATTTGCCTCTTGGAAAATCTAAAGTTGGATGCAAGTGGGTATACAAACTTATGACTCGCACAGATGGATCAATGATGGCTTGTCTTGTTACCCAAGAGTACGGTTTTGATTATGGGGAAATCTTTGCACCTGTTGCACAACTTACTTTTGTTAGACTTTTGCTTATAGTTGATGCAATTTATCAACAGAAATCACTTCAGATGGATACCCAGAATGCCTTTTTGAATAACAATCTTGTTGAATAAGTATGTATGCAACCTCCAATTGGCTATGGTATCCTTCTCACAAAGTCTATCGCCTCCGTTGTACTTTTTATAGTCTCAAGCAAGCTGTTCATGCGTGGTTTGCCATGTAAATATAGTTTGTGGTAACTCAACAAGGTTTGCTCCTAGGTCACATGACAACTAATGTTGGTATTATTATCATCTTTCTATATGTTGACGAGATGATATCACTTGGGACGACATTTTTGGGATACAAAGTCTTCAAACCTTTATAAGTTAGATCTTTTAGATGAATAACTTTACTGGACTCAACTACTTTATTAGACTTGAGTTACTTTTGACACATATGGTTATTACCTATCTCATTCTAAATATACTTCTGATTTGCTTTCTTGGGGTAGTTTAACTGATACAAAGATTAATCAATATCAAGTTTCTTACCATCGATAATGAGCCTCTTTCTGATGCTACTCTTTATAGTTAGCTGATCAGTAGTCTTATTTACCCCATCATCACATGACCAAATGTTTTTTATGCGGTACATTTAGTTAGCCAATTTATAAGTACTCGTTGATCTACCCACTATGATGTCATTCTTTGTATATTACATTACATCAAAAGAACTCGGTTTCATGTAATTTATCTTTTTCTCACACAAATATCTTTATTTTCGGGTTTCTTCTAATGCTAACTAAGATGGAGATCCCACTAATCATCGATCTACTACCAGTTATTGCTTCTTTTTAGGGACTTCTCTAATCTCGTAGCGTAGTAAGAAGTAATTTGTTGTTGCTCGCTCAAGATATGGGTATCTTGCTCTTGCCAACACTGCATCTGAGTTATTATGATTACGTTATTGCGTTGGCTTTTGGTAGATTGGGTGCCCTTCAAATGACTTATTCTCATATTAATTATAACAATAGTAGTATCATTAAGATAGCTCATAATGATATTTTCATCATGCACATGTGCCTATGGTGATACATGTATGAAAGTAACGATATTAGAAAATGGTGAAGGCTAGTACTAATGTATGTTTGGTGGAGCGTAATATGGTATATTTGCTTGCTATGAGTGTAATTAGTCCAATTCGATCTGGTTTTAGACAAAATCTAAAATCATAATAGTACCATCGGTTTTGTATTTTTTAAAATCGATTACTCACCGATTACCCCCCAAAATCAATAGCACCAATTTTACCGATTTTTGTTCCAATTTCAGTCTGATTTTTCGGTTTTAAATTAGTTTATATTAGTATATTAGACTATTAGTAGATATATTAGTATTTGTTATAAGAAGTTTAATTTTTTATAACTATAACATTGATAGTGATAGTATTTGTATTAGTATTCTAATACTAATAGTATTAGTATAACTATAATATCATTATTTCATATGTAGTTATTTAGTATAGTAATTTCTATATGGACTTAAATATATTACTAATAGTAATATAGTATCAGACTATTAGTATTAGGCCATATTGTAATTAATTTACATTATACTAATGTATAAAATATTATATATAATATAAAAATATTATATATAATATAAAAATATTATATATAATATAAAAATATTATTTTATATTATATATAATATTAAAAAATTAATTTAAAATATATATTATATTAAATCATCTGATTTAGTTCTAAAAAGTTTAGAGCATTCTTATTGGATTGGCTAAAAATCAAATTCAATAAGAATTTAGCCATTAGGACTTAAAATAAGCCTAATTTGAAATGCCTAAATCCTAAAATGTTGGACTTGTGGCTACAATAATGCTAAACAATCCTCCAAAGATAGTAGTCACTATTCTCTCTCTATATTCTTATTTTATTATTTCTTCTCTCTGTTTTCTTTCTCAAACTACCATTTGTGTATAAAATTTATTTTTTTATACATTTTTAGTTATCTACTTGTTGCAGATTTCTTCCATAATTTTATATAAAAAAATGATAGTACTACCATGACTTATAGTACTACTATAACATATAGTAGTTATGATATATAATACTACTATGACTTATAGTACTACTATATATAATATAATAACTAGAATATATAGTACTCCATAACCATAAAATATGTTATTATAACTTATAGTATAGTTAAATATTAACTTATATTATAAATTTTTATTTGTTTATTTTTTTAATATCATATTTTTTGAAGTTTTCTATATAATATTGATGGTCTTTCATTGGAAAATTATAAATTTTATAATTTGATATTTTATATATAAAAAAAAACTTTACAAAAAATTATATAATATTAAAAAAAGGGCAATAATATTAATATATGATATTAAACCTGGATACAAGAGTCATATTCATTACTACAGTTTAATCTGGATATAAAAATTGAATATATAATATTAAAAAATGGCCATAATATTAAAATATGATATTAAATCTGGACATATAGTAGTAATATTCAATCTGGACATAAGAATCGAATCTTTAATATTAAAAAAAAGGTCATTAAAGAGACCATATATTTAACCTCTGATTACATGATAGAATCCTGACAAAATGTTTAAAAAAATCAAAATATGTAGCATTTTGGTATGGCTCATCATGCCGACAATTCTTTTTTCTTTTCCTTGTATATTACAAAGCTTTTTCCCTTTTTTTTTGGGGAATCATTTCTTCAATTCTCCTTAGATCGTGAATTCAAGAACTGAATATGTGATATTTTGGTCCCATTTAGTTTTGAGAAAACATTTTGAGAAAACCTAGGGGGAGATCGAACTGACCCTAATAAAATAGCCCATGTCGCCGTTGCGGCCACCGGTGGCGACACTGCCCATGCCATCGGGACTGCCTCCCTCCGGTGACATCACCCATGCGACGGCAACCCCGGCAACCTTCCACCTTCCCCCGACAGCCTCAAACCCAAAATTAGTCCGTTTTGGGTAGTGTCATCATCGGTGGCCAGCAGCGGCTCCATTGGGCTGAGGGCCGAACCTTCCCTAGAAATCATCTTTATTTTATTTTTTTTATTATGTTTTGATTTTTTTATTGTGTTTTTTTTATTATATTTTTTTATTGTGTTTTTTTTTTCATTTTTTTTATATTTTTTAAAGTTTTTTATTATATTTTATTGGAGACTGCTTTTGTAGGGGGTTCGGTCCAACCGACCCCCAGCGTCTCCCTTTAGTTTTGGAGGGTTTGATGCTGTAGGTCTCAAGTTAGTATGTGGTTAGCCTTCAAATCTCATTCCTCATTGTGTCTGCCGAATAAATTTTCAAAATTACATATTAATTTGTCTCCCTATATTACATTTCACATGATTAATTTTTATCATTTTTAATCATGGCGAACTCATACATCGCAAATTAACCAAAAATGAATCACAGACTTCCAGAAAGAGAGATGCAAACAACATGAAAAATCAAAACAGGCAACAGAAACTAAAAAAATAAAAAAATATGTAATTTTGGCAAAAACCTTTTATGGTATGTTTGCTAAACCTTCAATTGAACAAATGCACAAAAGCAATTAGCATGTGAATGTATACTTCAATATATTACAAAGATCACCATCTATCTTCCAATTGAAGCTTGTCATTTCCAATGAGAGATCAATAATACCCTGACAATTAGACACCATAAACTTGGCAGTCATGATCAACCTTGGAGAACATCATCTACATGTGGTGGAGCAAATTGCAAATTTGTAGGCCTTGCCACAACAATATGTGTTGGGAATCTGGATCTTTCCAATTCCTCCCACCAGGATCTACTTTTGACAGAATACCAAAAAAAATAGAGAAATAAACACAATACAAGAATTTATGTGGAAAACTCCCAAACCAAGAGAAAAACCACCAGACCCAGAGAAGAAAATACACCATGTGAAAATTTGTTACAATCACATAATTTTTCTCCTCACCCCAATAACACCTACAAAAATTTTCCCACTAGTAAAACTTTAACTTTCACCTCTCTTCCTTTTTACATACAAAAAGGACAACAGAGGAATTTTACTAAAGTCAAAAGTTACTAGATAAGTTTCTGACTGGTATAATTAAACCAAAGAGGCTAAGCCCCCTTAAATAAGCCTTGGCCTTGTCCCTTCACCCACATTTTTTCCATGTGGGACTCCAAAGGAGCAAAAACCAACAATTTTTACCTTGCGACTTTGACTGGTCCCACAGTCACGCTCCACCGCAATGAAGATTTTCATAACTTTTGCTATCATGCTCCACCATAAAAGTATATTCACTCAGAATAAACTAATTCTAAGCATTTCACTTCAGCCCATGTCGAAAATAACATTGCTGAAAAATTATGGTGCAACTCTCACGTTTGGCTTTTCTAAAAATTCATCAGTCATCGACATGAATTTCCACCACACATCTTGCATCAATGCCTAACCAATGCCCATGTACAAATTTGTGGAACCACTAACATTAATACATCCTCTATCATAGCAACTTTGGGATTAGTGGCATGCCATGAGGATGTACATGTATCTTTTTAACAGACATAATCTTTTGTAAAGAGAGACACAATGTTAGCTTCATTATCAGTATCTCCATTTATTAACTTGGAACCATTTGTCGAACCGGCTCCACCTCTTGTTGACAACTTTCTTAACGTACTCAAGTTGTCCACATCTCCAACAAATTGCTGACTTCATGGGTTGGTCGACGCTTTGTGTAATTCTGATGGAATTAAAATATCCTTGACTTGCACTTGCCACAAACCAAAATTGATTCTCCTATCAAATTTCTCCACCTCAAATCTAATAGGATTTGAAGCCCTACCTCCTAACATAGTTTTGATGAATTTTACCGTAGAATTAAATAGTACCCACTAAGTAAGTTCCCAGGAAAAACTGATATTTTCTAGACAGAATTTCAAGATTCCCAAGAAAGATTGGAGGGTTACAACGGATACACTTAAAATTTCCAATCTCCTAGACAAAACCTCCTTAAACCGTACGTATCCACACTATCACACTAAAACTCCACCCTGCCAAAAGAATCTAGTGTCTCCGATATGAATTGTTGGAAATTTGGACCTTCCCAATTCCCCCCATCAGAATCTACTTTTGACAGAATACCAAGAAAAATAAAAAAATAAATACAATACCAGAATTTATGAGAAAAACTCTCAAATTAGGAGAAAAACCACCAGACCCAGAGAAAAAAATACACTATGTGAAAAATTGTTACAATCACACAATTTGTCTCATCACCCCAACGACACCCACAAAAACTTTCCCACTAGTAAAACTTTAATTTTCATCTCTCTTCCTTTTTACATACAAAAAGGACAACAGATGAATTTTACTAAAGTAAAAGTTACTAGATAAGTTTCTGACTGGTATAATTAAACTAAGGAGGCTAAGCCCCCTTAAATAGGCATTGGCCTTGCCCCTTCACCCACATTTTTCCCATGTGGGACTCCAAATGAGTAAAAACCAACAACATGCTCATCTGCAAATAAAGCTTTTATAAATGATGGAGTTCTTAAAGGTCGGCAATCTGTTATTTGTGGATACACATCTTCAAGAAAATAGTAGGCATGACCAGCAATCATTCCATGAAAAAAGGAAAAAGAAAAAAAAAAGTCCAATTATAAAAAAAATTTTGATAAAATTTTATTACTAGGAGAAAATAACATTATAGAGGGGAACTAGACATTTAGCAGTTCATGCCAATGTTAAGGCAAGAGTTTGCTACATCTTTAGAGTAGGCATATAAATTTGATATTTAAGCTTCAGTGCAGATCCTCACCAGTAGATCCACCCATGCACTATCACCAACAAGAACAAAGAATCCCAAAAGAACCTGTAGGGAAACAAAGAAAAAAGCATTACAAACTTAATTAGGTAGGAAAAGGTTAACTACCGTTAAGAAACTTATAATGAAATAGCAACAGAATACATAGCATTGGAACCATTTTAATTATAAATTTCAGCACATCTTATTCAACAAGATAATGCAATTGGTTATCAAAGCTTACTCACCCATGGTAGATAAGCCACTGTGAAAGTAAAAAGGCCCAAAAAACTCATATGTATGTAAGGATTTTGCTTGCTCCACACATAGACCTGCAAAATAGGTAAGAGTGACAAGGCTATTTAGAAAAGTACAATCCCTTTGGCCTAATTTGGGACATTAATCAGTAAACTTATCAAACAAGGAAGAAATCTAATGAAAGCAAATGTCAATAATAATTTCCATTCTACCATGATTGTTAGATAGCATTCTATAAACAAAAGTTACTAGTACTTCTAGTAAGAGTAGAAACCATATGATTAAACAATTTTTTTGATAAATATGATAAAACCAAATTAAAAGAACTAACCATCATGAATGTCAATGAATTGCTAAGGAATACAATTTTTGCAAAGGACTCTGACAAATAAGGTATTGTGCCCCCAATAAGAACAATTCCAGTTAAAACAGAGGCACCAAATAACAGCATGTAAAGGAAATTAGCCGTCCTTCTTTGAATGAGTTCTCTTCAAGGAGTTGGCAGTATCAAGCAAGAAAGAACATAAGAAACATAAAGTCCAAATCTGCAGTAACAGGTTAAAATCATGTTAAAATGACAGGAATTATTTATTACAAGGCCTCAATCAGATTTCAAACAACCAACCTACTGTTGGAAACAAACACATTAAAATAAATTCATCAGGACAATATAATCTAACTGCGACAAATTGATAGCATCGCTGATTGGAAATGAAGAGGGCACCTAATGGCAGAAGCCCATCATGTCAAAATCCGCAGCAGTTTGATTACAATATGCTAAATCATCAATTAAAACTTGAGCTTTCAATCCAGCTTCACAAAGTTAAAAACAATTACAACCCATACACATTGCAACTTTGCCTATAGATCCCTGCTAAGTGAAAAAAAATTACAAAATTTTCTAAAGGAGAACTTTAAAAGGACGAAATATATTAAGGATTAAAGAACCAAGGGAAAAAAATCACCGAGATTGATCAAAAGGGCCATTCAATGTTGGTTCCACCTCTCCTTACACATCCTCTGTCTCTGCCACCTTTCCTTCCATCACATTTCACAATCTTCCCATGGCAAGCCACTTTAGATTGCAATAAAAAATAACTATATGCATGTCAGCCATGGGGATGCAAACATGATGAATAACATTTAGCTGGAAGGGGGATACAAAGACGAAAAATACCTGAGGGACATTGGGAGCATTAGAGTCAGCCATAGGAAAATCAATTAACACCTGAATCGAAGAAGGGGGCCGACGGAAGTGCTACGGGAATGCAGACGTCGGAATGGCAGTGGGGCCAATGGGTTCTATTTGCAGTGGGGCGATGACGGGTTCTGTTTGCAGTGGGGAGACTTTGGAATGCCGAACGTCGAAACGTCGAAACATCGAAATGGCACTGTGCCGAACGTCGGGAGTGCCATCGATTTTCTGATGGGTTTTGTGGGTTTTCCAGGTGGGTTTCTAGGGGTAGTTTTTCAGTGGGTTTTTCGATGAGTTTCCAGGTGGGTTTTTTTCAAGTGGATTTTTCGGTGGGCTTTCCAGTGTGGTTTTCCAATGGGTTTTCCAGGGATAACGGGAGAGGGTCTGTTTTGCAGGGGTCTTCTCTTCGGCTCCGGTGTGGACGGGCTCAAGACTTACTTTCTATAACCGGCTGACGTGTCACTTATTTATTGGGGGTTGTTTTCTTACCTATAGCAACCCATCCAATCTCTAGGTTTTCCCTTAAACAATATAATTGGATCATCATCAGATTGTGTATTGCAAAAGGTTAATGAGATTCAACTTATCGCGGGAATCTCACATGGAAGATGTGAATATCAATTTAAAGCACAACTCGCGTGATTCCAAATCAAGTTTTAAGAAAAGCAGGGAGTTGAAGCGTCTTTCTTGAGAAATCAACTACGATATTTTAAGTGGTAGTTCAAGTCGATGGAAGATTAAATGAAGGGCATTATATAGATGCTCTCATTGAGAGTATTTTGAGTAGAGTATTAGTCTATAAAAAACATTGGATTGGGATTGGGGTTGAGGATGTATGTTTTATTCCTATTCGGACTTGATGTATTTTGAGTAATTTTTTATAGGCTTTTTGAGATCATTAAGAGTTTTATAGTTTGAGATATATGTTTTCTTATATATATTCAGAGTACTTAATTACCTGTTAATATATATAATATTTTTACTTATCAAAAAAATATATAGATTTACACGTCCCTGCTTACCTAAATTGGGCATTTGTGGCTGGAACCTGGAATTGTCGCATGATCTTTCCTTGGAGTAAACTACTACCATATCCTTTAACATTAACGGCTGCGTAGGATTTCTTCAAAAAAAAAAAAGGGTTGCGTAAGAAGGCGAACCACGATTCTACTTTCAAATAATCTTCCCCGCCATCGTCTACGGAAGACTCTTTCCATCTACCTGCGATTCTTTTGGTCCAAGTAAGCTTTTGAATGTCAATAAAGACAGACAACTTTTATGTTTCTCAAATCAAACGCTTTTGACATTTCTACTTTTTTACTCAAATTTTCTTATCACATATATAATATAATATATATATATAATTTAATTTAAATAAAAAAATTAAATCTTAAAATTAAAATTTTATCAATCAAATTTTATTATTTAAATAATTTAAATAAATATAAATCATAAGTAAATAAAATAACTCATCCACCTTTAAAATTATAAAAAAAAAAATTTACAGATAAAAGTTTACGCCGACACAGAGGAGGTTATCAAAAAGAAAAAGACAAGCAGAGAGGAGTCAACGCCCTAAACAAAGCAAAAACAAGACCAACGAACTATTAAATGAGTCAATGGCCGCGCAAAGCTTGGAAACTGGCTTTGAAGAATAAACCTTCATTTTCGATTCTCGCGATCCAAACCCATTTGAGAAAGCAAGCGAGCGAGAGAGAGAGAGAAGAGAAACCGAACCAAAACGGCAAAAATGTCTCTCCCAAACGAATCTCGCAAATCTCTTATCCCAAGCTTCCTCTATTCTTCTCCTTCATTATCGAAGAAAACAAGCCTGTTCGATCTTGAAACCTTGACGACGACGACGACTACGAGGGCGACGAATCCTCATGGACAACCGCCAAGTTTATCTTCGTCGAAGAGTTTCGTTGTTCCTGCACCGAAGGAGAAGATTGAGATGTACTCGCCGGCTTTTTACGCCGCATGCACGGCCGGCGGGACCCTCAGCTGTGGCCTCACCCACACGGCCCTTACTCCTCTTGACGTCGTCAAGTGCAACATGCAGGTCATTCATCACTAGCTTTCATTTTTTTTTTTCTCGAAAAGCGCATCTACTTCACTCGATGATCTTTTTCTCTGTTTTTTTTTTTGGAAGACTCGTAATTTTCTATCAATAGGGTAACCTGTAACGTAACGTAACGTTGAATTCTGATTGAGGAGATTGATTTTGGTCTTATTTTTTGAGTTATTATTATATTTATCACCAATCTTTTAAATCGATATGAGAAAGGAATATTATTCCCCGAGTAGATGCCAATTTGTATTTGGAATTGGTGGTATGCTTATAAGGGGTATATATGGCAGCTTTCAACCTTAAACGCAAAGGTTCTTAAAATATAGTTAGGCTGGTGGGCTCGAGAATTACGCGTTAAACACATGAAAATGTGCAGGAAAATTGGGTCTCCTCAAAACTTTGAAATGCGACTGTCTCCCTTTGAACTTTCTAAAGGCAGCGGCGGCTAAGCTTGTCTTTATCTTTCCTTCTAGGTCATGAACGGGTAGATTCGTCACGTTTTCAGGTCCCGTGATGTAACTGTAACTTCCTTTAACTACGGTTATCCAATTTATTCGTTATACCTATATTCGTTGTCAACGTACTCTTAATATTCCAATACCGGAGCAGGAAAACATACACTGCAGGATAGCGGATCCGATTTCCAAATTAGTTGGAAAAGAGGACCCATGGGGCCGCCGCTTCTAAATAGTTAAAATTACTACACCTCAATTAATTCGGTTCAATGGTATGTATAGTTAAAACGAGTTAATGCTAGCAATCACAACCGTCGATCACTTTCATTTCATTATATTAAATATCATACTTTGGATCCTCCCTTATTATTATTTTTTTTTTAAAGAAAAATGCAATTAATAATGGATGTATAATGCCAGCTAGCTGGTCATACTATCGATAGAAATGGGATGAGTGTGGTACTAGAATTTTCCTTAGAAAATATGTACATCACGTTTGTATGCATCCTCACTTTAATTGGAAGAATTGAAGCATGATTATTTTAAGAAATCTTGCAGATTGACCCAGCTAAATATAAGAGCACCTCGTCTGGATTTGGCATTTTGCTGAAGGAGCAGGGAGTTAGAGGTTTCTTCAGGGGTTGGGTGCCCACTTTGCTTGGCTATAGTGCGCAGGGCGCCTGCAAATATGGATTTTACGAGTTTTTTAAGAAGTACTACTCGGACATTGCCGGGCCTGAGTATGCAACCAAGTACAAAACCTTGATCTATCTTGCTGGTTCAGCTTCTGCTGAACTGATTGCTGATGTTGCCCTCTGCCCCATGGAAGCCGTCAAAGTTCGTGTCCAAACTCAGCCTGGTTTTGCCAGAGGTTTGTCAGACGGACTTCCTAAGCTCATCAAGACTGAAGGAGCCCTTGGGTATGGAACTTGTATAAAATACTTCAGTTTTGTTTTGTGGTAACCATGTTCTCACATTTGCAAGTTTAATTTATATTTATGTTTGCTTCTGCAGATTGTACAAAGGCCTTGTTCCTCTTTGGGGACGTCAGATTCCATGTAAGGGGAAGCATTTTCTTATTTTCACCTTACTTTGGTACTGTTTTGGTGACATGCTTTGTTTTTAACCGGTTAACTGGAAGAAAATTTAGTTTTGTTGGTCTTTGGACGTTAATGTTTTTAAGTACATGATTACTAAATTTTTAGCTATGCAACTACACTGATCTCATAAAGTTATTCCCTAGATTTCATGATGGCTATTCAAAATGATCACAAAAATTAATCCCATTATCAGGCATATCAAATGGATCCTCATAGATGCTTTATCATGAAAAACTGTTCAAATAAATGTCAATCTCAATGCGTACATCTTGCAAAATAGACATTGGAAGCTTCTAATTGTCCTGTCCAAAGCTTCTAATGAGCATAAATAAATTAGCTTTAGTTCATTAGAGCTAGCATATTTTGCAAGACCTTCGTTAGTACAAAGCTTTAGCCGACTTTTGTACGCCCTGGTCAATACACGTTGCTTCTAAGTTTTTCACCCTTCCTTTCTCTCTCGGTAGTTTTTCTCTGTCCCAACTCCATTCTTGACACGCCACACCTAGTGCTCTATAGCGTCTTTTCTCTATTCAACTTGCTCATTGAAAACAAAAAAAAACAATAAAAAAAAACAAAGCAAACAAACAGCTGCTAGCTAATTAATGTATGTGCCAGTGAAGCCTGACGGCCAAGGGAATTGAGCCATGATTGTTGTGTCAAAAGAGTAGCAGCAGCAACTATAGATTTTTATCAGTCCTTCGTCTCTATCAATCTACATTTTTGTAATTGGCTTGGTTGCATGAAGATGAATCTTGCTAATTCCCTTTTTAGAAAGCTTGTGATGATCGGAGTTGGCATCTTGCAGATACCATGATGAAATTCGCATCCTTCGAGACTATTGTGGAGATGCTATACAAGCATGCCATCCCAACCCCAAAAGAGCAGTGCAGCAAATCTTTTCAACTTGGGGTTAGCTTTGGTGGTGGATATGTGGCTGGTATATTCTGTGCATTCGTATCACACCCAGCTGACAACCTGGTGTCTTTCCTCAACAATGCCAAGGGTGCTACTGTTGGTGATGTGCGTGAATTCTATGCACAAAACATCATGGTTATGTGTGCCTTTATATATGTTCTCCTCATTTCCTCACTTTATTTGTGGTATTCATCCATTGCAGGCTGTGAAGAATCTTGGGTTGTGGGGTCTTTTTACCCGTGGCCTTCCTCTTCGTATAGTCATGATTGGAACCCTTACAGCAGTCCAGTGGACGATTTATGATGCTTTCAAAGTTTTTGTTGGACTGTAAGTGTCTTCCCGCGCTTCATTTCGAAGATTATTTTATACTATGGTCTGCTACATTCCCTATGATTATTATTCAATAATGACGTTTGTCTTGTTCTTTTTAGTCCGACTACTGGAGGTGCTTCTCCTGCTCCTGTTGCCGCTACTGAGCTTGCTAAGGTGTGAATTCAGATGCTGGTCGACAGACAAATGTTAGTAAAGCCTTTGTATTCTCTTCATTGACAGATCACTTACTGGGGTTGCATATGCCTGATATGGAAGTCTTCCATTCTAAAACCCGATATTGTTCCGAGTTCTTCATCCCTCTAGGGATGGTTTTGATTTGGTCCTCGAACTAATCGGTGTTTATTTAGTAATTTGCTAATTTGGAGGATCAGGTTCCTCTTATAGGACATACATGCATGCATATATGTGCTTGTGTGGACATGGTAATATGAATCATATTTTTTGCAATTGGATTTTACTAGGGTCGTAAATGAATCAAGCTACTTGATAGTCCGCTCAGTACTTGCTCGATTAAACTTAAATCGAACTCGACTCTATAAAAAAAAAAGCTCGCTCGTGAAAGCAGATACCCACTCGATTAGTAAATGACATATTCGACAAAACTCGACTCGACTCGACTAAGGCTCGTTAAGACTCGCTCGTTTATGCTCGAGTCGACTCGTTAACTCGACTCGATTAAACTTTATTATATATTGATAAATATATACGTTTATATGTTTTATATATGTATTGCTAATAATATAAATATAACATTTTTATAATTAAATATGTAATATGTAATATTATTACTTATATTTATATAATAAATACACTTTATAGTTATGTTTTATAATTTGTACAATAATTAGTCTATAAAATTTAATAATATCATATATTAGTATGTAAGAAGCATGTAAAATACGTATATGTTATCATATTTTGTGTATTTATTAATAATATATATAAATATATAACATGTTATTATGATGAATAAATATCAACTAGTTAGATATTAAATATTAATTGTTTCTTAGTTATTTATTTATTTATTTTTAAATTTTATTCAAAAAATTAAAAAAAAAAATCGAGCTCGAGCTCGGCTCGACTCGAGTTCGTTTGTAAGACAAACTCAAGCTCGAACTCGAGTTGAAATTTTAATTTATCGAGTCGAGCTCGAATAAAGAATAAATAAAAATTCGAGTTCGAACCCGAACTCTAGTATTTTGAGTCGTGCTCGAGCTCGCAAGCCAAAACTCGACTCGATTACAGCTCTAGAACTCATTTTATTTAAACTTCCTTATTTGAAATTGTGCTCATTTTCCTCGAGAAGAGAAGAAAGTTGTTTCTCCTGCCATCTTCTCAATGGACACAGTAAGGATCGTTGCTTAAATTGCAGCTCGCATCAAGCTTCTAATTGCAATAATTTTTTTTTTCATGAGTAAGATAAATTTTATTAATGATAATGAAAAAGGCATAGCCTGTATATATAGGTATATTCTATTAGCTAATTGCGATACACAAAAAGCTGCTATTCCTTTTGTCCAATGAACAACCTCGTGGAGTAAACAATATTGACCACTTGTTTGGCTAGGGATTTGGTAATATGGCAGCAGATTCCACAGTAATTATCCTTTCAAGGCACCCAAGATTATTTTTCCAATAGAATTAGGTCTTTGAAACCCACTAATTAAGAAACTCTATTAGGGTGAATGGAAGACCTTACGGCAAATAATAGAGATTATAATTTTCAAAATTCAAATGTGGTCATAAGGGCATAACTCCATGACCAGAATGCTTCACTGTTCTCAATTTGAGTCTTATGCCAAATATCCCAAACCATCTTTCAAGTAAAGTTAAAAAAAATCTGCAAGGCGATTAGGTCTTCCCAACAATATTACTAAAGATCAGCAATACACCAGCTTATAACATGATTGAAAAGCTTTTATTTCATTATTTATACATGACTATACTGTCAATTCAGTCTAATAGGGTAAACAGTATCAAATACAATTCTTGCAAAAACGTGCCTTACTTCTTGAAGTCCCCCCAAAGCCAACAACTCATAGTCAATCTTGCTGCCTTGCTTTGCCACAAATCCCTTCTTTCCACCCTCACTCACACACTCAAAAATCCTGCATACCCTCAAATATAATTCCAATGGGATCAATACCTGCAAATCGAGATTCAAAACATCATGTGTATCTAGAGGATTTCCCAATCAACCAAGATGGGGCAAATACATCAACTTCCTCATGCTGCAACAATATTAAAAAAAGAAAAAAAGACCTAGAAAACCTGAGATCCTAACAGATTGTCATTCTTGGTGGTGGTGGTAGTTAACTTGGAATAAGATCCAATGAGATCTTAACTTGTGAGAATGGATCTTCCTTGGTTGTATACAAAAAGGTCCTGTAATTTCATTTCAACAGTTTGAAACTAGAGGTTGTACTGCAGCTAGAAGTGATGACACTATTATTTTCACTTCAAGTCCATAGGTGATGCCCTAATGGTAGACCTAGTCTGACAGCCTAATGTAAGTAATTAACTAAAACTAGACAGAAATAAAAAAAAAAATAGAAGAAAGAAAGAAAGTACTCACCAGATCTGAATAAGGTGCTTGAGGGTAACCCTTCATTGCCTGAGATACAAATTGCTCATCAGTCATCTTACACAGTGCGCGTTTAACAGATGCTGTGAGATTCATCACTGCATCAGTTAATGCCTGGGAGTCAAGATTCTGATGTTCTGATAATTCATGAAAGCTAACATCATGTGGTATCGTGATATTCATAGCTATCTTTACTGCTTCCAATATATCTCCACCATTGTGGACCGCAAGGCCAAATGCAGCAACCACCACAGGATCCATAGGCTGTTCAGATAGTGCTATATGGAATGCTAAGATCCCAACCCTGAAAACATAAACCCATCATGACTTTCCTTTGTCCAACTTCTGATCAGCTTGTAACTATTTCCATGTATGTAAATATGCAATCTTTTGATCAAGTTAAAAAAGAAATCATTAACAAGTTCAAAATGTGTACTCCAAGTAATGTCTATGAAAATATACATGGACCCCCCCCCCCCCTCCTTCTCTCTCTCTTTCTCCTTTTCGCTGTTTTTTAAAATGTGTACTCCAAGCAATTAAGAACAAAGAGGGTGGGAGACTAATAAAAACCCTGTTACTGTGAACATAATGCAGGCAAATAAAATAAAAAAGGGCAATGGATCCAAATAATTGAATTGGAGCCCATGTTCCTTGACTGACCCAAAGGGACTGCTAAAATATCGGTCTAGTTCAAATGGTGAACCACTCATGCAATTTGAAGCCACATCCAAGAAAGGGGAACTACAGTATGCTATTTTGGTGTTGTCAATAAGATATCCTCCACATTTTGCACCAAACTCTTGATTAGTGAAAGTAAAAACATAAAAAGAGAGAATCAGACGGCCTCAATTGACAATGGCACACCAAGGCCACTTTGAACAGGCATGTGGGGTTCATGCACTGGCGGGGAAGACGCAAGAAAAGACAGGACAAAAGATTTAAGGATAATTTTCTGCATCTCCTCTTTAAGCAAAGACATGTTCGGGTGCCATCTTTTAAGCACCAATAGACGAAGTCGAGGAGCCCAGCAGTGCTAACTGTGAAACGGTGGCTCAAGATGCTAGCCTAACATGCACTGTTTGGAGGCCCAAATATGCAGCGGCTCATGAAGCTCACGTGACATAGTAATGCAGGGGGATCCGAGACAGATGATTCTGATATGTCAGATTGCACGTTGATGGCGGTGAGATACCATGAGTTGGCGGATCAGCGCAAGGACAGGAAGTGATTGCGATATCTTTCTAATTGGGGTAGTTTTTTGTACGTTTCAGCCTTTTGGCCATAACTTTGACTACGGGTGTCAGAATTGCATATAAGACCCCAATTCGGAAAGCTCTTTTCGATGCGCACGCTGTCCACATTGAGCATGGCTCCATGTGCCTTTTTTTCGACCTCAAATTCTGCTGTTTTTCTTTCCGAAACATTATTTTTAGTTATTTTTTACTATTTTCAATAATATTTCGTTTGTCAGTTAGGAAGTAATTTTAAACCCGATTTGGGCCGGATTTTTCGCAGATTGCTTATCTTATTTTGAATTTCAATTTGACGTGATTTTCAGGATTTTGCCATTTTTGGTAAAATTCGGATACAGACGATTTTTGGTTATACAGTCTGGCTTGTAGACTGATTTTCGATATTACTTGATTTCATAATATTCAGTTGAACTTCAGAGACGTATTCTCTGTGTTTTGGGCGATTTTCTTATGTTCTTCCTTATGAATCACCTGTCGAAACTAGCCTGCAGAATAATCACTATTCTGTCTTGCGTCAGTTGGCATCAGAATTTCAACATCTTCCTGGGTGAAATTTCATCAATTTCAATGGCTAGTGGTCGTGGTCGTAGTCGTCGTGGGCAGATTCTGAATGAGGAAGCCCAACACCGTGATCATAGCATTCAGGATGCGATGATTGAGGATTTACAGAGGCAAGTCGCAGAGTTAACCCAGCGTTTGGCGGCATGCAATTTCAAGGATCGTGAGGCCTCTGATCATGATTCCGATTCCACATTCGAAAACCCATATCACAATCGTGCTCTATTCCGAGAGCACCGTGGTCGGGAGGAGGGTCATAGAGACCTTGGTTTTCGGGTCGATCTGCCCGAGTTTTCTGGTCAGTTGCAGACTGAGGGATTCATTGATTGGATAAATGAAGTGGAACGTATTTTTTATTACAAGGAAGTCCCCGATCGTGTGAAAGTAAAACTGGTCGCCATCAAACTCAAGGGCAGAGCATCTATGTGGTGGGAGCAGTTGAAACGCTCACGAGACAGGCATGGCAAGGCCAAGATCACTGATTGGAAGAAGATGAAGATGAAGGGTCACTTCCTTCCCTTCGGCTACACTCAAACCTTGTTTCAGTGACTTCATGCGTTGAGGCAGGGCGCAAGATCAATCGATGATTACACAGGAGTTTTACCAGTTGGTCGCCCGGAACAATTTATCTGAGACGGAAGAGCAGTTGGTGGCGCGATATTTGGGGGGTTTGCGCCAGCCCTTGCAAGATGTCCTCAGCCTTCACTCGTTGTGGACTATTTCGGAGGCATACCAGCGTGCACTTGCTGTTGAAAAACAGCAGAATAGGAGGCAAGTGATCAGGAGCGATCAAAACAGTCGGCCAGTTCGCACTCAGAATTCCCATTCTGTCCAGCAACCACCATAAAGCAATTCTAACCCTACTACTAAATGTTTTCGTTGTGGGAAACATGGGTATAAAGCGACTGATGGCAGGAAGCCTACTAATCAAAAGGGCATAAATTTATTGATTGAGGAAGACGTAGTATACGAGACTGAGGAGATTGGTGAGCCCGTTTATGACGATGATGAAGTTGACGATGTGCTGTATGGAGATGGCCATGAGACTCTGGTCGTTCGCAAGAGTCTACTAACTCCCAAGAGCGATTCAGGGAACGATTGGTTGAGAACTAATATTTTCCACACAACCTGCACAGTTGCAGATAAAATTTGCAAAATGATCATTGACAGCAGCAGTTGCGAGAATGTAATGTCCGAGGAAGCTGTCCAGAAGTTACAGTTGAAGACAAACCGTCATCCTAAGCCATACAAATTATCATGGCTGAATAAAGGCAGTGAGGTAACAGTAGATAGGCGATGCCTTGTGTCTTTTTCAATTGGCAGAAAATATTTTGATAATGCCTAGTGTGATGTTGTGTCTATGGATGCGTGTCATTGGATGCGTGTTATGTATTGTTGGGTCAACCTTGACAGTATGATCATAGTGTCATTCATGATGGACAGAAGAATACGTATTCCTTTGACATCAAGGGAAAAAAGATTGTGTTGGCACCCCAGCGAGAAGGACCCACTCCTACCCCGGTAGCCAATAATACTAACCTGCTTTCTGTATCCAAGTTTTTAGATGAGATTGAGCATGGAGATGTAGTCTATGCTCTACTGCCTTGTGGGAACAGTGCAATAGCCATGGACTCTGATCTACCAGTAGAGGTGCAGCAACTGCTAACAGAGTTCGCTGAACTGATGCCAGAAGATCTTCCTCCTGGGCTACCGCCTATGAGAGATATTCAGCATCAAATTGACCTTGTTCCAGAGTTGAGTTTGCCTAACCGACCAGCGTACCGCCTCAGTCCCAAGGAGGCTGAAGAGTTGCAGCGACAGGTGGTGGAGTTATTGGAGAGGGGATATATTCGTTAGAGTATGAGCCCATGTACAGTTCCTAACCTGCCGTGCCAAAGAAAGATGGCTCCTAGCGTATGTGTGTTGACAGCCGAGCAATCAACAAAATTACTGTGAAGTACAGGTTTCCAATCCCCCGCCTAGATGATATGTTGGATCAGCTATCCGGTTCTAAGGTCTTCTCAAAAATTGACCTTAAAAGCAGATACCACCAGATCAGATAAGGCCTGGAGATGAGTGGAAGACGGCATTTAAGACGCAACACGAGTTATATGAGTGGATGGTCATGCCTTTTGGGCTATCCAACGCACCTAGCACATTCATAAGATTTATGCATCAGATTTTGCGGCAATTTATGGGGAGATTCGTTGTGGTTTACTTCGACAATATTCTCATTTATAGTCCAACGTGGGCCTCACACTTTGATCACCTCCGTGCTGTTTTTGAGATGTTGAAAACAAAGTGCCTATTTGTCAATCAGAAGAAGTGTTCTTTTTTCACTACTTCTGTAACTTTTCTTGGTTTTGTTGTGTCTACTGATGGTGTTCATGCAGATCAGTCAAAGATAGACGCAATCTTGGAGTGGCCCAAACCAAAGACCTTGTACGATATCAGAAGTTTCCATGGATTGGCATCCTTCTACAGATGGTCCATCAGAAATTTCAGCACTCTGATTGCCCCTATCACTAAGTGCCTCAAGGGACGTGATTTCAAGTAGTTTGAGGACGCAGAGACTAGTTTTCAACTGGTCAAGCAGAAGATGACCGAGGCACCAGTTTTGGCACTCCTGGATTTGACAAAGTGTTCGAGGTAAATTGTGATGCATCTGGCGTTAGAATTGGTGGTGTTCTAAGTTAGTTAGGGCGTCCGATTGCTTTTTTCAGTGAAAAGCTATCGGGATCAAAGAGAAATTATTCCATCTATGACCTTGAGTTCTATGCCATAGTTCAGTCCCTGAAGCATTGACGTCACTACCTAGTACAGAGGGAGTTCATTTTGTTTACTGATCATGAAGCCCTAAAGTATATCAATGGTCAACACAAGCTGGGCAGACGAAATGCCCATTGGGTGGCATATTTGCAGGAGTTCACCTTCACGTTGAGGCACTAAGCAGGGAGCCTGAACTGCATCGCAGATGCCCTAAGTCATCGTACACTACTTCTCACCACCATGAGTACCAGAGTTGCAGGCTTTGAGCCTTTCACAGATATGTATGCAGCTAATCCTTCCTTCGGAAGGATATTTCAAGAGGTAACTAATGATCACCATCATGATTTTGTTTTGCATAATGGTTATCTGTTTCGTGGATTACAGTTGTGCATTCCAGATTGTTCATTGAGACAACAAATTATAAATGAACTTCATAATGAGGGACATTTTGGCCAAGACAAGACATTGACCCTTATCTCTTCTGACTTTTATTGGCCTAAACTGACCAGTGATGTGACTCATTATGTAAACCGTTATTATGTGTGCCAGCGGTCTAATGGAGTTCTCATCAATACGGGCATGTACACTCCCTTACCTGCTCCTGAAGCGCCTTGGTTGGATGTCAGCATGGATTTTGTATTAGGCTTACCCCTCAGATTCTATCCTTGTTATGGTTGATAGATTTTCCAAGAAGGCCCATTTTGTAGCTTGCAGGAAGACTATGGATGCTCTTCGAATTGCCCATCTTTACTTAAAGGAGATAGTGTACTTACATGGTGTTCCTCGAACCATCACTTCCAATCGTGATTCCAAGTTCATCAGTCATTTTTGGAAAAGCCTGTGGGGGAAATTGGGACACAGTTGAATTTTAGCAGCCCCTACCACCCTCAGACGGATGGCCAGACCAAGGTGGTGAATCGAAGTTTGGGCAACCTTTTGAGGTCTTTGGCAGGAACTAAGCCGAAGCAGTGAGATTTGGTTTTACCTCAGGCAGAATTTGCCTATAACAGATCAAAAAATAGAACCACAAGTTTAAGCCCATTTGAGATTGTCTATGGTCAGAACTCATCCAGGGTACTGGACTTAACCCTTATTCCATGTATAGAACGTTTCAGTCCTAAAGCAGATGAGATGGCAGAGCATCTTTAGGGCATCCATGAGCAGGTGAAACAGACTATTCATAAGAGCAATACCAAGTACAAGACTCGGGTTCACAGTCATCGTCGCCAGGTACTTTTTGATGTTGGTGATTTTGTTTGGACTGTATTAACTCATGATCGTTTTCCTGTTGGCGAGTATAGTCAACTTAAGGACCGGAAGATTGGACCTTGTGAGGTCCTGCAGAAGATCAATGATAATGCTTATAGGTTGCGCACTCCTAGTCATTTGAAGACTTCTGATGTCTTTAATGTGAAGCACCTAAGTCCATATTTTGTGGATTCTGATGACACTACTCTGAACTCGAGGACAAGTTCTTTCCAACTCGGGACGACTGATGCAGGGAGATCCGAGACAGATGATTCTGACATGTCAGATTGCACGTTGATGGCACTGAGATACCATGAGTTGGCGGATCGGTGCAAGGACAGGAAGTGATTGCAATATCTTTCTAATTGGGATAGTTTTGGGTGAGTTTCAGTCTTTTGGCTATAACTTGGACTACGGGTGTCAGAATCGGGCATAAGACCCTAACTCGGAAAGCTCTTTTTGACGCGCACACTGTCCACATTGAGTATGGCTCCCTTTGCCTTTTTTCAACCTCAAATTCTACCATTTTCCCTTCCGAATCATTATTTTTAGTTATTTTTTGCTATTTTTGGTAATATTTCGTTTGTTAATTAAGAAGTGATTTTAAACCCAATTTGGGCTGTATTTTTCACAGATTGCTTATTTTATTTGAATTTCAATTTGATATGATTTTCGGGATTTTGCCATTTTTGGTAAAATTCGGATACAGACGGTTTTTTGCTATACCCGCTTGTGGACCGATTTTCAATATTATTTGATTTCATAATATTCAGTTGAACCTCAAAGACGTATTATATATGTTTTGGGCGATTTTCTTGTGTTCTTTCCTATAAATCATCTGTTAAAACTAACCTACAGAATAATCATCATTCTGTCATGCGTCACATAGGCACCTATCTTTTGGTGGCACTCCAAGTTTTAGTAGGTGACAAGCATAGTGGGGTGGCTGCGTATGGTGTTTCAATGTCCAGAAATCGTTTTACAGCCAAACAAACAGACCCCTAGAGGAGAAGAAAATGGAAATAACAAGGAAAACATGGACAAAGGCTTGTGGGAGGGGGAGAGGGAGAGGAGGGAGGAGACAAGCCCTCCAATTGGAGCAAATAACCGGATACCTCCATCTTACATGTGTACGGAGAGAAAACACCTTTTAGATAAGTAATAGGTTAATGTTTAAAAGCATTTAAGCCGTTTGAAGAAAAATTTCATGCATTGGGTTATTATTTTGAGTAAAATATGGATTAAAAAATTAAGGAAACAAATAAGTATTTGCTTTAGATAAAGATCTTACCATAAGCTACTATGGCATGGCTGATCAGGTGCCAGGAGTTTATCCATATTAGAAAACAGAGACTGCAGATGAAATTCAGAAAAAGGGATCAACTTCATGTTGGTCAGGTTCCAAGGCCCTTTAATTATACCTAAATAATAGATATTCTAATACTGATGCAACTAAAAACCATTACTCGAAATATCTACACGTAGAATATTGACTTCAAATCCTCTCTATTAAATGCATCATAATGGTAGTGTTCAGAGCATGCATGAATAATTAAGTTACAAGAAAAGCAATAACATACTTCCAGGATGCGGTATCATTAGTGGCAATGCAAGAGCCTTAAAACTTCTAAAATCTTGTTAAAAATGAAATCATGGCCCCGCTATGTGGAGGAAGTAAACCCTCATTGAGTTGTTAGTTTATGATATTTGTAGAACAATGTAGAAGCAAGAGTGTGTAAACTTCTAAGAACCATGTTTACAGGTATTTTTCCTACAGAACAACTTATTTCATATTCTTACAATGAAAGAAGCATATGATCAAAGTATAAGTCATCAAAGTTACCAAAAGCATGTTAGATCTCTTGTCATGTCTCTGGAAACCATGGTGAACAAAATAAGCAGCCTGCGACATTAAGCTATGTTAAAATTGTAATTCATTGGTAACAAGTAGCAAAAGAAGTTCAACTATGAAACTATTCCTGAATGGGTAGAAGTATTTCTAAGAGTCCGAATTTCCATAATAATCTCAAAGAAGCTTCAGCAGATCCATAGGCTAGCATGTAGTTCATTTCCATCAGAAGCCTAGCCTAAACATTTTGAAATGACAATTAAGTTAGCCAAGAACAGTTCCATGCAAGGTAATTACAAGAGAATGCCACAAAGGGAGAAGGTAAGGCCTCTTTAACTACCTTATCAATTCTTAATATTGAGCAAGATAAATGTTTAACAAAATGAGCTGTCTCCCTTGAAAAACGAAATCCTAAACGAGCAGCAATTCTTATTGCACGCAGAATGCGAGCTGCAGAGATAAGCAGTTAGCCATTATTTTCTTGCCAACCATGTGAAAGTGTCCATAATGTTTATGTGTGAGTGACCGCCTCTACTCCCCAAACCTCTTCACAAAATAGAGAAAAGAAAGGAAGATGTGTCCATGTTACATGGTAAACTGTAAAAAGGCTATACTGCAGACTATCATACCAAAATCATCTTGAAATGAAGAACTTGCAGGAATCACAGTTCGAACCTATGCCCAAAGAAGAGTAAATGAGGATGACGCACATCATCATATAGATTCAAGAAACCACAACTCTTAAGAAATACAACCGCACTTTAGCTTTTTTAATATCTTCTATTCCTCCTGTGTAGTCATAAACTATTCTCGAATATGGATCAAAAATCAACCTGCAACACAGAGGACACATTACTATCATGAAGGAAAAGGAAAAACCAAAAACAAAATGAATATCAAGTTGTAAAACAAAGAAATTACAGAAAAGAAATACAACCCACACCACAGAAAGTAAATGAAAGGTTATAAGGGTCTTATTAACAACCCGTTAATTGTAAAGTCCCGCTGCAAACAATTCTTCCAACGAATATAATCCTTCTCGTCACAACCAGCAGGTCTATTAAAATCATTGCTCAAATCCTTTTCAAACTTCCGTCCACAGGTGCTGAAACTTGAAACCTAATTTGGATAGACAATTAAGTTATATCAAAACAACAAACAAAAAACCTCTCATAATATTTAGTCCGCTAAGACAGACCTAACGGTTAAGCAAAGCTAACCAAATTTCTCACCCTTAGATAAAAGCTATACCAGGATGATATGAAAATAACAAACCTCCACAATGGTATTATCAATGTGCACATGGCATATGGGAAACCTTTTGCCAACAATTTCACAACACGAAAATGCTCTAATAACCTGAAAATATGGCCAACATTCATAATTGTTTGTTAAATCCTAATGGTCGATTTTCTTGTGACACTGCACTCATAATGCAGGTTTGAAGAACAATGAACATCACAGCTTTAAATCAGTTTGCAAATTGAATATTGACCATAAAAAAAAGGCTTAGATGCCATGATTTTAAAGGGAAACCTCATAACCTCTATGCTGAAATACTTTATGCAATAAATAGATACTGATACCAATCTCATGTGCCAAAATGGAAGCATCAGCATCCTCTTGGATAAAACTGAATATCACTATATACTACTCTTTTAACTTATCAAAAAAAAAAAAAACTATATACTACTCTTTTACTATGCAGTCTGCCATCTGTTCTACATGCCATTATCCAAGCAGAAAACAACATCTCTAGACTTTGATATAACATATGTACAGCATCACTAAACCAGGAAGATCATGGTTTAAGTAGGCCATTCCTTGCTCAACTCTCATCTAAGTTACCTGATTTTTAGAACTACACGCAATAATAGAATCCACTTTTCTTTTTTTGTTTTCTTTTTCCTGTTCTTTTCCTTTTTTCTTGGCTAGCATCTTTATTAAATTTCCCATAATTGTTATTGACTTGGCAGTAGCAGTGGCTCAATCAATCTGTACTCATAAATGAAATCTTTCTCTTAAATTATTGGTTTTAAGACACTTCCAAATATTAGCCTAAAAATTTGATAAATGTTTCTAGCAGGCTTGAAACATAACAAAAAAATCACCAGTAGTCTAAAACTCATGAGAAAATAGCACACAGAGAACTGAATCACATAGCTTGTCGTGAAAGTTGATTCATAATAACTATTTGGCCTTTCGTGAAACTTATCGCTCAGTATATAATCATCAAGATGCTTGAATGACAAACAGTTTCATGTAAAAGAAGCAAGAAGCATCAAATTAAAGAAGCATGTTATAACTAATAACATCAGCATCGTCAAAGTGTAGGATGAATGTAGAAATTGAGGCCAACCTGTTTAAGTTCAGCTGAAGTTATTATATCAAAATCCTTTGGTGTTTGCTTCAAGATAAAATCCCGTACACAGCCTCCTACCAGGTAAGCCTCATATCCTAAAACATAAAACAAAAGATAATAGCATTAAATGCAAGTGAAGATACAATGAACCGACGTTAGTCTTCTAAATGTCATTTAGCATCCAGGAGTATGTTCCAATGATGTTAACTTCGAGAAAATTATGCTCACAACTCCAATGTAACCAGTTTCCATCAACAAAAGTAACAGAAATTAAACTAACTTTTGAAATATAAAGCATAAATATACATATAAAAAATATATAAAGCATAAATATGTAAATTTTTTCACAATTTTTTTTGTAAGTAACTTTTTAACAATTTCTTCTATATAAAATTCATCTATAAGCCAAGTACTACAGTGCTAGCTACCCTTCCTCTTGAGCCCATTTAGAACCTTTCTCGTAGACTTTGGAATCATCGAAGTTCTAATTCCGAGCTCTTCAGAATTCAACCTTTTGCAGTCTCGACCTACTTCACCCCAAAGAGAAATACTATAAAATAATAAAGCAATAAGAAAATACATGAAAAATCGGAAGCGAAATAAAAACCAAATTCGCAAGGAAAGAAAAAAGATTTACTTTTGCCTATTCCATGAACCGAATTGATTCCACCAGTGTCTTTGATAGGAGTAAGACACTCTGGCTCCTCAAACGCCTCAACTGCCGCCACCGAACGCAGTCGAAGCTAAACAGAAATGAAAGCCAACGACTGATACAGAGAACTTATAAACGGGACATACAATCATATGCACATGTTAAACTGTATGTATGTGTGTATGTATGCACATACTTACAGCATACAGTATTCACATGTGGGTGCAGAAGTACGGGTAGAATTACCTTGGAAACGCGAAGGGGACCGCAGTGAAGGAGAGGGAGAAACAAAGAGAAATGGGGTCTGCATGCGAATCCTAAGCAGGAGATAGCCATGGCAGGACCGCTGGTTCACCATGTGATGATGGGGCTTAAACGCCAAGTCAAAAATGGCTGCAATTCGTTCGTGGCAAAGTAGGGTTTTATAACAGCAGCAGAGTGAACCAGCGGAGGTTTTAGATTTTAGGGAAGTATTAAGATTTCAAAAAAAAAAAAAAAAATCTAAATTATCAAAAAAAGAAAAAATCTAAGCTATCTTTTTTTTTTTTTTTTAGAAGGAAACTTCATTCATCAATAAACGCAATGAAAGGTTTCTTTTTTTCTTTTTTTTGAAATGGAAAAATATTCCATGATTTTATTAACCAATATCAGAATTTACAATAGAGAGAATGCAGTTAGGGCATTTTTCAATGTCACACATATTCTTTGAAATAAAAAGAGTAAATTTAGCAAGTATGTGGATCGATTGGTTTACCTCTCTAAAAACATGTGAAGCTTTCCATTTACAGTGATTAGCTAAACAGTCTATGGTATCTTCAATAAGTAGACCCTCCAGGCTCCAATTTGGTAAGTGGATTTTCAATTGGTCTATCTGTATCGCTCTCAAAATGGATCTGCTTCAGGTTCATTTTTCTACAAAATGTTGCAGTCATTAAGAGGCCAAAAGCTTCACTATAAAAAATGTTACCATGCAGTGGTCTATTAGCTCTTAGTGTCTCAATGACTTGGCCTTATGATCCTAGATTAAGGCTCCCACTCTCATCCTACCCGTGTTCTGATTAATGGCCACATCGCAATTGGTTTTAAGTCTATCTTCAATAGGTAGCTTCCAGGGAATGGCTCTCGGGTTACCCTGAGCAGGGGAAAGCAACTTCACATTTGCTTCTTTATAAGCTATAATGGCTGACTTGGCATTATGTGCAGTAGTTTTAGGAGGAGTAAAACCTTTGTCGTGAGTGACCTCATTTCTCCTATACCAGACTTCTCTTATAATGACAACAGCCTCCTCAATTTCAGAGTGATCCAGCCTTTGAAGTAAACCTGCCCAAGTATTCATGAAGACATCATTAGTGTGAGGCATTTTCTGAATTTTAACACAAATGTAATTTTAGATATCAGTTGTGGCACTACACCCCCATAACACATGGCCAATGGTCTCAGGTTCCAGGTGACAGATAGGGTAGGTGTTGTCCTCCATTATATTCCTTTGTTTTATAGATTAACTAGTGTTGGGAGTGCCTCATTGCAAGCCCTTCAGATAAAAGCTTCACAATTGGGACCACCTTTATTTTTCAAGTAGCTTTCCACACTCGAGACTCAGTTCTTTTGCAGAATGGTTCCCCCTCTAAATTAGCTTCCAGATTCTTTTATTGATGGTAACCACTTTTCACAGTATATCACATTTGTTGTGAATTGCCAGACCAACTTGTCACCTCTCCACCCATAACTAATAGGAATTAACTACTCAATAGCATTGACCTCTGTAGCTGAGAACATTTCAGTTAAAAGATCATGTCTCCAACTCCTCATAATAGGATTAATAAGGTCTTGTACCTTTATACACAAACATTCCAATTCCTGTGGAGAGACCACCTGTTGAAAGGGAAGTGATGGGATCCACTTATCCGACTAGATGTTGATCTAATGGCCATCCCCCACTCCCCACATTAATCAAGTTTTGAGTAGGTTCAATGCCGCATAAATACTCCTCCATGCAAAGGAGGGACTTGAACCCAATTTTACTTCTAGTAGTCTATTTGAGTTAAAATATTTTTGTTTGAGTACCTTGGCTACTAATGAGGAAGGGTTTTGTAGGATCCTTCATCCTTATTTGGCAAGAATTACCAGGTTAAAACTCCTAAAATCCCTGAAACTGAGTCCTCCTTCCTCCTTAGCTAAGCTGATTTGGTCCCATGGTATCTATTGAATTTTTGCGTGGTCTTCATTGTATCCCCGCCAGAATTTTCTTAATAGCTTATTGAACTTTGTGGTGATGGATTGGGGTAGTAGAAAAAGGCTCATAGAGTATGTGGGGATAGCTTGGAGTACAACCTTGAGTAGTGTCTCTTTTTCGGTCACAGAGAGTTGTTTAGTACTCCAATTCACTACTTTTGCCCAAGTTCTATATATTAAAGAGTGAAAGGCATTGACCTTGTGTAATAATCCGAATTTTCACTTGTCCTTTTTAATTTACATGCTTAGTTTGATTATAATTTTTTTAGAGTTATTTTGGTGGACTTTTGAAAATTTGAAAATATATTTATTTTGGACATTTTCTTATAGGAAATATTGATAAGTTAAGTTTAAAATAGTAAAAGAATGTAAATAGAGGAATTTAGAATAAACCATGGTAATTGGGAAATGTTTGGCAGATTTAACATCCTCCAGTAATTTAGACATAACTCTTTCATTTGATTTCAAATTTGGATAATTAAAGGTGATATGGAAAGCTAAGAGGAATATCTACAATTTTTATGTTTTTCTTTTTAAGAGATATGGATTCAATCAAATACGAAATTGAGATTGAAGTTGACAGAACCAAATTGGACATATAGGCATTGACTTTGAATTGACTAATGACTTTGTTTAAAATTAAGTCTTTGGAATATTTTCTTGATTATCTTAAGATCTTGACAAATGTGTAGACCTATGACAAATGAGAAGATTTTATTTAGAAAGTTTCGTATGAAACAAGAATGATTATTTAGCAAACATTTGGTATGCTGGATTGGTTGCTCTTGGGCTGATTCGTCGCATTTTAGTTATTTAGGCATAACTTTTTCATCTAGTCTCAAAATGAGGTGATAAAAAATTATATAAAATACCAAGAGAGAAATCTAGAACTTTCATATTTTGAGTTTTTAAAGACACGAACTGGATCAAGAACTTAATCTTATATGAAGTGGATGGACAAGAATAATAATTAATTGGTAATCGAGTTAAGCAAAATGCACTGACTCTACCATGTGACGAAAATGTAATTGATCTGTCAAGTTTCTCAATCTCTTGACATGTGTAGGGGGTATGTGGCAGGTGGAGAAAGTTTATCTAGAAGGATGTTTAGCCCAAAACCACGAAGGAACCGTAAAAGGTAGGAAATCTACTAGGAACTAACTAAATCAGCTAGTTTCAGACTTTTACCCCAACCAAGTCCTAAAACTATCTTATAGATTGATACAAGTGGCTTCCTAGGATGTTAGATAAGTGGCCATGTGGGGGGAAGAAGCCTTAGAAATGTCGGATGACCCTTGAGAGCTTAAGTGGCTGATGCATGCATATAAGATCTTCCAAACTAATCTTTCCATGTGCTGGAATTAGGTTGAACCATTGATCTTCTCAAGCTTCTAGATGGCTCAAATCTAACCATTGGATGAAGATTTTATCAACTAATTCTAATATAGATGTGATGATGAAGGCTAAAAGGAAGAGGAATAAGTGTGCATGAAAAAATTGTTAAGGCTTGTTCATTTGCAATACTTAGCTTTGGAGAAAATTTGTAAGTATACTTATAACGTACTCTTAGTGTTTATTTGTGTATATAAAATTATCATTTTTAAGGATGTATTAATTGAGTGCTTAATATATATATATATATATATATATATATTCATAAGACATGCTATATTGTGTAAAGTTGATGGTAATAGGAAGTAGTACGATAAGTAGGAAAAATATTATAAGTAGCAAGGATATGCTTTGATAAATTATGATTTAAAGATTTGATGACAATATGTAGGATTGGAATGACAAAAGAATGATGTTAGAGATTTAAGAGGTTTTTGGGCCTTGGAAAGGATTCCTAGGGAAGTATGTGTTTCTATAAATAATATGATGACTAAATTAAGTTGGTAAGTGTTTGAGGAAAATTTTATGAATTAATTTTCTTGAGGAGTAGTGAAAGGATTAAAATTATTTGATGATGGAAGCATTGAATCCATGTATATTGTAGTAAGTTGTTCTTAGAAAGTGTGTGGAGGAAATCTTTTGAAAAGTTAGAGTTTATGTTAGTAATTATGAATGAAAATTTAGAGGATTGATATCAAAAGTTTGGCTAATAAATAATTAAGATTGGACTTATTAGGTTTTGGCTTTATACTCTCGAATTAAGGAGAGATTACTTTAGTTTGTATTCAAGTGAAATTATCAATGTTTTAAGAACTATAATCCAAGACAAAGATATGGTGGAATATAATAAGACGTTGATGAAGGACCTCAAGAATTTATAAGTGTATGTTAGTAAGTCTTGAATAGACTTTGTGTAGAAAGGTGACTTGTTTTATGTTGGAAAAGTACCTAATTCGAGACTTCGCTCGACTCTCGCTCGACTTATGGCTCGAGCGAGATATAGGCAAAAACTTCGCTTAATACTTTGCTCGAGCGAGATATCCTGTTAGTTTAATTCTGAAATTTCCCTTTGATTGAAATGCCTGTGATTCAAGTAAAGAAGAATTTTAATTCAAGAATTATATGCTAAATGCAAGTGCATAATTCATATGTCATGTATCCTATGAAATATGTAGCATATATGAAAAGGGTTTAAGAGTACATGCATGTCCCATTACGTCACTATTTTTTACGTCAAAGGGCATAGAAATTCTTACATCATAAGAGGGCATGGCATTCATTTTTAAGAAAAATAAGAAAATTCATAAGAATACGAAAGGAACAACTAAGAATAAGAACACTTAAAAGTCACATCACAACAACGACAACGATACGTAACGTCTGTCATATAAAAAGAATATTTATGTCATCACGAAGACGGCGATACGTAATGCCCATATGACTGACAAGAATATAATAAGACTTGTCATGACGGGGATGGCGATACGTAACGCCCGAATGACTAACGAGAATATGGATAAGGCCCAATCACGGGTAATAATAGTGGATATAGTCCAACCACGAGTAACAATAGTGGATAAAGCTCAATCACGACTAATAATAGTGGAGAACCCGACATGGGACAATAATATATAACGTTCGTCGAGATTCAAAAATAAGAATAAATTTTAAGAAAAGATACGAATAAGATAAGAATTCTGAGAAAATAATCATTACATGTTACGAAAGGTCATGTACCCATAATCATATAAGTTTTCACATAAAGACATGAGTTTATTGATATGCTCTGATAATGCCATTATTAAGTTATTTGTATATTTATTGAGATTTTTTTGTAAATTTCACTCTTTTGATTTTATCTATCATTCTTTACGGGATGAAGGACATTGTTATAGGAATAGATGATATATCATGAGACTCAGATGTCACGGGAGATTCTGAGATACCCTGGGGGCATGAGTTTTTCTGTAACATATCATATAATATTTGCAAAGAATTAGATGTTTTTGCTAAAATTAGAATTAGACCTCATTTCACTGCACTATATTTTGCACACTACTAGTAAGTTAGGTGTGTGTACATATTTTTTGATGTGAAATAAGAGATTTGTAACTTAAAGTCACAAGTCATAACACTTTGACTTACGTTAAATCCCAGACGTGAATTGGGGCATTACATTTTGCCCTCCCAAGCATGGCTGACATTTCTAAATATTTTTCTATGTTACTATTAGAGTTGAGACCCGCAAGATTGAGCACCTGGGTTTGGGTATTTTTTTGCGTGTTTTTACTAAAAAACAATGATGATTTTGACTTGTTTATCATTTGTCCTGAGCCTTTCTCATAACGCCAGAGCATATTAAGAATCTTGCTCAATTTCGTGGGGGTTGCTTAATAGAATAGAAGACTGTCATCTACAAAGAATATGTGATTCACATGGGTAGGACCTCTTCCAATAAGGACATTGATTATCTCTCCTAACTCCTCAGCTTTGTTCAACATCACTATGAGAACTTTTGCACATAAAATAAAAATGTATAGGGACAAGGGGTCCCCCTGTCTGAGGCCCCTGGTTGGTCTAAAGAACTGTTGAGGTTCGCCATTAATCAGAATTGAGTAACTCACTAACCTAATACATTGTTGAATTAAATCTGTCCAGTGGTTAGGAAAACCTATTTTTTTCATAACAAATTCCACAAAGACCCACTCTACTCTGTCATAAGCCTTACTCATGTCCATCTTAAGGGCCATAAAACCCATTTTCCCCATCATTATAGAATTCATAGAGTGTAAGACTTCATAAACAACAAAGGTGTTGTCAGTTATCAAACTGCCAGGGACAAAAACACTTTAATTGTATGATATTAAGAGGGAGGGGATTCCTTTAAGTCTATTTGCTAGGGTTTTGGAGACTATTTTATAAAGGACATTGCACATACTTATAGGTTTGAAGTCGGCAAAGTAAGCATGTAAATGAGATGGTACAGAAGTAGTGAAAAAGTCTAAAGAAAAAACCTGTGAATGTAGCTATAATATGCTCTTGAGTATGCACCAGATGGCCTGTTGCATCTTTGATTGCCTTGATGGTGTTTGTTATTATCTGCTGGGATGATTGTTTATGAAAAAATTGTGTGTTTTTTTCCCCGTCCTTTAACTAGTGTTTTTTGGCCCTTTGACATCACTTCAGATCTTGCTTAACAATGGATGCTTTGACTTTCTGTTGGAGATGCTTAAGCTGGTCTAGGTGTGTCCCAGTGACTCTATCTTGTAGGTTCCTGATACTTTCCAAGTCCTGTTTCATTGAGCCTTCCACTTTGAGCTATATTTGTTGTCTCCAAGAGGTAAACCTCGATTGGCAGAGTTCTAGTTTAGTCCTCATAGTGTTGGCTAGACTGCTTTTAGTGACCAAACTGTTCCAGGATTTTTTAACCACTTCCTCATAACCTTCCTTAACCTCCTATGCCTTTTCATATTTGAAAATAGTTTGTCATCTTTTTCCATTGCCTGGTGAGTTGAGAGTGAAAATATTAAGTGGACAATGGTCTGATCTTACTTCTGCCGAGACATCACAAGAGACAGTTTTGAACATGTTGAACCACTCCTTATTTGCCATAGCCCTATCTATTCTTTCTTTAGTGAATTCTTTGCCATGTTTGCCACTGGACCAAGTGAAGTTTGCTCCCTTATTCTCCATGTCTCACAGTCCATAGAACTCCATTACTGCTCTGAAATCTTTAACTTATTTATTGACCCTGTTTGCACCACCAAAATTTTCTTTTTGGTGTAATATTTTGTTGTAGTCTCTTACACAAAGCCATGGTATTAGGCCATTCGATCTCAATTTTTTAAGAAGTTCCCAGCTGCCTTTCCTTTTCACTATTTCAGGATGGCCATGGAACCCTTTCAATAGACATGGTGGACCCTCTTGTCCTTGTTGGACCATTGTAGTCACATGTCATCTAGTGTAGTTAATTATGTTGACTTGACATTCACCATTCTATAACATGGCTATACCACCTTTAGCACCCAAACTTTCCACCGCAAAGTAACTTTCGAACTCTAATATTCTCCTAATCATCTCCATCCTTTCTTGATTGCACTTAGTTTCCACTAGAAAAACTAAGCGGGGTTTCTTCTCCTTAGTCAACTTACTAAACATTCGAATTGCTCGAGGGGACACAAACTCTCAGAAACTCCAAATAATAATATTCATTGATAGTGGTAGGGCTAGAAACCAGCCCCTGCCAAATATTCATTTGTTTTTGAGTTGCCATTGACTGTCTTCTGTTTCTTGGGCATCGGATTAGCGTGTTGCACTCCTCGAGAAGCATTCCTTTTTAGCCCCACAAGACTTATTTGATTAGTAATATCAGTCAGAGTATTTTCCAGTGAAGCCTTTACTTTAGCCATCCTTTTCTACCTACCAGTCTTGACATTCACTTTTATTTTACTCTCCATGGTTCCAAGTTGAAATTGACTGTCCACTTTCTCTTTTGCAATACTTTGCGATCTCTCTGACTCTGATGTCACATCGATGGGTGTTTCAATCTCTAGAACTATTCCTAGGTTGATTTTTATCTTACATTTTGACACTGAATCTCCCAAAAGAGCATCGAATGTGGAATAAAGTGTGGTCTGTGTTTGATGGTTTTCCTGATAGGGGTCTGTACCAAGATTCATTTTGCTTCTCATTTGACTATCACAACTAGCTACATCCACCTTTACTGTTGTAGGTGTTTGCTCATTAACCTTTTGTTACCCTTCATGCTCTATCTTAGTTGTTCTTTCCTTGCTTGGATTATCCCTTTCTTTTCCTTCATTACCTCCTCCATATTTGCGATGGTCAAAAATTGAAGTATTCATAGGTTGTGCTTCTAACCATGGCCCAAACGGCAATGTCCTCTTTTCCTCTATTTGTTAAACAACTTGTGGTCGAGTACATGTTTTCCCGTTATGATACAACACTCCACAATGAAAACAAAAACTCTAAAGGCGCTCGTACTTGAAAGAGATCTTAGTACCTATATTGATCGAACTCAAGCCATTTCTCCCTCTGAAGAGGTTTGTGCAGGTCCACTGCCATATGAATCCTAAGGCATCTTCCCCACACCGACCCATCGAACTCAACGTCCACACGTATCACGTGTTTGAACGATTCCCAAAATTATCCCCCAATGTATTCATTCATGGCAGCTAGGGGGAAATTGTGACATTGTATCCAAAAGGGCTCAAAACGGAACTGAATCACATTTATAGATAGAGATTCGTCTATTTCCTTAAGGGTGACCATGTTCCTATCAAAGAACCATGGTCTCCCTCCTAAAACCCTTTTCTTATCTTCCATTTTCTGGAACTCGATTAAGAAAACATGTTCACCAAGGTCCTTAAACTTAACCCAACCCGTGAGACGCCATACTTGAGACATGGTCATCCTGAAGGCTTCATTGTTGATTCCCTTCTCGAAAAGGATTTTTCCAACCAAGCAAACTTTCCTTTTTTGCGTATTTCCTTTGGAGCTTTCCAAATCCACTTTGACGATGGATGTCTCTTCAGTGGACAAGTTGAGTCTTTCCCACCGCTTCATAAGGTCATCCTCCATCCCTGACTAAACCCTAAAAAAAACCAACCTCAACAATCGTGAGACTGAGTCAAAAAGTCAACAGACTGTGGCACTGGTAATCCTAACTTCGCTCGGGAGAGAAAAGAGGACCACAACCTCCATAATGAAGGGCTTATACTAATAGCAAACAATTACTCTTCACAATGAGCTTGGAAATCCCCAATTGAAAAGCTAAATAAACAAAAAGTATCAATTTTTAGTAGTTGGAAAATAGCGTTATTATAGAGGAGTAATTTGTCATGGAATGCGAAAGTATTGTGCAATTATTTTAAAAAAATAGTAAAATTTATTATTAAAAATAGTTTTATTTTATATGAATCTTATATTTACTCACTTTTTTTAACGAAGTTGCACGACACTTACGCACTTCATATGTGAACATTTCATGACTGCAGATATCACTTAAATAATATTTGCAATTCTAGATATTTAAATTTGTACACTTCTTTTGGAAAAAAATGATAAACCTAAAAGTTACATGAAATATTATTATAATTTTATTTTTTAGAGTAATATTATACATCATACTACCATCCCATTTGTATCTCACTAAATAAAATGTGACACATTCATTATCATTGGAGGATAAAGAAGTATGCAATAAATAATCATTCAATAGTGATAAATGTGTCACATTTTACTTAGTGGGATGCAAATGGGTTGGTAGTGTAGTGTATGAAATTTTCTATTAGATAATGATTAAATAAAAATTTCAAATATTAAAAATTGAAAAGTAAATATGTTTGAGTGATGTTTGGAAAAGAAAATATGAAAATTTCTTAGATGAGACAAAATAGTATGTGTCTCCAAAAAAGGGCTTAGTTTTAATTAACATAGTCATTATCTTGAAAAGTAATTGCATGGCATGATCTTTTGATTGAGATGAGAGGATTGCTAATAAGTTACCAATTTCTTTGCTCTTATGCCAAGGCTTGTTGGCTGGATGGCACATGGCTCCTTTTTCAAAATGGAAAATCCGAGTTCAATCCCCTCTCCTACTCCCAATGTATAAAAAAAAAAGTGATTTTTCTTATACTCCCATAATGATGTGCTGTGGTTATGTTTTGTGTATTGTTAGGTGGTGTTATTCGTACTTTGTTCAATTAATTAGGGTCGTGAGTTCTTACTGAGCATCATTCTATTATGATAAGGTAGCATTGCTCATCAACTTTTGAACTTTACTTTTAAATAAAGTAATAATCTTAAACTACTTTTTCATGTTTCAAAAAATAAATAAATATATTCAAAAGTTTGTTAATAGAGACACTGACCACATTGCTACTGCAAAAATTTGCACATTAGTTCATAAAAAAAATTAAAGTTACTTTGACCTTTTTAGGAAATGATGTGTTCTATTGTAATTAGTGTATCACATCAAACTTACATATAACACAACTCTCCTATCAATGTGTTAATCTGGCCAAAAATCTAAATTGATTCAATTAAATAATTACTTTTTAATTGAATACTCTTGAGTTATGTGTTTAGAAGCTTGGAATGGGTTCCTTTTTACTAGAATTGTGATTTTACAGTTGTGTTTTGTTTAAAAGACCATACTCTAATTTTTATGGTTATGCCATCACTTTTAGTAGAAGAATACCTTTACACTGACAATGTTAATGTTGGCGGATACAATAATCCAAAAACCAAAATTTCATAAAAGTACTTGGTTGTTTATAGAAATAACGCAAAAACATTTTTAATACACCCATGGTTCTTGAAATGTATATGGTATATATCAAGAAAAGTGTAGAGCTATTGAAGCAAGACCACCTCTCAAAGAGACCCAACGGCTACAAGCAAGACCACCAACCATAAATGAGATCACAAACAAGATTGTATATGACAACTAAGTTCACAATTCTCTAATTGTATTTCAAACCTTATCCCGTAATTTTTGTAACATTCAAATAGAGCTTATATTTTCCAATACACCTATGTACATTCAATATATATAATAGAAGACTCTCTTGTGAGCTCTTACTCTGTGTGAGGTATTTACACAAATACTTGGATTTCATTTGTCTTTATGGTATAAGAGCCTTGATAGTACAAGAGTTGTCTGATGGCATCTATTTCTTTGAGTGTCAATTATTTTGTCACTCTTCAACTCAATCACAGGAATTATCCCTAGTGGAGGGAGCAATTGTTGGCCTTGGCTTAAAGTTAAAACGTAGTCGATCATCTCACAAGCAACTCCCTCCACCCTCCAAATACGACAACTAAATTGATAATGAATCTCTCATTACAAAGTAAAAGTTAAACCAATCTTATCTACTCTGGCACAAGGGAAATCGCCTTCTTCATGGCTAGATTATAGGAACTCTATTCTTAGAAGCTCTCGATTTAGTATTTGGCTGTAAAACCTCGAACCAGGTCTAACAAGCTCGTAAAGAGACGTATGCCCAAGTTTTCCTAGAGAGGGAATCTCACTTGACACATCATCTATCTTACTTGAGGATAGAACCAACCACTTCTCTTGTTGAACACTTGTGGCAATTCAAGGGCTTGTTTGATAATCTTGTAGCTATTGGCCAACTAATGGAAGATAAGATTATATTCTTCTCTCTTTTCAGTAGCCTCAAACCAAAATATGAACCTTTCACCATCTTCATGCAAGTTGCCAATGTCGTCTTACACAGAATTTGTGCCAAAGGTTTGACTTTCGTTCCCACCTTCATGATTCCATCTCTAATCCCTCTATCGCATTTTATGAATAGAAAGCAGAGATACCCAAGGGCAACACAACTCTCTCTAGAATTTTTGCTTCAATGAACGTGGCTTCGCCCAATCCAACCAACTCAATCGACTACCCACCAATGTTGCCCACAATGGTCCTCTCAAAATTATCCACCTATTAGAATGAACTCAACTCATGAATCTTACCGAAATGAAACCTGTCAAATATGCAAAAATAGAAGACTTGCGGCACTCGAATGTTGGCTTTGTTTTGACAATGAATTTCAATCTAATTGTCCCACAAGTCGTGGTTACTCTTATTCTTAAAAAAAAAAAAAACTATTCATGATACTAAATGGACTGCTGACACTGGGGCATTCCCTGGCATGATAGATAATTTAGATATGCTCGAAAATCTTCCTTGTTACCTTGGTAATGAGGTTGTTCTTATCGACAATGTTACTTTACAAGAAATCACATATATTTGTGATACTATTATTGGGTTGGGTAAATCTCGCATTAAATTAAAAGATGTTCTACTTGTATCTGATCTTAAAAAAAACTTTTATCAATTAACTAATCAACATCTAAGTATTCTTATTTTTGTCAGTTTGAAGGTATTTGTCTTTCTTTTACGGAAAAGGTGACCACCAACCGCACATTACTGAACAAGCAATAGAAAGGGAATTTGTATGTCATGCCCCCTTTCTTTTAGGCTCACTTCTCCACCTGACTTCTATCGATCCATGAAAAAATGTCACATCAACCATTGGGACATTGTCAATTATTTACCCTTCGAGTTCTTCAATCCAAAGGACTTATCAAAGCCATTAGCAATACTACAAGAACCTATTTATGTGAGAGCTACCAACAAGGCAAAATGAGCAAATTACCTTTTTTACCTTCTACTCATATGACTCTTAATGTATTTGATAAAATTGATTTGGATTTTTAGGGCCCTACCCTGGTTTTATCTATTGCAAAATTTTAGTTTTATGCATGCTTAGTTAATGATTTTTCAAGTACATGTGATTCATTTCTCTTCGCAAAAAATCTAGTTTTTTAATGCTTTTCTTCTTTTTTCTAAAAAATACATTGAAAGTCGATTTAATAGAAAAACAAAGTTTTTTAGTTTAATAGAGGCGATGAATTTTCCAACCACCAATTCAACATGCTCTTGTAACAAAAAGGTATCTTGCACCAACACTCTTGCCCTCATACTCCTAAGCAAAATGGCTTGGTGGAACGCCGACACTACGTTATTTAAGAAATAGAATCCTCTTTAATAGTGGTGTCCTAAAATGCTTCTAGGTTGAAGCTTTTACTACTGTTGTCTTTTAATTAACCGCCTTCCTTCCACATCCATTAACTTTAAATTCCATTTTTCTTATTTTTTGTGGCCATTTTCCTAATTATGCATCTCTTTAGGTCTTTAGATACAAATGTTATCCTTATACATGGAACACTAAGCACAATAAGTTTAATCTTAAAAATCTATCGTGCATGTGTTACAGTGATCACTATCAAGGGTACCAATGTTATTATCTACCCTCTCAGACAACTTTCATTTTTTATCATGTAGTCTTTGATAAGTCCACTTTTCCATTCAAACAACTTGAGAATCTCCATAATACCCCTTCCATTACTCAACTATTATCTACGTTTCATGAAAGTCAATATTCTATTTCTAACATTAACACTACAAATGCTACAAGTACTTCTTCCCTGCAGAAATCCCCTCCTAACTTAATCTCCATTCCATCAATTTTCGTTTTCGCTCTGGCTCCTGAGACTACTTCTCCTCTTCGTTTTACAACTTGGCATAACTATCCTCTTGAGACTATCAACTCTGAGACTCCCATATTTTTCAGTCGTGGGATCCTCCTCATGCTCTCCACCTCGTACAACATGGTCACTCACTCCAAGGTTGTAATAAAAAACTCAACCCTAAATATGCTAATCTTCATTGTCTATTACTCATTACAAAATGATGAAAAACATTCCTCTTTATTTACGCGATAGTGTTAATCTTGGTATTCATTTCACTTCTCAATCTACACATGTTCTTTATACCTTGATGACCACTGCTCATTGCATTAAATTTCACTACAACATATATAGCTTTTTGTGGCAACAACATATCGCGACAAAAAGTTTATTTTCTGTCACTAAAAAGATTTTTGTCACAAAAATCTTTGATCGTTGGATTTGTGGATAAATAAATCTTAATTATGTGTTTATCTTGCAAAATAATGTTGTGGTCACCAAAAGCTTACCTTTTGCGCCCAAAAAAAAAAAAAAAATCACAGCAAAAGTCAATTTTTTTGTCACAAAAATGCATCCCACGTGATGCTTTAATAGTTATAAAACATTATTTGTTGCAAATAATTACTGTTGCAAATAATTATTTACTATGAACAAGATTGTTACAAATGATTATTTGCTATGAATTAAATAGTCACAAATACATCATTTCCTACCAAATATTGTCGTCGAAAATAACTTATAGAGGTATAAATATATATATATATATTTGTGGCCACAAACTGTCGCCTTAAATACCAAACAAAGTTTTTAAAAAAATGCCTTGACGTGATAAAATTGTGCTACCCATTTTACCAACACATCCATATAGGAAGAATGATTACTAATTTTTCAGCTCTTGACAACAACTGAACAAAATTAAAAAAAAAATGATATTTTTCTCAAAAAATCAAACATTTTAAATAGCTTTAATTAGTAAATAAACAAACATCCATAACAAAATTCTCACAAACCCTACACAAATTTACCACTTTTCCTAAGCACAAATTCACCATACAAATTGCTAAAAAGTTTAGTCTCATCCTTTACACAATAAAACTTAATTCATTAAAAAAAAAATGACATATATAAAATTAAACAAAATTAAGTAAACAAAAGAGAAAAGAGAAAAATAAAAAGAGGAAAAATAAAAGCACTCACATGTCTCCTTGAGTGGAGAGGCCATATAAATTGTGTTAGAAAGGTCAATCTCTTCCCCATGTAAATTGACCTCTGTTTTGCCTATCACTCTTCTCCAAATATATCTGCATGGACAACCATACCAAAAATTTAATAGTTGGTATTGTAAAAATGAGAAGATAGCAAGAGTTGACTCATCAAAAAATTTATTACCAAAAGAAGATCCTCAACAATACCAAATAATTTTCGTGCTTCTTCTAGGCACTTTGAAGAGACCCTTTCATATTTCTTATAAAATATTCCAAGTGTGTTTTCATTGTATTGCAAGCCAAATAGAACAAATAACCACAAATTAGATGAACTTAGTGAACCAAGTTGGGATTAATAAAACAAATAAATTGCATAATATAAAAACCATACCCAACATTATTTACTGAGAGATCGAGTTGTATGTGGTCCAGCTTTATATCAACCTTTATTAACTTGGTTATAAGTTGTATGGTCCAGCTCTATACTTCTTTTACAATGAAAAAAAAAAACAGAAGATGCATATGAAGATCATAACTCACTCAACAAGTGTTTGAATGATGCCTGGAGAAGGGTTATCAGCAAACTCAAGGAAAGGCTGTCACATGAGCAAAAGTTAGAGCAATAAAAAAAAATGCTAATTTGCCTATAAAAAAAAAAAGGTGATGCAAGATATTGACATCCTCTCCCAACTAAAATTTACATGAAATTGATTGCATGAATTAGATATCCAATATCAAATTGTCATAAATGTATGCATCATTTACGTCTAAGTAAACCATACTTAGAGATATCCACTAATATGATAAAGTTAAAAAATATGACCTGCATGAGTCATATTTTTTGTGTTTGCTTTTTTTTTTTTTTGGAAAGTTAAAAATAGAATTCATAGGAATTACTTATAAAACATAGTTACATCTAGTATACACTTAATATCTATGCACTCCTTTTACAATGATACTTACCCAATGTGAAATCAAAAAACCTGAAGCATCACAATCTCCCCCATTTCTCACGCAAATCCCTATTTTCTTTGTCAAGGCTTGCAGTGCCCCGATTCCAAATGGATTTTCAACCCAACTCTTTTTTTTGATAAGTAATAAGAGGAATTTAATTCTAAAAGAAGAGGCATTACCCAAGTACACAGGGAGTATACAATTGGAAACACCTACTTACAAGTAGGGACAGAAAAGCCAAGACAGAACAGTACAATCATCTCTATTGCTTACAAGATTCTCCACCGAAAAATACCAAAATAAACGTAAGGGGATCATCTTCATGGCAATAGCACTAATAATTGCAAATATAAAAATATACAAGGATATCGCCTTAAAGAGCTAATCCTAGCACAAATTAGATGGTGCTTCTCTATGAAGCCATTTACCAACATTTGGAAAGAAAAATGATAACTAGAAGGCCACTAGTTGCAAATAAAAGGATTCTTTTGGATTAATCAAACATACCTAAATTTATTGAAATCCCTAGAAAATGTGTCTGGGCAATTCTAAAATCAAATTCCTGTCAAAACAAAACGAATACATAGAATTAATGGAAATAACATGATTTATAATGCATCATGAATAGCAAACATATCAAATAAAGGACAATAGCAAGTTGTTGTCATTATGAAATTCAAAAAAAAAATGAATTTGAGAAACCAGAGAAATCTTCAAAATAAACAATCAAATATGAGCTTTGATCTACAGAATCTATGGATTCAAAACTAAATGATTGGAATGGAAAAAAGCTAAGAAATGCTACTTTCTCTTAATAACATTGTCTATAAGGTAGAACAATCAATGTTTGATATAATTGGGGAAGACAAGCATGTTACTTTCCCATCAACCAAACAATTAGTTGTTCATACCAAATACTTCACCATACTAATATTATTACTTCCAAACTCTTGGTTTGTGAAATCGCGACTAATAACGTCAAACTAAGCAAGAAGCATCAATGAAAGTTATCTAATTATCATATATGTATAAGAACAATCGAGTTAAAAATGAACAAAGTACCTGCTAGTTCTCTGCAAGCCAAATTCTGACCAAAATCTTCATGATATAAAATTCCAACAAAATATATATTAGAAAAATAACATAACAATTTCTCAAAATACCCAAATGCAACCAAATATATATAAAAAAAATTTGACATAGCAGCTTCTTTATCCAATAAAAGAAAATTAAAACCAAACATTCTCCTAGTTGCGATATACAACTTCAAACCAAAGTTAAGTAGAAGGCATGGACCACCCAGAAAACAAACCACTAAATTTGAACAATTAAACTATAAAAACATGCACAACAATAAACTGTAGTCTGAAGTCCTTGAAAAAAAACCAAGTCAGATCAATTAAATTTAAAAATAACAAAGGGAATAAAACAATGTCATACAAACTGGTAAAAATCCATAAGTTTTAAATCATTAAAGGAAATAAAACAATATCATACAAACACTCGACAAAAAGTAATCCAAAAATAAACGTGACCACAATTTTAAATCATCAACCCAATCAAAAAGACAAATAAGTCGAAGTGACCATAATTTCAACAGATTCAACCACATTAGGATCACAAATCCGTAATGATACTCAACAGTTGAGATTATAATCTTCTTGGTAATAAAATGAACTACTCTATAAACGTTACATCCACAAAATAATGTCCATACTACTTTATAACCATGCTTTGTAGACTAAAACCAAAGGGAAAAAACACAGACAAGTTATGAGAGAGGGATAGAGAGATAAGGTGGTGAGAGAGAAATCCTGCTGAAGATTTCGTCGATGAAAATTCTAAAGCCTTTAAGCAGAGTTTTCATTAAGCTGGCTGCCATCGACTGTGAAGAAGTGGTTTCCGTCAAATCTAAGAATACATTTGCAAGCCTGCCAAAGCCAAAAAAAATAGAGAGACATGCTATGAGAGAGAGAGAGAGAGAGAAATGGTGCGCTGAGAGAGAAGCCACAGGCAAAGATGCCGTCGGTGAAGATTCCGAAGTTGGTTTCCTCGCTCAGTTAGAGATCTCATGCATACAACTACAATGCCGAGACAGAGAATAAGGGCAAAATCGAGAGAGCCCTAATGGACGACAAGAGAGAAATCAGAGAGGGAAAGATGCGAGGTCATCCTCTCGTCCCCACAAGGATCGACGAAGCCTATACGTCGATTGAGTTGGTTGGGTGAGGTCGCGTCGGGGGGGGGGGGGGGTTGGAGATTGGCTCTCGATGAGGTTGCGCCGAAATGGGGTCGCTCTGGGTTAGCTCGGCAGCGGGGGAGAAACCCTCGTAGTCGTCATGGGGGGAGGGAGAGACGAGAGATGAGACGTGTAAACGGGAAGAAAGAAACCTAGGGATTTAATTTAAAAAGGAATTTCTCGCGAGTAATGATCATGCAAAAACTCAAAAAACGCCCATAAATAATAGATTTATGTTAGTATTTCAATAACCTCCTCGCCGGCCACAACATGTTACCGCAACAAAAAAAAAAAAAAAATCTCGCCACCAATTATCTTTTCCCGCAAAACTAATCATCTCAAAAACTAATACCCATATTTCTTTTAAGTTTATTTGTGGCAACAATAAGTGGCTGCAAAAAACTTTTATTCCCCACGAAAAGATTTTTTCCAACAAATTTTTTCTTTACTGCAAAAATAAATCTAATAAATCTGTAAGTTTATTTGTCGCAACAAAACGTTGCCAGAAAAATACTATTTTTCATCACAAAACATGAATTTGTACAAAGTTTTACTTGCTAACATAATCTTGTAGCAAAATACTTGTTTTTTTTTTTTTTGCTACAAATAATTTTCGTATTAATAAGCCACTATTTACCATAAATTTATGTTGTGGAAAAAACATTTGTGACAAAAATTGACAAATGTTGTAGTGATACCCTTACATACTATTTACCACTTATTTATTATTTTAAGAGTCCGTTTAGATTCAGAGATGAAATGAGATAAGATAAGTTATGAATAGTAATAAAATGAGTGATTGAGATGAGTTGAAATCCGAAATGAATGGTTGACATGAGTTGAAAGTATAAAATGAGTTTTGAATAGTAAAATTGGATTTTGAAAACAAATGGGAAGATATTTATTTTTTAATTGTTTTCTTTCAAATATTTTTTTAACATCCTTAATTATTAAGAAAAAATTTTAAAAATATAAAATTTTACTAAGAATCACTTTCTTAATCATTAAATAAAAGAAAAAAAATTAAAATAATAATAATAATAAAGAAATTGTAAATAAGTTATAAGGAAATCATTTTTCTTGCCTCAAAGCTCTCTAGCTACGGATGATCTAGAGATCATCAGTACTGCCTTACATACGGACGTATACTCGCTAGATGTATTTTGTCCATATTTACCCACGAACGTAAATATTAATTAATTTACGCGTTTAAGGTCAGATATCGCGTGTACGTACTGCAAATACATCTATATATATAATATATACAAATATCATTATATTTTTTTAAATTTTTATATAAAATATAATAAATAATTCAATTTTTTTAATTTTAAAATAATAATAATATTAAAAAATAATATTTTATTTAATTTTTAAAATTCATTTCAACTTATTTCAAATTTATAAATAAATGCTTTTGAAAATGATTTTAGTAAATGATAATTGCCTTCTGTAGACGTCAGTAATTTAGGGACCAACTTCGTGATAAATATAGTACATGATATACTTATAATTTAATTATTAACCACGCAATTAACCGAATTAGGCGTCGCAATTAGAGGTAGCACTACAAGAGAATATAGCAATTGGGGCTATATTCATTTCTGGTGACACATAATTTTGTGACAAAAAGTCACTTTTGTTATTTTCGGTTTTCCTTTATGTCAATTACTAAAACTGCCGGAAGCAAACCCAAATTAAATCCCAGCGTGCCTAATTTTCCATTCCCCCAACCCAATCCCGCGACATATTCTTTCCCTTTCCCTCCCCCCTTCCCCCCCGCCCTTTTTCTTCACTCTTTGCTTCACACAGTTTACCGTTGCCAGCGCCGCCTTAATCTGGCCCTCTTCCCGCCATTAGATTTTCCATTTTAGCTTCGTCGAAGCTCCTCTGTCAAATTTGAACAAGGCACCGTGCGTTCTACTGCTAATTACTTTCAAATTTCTGGTACGTGTACCACAACTCTTCTATTATCTTTTCTATTCGTGTTTTTTTTCAATCTTTTAGCATGGTAGGGTTGGATTGGATTCTATTTTGGTTGCATTGTAGGGGTTTGATTGGTTTCCTAGCAAGAATAGGAAAATCTGTTATGAAACAAGTTTTGAGAGTTGTACTATGACTGCTGAAGTCATTTTGATGAGTAGTTGCCTCTCACAATTTGATCAAATCAATTTATAAAGTTTCTATGTAACTCCACTGGTCGATATTATTTAATCCTAGCTCAATATCGTGATTGATATATTAATATCGATCCATCTAGAAGTAATTAATTTAATTAATTGTCTCACTAATTTCAACTGATTTTTGAAAGAAAAATGTCTCAAAAGTTCAAATTATTATAGTACTACCGCATTTTATAAACCTTGAATATTCCATATTAATCAGATAAACTAATACCAGATAAACTGATCATAGTACTTTCTTGTACACTCATGGTAGAAAAAATAGAATAATACTCAATGCTCATGACTATGGAACAAAGATATAGAAAAATATTACTTTCCTACACATCTGCATTCGATCAGCTTCAGCCATTTTCATAAGAAGCCCTACCAAAAGTGCCGGAGGAGCACTTCTAGTCAATATAATGATCTCCATGTCCATATTTAAGTAATTTTTCATTAATTAATTGTTATTATATACATATAAATGGCACGATTGGGTTTGTGAAAAGGGGAAGAGGAAATATGTTCTATAGGATGGGTATTTTGTAAAGGTATAGGTGTTTCAGTGTGGCCAAATTTAGTAATCTTTTATGTACTTAGCTGATGTATCTTCTTAGTAATGGTCTTCGATAAAGTGGCCTTCTAGGATGCACTTGTCAAAAAAGGGATTGAAGTTAAAAACATCATACTTGAATCAATTTATAAAAAGCAACCTGGTTTTGATAGTAACTTGAAATAAAATGAGTTGAAATAGTTTATAAATAGAAATGAGATCATTTAAGTTGATATGTGATGAGTAAGAAATGGTTTTAGTTAAAATGTTTTATGCAGTTTTAAAAAGGAAAAACCTTGAGGCGGGATGGGTTTGAAAGTTATTTTCACACCTACCAATTAATAAGTGTCATATAGGCATTTCAAAAAAAATTAAAATGAATTTGCATATACTGGAAACTCTACCTCTCATTCTCTCCTCCCTCCCCATCTACACTCAAGACTTGAAACCTCTACCTCTCCTTTTTACTTCGATGGTTCAGAACATAAAGATCAAGCACAGGCCTGGAAAAATAACTTGTCTTTACATTGAAGATCAAAAACAGTTCTATGTGCCACAAAATGATAAATACCATCCGCAGTGTGCATTTAATTGTTCGTCGATTTGGAGACGGAAACGAAACATCTAAATGCATGCTTGCACTTGCATAAAGGAATTATTATCTCAGAAAAAAGCAGTACTACAGGGCAGTGTTTTCACACACACTGCAATATTGATTATGCTTTCATCTTTTTTACTGATCTCTTTTAGTAGCTGTCATTAATTGTTATTGGCCATTTGTCAAAGATTAAAATAGCTTGTCAATGAGTCACAAACCAATTAATTAAAAAATGCTAAACAAATTGATGGAATACTTGGGCGTCACTTTCCACTCAAATAGATAGACATAGGGCAGGGCAATAGCTAGAGCGATTCAAATTAAATAATTAAAGACATGCACAAAGGACATCAGGAAAGTTAAAGACTTTGTAAGTGGATCATCTTCATCATCCTTATCCTTATTGCAAGTTAATTAGCTGTATTGGGGATCAAGTATTCGACCTCCTAGAAATCTTTTCTATTGGAGGCACTCTCTGCTTTGATGAAGGCCAGCCTTTAGCTTACACAACATGAGGACTAACCACTTTTGATGAGCTCACTATTGTAGGGTCAGTGGGATCATTAGCTCTACATATGCACAGACACTAAACTACATTACAAAAAGAGAATGTTAATTATTTGAGTAGTCATTAAAATCTTATAAATGAGCAAATCAACATAGTCCAATCTCCTTGCATTTTAAGTACGCCTATTCTTCTAGATGATTTTTTTTTTTTAAATTCTGGAGTTTTGGTATGATCTTAAATCAAATTGCTAGTTCTTAAAAAACTACAATATATATATATATATATATATATCATCAATAAATCTTGTATCATCTACAATGTGATTAGAGTTGGGGTTGAAATGACAAGGGGTTTCCAAAGAATGTAACTGAAATTAAACTAATATATTTTTAAACTTAATTAAAATAAAATTACCTTCTTCACAATAGAATTGTTGTGTTTATAATAAATAAATAATTAATTAATTAAATTATGGTTCTACTTGTTCATGACAACATCAATTTTCTCATAATTAAAGATTGTAAAATATATATATTTCTATGTATTGGTGCCCTACTAGGTTGCTACTGTGATGGTATATGCATAAACTGTGGATTTTCTTTTCACCATATAGTTCTTAGCCTTGTTGTTATTTTGTTCATTGTTTTATATATACTATCCTCTGCTTGTATGCTTCCACACTCATTAGAGGGTTTAGTGCAGATTTTACTAGGTTTAGTGCAGAAATATTAATATTAATATTAATTTGGAAAAATATTATATTTGTAGGTTATGGATAAACATATATTGTTAAGAATAACCCACTCACATTTCTGTTTTTACTTACTGTTCTTATCAATAAGTACTTCAACTATGATCTATGTGGCATTATGCTGGATTTATTCCTTATTAAACAACTTATCTATCTCTACTTTTTCTTAGTTGGACAAAAGTTGGATGCAAATTACTAATAGATTTGGATCTAGGGAATATGCTAAAGGAGTTAAGGAGTTCCTTACCTTGGCCCGATCTCATGCTACAAGTAAGGAGATTTGTTGTCTATGTGTCCAATGTTCAAATAATTACTTCATACCTATAAGCCAGGTAGAGGACACTTGTTCATTAAAGGTATTGATAAGAATTACACAGTGTGGATTTTTCATGGCGAGAAAGAAGATTTAATCATAACTGATGATGATGATGATCTACATGATCCCGAACAAACGGATGACTTCATTGATGACGTTGATGTTATGTTATGAGATATTCGGACTGGGGGATTTCCCAATGTTCCCACAAGCGACTCATTCCATGTAGAGGGTTCATCATCGGTTGATACAGAGTCATCTCGTACTTTCGATCAGTTGTTGGCTGATTCCCGACGTCCTCTTTATGAAGGTTGTGCAAATTACACTAAACTGTCATTCACTGTCAAACTACTGCACATTAAAACACTTGGTGGTTGGAGTGTAAAGTCTTTCGACATGCTTTTGCACTTGTTAAAGTCAGCTTTTTCCAATGCCCTTTTGCCAAACTCATATCAAGAGTCACACAACTTGGAAAAAGGTCTAGGCTTTACTTACAGCAAGATACATGTTTATCCGAATGACTGCATATTTTATTGGAGAGAAAATGAAGATAAAGACGAGTGTCCGAAATGCAATTTCTCAAGGTGGAAATTTAGCAACACTAAGAAGAGACGAATTCCTCAAAAGGTTCTACGACATTTCCCTTTGAAGCCAAGGTTGCAGAGATTGTTTATGTCACAAAGAACGGCAGCGGATATGCAGTGGCACAGGGATCAACGTGTCATTCAACAGGGTATTCTAAGTCATCCTGCTGACTCTGAGGTGTGGACAGCATTTGATCAAGAGCATGCTTGGTTTGCGGAAGATCCAAGGGAACATTAGGCTTGGTTTAGCTAGTGACAGTTTCAACCCATTTAATAATTTGGCTAAGCCTTACAGTGTATGGCCCGTGATTCTTGTCCCTTATAACTTACTCCCGTGGTTATGCATGAAAGATCTATTTTTTATCACTCACTATTGATTCCAGGACCAAGATCACCAGGAAATGAAATTGATGTCTACCTTCAACCTCTGATAGATGAATTGATTGATCTATGGGATAATGGTGTTAATATATATGATGCAAAGGCTAGAGAGACTTTCCGATTGCATGCAGCATTGCTATGGACAATTAACGATTTTCCTGCTTACGAAAATCTCTCTGGATGGAGTACTAAAGGGAAGATGGCGTGTCCATCGTGTAATAAAGAAACAGATTCCATGTGGTTGACATATAGCCGAAAGCATTATTATATGGGTCATCGTTGATTCTTTCCACCGAGCCACATTTGGAGAAAGAAAAAGTCTATTTTTAATGGCAGTTCAGAGCATCGTGGTCCACCTACAATGTATAAAGGAGAAGATAAACTCATTCAAATCCAAGATATTCCTGATGCAAATTTTGGCAAAGCCATAAAGAAAAGAAAGCGTATGATTAAGGAGTTGAATTGGACCAAAAAAAGTATATTCTTTCAATTGTCGTATTGGTCGACTATCAAGATTAGACATAATCTAGATGTAATGCACATTGAGAAGAACATCTGTGACAACATTTTAGGAACTCTAATGAATATCTTTGGCAAAACTAAAGATCATCCTAATGCACATCGTGATCTTTTCAATCTTAATATAAAAAATGAGTTACACCTTATTTAGAATGGACAACGCATTAGTATGCCACATGCATGTTATACGTTATATGGAGCTGAGCGAACTGGTTTCTGTAATTGGTTGCGTGATGTCAAATTTCCAGATGGATTTGCTTCGAACATTGCCAGATGTGTTAGTGTAGATGATTGCAAAATCTTGGGGATAAAAAGTCATGATTGCCACATTTTCATGCAAAGATTACTTCCTGTTGCAGTTTCTGGATACTTACGCCAAGATGTACGAATGACACTAACTGAGCTAAGCACTTTTTTCAAAGAATTGTGTGTTAGAACATGTAAGGTTGATGTTTTAGAGCGGCTACAAGCTGATATTGCCGTCATCCTTTGCAAGCTTGAGATGATTTTTCCACCTACCTTTTTCGACATAATGGTGCACTTAACCTACTATTTGCCACGTGAGACATTGCTTGCAGGGTCAATTCAATATAGGTGGATGTACCCTTTCGAAAGGTATATTGGAAAATTCAAGAGATATGTTAAGAATAAGGCCTATCCAAAAGGTTCAATAGCCGAGGCTTATATCCATGTAAAATGCTTGAATTTTTGGTTCTATGTATCTTCATGATGTTGAGACTAGATTCAATCTAGGGCTGAGCACCGACTAAGTCGGAGTCGGAAATGGAATCCTCCGACTCCGACTCCGACTTTGTCGGAAATGAAATCCGACCTCCGACTCCGACTCCGACTTCGACTTCGACTTTGTCGGAGCGGAGTCGGAACGGAGTCGGAATTGGATTTTTTTGTTGGACTTTTGTATAAACTATAATAAATCGAAGTTGGACTTCAATATCATTACATAATGAAATACAAAGCCAAAAGTCCAAAATTACAAATTCCAACCAATTAAAATTACAAAACCAAAGTCAAATGTCAATAATAAAATAAAATCATTCTTACAAATTAACAATACAATATACATAATCAAAACCAAATATTAGAAATTACAAAATAAAAATATTATTACAAATGAACTAAATACATAACTTGATGGTAGTAACCATACTATTTTTTCATTTCAAGAAAAAATAAAAGCAAACAATACTCATTCTATCATCTATCATGGTTAATTATTGAACCCATATTTCATCATCCTGGATATGCAAACAACACCCATCACGTACCATCATTAAATCTATATTCTATCATCTATCACATCATATAGATGATTCATCCACATTCCACAATCATCCACATTCCACAATTTATCTTTCCAAATTTCAAATTATCATCCAACAACAAAAGATAAATAATAGAAAACAAACAAACAATAGTTTCCATATTTCAACAAAATAACTAATACAAATTATAAATTACATATCATTTCAAATTTCCCACTTGTGTGGCTGTGCCTGAAGAAAAAAAAAATAAAATTAGTAAGGAAATAAGATACCACATAAATTTCTACAAATAAGACAATAAAATTAAACAAATAAAAAAGTACACAAATTCAACAACAACAAAGCACCTCAAACCTCAATCATCTTCATTCTTCATGTAGTAAGTTCGCCATATTAGTAACCAATTCTACATTAACATATTAAAATATAAGCTATTAGTATTAAAAAAAAAAGACAAATCAAGTGATTTAACATATTTAATTAAATTTGAAATATGTTACCTGAGTCTAATTTATAACTCTCTGCATCATCAATTAAAGCGAAATGATCTTGACTCAAGCATATGTGAGTAGACTTCAACTAGTTTTGCGTACACACAAGGGCCTCCACAGTTCTTGGAGCCAAAGAACTTCGGAATGGATCCAAAATACGACCTCCCGTGCTAAATGCAGACTCCGAAGCAACAGTAGTAATTGGAATGGCCAAGATTTCTCTCGCCATCATTGAAAGAATTGGATATTTGGTAGAGTTGACCCTCCACCAAATTAAAATATCAAAATTCTGTGAGGGGATCTCAACAGCTTCCAACAAATACCGTTCTAACTCCGACTTAGTATCCAACATACTTGAACTCTTGTTTTTATGGAGATCCGTGTATATGTCGTCATCAATAACGCTATTGCTATCCCTTTTTAAGATACAAGTATCACTCTGAGCACTAGAAGCATCATCTCTAGGACCACTTATGCTAGTGTACTCACCATTGAACTCTGCATATTGTTCATATAGTCGGGTAAAATCATCCTTAAGGATTTCAACAAATTCCTCACATTTATCCTCACCCAATGCTTTTTTGAACCAATATTCTTGAGCTTCCAATTTGCACCGTGGATCAAGAATCGCAGCAATAAACAATAACCTGTTTATTTTTTCAATATTACCCCAGTATTTATCATATTTTTCTTTCATTCTCAAGGCCATTGAACTGAAGCGTCGATTGTTACTCTCGCAAAAACCCATCAAGTTTTTATGAATGCCAGCGAGCTCTTTAAAAAACAGATTCGAAGTGACATATAATGTACCAGAAAGACGCATTGTGACATTATAAAATACTCCCAAGAACTTTGAAAAGTTCTCTATTGCCTCCCACTCATCATGCACGGGAGCTCCCAATCCTTTTCTCCCATGCCCATCTTCAGACAAATAAACCCTTGAGTACGGGTCATCATCAAGCAAAAGTTGTAAGGCTTTTTTATACTTGCTAGCCACATCCAACATAAGAAAAGTTGAGTTCCATCTAGTGGGTACGTCAAGACATAAGAAACTATGACATGAAACTTTTGACCTTTCAACACAAGTCTTGAAAGTGGCAAGTCTTTGAGGAGAAGACTTGACATACCTAATCAAATTACGGATCTTGCTGATTGACTCATCAACTTCGCTTAAACCTTCTCGGACAATAAGGTTTAAAATATGCGCAGTACACCTCATGTGGATATACGCATGATCCTCAACACACTCCAATCTTCCAACTTCAACTGTTTTCAACCAATCAATAGCGGAATCATTAGTGGAAGCATTGTCTACAGTTATTGTAAACAATTTGTCAATCCCCCAATCAAGCATACACTCCTCCAATGCCCTACCAATTGTTGACCATTTGTGATCACCAATACGAGAAAATGAAATTATCCGCTTATGCAACTTCCAACTACTATCAATAAAATGAGCCGTAACATACATGTAATTGATGTTTTGGATAGACGTCCAAGTGTCAGTGGTCAAGCTCACTCTTTGCTTAGTAGTTAAAAACATTTTTTTCAAACTATCCTTTTCTCTCAAGAACAGTCTCATGCAATCCCTCATTACCGTAAAACGAGAAGGAATAGGAAACCTAGGATCAAGAGATCTAACAAATTCTCGAAAGCCTTCACCTTCCACAACTGAAAAAGGCAACTCATCAATAATCACCATCCTAGTTAGGGCAGCCCTAATTTTTTTTCTCATTGTACTTGGTCATCCCTAATTTCTTTTCCCCTTCCCCTCCATCAGTTCTTGCCTCTGGGATCAAGAATTGTTGATTTTTTCGTTTCTTAGGTCCTTTAAGGCAAAGATCAACGTGAGTTTTCAATGCTGAGGTACCCTGCCTCTTAGGATGACATTTAAATTGTTTCCCACAATGGTTACAAGTGCACGTGGGTTCATCAGGATCGCAATCCGTATCTTTTGTGAAGTTATCCCAGACAATAGATCTATTTTTGGGGGGATTTCTTTGACGAGCAGAGCAGGTTGTTTTAGAAGTGGGCTGAGTGGCCGTCGCAGAGTCTAATTGTTCATTAGACTCTGCAATCATGGGAGATGGAGGTTCTTCCATAGGGGGAGGTGGTGGTCCTGCTGGACATGATGCAGCGGTGGATGTAGGAGTGCTTCCAGAGCCTTGAATATTCATGATTTAAAACTTCAAAAAAAAAAAAAAATAGAGGATATCTTATAAATCTTTGGATTGAAGCAACAAAGAATATCTTACTCTACAACAATAATATATTTGATGATTGGAGGTTATAGTTACCAATCACCATGGATGATGTTACAGGCAATCCATCTGTATTAAGTCATGCACATCACAAATTCATAGAAGTCAACTATGTTTGATATAATATATTGATGATCAATACCTGTACCACTTTTGTACTAATTAATAATTTGAATATAGACCATTATTCTTTAAACATGGGCAATAACAAGCAGAAGGAATTATTAAGCCACTTCCATCTTTGATCCCTAACAAGATTCAAATTGGAAATGCCAATGTCAATTTATCACATTCATGCATCATCAATTAAAATATGTTGATAGCATCATTTATTTCGAAATTCTCACCCCTTTTTCTTGCTATGCTTAGTTGGCAAAGGGACACATTAGATAAACATTGTCTGCTAATATCCTTATATATCTATTTATAAGCATAGATGTCTACTTAATCACAAATGACTTGTTTTATCTACATACACTACAACATATGTTAGCATTTGCTGCATTTTAGTTGGCAAAGGGAAAAAATAAACGCATATTAATGAAAATATCAGGAAAAACTTTATATTATTAAGAAACCAACAGAAATCAACAGAAATCAAAAGTAAAAAAAACCCACAGAAATCAATTAGAAATATCAGGAAAAAAATTTTATTTCAAAGCATCATGATTGGGGTTGAAACCAACAGAAATCAATTAGAAATTTGAACATGAAAACCCACAGAACTAACCTCTTTCGGTAAGCGGTATTGATCTGGAGGAGAGCAACAGTAGCTCCCGGTAAGCGGTATTGATCTTGAACGGTTGAAGCAGGCGCTGGGGAATGGGCTATCGACGTTGAGAACCTGAGGTGCGCAGGGGAGCTCGGGCTCCGTTGAAATGAAGAGAGCTGCAGAGTGCAGAGCATGAGAAGCAGAGAAGGGGGGGAGGGGCGCGGGGGCAATGGGCATTGGGGTCCATAGGATCCGTCGATCCGATATATATGTATTTAATGTATACCGTTAGATCTAGGTTAAACCTAGATCTAACGGTATATATTAAATTTATAAAAAATTTATAAATAAATTAAATAAAAACAGATAATTAAAAGTAAAAATATAATATAATTAATTCAAAATAAATACTAGAACTAATATTATTTTATTATAAAATTAAATAAGAAAGTTTATTAAATATTTTTAAAGAAACAAATTATGTTAGTAAATGGAATTTAAAAATAATTTTAAATAATTATAAGTTTTCTAAATAAAACAAATTCCTTAAATTTTATGCAATAGTATTATGATACATTATGATATTTTATGCAATAGTATTAATTTGTGCAATAGTATTAATGATTAACTTATAATATATCACTACTTATATGTTAGTTTTTAAAAACACATTAGTGTTTATACATTAATATTGCTATTATATTATTAAGAAATTATTTTGAATAAGCTTGTGCTTATAAAATTATAGAATAGTAATTATCATTTATCAACATTATGATATTTTATTATTTATTAACTTATAATACACCACTACTTATATGTTAGTCTTTAAAAACACATTGGTATTAATACATTAATATTACTATTAGTGTACATTGGCTCATACATTGATATTTATACATTATCCAACATACTATTATTTCATTTAATTATCAATCTATGGTTGTAATAGTCTAGGATTTAAAATTATATAATAGTAATTATCAACATTATGATATTTTACTATTTATTAGTTTATAATACATCACTACTTATATGTTAGTCTTTAATTTTGTATATATTAATATTACAAATTATTACATTAGTAATTCTTAATATATTAGTATTTATAATTATATATGTCTATTATATTATGAGTAAATTATTTGGAAACAATAAATAATTTAAATATCTATTTATAATAGTTATATATGAAAAATAGATATATATTTTTTTTACAAATTATATGCAAAATGTCAGAGTCGGAGTCGGATATATAATCGGAATCGGAGTCGGAATCGTAGTCGGAGTCGGAGTCGGGTTACAAATCGGAGTCGGTATGTCGGAGTCGGAGTCGGAGTCGGAGTCTGCAGGACTTCTTTACCGAATCCGTCTCCGACTCCGATTAAAGTCGGAGTTTTTTCTCCGACTCCGAGTCCGATTTGTCGGAGTCGGAGCGGAGTCGGGGCGGAGTCGGGGCGGAGTCAGAGTCGGAGTCGGATTTTCGGATTTTTGCTCAGCCCTAATTCAATCCCTCCGAACGTAACTTGGACGAAAGAGAAGAAAGTGTGCGAGAGGGACTATCTGGATTTTCACAAAAGGTGCGACCTATGGGTTTTGCATCCCGTCATCGATTAGACGACGACATTTTCAAAAAATCCAAATGGTATGTTCTGAATAATTGCATAAAAATTGGAGAATATCTTAAGTAAGTGACCAAACTACTTACCAACTTTGTGATTTTCTATTCTCAAAATACCAATTTACGTTGCATCCCCTACATACTACATATACTTATTAACTGGTGTTGGCCTTCTGTCTAGTGAGCAGTACATGTAGGTGAGTAAAGAGTATCTCGATGATGTCGATAGAATGCATGCTACAAAATTTCTAGACTGGTTCAAGTCACACGTATGCAAACTCATTTGGAAGTTCGACCCTATTTTCCTTATGAATATGATTGTTTTATACCGAGATATGTACTACTTTTATTTTATGCGGTTCTTTGTTTGAACTGGTGATAGATTCAAAGTAGGCGTGCTAATAATCTCGAAGAAGTTTCGGAGGATCTATATGCCCTAGCATGTGGTTCTGACCCTTGGGTTGTATCTTATTCTGGTTGCATAAACAATGGTATAAGATTTCACACAAAAAATCGTGAAGAACATTATCGCACCCAAAACTCAGGAGTGATGGTCATTAGTGAACAACCAGGATCTGAAAAACTTGAGTTCTTTGGTAGATTAATAGACATTTTGGAAGTTCGTTACATGGGTTGGCGTCGTGTTTACTTATTCAAATGTGAATGGTTTGACATCTCTAATTTCAAATGAGGGATGCGTGTGGAACGACATCTTACTAGTGTGAATATGTCTCTGACAGCTTATAAAAACGACCCTTTTGTTTTGGCATACCAAGCTTCGCAAGTATTTTACTTAAAAAATCGCAGCATCTGTGGTGATTAGTATGTAGTGCAAAAGGTCATACATAGAAATGTCTATGACCTTCCACGTAAATCCCTTATTGAAGATGATGAATCTGAGTCCAATGACATTGATGCTTACCAAGAGGACAATTCTGGCAATGCCTACGTGAGTGTCCATACTGATGACATCCCACTGCAAACAGACATGCATAGGCCTAACGTTGAGCCAGAGCAAATTGATATTGACACATCGGTAATACAAAGGTCTAATTGGGACCACTTCAAGCAAGATTTTATCAACGACAATATCAGTGAGGATAGTTCTACACATAGCGCTGAATTGGAGGATAACATAGAAGAAAATAGTTTCTCGACAGAGGATTAGATGAACTAACCGTTTGAAAGCTGGTATTCTTTTTAGTTTAATTATCATAAAAAGCTTTTATGTATTTCTCGAGTATAAATATTCTTTTTAGTTTAAGTATCATTTTGTGTAATTTTCCTTGTAAAGTATACTAATATATAAATAATTGTATCTACTTAGTGTGAGTGTAGGGATAATTCCGGTTGGCTAACCTTGGATATGATGATAACTGAAAGAGATAGAGGGAGAGATAGAGGTAGAGGTCGAGGTAGCTCTCAAAGCAATAATGTAGTTCGGATGCCCAAAGTAATACCCCTTGCTGCCTTAAATGCCCAAGATGATTCAGACTCAAGTTCAGATGACTCAATTGAGCTACCTAATGAAGTCTCGAGGACAGAACCAAATGACATGCCACATGTTGATTTGCCACTAAAAACAAACTCATCCGGTATTAATCTAATTTTCATTGACATTGTTTTATATTGTATGTTTCATGTTGATTAATTTGATTTTTCTCATTTATATGAGGCTAACATGTCAATTGAAAACATTAGTACCACCTAGTCGAAAGCCTGGGCGAGGAGTAGCAAAAAATACAGAGTTTGAAAAGCTACAAAAGTATGGAAAAATACCTCTGAGGATAAAGGACAATGAGACTGCACCTTATTGTGAAAATGCAACCATTTTTACTACAAGGGTTACATGGTTGGTCAAGCACCATGTAGACTTAAGTCATGCTAGTTGGCACGCCGTACCAAATAATGAGAAGGAAGAATTGATTTCACGCATACAGGTAAAAGTACAAGAATTTCATACATGATGAAATAGAGTATTTGTAAAAACTTATAGTACTAATTATAATTAATTTGTTTGTTCTTAGAATGACTTCATACTTGACTGGGCCAAAAAGAATCATCGAGATACGGTTACAAAGACAATTCGCAAACGGTTTAATCATATTCGATATGATTTACATAAAACCTACGAGCAATACGAGAGTAATGAAGAAGCACTTGCGAATGTGCCACCATTGGTGAAACCAGCCACCTGGGTGAAGTTATGCGCTCGATATTCAAGCGAGGACTTTAAGGTAAGTTGGAAGTCAAATATTTAATTAACATACCATGACATTTTTTTTAAATAGTCAACTATAATAAATGTTAGGTAGGATGGTAAGCTTCTTATTATAAAATGATGTTAAAACATGTTAAACTTGACAACTTAGATGTTTCTCATGTATATTATGTCCCATGTGAGTGCAGCGGATGTCTGAAAAAAATAAAGGTAATAGAGAGAAACAACAAAACAATCACACAGCTGGACGAAGGTCATTTGTGCGACTAATGGAGATGAAGGTAAGTCAATAGTTTTGATTGTAAGTTTAAATCTAAGTTGAATATAATTTGCTTGTATTTTGCAGTCTGGGAATGATGAGAGTTTAGTCGACTTTTTTAAAGCAGTAAGGTGGTCGAAGAAGAAAGGCAAATTTGTGACTCTTATTGGGGAAGAGCAATATGTGAGTGTAAAAGTAAAATGCCAAAAATTTTATGTGGTATAATTGCATATCTCTTACTAACATGTTTGATTTTCCAATGGTTCAATGGTTGATAGCTGGAGATGGCAGCAAAGATGTTAGAGTTGAAGCCTGAGAAGCAGACAAAGGAGGCTGTAGCGACAATCTTTAAGGAAGTTTTGGGTCACAGATCAAGGTATGTAAGGGGGCTCGGCGAGATGGTTATTCCCGAGTCATCTAGACAAGCAACTGATGTCCGAATAGAAGAATCTAGACAAGCAATTGATGCCCGAATAGACGAATTAACTGAATGTGTAAAAAGGTTTGAAAAAACTATCATGCTACTATTAGAGAAACAAGCCAAATACGACGACTTTATGAAGAGATATGAATCAGAAAGTCAAACTCAGGGATTTGCATAGCTAGGTAACTTTCTTTTACACTTCTTTTTGTATCTAGATTGCACTTTTTAGAACTAACAAGTCAATTCCTTTGGCTTTAAAATGAAAAATATTTATTAAGATGCTTTTATTGTGCCATGGACGTTTATTATAAACTACTTTAGGAAGTGACAATTCCTATTTTCTTTTCTAATCTTTTATTTTTCTTTTATGCAGTGAAATTGTTATTATTTTTTGTTGGTTATCTTGGTTTTCCTAATGCATCCTTGACATCATTTTTCTTTAGATTTATTTTTCTTTAGTATGACATCATTTTTCTTTAATCGGTTTTCCTGATAATTGCAACATCTGATTTGCCCTCAAAACACGTTACTGATTCTAAGTAATTCTTGCTAATTCAAAACTATGTTCATTTTCCCATTTTTAGATGTAATTTCTTTCTTATGCTTAAATATGATATATATATGTATATATATATATATTAACTTTTTAGTTCATTGTAAGAAAGTAGAAGAAAATTAAAAGATAAAATAAATATGTTTGGTTGAAGTTAGAACATACAAATTAGAACATAAATGAGTGCTTTTAGATCACAATTATGACTCATAGTCTTTATTTTATCTCTAAATTCCTATGGTGCGTTGATCATGATCTTGAGAAAAATATGGGTGCATTATATATATACTTTTTTTTTGTTCGGCTGATTTAAATAATGAGATGAGATAGCGATAGTTTTAGATAAAAATTGAAAGTTGAATATAATATTATTAGAATATTATTTTTTAATATTATTATTATTATTATTATGAGATTTAAAAAAGTTAAATTATTTATTATATTTTGTATGAAAATTATAATAATAAGATAAGATGAGTTGAGATGATTTTAATATCCAAACAAGCTGAATCGTTCTCTGCCTCATGAATCTCTCCTGATCCCATTATCTGCCAGCTAGACTTTCCTCGCCAACAATAACATATGTTTACTCCTAGCATCATTGATTGATAAAGTTGTAGCATGAAAGTTTTATTAATTAAGAAAAATCTGATGGAGGGACCTAAATAATCAAATTATAAAACCTAAAAAGTAAATTGATGTATATATATATATATATATATAACATACATATATTGAAAACCAATAGTGTTAGAACTAACAAGTGAATTCCTTTAGCTTTAAAATAAAAAATATTTATTAAGATGCTTTTATTGTGCCATGGACATTTATTATAAACTACTTTAGGAAGTGACAATTCCTATTTTCTTTTCTAATCTTTTATTTTTCTTTTATGCAGTGAAATTGTTATTATTTTCTGTTGGTTATCTTGGTTTTCCTGATGCATCCTTGACATCATTTTTCTTTAGTATGTGCATAAAAAATGTGTTCAGCATTGGTGCAATAAGAAAGGAGATATAACATGTGGGATATGTCATCAGGTATGCTCTTTAAATCTAATTTCTATTTTATGCTATTTCTAAGTAGCAAACATGTTTGCTTTAAATATGGAAGTTCACTGTAACACTATCAAATTTATTAATTTTTATGGCATCGAGAGCATACTAAGGCCTAGAAAAGAAGAGAGACAGATATATAGATCACAATATCCCACAATATAATTTATATTGTGAAAATAATAAAAAAATGCTCCATGTTCTTACTAAATAGATACAACATCAATAATTTCATTTTGAAATTGAGAGATTTGTTCCCTGGGTAGAAGGCTTGGGCTTTGTGACCACGTGTATTGAGTTCAACATTGCCAAATTGCCAATGGAGGTTATGATTGGCCAAAATTTTGGTGAATATGTATAATATGTTTGTGGCAAATGAATTTTTTTTGTTTTTGTAGCTAATGAATTCTTTAATAGGTAGAAAATTTAATAAAATAAAATAAAATAAAATATAGAGTAAGAACTAGAATTAAATATCTCACAGGTTAAGATTATAAAATTTCAATTAGATGCGATTGAACTTCTGGCACTGGCACTGGCACTGGCATTGCATCTGCATGAAGCAACATATATAAGTGCATGGAATTAATTTAATTTTGGGGGAGAGACCTGCCCATTACTTGCCCACCAACTTTATGTCATAATTCCATATCAAAAGTGGGGACAAAATATTCTATCAAAAAAAAAGTGGGGACAAAATATGGTCAAAGTCTTGTTCTTCCATGTGGCATGAAATAAATATATATTCATGTTATATATGTAAGGGAAACGCTCTATTTGACTGATATTTGTATGTATGTGTGCAAGTGTGTGTGGGTGGAATATTTGATTCCACTTTAGCGATTGAAGGTGTCTGGTACATGCATTAGTCCAATGGTTACAATGCTTGGCTACTAATGATTTTATCAAGAAAGATAATAGCATGACATTGAGCATTAGGTAATAGCATGTATATCCACTACTTGACACTTGAATTAGGTAATGGAGATACTAATTGTGTTGTAAACTGGTAGAAGGGGTTATGAGAGTGGCTTTATTGCTTTGGGGTCTTCTATTTTAACGATTGAACATTTAATGTTGAATCCCGTGTTGGCTTTTCCTTTATTTTTTTAAATGTCTCAAAGTAATTATGGGTTTTTTGTATGTTTTAGTTGCAGTTAATAAAGAAGTCTATTTGATTGTAATCTTCCTTAGGTATCTCCACTAGACCCCCACTCCATCGAAAAAGTTATGGTCCATCAATTTCTTTACCTGTTTGTAATGATAATAGTTGTATCTTTTTTGCAGTTGACTTGATGAAGCCGAGTGCCACTGTAATTCTTCGTAACGCAAAGATTGACATGTTTAAGGGGTCTATGAGGCTAGCTCATGTTGACAAATGGGGCCGCATTGAAGTTATTGAACCTGCTAAGTTTGCAGTTCAAGAGGATAACAATCTCTCCCTGGTTGAATATGAGTTGGTGAATGTAGTCGAAGAGTGATTGTTGTGAAATCAGCTGTGTGATACTAAAAAGACTGCTTTATAGGTTGGAAGTCCCATAATTTTTGCCCATACTCCTGTGGCATGGGGGTTACATTTTCTTTGTGACGGTTGGGTTTGGTATACAAATATCAGTCAAATAGAGTGTTTCCCTCCTTTTGAGGATTAGGAGTTGAAGTTTTTTTAGTTTTATCAGTCAAGCATAGTTTTAAAGCAGCTTGAAGAACAAAATAATTGCACATTAATTTTTTTTCTTCTGTAGAGAATATGCTTATACGCATCCTTGTTTCTTATTTAAATGATTTATGTTGTTCGAATTCAAATATGTACGTTGAGGATATTTGAATAAAGTTGATGATATGTGTTGGCAAGTAAATATGAATTTCTCCTAATTTAGCATTTTTTAATTTATTACTAAGTAAGTAACTATCATAAAAGAGATAAATATCAGGGGAAAAAAACAATCACATACAACAAAATGAAAAAAAAAAATTCCGGCACAAAATCTAATAGGGCAAAGCATCAGTTTTTAAATAAACTTTTTGTTACAGAATTTTTGGTTATTTGCGGCGAAAATGGGTCGCCGCAAAAGGTATATTACTGTCAATTATATTACTGTCAATTATAAATGTAGCCAGAAACATATTTTCTTGGCTCGTTATCGGTGGCTACTCTTAGGCGACAAAGTTTAGCCGTAAAAAAGCAATTCTGGCGATTTTTATATTATTGGAGGCGACTTTTAGTCGCGGGAAATAATCTTATTTTTTGTAGTGTAGGGACCGCATATATTGCCAGCAAAATCTGATCATTGCTAATACATGCATGACATAAATGATCCATGACTAAAGACACCAAACTCTCATCATATGAGCTTAAAAATTAAGGCCGGACAGTCGCTAGTTGCTTGTCTTACTAATTTATCGATGTTTGAGAAAGAAAAAAAGAAAAGAGCTAGGGGTGGGGGTCATTATTTATTATTATTATTATTTGATAGCACTACTAGTACTATCAAACATCGATAATTAATTACTAAGACAAGCAATTAGCGACTGTCCAGCCTTAGTAAGACAAGCAGTACTAGTAGTATTGAACGTATTTTCCTGTACGTACGTACGTACAGAAAAATAAACTGATCAATGAAATGTATTGAACGTATTTTCCTGTCCGTACGTACGTACAGAAAAATAAACTGATCATGACTAATTATAGAATTAGTCATGACCGCGTTGATGATCATGATCAGCTTATTTTCCTGTACGTACGTACGTACGTATACGTTCACTGTGTACATTTCATTGATCAGTTTATTAATTCTATAATTCCTAGCTAATTGACTCTTTAAGTTGTGCATATATATAGAGAGAGTTAATTATAAGAAATTGTAAGAATGAATCAATATTAATGATATATATATGTTATGGCGGACTTTTAGCACATGCAGCTAGCTGCATCATGTTCTTCATGATCTAATATCAGCTCTGAATTGTAACCAATCAAGAATTTTTAAATCATCACTGTTGGTTCTTTACTTTTCTTGAAAGCTTACGAATGCATATATGCGCGCAGCTATAGTTGTTATTGCAGAAAGACGAGATTTCTTCAACTGCAGCAGCAACGTCTAAAATAATACTAGATCGTAGTCTCAAGTTTTCTTAAAGAGTACTAGTAACTACACGATCTCAATGCTAGTTGCAGTTCATGATGCACATGATATTTTGTTTGTTAAAGACAGAGTATCATTAAATTTGCAGGTAATTGACCTAATCATAATTGGAAAATGATATTTGCAGGTCATAATTGACCTAATTATTAGCTGCTAGCTAGTTGTCACGCCATAAATGTTTCTTAATTAACTCATGTATGGTCAACGATGAGGCTACCTCAGACTAGTTGGTGCATTAATGATCTAGTCATATAGTGAGATGATATGAAATGATTTTAAATAAAAATTAAAAATTGAAAATTGAAAAAAATATTATTAGAATATTATTTTTTATATTATTATTATTTAAAAATTTAAAAATATTAAATTGTTCATTATATTAATTTATGTGAAAATTAAGTAACTTATAATGATGAACAAGTTATAATAAGTAAGTTATAATAATGATGAAGATTGTTCTTTTTCAATTCAAAAAGAGTCTTAATGAATAACTAAATCTAGGACAAAAAGACCTGCTGATATTATAAAAAAAAAAAAAAAAACGTGTGTGTATGACAAAGTAACAAGCCAGATGATCAGTTGGAGACGTAAGTACATATTCACCAAAAAAAAAAAAGAAAAAAAAAATAGAGCAACATGCATATACAGAAATTTCTCATAGAAATTATTATAAAGTACATCCTCGAACGCTATGTATGTCCAATATGTGTGCAAATCGCCTCTACAAAAAATAAGGCTATTTTCCGGCGCTTAAAAGTCGCCGGAAATAGTACAAAAGTCGCCGCAATTCTCTTATTCCCGCTAAATATTTTCGCCCAGGAGTAGCCGCTGATACAGGGCCAAGAAAAGGTTTTTGTGGCTATATTCAAAATTGCCAGAAATATACTTTTTGCGGCGACCAATTGTCGCCGGAAATAACCAAAATATAATAGTTTGTTTCAAAAGTGATACTCCGCCATATTAGATTTTGCGCCCCATTTTTTTTTTTTGGTCCATGAGTGTTTTTTTTTTCATGATATTTAACTCTTTTATGATAGTTACTTGCTTGACAATAAATTAAAAAATGCTAGATTTGGAGAAATTCATATTTACTTGTCAACACACATGTCATCAAACTCATTTAAATATCCTCACCGTACATATTTGAAACTCATTCTTTATACTCTTGAGTTTTACACAATACGTTTAAGAACAAAACAAATTTAAATGATAACAAACACAAATCATCTAAATGAGAAACAAGGATGCTAGTTTCATCCTAGCCAAGTCCAACGACTTAACAGATAAGCATATTCTTCCAAGTTGAAGTATGAAATTAAACTAGATGCACAAAAATATTTGTGAATGAAGCTAAAAGCAATGGGAGGTGTACAATGAATTGCAATTTTATTAGACCAAAATTTCAACTTTGAATCGACACTTCAAAAACAAATCAGCTTTTCCTTCACTTGTTTTTGTGCAATATCTGTCAAAGAACAGCTTCCTGTACCACAAGTAAAAAATTAAAAATTAATTACAAGATGCTGAGAAAGGATTGACAAAGTAAATAGATATGAAGAAAATTATAAATTTTAAACTTTGATTTTCAAAAATACACTGACAAAACGAGAGATATTATATGTAAAATTCTAAGTACATATAGCACTATTCTAAATAACTTTCTCATTTCTGATCTAACTCTTTGTCTAGCCATTCATGGTTTTTATTAACCTGCTACAAGATATATACACTATTAATTACCTAATTCATTTCGAGCCTTGAAAAGAAGTTCTTGGGAGTTTTGACAACATTAAAGAAGTGGAAGATCTATTCTTCTTTCTCTCTCTTTTTTTTTTAAAAAAAAAAATAAAAAAGTGTTTTGCTTGCCCTTGAATTGATTCTAAATGATATAAGGTACAAGAGTACTTTTACATCACACATAATCTGCATAGCATAATTTGATTTGTTGTATTCAAATTTTTTAAATTTTATCTTCCTAATCAAATTATATCACTTGAATGATGTGGTGTAGAGGCTTTCAAATAGAATTACTCAAAGGTAGAATATGGGGGATTAGGGTAGTGCCAAACTGGATATAGCAACAGCAAAATTCACATGCCCTCATAATACGAGAAACCTTTTTTACTTTTTCCTCTCCCCTTATTTAACTGAAGTAAAATCATGAAGTATAATCTAACATCATGCAGACAAGATTTTTCATGTGATGGAGGAAATTGAGGAAGCTCGTGGCAACTTGTCCATCAGCCTAAAAAGCCACAGTGGTGATATCAAGGTCTGGTTTGAAGATGAAAATCAATGGTCACCTGTTTTACCAAAACAGGTGTTTGTCCCAAAAAGAGTATCAAAACTAAGCAAACAAATAATAGATTTTATCTCAAAGAGAAGAGAGTATAAATACGTGAACCATCTAGAGAAAAACAAAACAGACCTTGCTCAAAAGGGCACCGAGCTGGATCCTCTCCAAAATATTAGGACAATGAATCAGCACTTCTTCCCTGCAAGAGGATATTTGGGATTACAGTATTTATTTGCACTATATCTATCAATGATTATGCTTTTTTATAGCACTTACCACTTCAGAATACAGGGAGATAGGTGACCTAACTTCAGCTTCTGCAGTATGAAGAAAATTTTTCAGCACCTGACAATAGGGATTTCTGGTGATCATACCCACTAAAGGTCTATTTTGAAAAAATCATGTTAAACAAAACCTTTCTGTAATATGATGGAAAGACCTATTCACATCCAATGCTCATTATTAACAAGAATATCCCAAGAAACACTCAAGCCGTGGTATCCTTCCAATATATAGAAGCAAATAATGAGAAATCTTATCAAAACTAAGTATCAAGTCATTCCAACAGTTGAAAACACATGCTTATTCAGAAGCATCCTGTTTATATGGAGTACTTTAAGCATATTGATGCATTATGAAGCAAAGCCAGGATGTAGACCACAGGATGTAGAACTAAAAATTGAGGCCCTAGTCCTACTAGGCAAGTGCTTTATTATGTTGCGTCAAGTACTTTCACTTTCTCAAACCACATAAGCCTATACCCAACAACATGGGCATCACAATATCCTTGATCAACATACCTACAAAAGCATCTCCAACAATATAAAGAATGAAACAAGTATCAAACAAATGGAAGAGAACCACCCTTTGATGAGATGTAGACCAGATGGTAAGAAAATTTATCCTTCTGCTTATAACTGGACACTCAAGCCAATATATCACCACCAAAAAATTGGTATTTCTGCATTAATCAATAAGAAAACTGAAAACATCCATGACAAAACACCTCCCCCTTTCTTGACAGACCAAACTTACTAATAGGAATGCAATGAAAAGAATATAAACGAACCCAGCTATTAATTTATGATCTGATGATAAAACCTATTAGAAAACTAGCTTCTACTCGTATGAACTTCTAACAAGCAGTAGATTACAAGTATGCAACAACATGATGACCACAATAAAGTGGAATCCATCTAAAGAACCACTGGAGAAGTAATAAACATAAATTAGCAAAAAATAAGTAATAAATTAAACACACAAAAAAAAATTTCTAGAACCAAAGGAGCAGACAATAAATGCATAAAAACCATGGTCATGGTAATGCGACAGGAAGTGAAATCAACTCACAGTACTGAAATCACCATATCCTTCTCTCTTTCATCACAGAAAAAGAAAATTATTTATGGAATGCACTGAACAAAAGCATAAGCATCTTAACTTAAGTTTCCCAATTTGTCAAAGTAGAAGCCAAGTTGCTATTGATGTACAATATCTAAGCGAAAATATTTTCCAAATCCATGACAACATACAAGACTTTTCAGTAGTGTGAAAAAAAACAGAACCTAAATTCAAAGACTAGCATAAATTAGGAGCATCTCTACCTATTCTAGCAATTAATACTTCATTCATAGGATATTTGTTGCCAACAAAAACAGAGGAGGGATTGGAGGAGAGGTAGATTTTCTGAGTAAATTACAGTCTATATTGAAATAATCAAAATGCTCAGACAACAAGCATCAGTTCAACTAAAAAAGCGAAAATATTGAAATAAACAGTGCATCCTTCTGAGGTCCGCTTTAGCCATTCTGTTGCTGATGTTTGGAGTTCATTATTTTCTTTATTAAAAAATTGCGTATTGTTCAGCTTCATATCATTACGATGTTCAAGGAAATGGGATGGGGTGATTGACTGCACACGCTGCACATGAACACCAAAAAAAATGAACATGCATATATAATGATTGAAAGACATTCAACTAAAAATAGAACATAATAATTGAAAGTTCAATTAAAAAGTTCATATCGTTTCAAGAATTTTCTTTGTTTAAAGCTTTTAACAATATTTTGATTAGTTATAGCTTAAAATTAGTATGTATTGTGCCTAATTAATTAATGTGTATTTGTGCGCCCAAAGCATATTGACGCAAGAAAGAGTATTAGAAGTGCACTACGTATGTACCTCAAACCGTAGCATTTCATCTTGTAACACAAGTGCAGGGCCTCGCAATTTCTCAGGCATATAATCTTTTATATTTTTCATGCATATATAATGATTGAAAGACGTTCAACTAAAAATAGAACATAATAATTGAAAGTTCAATTAAAAAGTTCTTATCGTTTCAAGAATATTCTTTGTTTAAAGCTTTTAACAATATTTTGATTAGTTATAGCTTAAAATTAGTATGTATTGTGCCTAATTAATTAATGTGTATTTGTGCGCCCAAAGCATATTGACGCAAGAAAGAGTATTAGAAGTGCACTACGTACGTACCTCAAACCGTAGCATTTCATTTTTACCTTTGAGCATGAACTCCATGCTTTAAATAATTCTCCAGTTACAAGCATTGGTGGAATCAAGAGTATCGCAGACACATATTCGTGAAGTGGATATTTCCGCCTCAGACCAGGTATGAATGCACCCATTATAATGACTGGGAGAACCTGAAGGCACCCAAAATCATAACAATGAGAAAATAACTTTGAGGACAAGGAAATCTACACAAAATATCTTTAGCTAAGTTAATATAATCTCAAAGGGCTTTCTCTCCATAAAAATTTTAAAGAGAAATACTGGCCCGAGTATCTGACCCGTCTTATAATCATGGGACTGCTTGGAACTTAACTATTTATCAATGAAAAGTTCTCCCTATATGAGGTATTTGCTTCCTTCTTTAATGATGATTCCATGTTCACAAGTCAAGTCCAAGACCTCAGACTCACAGCAAAAGCCTCCCTGGGATTGTATTCCCAGTTCAACCATTTTCACTCCTTGCCATAACTGAAAAGATACCTGTTACAACATATAAACAGAAATATTAAAAATGACAAGACAAGAGTATGCCATGTTTATTGATATCCGTGGGATGAAATAATATATCTCTGTTATCAAAGTTGTTTGCACACCTGGAATCCATATTTCATGCTCACATGACCAGATGCCATGTTGGTCAACATTCGTAGGATGAAAAATGGACTAAGTCGATGAATGCGCTGCATTAATAGAAAACAAAAACAAAAAGCACATGCAAGGTTAGATTTTTCTGGAGTCATTAGGCTACTTCCAGCCCCTACAGTTGAGAACATCAGGAGAAACTAATGCTGACAAACATTCATTTACTTCCATAATTCATTTAAGTAACAACTAATATGTAACAAGTCAGAAACTTCCTTGCATTTTTGTTGGCTAAGAATGGATCATACCCACCTTGCCACAATAAGATTAAAGCAAACCAACTTTGCTTATGAATTAACAATGTATAGATGATTTATTTACTTTTGCAAATAGGGGGTATTTAAAATTGGAAATACTCCAAAATACTAAAAAATCTAACCCCCAAGGGAATTATTAAACCAGTAATATCTGCATAAGAAAATAGGACCTACAATCTATATAAATGATATATCATCAACAAAATCTTATCAACGCGTGAATATTTTCCTAATCTTAACATACCCAGCTTGGCTTGTACGTTCTTGTTGCCTATCCTCGTCATTCTCAGCCCAATGGATAAAGAAATTCTTTAAAAAATCCAAATCAAAAGAGAAACAGAGCTCTACAGAGAGTTATCAGTTTTGAAAGCCTAATCCAAATCAAAATAAGGAAGACACATTCCACATATCATGACCCTAATCCTCTGTTTTCATCAAACCCTAACATAATTTTTTTTTTCCAAATATGCTAAAATCGATAGTTATTGTACAAAAGCAGGCTAATAATATAGTATTCACTGAAAACTAACATAAGATGATAAATATTAGAGAGAGAGAGAGAGAGGAGCAGAGAGGGAGACGAACAGAGACGAATAGAGACTGAGACTGATAGACGTACGAGAGAGATGATCGGTGAGATAGAGAAAGAGAAAGACACTCACCTGCTAGGCGAGGCAACGTCGCCGTGGTAGTGGCAAACTGGGTGGAGAAGACGGCAGCGCGGGCGATTGGAAACCACTGTGCAAAGCCTCAAGCGAGAGAGAGACACAGAAAGAGAGGGAAAATATAGCATGAAAGGGGGAATTGATAGAGAAACTAGGTACAGGTAATCGGAAGCTATCTACAACCGGAAACCACTGGGCGAAGCCTTAAGCGAGAGAGATACCGAAAGAGAGGGAAAATATCGTGGGAAAAGGGGATTTGATAGACAAATTAGCCAGGGCATTCCGGTGATTTTTGTTAATTGACATAAATAAACAACCGAATTAGTAAAATAGACCTTTTGCGGTAAAATTTATTCCGCCGGAAATAAAAATAGTCCCAAATGCTCTGTTTTCCTGTAGTGGCGGTGGTACACTGAAGATATAGAGTCCGATCCCATGACATGCATTCACGCTGAAAAAATTATATATCATGTCCAAAGTGATAAAAACGTGAAAACCCCTTTTTTCTTATTGAGCTCATCATGATCATGCACCAGATCCAACTCATGATGCAAGTACGTGCTCTGCATGTATATGTTGCCAAAAGTTCATCTGCACTTCGTGACATATAATGAACTGATCCAAATTAATAAAATTACAATATGATATTGCAAATAGATCCCAGATTTTACTACAAAAAAAAGGTAGAAATAACTAATTTATTACATCTAAAATGATTATTTTTGCTAGAAATAATTTTTTATAACCTTTTTTTTTTTTTTAACTTTTTGCAACAAAAACTGGCATCGCAAAATGCCTATTTTATTGTAGTGTTAATTTCTCACAGTGACTATATAGTAATATTATTCCTAATTTTGCTGGAATGGTGCGCTCGTTTTATAATTGGTTTTTATTTGTGTTATTCCCCTGCATGATTCGATCCATGCATGCAGTACTCATGGAAACCCGCCCTTAGATGATGAAAGTTTGTGAAATATAAAACTGCATTAATGCAAATTAAATAAATGGGAAGTCATGTGTACGCGCGTGTAACAAATTAACAATATGCACGCGGCATGCATCCAGGCCGTAATATAAAATTATAAATATGAATAAATCTATATTATACGAAATTAAAGTAATGATCTATATATATGTATGTATGTATATAAAGGTACGTGGTTTAAATTTGTAATTAAGACTGCGCGTAATTAATTTAATTTCTAAACTTGAGAACTATTCCTTGTGGATTGAGATTTTTTTTTTTTTTTTTGTTTAAAGAAGAGGACTATACTTAAATTTTATTAATTATCCTCATTTATGAAAAGAAATCTCCCAGAAATTATTTCCAGAAATTATTTACAGAAAGAATCTCCCAGGCATCAAAACCAATAAACAAAAGAAACACCTATACAATAAACTAAACCAAATTACCATTAAATAAATCTAAACATGCCTATCAGAAAAGCCAAAACACCATTATCAAACTAAACTGACAAAAAACCGACAGAAACAAATCATTCAACCTGCATAAAACTAAAAAAAAAACAAACCAATTATTCTCTAAAGCCAAGCTAGGAAAACCAAGATAATCCATTCTCATCAATCCTCTCGCCTAACAGGGCAAGTCATTGGAATGCATGTATCTACAGTTTTTTCCTCCCTGCCCTTGTCATGCCAGAAAATCCGTCACTCTATTTCCTCTTTGAAACTGATGAACCACTAGTGTATGACCAAAAAAATCAAATAACCTCCATAAATTCCTTCCAAAAATCTCATAAATACCAAATTGTACAAGAAAATTTTTCCAAGCATTGAACAACTAATTAACATAGAGTCATATTCTATCTGCAACTTTCTTATTACAAGCTCCCTGCAAAGAGGTACCAAACCATGAATTAAAGCACGAAATCTCAGCTTCATTGTGGATCCAGAATTGAATAGTGAATACATGTATTAAACAGTGACGAAAGGAAACATGCATCCCATGCGCGCACCAAAAACAAACCGTACGTCCAACTAATAGCACGCGTAGTACTCGACTTGTTACTTTCAAACTAAAGATACGCACCACAAAACCCCCTGATTAGTTCCCCTCCATTATTGTACAATGCATGCACCCACACCAATTAAAAGACAAGATCGATGTCGAAGAACTAGTCCTTCATCTCCCGGCCAGGACAGGAGAAGATCAAGTGAAGAAAGGATCAAAAATAATAATAATAATAATAATAATAATAATGAGATAACATGAGTCCGCGGCCTGTTTATTTCTTTCTAGCTAAGTTTACAATTAAGAAGACGCGCGCAATTTCCATTGATATTATCTTATATGTAATATATAAATATATATGTATATGGTCATGCATGCTAATTAAGATCAGATTTAGGTGGTGTCGACCATATGCATGCACGCTATATATATATATATATATATATATGTATATATCTAGCTAGTAGTTGGTAGCTAGGTATAATATTATTATATATACTTGCGTGATATTGTAGAATGGATAGTTTTTTTGGACGCCAAAATTGACCTTAATTAACTAGCTAGCCTTTTGGGGCGATCATTTACTAGCTAACGCTATTATATACAAGATTTTGGGGCTTTTTATCACAAAGCTATATGGTGGAAAAAGTTAATGTTTAGTTGGAAATGTTTTTTTTTTTATCTATCAAATTTGTTGGTAGGAGGTTGGTGGCATATATGATACTATCCATGAAGACAATAGGCCAGAAAAAGATTTTTCCCACGAACCATTTCGTGGCAAATTCGGTGGCATATGACTTGTTTCCACTACTAATGTTGTGGAAAAATGTCTTTTGGGATGATTTCTTTTTGTAAATATTATTCATTTCAATCTTACACTTTCTCGAAAAAGATTGTTTTCCACCAACATATTTGCTTGCAAATAGGCATTAGTTATCGAGTGGATTGTAGGTAAAAAGTATTTCTCACGAACTATATTCATGAAAAATGCTAACAAATTTAAGAAAAAAAAATGTAAAAAAAAAATGAGACTTGCACCAAAAATAATCATAACAAATAATCTCATAATAGGCTAAAATAAATTAATTCTAATATTAGAGATTGAAATTGACACTTAGGAAGATTTACATGTGTTTACAAACTTAATCTATATCCAATACATTGAAGATATAGAAAACAACATCAATATCATGCTTTACAAACTCACTACTACTCCATTATTTAATCCCAATAAGTACAGTGTAATATTGATGTGCTCTCCATACAATAAACACAATGTAACTGTCTTCATGTGACACATATAATTGCTTCTCATTGAGTTACCTGTTAGTTCACAATCAATAAAAAAACTCAGAAAATTTCCTAAAACAAAGCCATAAGAACAATTTCTCCAACATAACTAATCATTTCAAGAAGTTACCCAAGATTACAACAAGTGTGTTCACAAAAAGCCCAACCATTTTAAATATCTAAAACAAAACACTATAGTGGCTATCTTCAACATACACGGCTATATATATATATAAAAAAAAAAAAAAAACACATGGCATGCAAGGCATCAACTAAATAAATTTCACAATGACATTAAAAGAGGTAAAATCTGAAAAAGACAAAAGCTTTCAACTAAAAAAATGGTTCCATTTTTGCGTCAACCCTCTATATTCGAAATACACTTTATAACATCAAAACAACCAGTTAATGATGGTTTGAGAAACCAAAAATAGAGCATTTCGAATTTATAGCACATAATAATTTAAACATGAAGAAAGGTGCAATACAATTGAGGCTTTAATTTCTACATAAAAAAAGAAGTCATCTTGGTCCCTTCACAAAACTTTGAAAATATAAGGTCCCTACAGTTGATAAAAAAAAAACCTAATCCCTTAATTTCTAACACAAAAGTTAGCACATAGATTGTGATTGCAGTGGAACACAAGTATACATGTACAGAAACCATAAATTACACTAAGAATTGAACTACCGTAGTTCTAGGCTTGTTAAAAGGGAACAAAATTCAATTACCAATAACAAATGTGAGAAAGCAGAACATTGGTACAATTATCAGCAGAACAGTAGGTGCAACTCATCAAAGTATAAAATTCTATAGTTAGAGGAAATTATATACCTTGAATAAATGTTAGCAACTTCCGCTTTCTTTCTTTTATGGGAGGTTTCTTACTTCATATAGAGATAATAGCATTCTCATGATAATCTTCTAAGTGTAGCATCTGCAAAGTCAAAGGAGAATGCATTAAAATAGATAAATATATTATAGGTTACCAAATTTGTAAGGCCCATGAGATGAAAATAAAGGACTGTGCATACAATCATTGCTCTTAAAACTAAGAAGATTGACTCAGTAGAATAAAGTGAGAAAAGGAAAAGAATGATATAGTGTATGTAAAGGTTCTAGAAGTAAGTTGACAACCACACACACACACACACACACACACATATAGCCATAGATCGAACAAACATGCAAGAAAATATATCATTTTTAAAAGAAAAGAAAATCACAATCTCTTTACTTTTAGCACTCCCATGGCACAGCAGAAAACAAAAGTAGTTTCAAAATATTAGGATGAAAAACAAAAACATAATAGGATGTGATCTTAATACCAAAGAAATGCTACCCAATAGCTTAATACCCAAATCAAAGCACAACTAATGAAAATGTTCAACTCTTATTATAAAATAATTTTTGTGGGGATGCTGTGCAAAAGAAAGTAAGATCTTTCTTAATACCTTAACAGCAAAGTGTTTTGCAACAATTTAACATTTGAGGGAGCCAAAGGATCAACTCCATGAGCAAAAAAAAACTAAATATGGTCTACACAGGTTTGTTACAATCACTTACATTACATAACTATACAATCACAACAACTTCTAGACAGGTTTGTTACAAAAATATTACTCAAGCAAACATTAAAAAACGTTAGGCAAAACCAAGACCTAGAAAAAATCCACAAGAACAAAAACAATCATATGGGAAAAAATTACATAGAATCACATTTGCAGTATTCAACATTGCCACTATCAAATTATAGAGGATTAAAGTCAGAGACAAAAAACATCAAGCACATTAATAGAGAGAATAGATGGAGCAAGAAGAGAGTGGTGCCATGGAATCATACCATAGTTCATACTAGTATAAATTATAAAGTTCCTCTTCCTTTTTTATGAAGCTCTTAAAAACTAGTATGGATGTGCACATGTACATACACCTCCAAGAATGGCACCAAAGTTACCCTAAGAAGGTGTAAAACAGGAAAGCACTTTCTTATTTTTATTTTATAAGTAAAAGTAGATTAACAAAAACTAGTTCAAAGTTCACACAATCTACAGTAATTTAATTTGTTAACCTACTCTAATTACATTCAACACACAAAATCATACATATTTCAATTATATTTTATTCTGTTTTTATGATACATTTTTCTCATCAAGTCACAGCAAAGAAGCCTTCAATGTTATCATATGCTTTGTATAATGTAACACTTCAATATGACCTTTTGACTACTTAAGTTAACAGGTAAAATCTACAAAAATTCTGGTAAAGATGGAGCAGACTTGCATGCATGTGTGCTATTTAGGTATCGAATAGGCAGAGTATACCAAGATTAAATATGTTGATGAGTATATGTATAAGCAAGTGTTTTACTTATAGAAAAAAACCAAGATGGTGTAACCATTGAAGCATAGCAGTGGAATCCATAAAGTATTTTAATTAAACTCTCAATTGAAATTAGAGAATGCTGTATGAATGGAAACAAGTTAAGAACTTTGACTTTTAATAACACATAAAGTTTTAAAAGTACATAAAGTTTAAGAAATGAAGATTTAAGTGTTTTTCTCCAATCTTTAGTTTTTTTATTTTAAGATTATTGTTATATGCAATCTAAGTTTTAATAATTATGGGCTATTAAGTTTGTTTAGTTACTAATATTTTAGAAAGCTTGCATATACTTAACATGTGGTTGCACAACCACCAGGGGGCAAAAGAGTAAAAGTTGTAGTTCAGAGTTAAAAATTATGCAATCACCTAAGATAGAATACAATCAAAATGAAGTTTACAAGTATTTAAAGCAACATGTCAGAATTGAAGGCTGAAAAGGTTTAGATCTCAACTAGAGATGTCGCCATAGATGACAAAACGACAATGCAGCTAAGTTAAGGAATTGCTATAATACGATTAAGACATAATGATATATGAGTCAAAGTAACTAAACTTGGACAATTTATAAGTCTCTTAACATAATTGGTAGGCTACTTACTAATTTATGAATCAAGAAGTTGGTTGGAAAATTATTTACAAAAGATTGAGATACTTTCAGAACTGCTTTGTTTAATCAATATGGGGATCCTACTGCATCAGAGTATAGGCCACCTAAAAAGCATCAATTATGTAGAGTTTTAGATAAAAGTAAAACAGGCTATTCAAAATTACAAACAATAAAAAAAATGGTGACTTATGATGAGCTTCTGTATCTGTACCTTAATTTGACAAAAAGATTGTGAATCGACAAGAATACAAAAACATACGGAAGTAAGCATTAAAAAAAAATCTCCAGTGGGCAACCCTGAATCAAGAGCTACTTTAGAAGAAACATCAATGCCTAGCTATTCAATATCAGCTTCTAACTTGTATCCTGCTCTGGTACAAACAATGGAACTTCTAAATTAATATAACATGCTCAACTAAGCTACTGCATTAATAATATTTTCTAAGAGGATTGGTATTTACTGCTTCAATGCTCAACTTTTAATAGGATTGATATTTCTTTATACAAATCATAGAGAAACAAAAAAATAAATACATAGATACAAATCAAACTAAAAGGGTCAATTAACAACTTAAGTATTTACTGTAATGAAGATGTTATGAGTTAAAACACAGAGAAACAAAATAAATAAATAAATAAATAGGAACAACAAAGAGCTAGTTTTCATGGATTATGCCATTGGTGCCTATGTATACATGCAATTTACTAAAGCTTAATAAACTTCAAAGTCTTTAGCTCAACAACTACTTGAGAAATAAATCATCTCAACCAAAGAAGAAAGATTAAAACTTCAAACCTTCATCACAAGTCTGCATTTGATTTTCAAAATAACACTGCAATCCACTAGTAAAAATCCTACCCCTCTACTCTAAGGTTCTTTCTCTATTAAATGTCAGATGATGGTAGCCTGTCATCTTCTTTTTCTAGATTCTCTACACTTAAGTTTGCAATCTTTGGCTAGTTCTATTTTACAATATATATGTGCTTTAGATAATTCCTTACCCAATTTATACATTCTTATCCAATGATTTTAATTCCATGATTTTTTCTTATCATGAAAAGAGAAAATCATGAAACAAAAATCATTGGATAAGAATGTATAAACCTGAACAAGCACTGTCAAGGAGTATGATCAAGTAGTGCTATTTAATTCTCTACAATAAACAAGTCATAGAGTGAAGGAATTATAATGTAAATTGATGAATGTATTATTAAATTTTAAAAAGGTACTATAAACTATTATTACATCTTCACGTCTTGCTTCACTTTGGGACATTGTTATAATAACAGTTTATTAGAGAAACCCACAAATAACAAAGATTAGAAATCCAGCTTCGAATGGTAGATAAAATGGAGATTTACAAAAATTAGGGTTTTGAGTTCGCAAGAACATATCTCAATGCAATGCAATGCAACCAAGAAAAAATTCAAATACGTACAACCAAGAACAGATCTCGAAATACATACCCTAAAATCACAAAAAAAAAATCTAATATGAAAGCATACATTAGTGGCATGAATGCGGGTTGCAACGATGACGTGGAGAAGTTGAGAGGAAACTCAACTCGTTTCCGAGGAGGAGGAGATCAAGGAGAAAGAGGCGTGGTGGGGAGCCTAAGTTTGGCGAGGGGTATCCGTCATTGAGGTGATGGTGGTGCGACGCTGCAGTGGAGGCGCAGCGCTGCAATGATAGCGCAGTGCTGCAGATGAAAGGCAAGCATGGGAGAGAAGTATCGAGAGATTTCTAATATTCTAGATATTGAATTGGGGAAAAGTTATTTGTTTCACTCAAACGGCATAGCTTTGGGCATAGGAAAGATTTAAAAAACAAAGAGACTTTTTGTCATGAAAACTAGTCGCTGCTATTAAAGAAATAGGTCGTGAAAAAAAATAGAAAGCCACGAATTATGGGTTCTGTTACTAACACTATTTGCGACAACATTTTGTCGCCGCAAAGAGAAGTTCAACTCACTGAAAAAACTCTTTTGCCAAGAACATCATAATCTCTACTCCTCTTTGTATTCCACGAGCTTAACATTGTGGTAATAAGAAGTTTTCTCGTGACAAATACTTTTTTATTCACCAATTTTTTCCACCACTAACATGTGGTAGCAAAAACTACTACTTGATACCCACCAGACGATATGGTGTCAATAGGTTTGCCACGACCGTATGTCGCAGAAAAGAAATTAGTGATAAAAGTCTCAATTTCTTGTAGTGTATTATATATGCTACCTAGCTGTTTCGAGTCAAATTTCTCAAACTTTTCATGTACTACTTGTTCTTAATTACGAGTGCATGGCCAATGGCCATATAATGACTTGACAAAGAGACTAGGCCGGTGGTATTCCTCTTTTTTTTTTTTCTTTTTTTTTTTTTAATCATAATCGTAGTAGTCATATATATATATATATATATATATATATATGTATATATATATATATATATATATATATATACATATTATATGTATTTTATAAATTCTAGCTTAGTTTCTACGTTTGATCTAGCTAATATATATTAATTATAAATAATCATGCAGCTAGCTCCTGCAATCTGATCAGTCACTGCCCTACTGCACCTAAAATATGTATATAGAGAAATACTATTCTCACAATCCCGACTGTGAGAATAATAATTTTTAAATTTTTTTTTTATATAATAATTAAAAATGTATTATTTTATAATTATTTTATTTATTTTTTAGTTTTTATAAATGTATAAAAATATTAAAATTATATTAAAAAAAAATTTCCTAACACTGGGCAGGATCCCACAGGAGTGGACGTAGAACCCTCATGTACGTATGTATGTATGTATGTATGTATATATATATATATATATAAATATATATATATATATATATATATAAGCTAACAGAAGACGTACATTAATAATTATGAATCTGGAATCCATGCATGGCCATGGGGCAGGGGAGCATTTCTTACTCCTCTCGAGTAGTAGTACTCATGGTGGGGGGCTGCTTCATTAAAGGCGACCAGTTGAAAAGTCTCCAGTTCTTGGGGCTGTTCTTGGGGCTGCATGCATTGCATGTAGAGCTTCTTTTCGGGGCGAACAGAGCCGATCGACCCCTGAAAACCTAAAAAAGATATTTTAGAACACTAGTATTAATTTCATCAAAGAAATCATTAAAATTTGAAAAGAAACACAAGTTTAATAAAAAGCATACACATTTACATTTATAACTTCACATTAAATTCATACTCATCAAAATAATAAAATAATAATATTTTTTTAAAAGAATATTTTTAAATATGTTTTCATATTTTGTAATTATATTAATTATATGTATATTAATAATTTAATTTGATATTTAAATTATTATTTTCAACAATTTTTTTTTAAAACTAAGAATAACTCGAACCCAAATTTGACCCCTTACCCTAACCCTAGTTCAAATTCTGGTGGTAATTTTGGGACTAGGGTTTTGAGAGAATGCAATTCGGCGAAGTCTCACTACAAGAAAATGGGGCAGAAGTAACCAAAATAGTTTGTATTAGGGGATGGGTTTGTGAAGATGGAGCAGATAAAGATGGAGATGGTGAGGAAAATTGAGTCAATGAGAATGGAGATAGAGATGGAGCGGACCAAGATAATGTTAGAGTCTCAGCAGTGGATTGTTGAGGTGTTTGTGAAAGCCACCGTCTCAGAGAAAAAGAAGAAGCCAAAACGAACGCCCTCTTCAGAGTCTTAGAGTGAATCTGATAATTGGAATTTATGGGTTTCTTGTCCTTGGTATTCTCACTCCTCCCAACAAAACAACAAAAAGAAGGGTCTTTGCTCATGATGTGAGATTTGGGGAGTGGATTTGACATTGGACATTGATGGAGCTTGCTCTTAAGGCCAAGTGAATGAGCTTATGTGAGTTAGGGCTAAGTGATGATTTTTGGGATACGAGAAATGCAAGACGGCTGGGGAAGGATTTCTGAGAGACGAAACGCATAAGGTAGCGAAGGATAAGGCCAAGGGAAAATGTGGGTGCAAGGCGAAAGGTATTTGGGATTAACACAGGAGATAAGAAAAAATAAAAAGAAAATTAGGAAAAAATGTGGGGAAATAAAATATATTAAACAATTATTTTAGTGGGTGAATAGTAACCTTTCATATTTGAAATGTGTGATTACTTTTACTATAGCTCAAAATTAGACATGTATTTTGATGAGACTAAGAGCATTCTCATTGTATTAAAAATTTACAATTGCAAAATTGCAAAATCTTTTATCATTTTGCATTTGCCTATTCAACTTATAACTTATTCTCATATTGGATAAGCTATCTTTTTGTCAAAATAATAATAAAGTATTATCGATTTAATAAAAAAATTTTTCAAAACTTATATTATCAATTTAGTTCATTAATCTCTTGTCTGAAGGAGAAATAAATTTGTATGCTATTGAATAATCCATATTATTAACAAAAATATATGTATTTAATAATTCATATTATTAACAAAAAAAAGATAAAGAATAACCTAGATGAGAAAAAAAAATTAAGATGAACAATCACGCAGATGATCACAACCATGAAACTGAAAGAAATACTGAAACTACAAATGTGCATCTAGGCAAATTTGGGATAAATGATCACGGGAGAAAGAGGATAATTTGATAGAGAAATGATTTTTTATTACTTTGCAAGTGCTATTATAACAGGCAAATTTGACAATAAAAATGATTAGGAGCATCCATACTCATCACACTCACTCTCACATGAACAGTACACGTGTACTGTTCATGTGAGAGTGAGTGTGATGAGTGTGGATGCTCTCTAGCATTACTCATTTGACAATAAAAACTCATTTTATTGTAGCTCAAAGTCATATATTTTGTAAATGCTTAATCTAATGTGAGAAATTATTGAGTTTTATCATGCAAATGCCTAATTGAAAATACAAATGTCTAATCTAATGAAAATGCTCTTAGTGTGTGGTTGTTTTTAGCATAAATTATCAAATTTATATTTAATGAATCATTTGGTGAGATCAATGCTAATGCTCTAACAATCCATTAATGAATGATCAATACTTTCGTGCACGGATCAAAAGAGGGTTTCACTTTCCCACCCACATCATGTCTGAATCGTACCTCAATAAGAGCATGCATGCAATTTAGGTCTTGTTTATTTTAAAAGATAAGACGAGATGAGATAAAAATTAAAAAAAAGAATAAAATATTATTATAATATATATTTTTAATATTAATTTTGTTTTAGAATTTAAAATAATAATTTAAAATTTTTAAAAAATTAAATTTCTTATTATATTTTATATAAAAGAATTTTAAAATATATTAATAAATTTTTTTAAAAAAAATTAATTTTATCTCTCAAAACAAAATTGAGTCCCGGCAATCTTCAGTGTGCTTCCGGTGGCCTTAAATTCGAAAATGGGTCCGTAGTAGGGTCGCTGGCTCCCTCCGATTCCGATGGGCTGGGCGGTGTCGCCCACCGCCACCGACGGCAGAAAGGGCTGAGCTGAGACCGAATTTTTTAAAAAAATTCACTTTCATTTTATTTTTTTATTGTATTTTTTACTATATATTTTATTATATTTTTTAAATTTTAAATTTTATTATATTTTTTAATTTTTAATTTTTAATTATATTTTTTAATATTTTTTATTATATTTTTATATAAATTATAAAAATTGAAGAGAATCTTAAAAAATGGATTACAAAGACACGTGAATAAAACTGCACTCCAACGTCACCCAACAAAATTATGCGTTAGTTAAAGCAAGCGAGAGATCCAGCCAAAAAAATAAAAACCAAGCGAGAGGACCCTCCTCCATTACTAATTTATTACTCTCCGCTTCCACCACGCGTTCGCCCGTACGCCGCGTAGAGGTGACTGAATGACATTTCCATGGTAACCTGATCAACGGCCACATGCATGGCTAATCATAAGTCTTTCTGTGTCAGTCAACAAGAAAAGCTCAATGCATATGATCTTGATATACCAGGTTCCGTTTCTAGCAGTAAGTTGAAAGAGATGAATTAAATTAAAAAAAATATTATTATAATATTATTTTTTAATATTATTATTTTAAAATTTAAAATTTTTTTATTATTTATTATATTTTATATAAAAATTAAAAAAATATAATAATGACCAAATTAAATAAATAAAATAATTTTACCATCCAAGTCGAACAATAATTGAACTAATCATGATATAAATGTATATAACTAATTATATAACACTTGAATATATAATATCGTTATAAGAAAAAGAGATATTAATGATCTAATATTTGCGACTAAACAAATTATTTACGACTAAAATAAACTAATAATAATTAAAATAAATTATTTATAACTAATAAATTATAGTAAATAAATAAATTTCTTATAGTGTATAGATATTTACGAATAATTTATGAGTACTTTTAGGTACAAAATTTTGAATAGCTAAGTTTTATACAAGTTTTTTTTTTGTAAAAACAATTGGTCTCACTAATAAAAACAAGTTTTTTTATTTGTACAATTTTTTTTATTAAAATAAAGTCGACTGGTCTCTCTTTGTTTAATTAAGAACTAGTCGATCAGACAATAGAATAATGAAATTTATCGTGGCTTTAATATATTCGACTTTTGAGCCTAGAAAAAAAAAATCGACTGGTTTGGGATTAATTTGTGAGTTCTACGTGTCGGTTTGTTTTATCTGCATACAGGGGTTTGGGGCGGGTGGGGGGTGGTTGCAAATTCGATCACGAGGTGGCCGATTAATGCACTAAATATATTACATATTCTGGATACTATCTTATCTGATCACACTGCTGAAAAACATATGATGGGCTCCATAGCACATTTGAAATTGGCCGAATGGAACTCGTTTTTCCGTTGTGTCGATGTACTTATATATATATATATATATATATATATATATATATATATATGTATGCCAATCATGGATCACCAACCTCGTGCTAAAATAGAAAGGGTACTTGATCTTCCATTAACTTTGTAAGGATCAAGCCTCTAATTGATCGTGCTGATCATCATCACATGCTGCATGCATAATCCAGTCTAGATTCTCGACATGCAAAGATGGATATCTAATTAAGAATTTGTTATTTATATATTAAAGCTGGGGTCAAAATAAGAAGGGTACTGTAAAACATATAAATTTTTTTTACGTATGACTAAAATTCATTGTAAAAAATCTTAAAATTATGGCAAAAACTCAAATACCAAGTTTTAAGGATCACAAATGAGCTGCAGGTATTTGAGTGTGACATAAGCCAAAATTCTACTCGCAATGGTTCATTCACAAATGTAGATGTTATTTGTTGCCCTTTGGACGTTTCACATATAAAATTGAAATCAAAAGACTTTTTGCCGCGAGTGGAGCTCGCCGCAAATAGTATCAAAATTTTTAAAATATATATATAATAAGCTAATAAAAAGCCAAAAATGGCCCCATACAATATATATATATGTATATATATATATGCAATTAAACAGAATCCCAAAATTCTATTACATAAATTTTCACATCAACATAAAATACAAAATTTATCAATATTAGTATCCCACTTCTCTAAGAAGTATTGAAGAATTATAAAATTGAGAGAGCGAGAGAGAGAGAGTCCAGCTTCTACAACTGAAATAAACTAGTTAGACCTATCAAATTGAAAAAAATAGTCCTTTAACATTGAACATGTTTTGAGGAGGGAGATGTAGGGAGGATAGAAAATGCTTTTAGCACAGCCATTAATAACCAACTTATACAAAAAGTCAATAATAGTGAGAAAGATAGAGAACTTGAATTTAACTTGATTAAGCATCTGAAAAAACAAATGATGCTGAATAAGACATAACTGGAATATGCATGTAAAAATGCTCGGCTATTAAAAATATCTCAGACACCCTAAATATACAATCAACAAAGTGGAATATGATTGGTCAACTGTTAAAAATGCTCAAATACTCATAAAACCAAATATGCCATGCAAAACCGGGTATAATTGCCCCACTCACACCATGCATCTAGTTTATTTAGTTCATATAGCAAAACTTGGTAGAGTAGCCCCTCATTCACACCATGCATCTAGTTCATATAGCAAAACCTAGTAGAGTTGCCCCTCACTCACACCATGCATTTAGTTCATCTAGTTCATATACCAAAAAAGACAAAACAACTCAAACCAACTTCACAAAACCTCCATCCAAATTTATTAAGTAAAGGTCCATCCATATTTCTTTATCCCAAATTTAGTGAAAATTGGACTCAAGATAAGAGTTATCCATCAACAAATATGCAGGCCAGAGTAAATATCATAAATCTAGTAGCCAAAAACGGTACAATGCAGAACAAGTTCATTCCAAACACTTACAAGTGCATATAAAAGAAATATATGTATGTCTTATACTTTCCTCCCGTGCTAACTAGTTAAGAATGTTATAAAAATAACTCCACACTCCATGCTGTTAAACTAAACAAACTCAACCCAAAAATATTGAGTTTATTTTGAATAAACAAAAATTATAGATTAACTATAAACAAAATCACCTACGCTGTCACATAAAAATTACAAAGAACTAATAGCTAGATAGATGTTACCACAAAATCACTCATGCTGCTCTTTACATCTTCTTTTGTCACTCACTTATCATCATCAAACTTTAACCTAAAGACAAATAAAAATAAGTGCTGTTAGGAAGGAGCAAAAATCATAAATCTAATAGTTTTTTAGTTCTTATATGTTTTTGAAATATCATAAACCTAAAAATCATAAACCTTATTTTCTAGCTTTGGAAATAAAAAAACATTATATCTTTTGTTTAGTTACAATAAAGCAATGAAACCTAATGAAAAAGATACCAAAAGGCAAAAGGCAAATGCACAATCCTAATACAAATAATTGAAAGCTAATAAAAAAGTGATCAAGAAAGTAAAAAATAAAACAAATGGAAAAATAACTTTAAACCATTAACCTCCAAGAGACATCCCAAAATCCATGTTTGGATTCATTTAGACTTTTCATCGATGTATATTTAGATGGACTTGAATCCTACATTAACCAAAAAAAAATTGGCATGGGAAAAAAAAAAGCACAACAATGGATGAGCATTACCATAAGGGGAACTTCACTACATGTTAGAAAGTTATGATAATTAAATGAGGAAACAGGAGGAAATATAGTGCAAATCATAAATCAAAAGGCATTTAATTGAGGCACATAAAAGAATGGAACTTGAGGACAAACAAGACTTATGTGCCTCAGTTAAGGATTAAGATGCATAAAAGCCAGATATTATAATTCTAATGGGTTGCTTAGGACTCCAAAATTAGTGTCTACTACTTGAAAAGTGTTACAGAAACACCAATTCAAGAAACAAGCCGCACAAACTTGGCCCTAAGTAGTAGTAGAATCAATATTAATAACCAAGTCACTACAAAAATTAAAAAAATGAGAAGTTTTTCCTTTAGACCAGAATCCACAACTATATCCACAAAATCAAAGGCTAAAAGAGTATAAGCATAACAGTCATAACCATACAATGACACTTTTACTTGTGGATCATACAAATATTGAAAAGAGCACAGGGTATCAATGAACTTGTATTTCAATTTGCTTGACAACATAAGGTATTAATTAGTAAGAAATTTGTTGTATCTCAGATTATTATATATTTAGATTATGGCCAGCTGTTAAAAATTTGCACAAATTTCCCACAGAGTTTATGGCTTTGCAATTTTTGTTAACCCTCTGCTTTCTCTCAGAATATTGAGAGCAATATGACATCTCTGTCAAACCAATTGGGACACCAATGTCGCTGCATTGTTATTACCTATCCAAATAAAATGCCGTTGCTTTAATAATTTGCAATTGAGGGCATTGTCAAAAAATTTCTAATAGCATGGTCTTGCCATTATTGTCGAAATTCCAATATAGAGACTATAAAGGAAATACTAAGTAGCTGTAAATCATTATTTTTAAGATAAGAAGGCACACAAATCAATAAAGAGATGAGCAAAAAAGATGCAACACAAAAAATTGAGCAACAATAAATAAGAAAATTAAAATTTCATAAAGACACAAACACTTCTACATTTGCCACTCCTCAAAACAAAACAAAAAAAAACAAAATGCATTAGCAAATTTTATAATAAACTAGATTAGTATAAAGGTAAAATAACAGACAAAATAACTTGGCACCTAAAAAATGGAAAACATCTCGTGTATAAGGCCAAGCAAGCATGAGTAGAAATCAGAATCTTACAAACGTAATGGAGTCCCTGATGCCACATCACTAAAATCCTCTACATCAAGAGATTTTATGTACTTGAAGATCTGTATCAAGTATAGAACAAAGGAAAATTGTTAAATTGCAGGAGCAATCATTTCAAGAGTGCTAAACCTTACAATCACAGTCCAACATCTTCAATGTAAGAAACTCTAAACTCTTAAATTAAATAAAAAAGAAAGACTAACAATTTTTTTAATATAAATAATTAGTTGATGATAGAATGAACATTCTAATATAAATAATTTCAAATCACGAATCAAACCTTCGGGTCTTTTTCGCCAAAGAGGTCACACAATGTAGGGTGGCTCAGGATTTGTGTAGAGAAATAAAATATATAAGTGGTGAAAATGTATATTTGAATGAAAACAAGAGCATGCCGATATGCTTACCAAAACCCAAAAAAAAAAAAAAAATAGAGAGACAAGCTATGAGAACATAAACTCAAATAGCAAAAACTCAAGCCATGTTACTAATGAACCCATACAAATTTAACTCTAAACTCAAATGGCTGTTGTCCGTCATGTGTGGTCTGATTTAACCCTACAAATTTAACCCTAAAAAATCAAACGAAGAAAATTAGCAAATTCGAGAAGAAGAGGAAGAAGTTAGGGTTTGTGTATCAATGAGTTTGAATTGAGGTTATGAATTCGGGAGCGAGAAAGCCATCTTTGACCCCTGACCCAATCAGACACATATGAACCCTAGAGAGAGGGAACGAACGAACCCTACATTCAACCATGCACAAGATCAAAACAAGAGAGAGAGAGAGACGAATAGATCGAAACCAGAGAACAAAAAAACTCTAGAGAGTGGGAATGAGAGACGAACGGAGAGTGACACACTCGCTATGAGAGGTGGCGATGGTGTGGGAAAGGTGACAATCTAGAGAGAGAGAGAGAGACCTAGGGATTGAGAATTAAATGGGGGATATCAAGTGTTTTGAATTTGTTAAAAACTTGTTTTTGTTTTAACGACGCATATATCGTCGTAATAACCATTAATTTATGTCGCAATAGACTCAAAATAATATGAATCGTCCAAAATGCTCTATCTTTTTTAAAGGCGTCCAGAATGCTCTATTAGTGTGCAACAAAGTACCGCTATAAGTTTATATTCCTGTCAATTTTTATTGTGACAATATAAAAAATGCCGCAATAACCACTTATTTTTGTAACTAGTTATGCCTATGGCTCTATTTCTTGTCACAAATTATGTAATGGGAAGAAGACTGGCTTCACAATGCCGCCAACTCACCTCGCCATAAAGAAAAACGCAGCAAATGTCTTTATGTGTTGTAGTAACTCGTGTTTTTGAGTTGTATTTGTGTGATCGTGTTAAGTCATAAAAATTCAATTGTTGGACCAACCCGAACCCAACCAATTAAGGCAAATTTGTCAAACTTTCAAACCTTAATAATTCGACCGGCCATTTAGATAAGGCAGCTCGTGTCGTGTTACCTATTTGATTCATTTAATAATTAATTAGAAATCGACTACCAAGACATGACTCATTTAAACTCCTTTCATGTAAATATGTTGAACTAATATGCATAATCTATTTGACTTTATTAACATAATTTCACATAAAAATTAAAACTTATATTTATTAGTAGCCACAATATCTTAAAAAAATAAGACTATCCACCAATAAAAGATTTTAATATTTTTCAAATTTTAATATGTGTAATTAAACCAATATTACAAACTCTATAATAACAAATATGAGCATAGGTTCAGAATTACAATCTCAACAATAAAAGTATAAGCATTCTGTGAAATACAAGTATTACATTTACACAATAGTAATAAATTTGTAATTTAGAAATAAAATCTAAATGGGTCAAAACGAATCTATATCATGTTATTGACTCATTTATAAATCATGTTTCAACGGGTCAATCTATATATTTTTTGATCTGAACTTGTTAACATCAATTTTAAGATCAACTAATTTTATATGATGTCCGTGCTGGTTCACATATATATTGACACCTCTAATTAAAATTAGTCATTATATATACACACACATGCGTGAGAATACAGCTACCTAGCTAGCCTTTTATCTTAATTATGATGATCACGAGGTGAACAGAGACAAAGTTAATGATTCTGGATGCATGCAGGGGCATATTCCAGCAGGTAGCTAGCTAATTAACTCATACGACCGATGGAGCACCAATCGATCGGAATATTATGTATTAACATGATAAGGCTATTAATTAATGTCAAGGCCAAACATGATATTGATGATCAGGTAATTCCTTAACTTGTATAACACGTTAATACATTTTTATATCTATCATCATTCTCTCATTATCTTATAATGTGACATTAAAATTATAGGTTTACAAGTAAAGAATAATATATAGTCTCCAATCATCTAATACCACATTATGAGATTATAAGAAGATAATAAATAGCATTACTCACACACACACACACACACACACACACATACATGGATGCGTATTGTCCTTTGATCGAACGTGTAATATTGCCTAGCTAGACAAGTATATAGCTGTTTTTTGCCCTAACATATACATGTGGGCTTGTATGCCATAATTAATTTTTTTATAGCTTTTTTTGAAAGGAATAACTCATTTCCATTCCATTAAACTAAGGAACAAATACAAGAAAGAGTCTCCTCCAATGTTACAATTAAGTCGAAAAGGAAAGAGGATCTTTTGCTAACAAGTGAGCCATATAATTGTCATTTCTCTTAATATGAGAAACCTCCCACTTAGAAAAAAATTTAATCAACTGCTTTGCTCCACACAAAAGCATATTAGCGCTATTCCAGCCTTCTTTGTCACTTTTGAGAGCTTTAATAACTTGTAGTGAGTCCATTTCAAGAATTACCTGTGTAAGGCCGAGATCTAAGCCAAACTTCACTGCTTGTAATCCTCCAAATGCCTTAGCAAGCAATGGATGAGGGAAAAGATGTTTGCTTGATCTTATAATAGCAATGACCAGGCCTGCACTGCCCTAACAATCACTCCCACTCCAATTAAACATTGACATTCCTTGTCAACTGCCCCATCCCAATTCAGCTTAAACTAGTTCAAAGGAAAGGCATCCTATGAGTCTGCTATGGTGCACATCTTACTAACTTTGGGGGCTCTTTTTGTATCCTCCTCTGCTAGCAACTCAAGAATGCCTCTGGCCCCTTTAATAAGGACATTAGGATGGCAAAAATCTTCTTTAAAGATGAAACAATTCCTCCTCCACCAAATTTTCCTAGCCACAACTGAAAATTCTTGTATAATCTCAGTGCTCATGGACCTTAAAAGTGCATCAAAGAGCTACAACATAGACAAGTGAGGTAAATAGCATTTTTGTAGACTTTTAGAGCACTGACTCCACACATCCCTAGCAGACATACACCTTCATAACGAATGCACTGTATCTTCTGCCTCCATATTACAAATAGGGCAGAGAGGATGCTCCATAATCCTCTTTTTGAAAAGATTGGATTGGGTAGATAAAGATTCAAGGCAAACTCTCCATAAGAAAACCTTGTTCCCAGGTGATACTTGGGTCTGCCATAGTTGTTTCATACTTCTTTGAAGGAGTTACTACTCGAGGCTTGACCCTTCTCTGCCAAGACCCTTGCAGTTTCCATGTGATAAGCACTTCTAACAGAGAAGGAGTCATCTTTGGATCTAAATGATTTAATCCCTGCTGTTAAGACAACTTATAGGAGTTTTCAGAATAATGTCAACTTCTCTTGGATAAAAAAACCTTATTCACAATATTGGTATGCCATTGCTTTGAGACAGGATCTATCAAATTTGATAGTGGAATTATTTTATAGTACCTCGATAGTGCTTACCCTTTTGCTAGGATTAGGATGTGCAAGCTATTTGTCTTTCCAGATGTGAATATCACTTCCATTCCCAACGCTCCAATAAAAACATGCCTCCACAAGGGATCTAGTTGCAAGGAAGCTCCTCCAAATAAAAGATGATTTGGGTCCTAGTGTTGCTTGCTGAAAGGTGGATCTTGGGTAGTATTTGGCCTTAATCACTTTGGCTGCAAGGGAGTCAGGGTGTTGGATCAACCTCTAACACTGTTTGGCAAGCATAGCTTTGTTGAAAGCCTCAAGGTCCCTAAAATCCATACCCTTCTAGTTTTGACTTCCCAATCCATTTCCAGGAAATCCAATGGATCTTATGCTCTTTGTCTTGCTACCCCCACTAGAAATTTTGAATGACACTGTTAATGCCTTTGAGGAGAAAATTAGGCAGTTTAAAAACACTCATAATATAAGTAGGGAGGGCTTGAATCACAACTTAGATGAAAATTTCCTTCCCTGCTTGGGACAACATCTTCACTTTGTGATTGCCGATTCTCAATTTGACATTATCTAGAATTCCTTTGAAGGATTTGTATCGATCTCTTCCAACAACATAGGGCAACCCAAGGTATTTTTCGTAGGATATCGCAAACCTCATCCCAACAATGGAAATGATGTATTGCTGAGCCATCTTAGCTGTATTATTGCTAAACATAATTAAGATTTTCTCAAGATTAACCCTTTGTCCAGAAGTTAATTTATACACTCACAACAAACTAAATAATTTATTCCATTCAAATGCATTAGCCTTACAAAAGAGGAGGATGTCATTAGCAAATAATAAGTGAAAAATTCTAAGCTAGCCTTTAACAATTGGATTACCATGAATTAAACCCTTAGCCTCAGCTTGACTGATCAGGTTACAAATTACTACTATAAGAAATAAGAATTTGAGGAGGGAAATTCTTCCATGTGGTAAAACTCTATACCAATTTATTATACCTATCTTGATGAAGATAACTTAGTGGATAAGGTAACCATTTTTTTGAAAATATAAAAATTTGGAAAAAGAAAATGGTGACAAAGTTTTGAAATTTGAAGATCATGAAACAACATTTGAGATAATAACTTTGTTGATTTTCTTGGAGTTGGAGATTCTTTTTCAAATTCTCTTTTGCAAAATATATTTTTTAGATTTGAGATGTGGGAACTAAACTTAAATTTAGAGTATAAGATGTTCAATATTATTTTATTTAAACCGATCAAATCAATTTTAGTTTTTTCATGATCATTGGGACAATACAACATAGGATAAGAAAATTTTATCTAATTGGACATCCAAAAGACCGAGGTAAGAAATTTTAGAATTCAAGGACAAATTCTCTTCAATCCAGTGAGATTGAATAATGCAAATCCAAATTGATATGGGTATCTAGGTTTAGATTTTACATTGATTACATTGAAGTACTACCTTAAGAAACTCATGAATATGTACAAATATGGAAAGAAGGTCTTAATATCTTCCTTAAACTAAGGGCAATATTAGTTATTTTCCCTCAAATGTTCATTCTTGCCTTGTTAGAAAATATTTGGTTTCAAATTTAGAAGGTATTCTGATTTTGGTTTTGACCGGATTTTTTATAGGATTCTTATTTATTTATGTATCTTATTTATTTATGTATTAAGTTCTCATACAATAATTTAAAATTTTCTATTTTTGAAGAAATCTTCATAATTTGTGCAGCTATTTAAGTCTGGCTTGTAAGTTTCATAAAATAATTTTGAATTTTATCATTAATCAATATTATTCAGAGTTGTTTTATCTATATTTTGGGCAAAAATCTTGTCTTCTTTGTATCAATTATTTGTTGAAATTAACCGTCAAAATTAATCTAAATTCTATCTCTTATCAGTTGGTATCACTTCCAAATTTAAAATTTTTTACTGACAAGGCAATAAGGAGCAAAATATATGATGGAAAAGAACTAATATTGCCCATAGTTTAAGAAAGATATAAAGATTTTCCTTTCATATTTGTATAAATTAATCTTCTTAAGATAGTATTTCAATACAATCAAAGTAGAATCTGAATCTAAATATCCTATCTGAATTTGGGTTTGCTTCTTGGATAATGATAGTTTTACTATCCATCTATCATTCTTCTATCACTTTTTTTTTTTTTTTTTTATTTTTTTTTATTTAGTAGTTAAGAAAGTGATCATTAATGAAATTTTAATTCTTTTTAAAAAAATTAATATTAAGAATATTAAAAAAATATTTTAAAAAAATAATATAAAAATGAATATATTAAAATTGATAAACAAGTAGTACACTAATAATAAGTGTATGATTACTAGTCTTGCTTCGTTTACTTTCTAACCTGCCATGTTAGCTATTAAAAATAAGAAAAAAGAGTACTAAATTTGGTAGCTTAAGTTCGATGATATAAATAAATGAAATACATAACAATGAAGCATCCCATCAAAACTTAAAAGGGTTGGAGGAAATTAAAACAAGATCAGGTTTACACAGGACCGCCTGGTAAATGTCCTCCGGATCTCTCGTCAAACTCTTTTAATTAATTAGCTTCTTTTTAATAGCTATTCAGTGACTGAAAATAGCAGCATATATAAAGGAGATCAGTTATCAGAAATCAGTTGTCCCCTCTCTGTCTCTGCTGACATTGTGATACAGGGCCTTTTTTTTGTTTTTTTAATCTATGATATGATAGTACCGACCATCGACTTTTTTCTAAATTACAGCCCCAGAGCAGGTCATGCAGAAATAAGATTCCTCATTATCATCATCTACAACTTATTTAAACTTTTACCGAGTCCCGATTTATACAAATTAAAGGGACAACCAGTACTGTTCTTATTGAAACTTTGTTAATAAAAAGGCAATTAGCTCATGACCTGTTGTTGGGTTTTTTCTATTTTACGTACACCACAAACTAGCTAGACCAACAACGTTAAAAGTACTTATTTCCAGACCATCTACAAGAAAAGAGGATTGTGCAAAGGACTGTCTTGATCGAGATTATGATACAATATAGCAGAAGCTAGCTGGCACAGCGAGAGCAAGTTTTAATTTTACTAGAAAGTAACAATATATTTTAAGGTTCTGATACTTTTTATTTTTATTTTTTTGAAATGGTTCTGATACTTTTTCAAGTTAGAATTCAGAAATATGAAAAATAAAGAAAAGGGTTCTTATCTTAAAGTAAAAAACAAAAAATTACGTCTACACATATAAAAGCTTAATGATCCCCCCACCTTCCGGATGCACTATTCATCCCCTTTTTGTACTTTTCTTTTTTCGGTCCACAGAGAGATGATGGTCATATGTACACAATTTGCATGGGAATGAGTTACCAAAAATAATTTATTAGCAGTTTACTCTCTCTCTCTCTCTCTCTCTGTGGTCTTTATATAAACCTCGCCTCTTTAGTTTGTCACAGAATCAGACCCACTTTCCTCAACTGCTACCTCTGCCTGCCTTCAAACATCATCAGCCCAGTTTCGCTTTCATTTCCAATTCCAAAGCTCTTGAATGGCAGCCTTTTCATACCAACACCAATCTTTTCTTCTTGACTCAATTTTCTTGCCAAAGATGTCTAGCTTCGTGGAAGAAGAAAATATCAACATCAACAATTTCTCTCAATTTTACCCACCAGAACCTACCCAAGAGATTCCCCATGTTGATATTAGCGTTCGTGAAAGTAGCTGTCTTGACCACAGCTCCAAGGGTGCTTTTAGTGATAATGAGCCTTCTCTGGCCAAAAAGCAGAGTACAGAGTCATCAATAGTGGTGGATAAGCTTGATAGTGGGGAGCAGGTTACGCAGAAACTGACTCCCATGGAGAAGAAAAGGAAAGACAGATATGGGGTTTCCCTGACTACTGCTCAATCAAAGGTACCCCCACTCCAAGATCGAGCTTAAATGATACAAAATATTCAAAATTTATACATATATAGCAGATCAACAATGATAATAAGTTAATTTACAGTGCATGCATGTGAGCTGTTATTGGTGTTCAAGAATTTGATTCCTTCTTCATGTACTCATTTCATTAGGATCCGACAGAAGGGAAGACTAAGAAACAAAAGAAATGGAATGGTGCCCTGAAAGAAGAAGCGCCGAAGAAGCCTAAAGCTGGAAAGAAAGATCATGAGAAGAAAGTTTGTGAAGAGCCTCCAACAGGTTACATCCACGTAAGGGCAAGAAGGGGTCAGGCAACAGATAGCCACAGCCTTGCAGAAAGGGTATGTCAATTTCATTCTTAAACACCTCTCAGATTCATCCGGTCAGTGCCTCTCATCATTCTACATAATTCCCACTTAATTATCCAGTGCCGCAAAAGACCAAATTTTTGTGCCACAAGTACTCATACCTACCAATTAAATGCGTGGTTATATTTTTTTTATATAATATAATATATATATATGTGTGTGTGTGTGTGTGTGTGTGACCATATTTAATACGCAAGTATCTCTTCGTAAATCTTTTATCTAAATTGTCTCCAGGTAAGAAGAGAGAAAATAAGCGAGAGGATGAAGATATTACAACGACTGGTTCCGGGCTGTGATAAGGTGGGTTTCAGTTCTCTCATGTCTTTCTAAGCAAAATAGATGCTTTTCTTGGTCTTTTTCTGACAACTTCATGTGGGCATGGTTCAAAAATAGGTAACTGGGAAGGCCCTCATGTTGGATGAGATAATCAATTATGTTCAGTCCCTACAAAATCAAGTAGAGGTAATATCAAACGTAATTAATTTCTTGTTAGTTATAATTAATACATTTGTTGAAAGGAACGTAGTTATTGACAATAATCATATTTTTTGTGATTTTTCCAGTTCCTTTCAATGAAGCTTGCTTCGGTGAACCCCATGTTTTATGATTATGGAATGGACCTAGATGGACTCATCGTCAGGCCTGAGGTATATGTATATGTATGGATCAACGTGAAATATTGCCTCATATTAATGGGATTAATTAATTATATCGATTGCCCATCTTCATTCATTAAGGCTCATGATATTGAGAGATCGAGAAGATCTTTGTCTCTGACATAAATTTATATTAATATATTCAGAGATTGACAAACATGCAACAGCAAATAACTATGGCATCCCCACTGCCATCTGTGACACAATGCAGCCTTACCCAGCCCACAGGTTTTGGTCAAACACCCATGACCTCCGCCTTTACAACAGCAAATAACTATCCTATCACCAACAATTCTGCCTCACTTTTACTCCAACCAGGACAAAGGCCGAACGCATTCCCCCAGGTATATATAGAGAGAGACACACACACATGTATTTTTCGTGTATTACTGGTACATGTGATCGATCGCCATAAAGTTTAATTAATATTTACCCTCCAAATCTCTTATTGAAAGTTATTAATTATAGGCCTTCTTTTATGCTGTCCTAACGGTTGCAGATATATATCATTTTCAGGATATTGCTGGTATATTTTGTGAGGAGGAAGACCACAGACAAAAGTTTCTTAAGCCATCTGGGTTTAGCAACTTGTGTTTCTTACATTAATGTTAAATAAAACAGCTGCCCTACAAACACCGGTCAGCCCTCAAATTCTGTCTACTCATACGATTAGGAAAAAGGACAATAATGAAAATAAAAGCCATATGTATATGTATAAATATATATTTATATATTAATGAGCGTTCTAATGATCTTTTCAGCATCGGTATTCATGACTTTTGCTCTTTTTCTAGGTTTATGATCTTTTCAGCATCGGTTCCAATGGAGGGCGCTTATTCACCTAAAAGTTCTTTCTCCATGTTCGATAGATTAAAGTGATGCCTGAACATGAATAAAGGGCTGCGAAATCAATGGATGAAGAACATGAAGGACAGAACCGACCAAATAGATGCCTTGTTTCTGTAGCCGTGTTGACTAGTAGTACCCAAGTCACGCACAAATTCCAAGAGCTTTTTTGGTGGTTAAAACTAGCTAGAGACTTCTGAAAAATATATGTAAAATATATAACTAAACAATATACAAAGGTGATTGATCTCATGGCTACAGTTATTCTGTTATTATAGTTATTTTTACGATTATTTTCTATTAACAAAGAGCTTGATGCCTTGTTAACATGACCGATCAGGCATTTGTTGGTTTAGTTGGCTTTATTTGTATCGGTGGAATCTTCTGTGTTTTGGCAGTATTCTAGGAATGAGACTAGCTAGCTTCTGAGGTGAATTCCCCCTACCCATGTTATATCATCTACAGATCAAACATCCCCAAACTACCTAAAGATACTTCATTTTCCTCAGTAATCTGAATGATATATATCCAGCCACTCGTAATTTGGCTTTTGTGTTACAAGTTGTTCTGCGTCATGCCTAACAGTGAAGCAAAATAACTGCTCTCTCCCAAGGAAGAAAGTTATACTTTTAGGCAATGTTCGGTACAAAACAAAGTCGTGTACGTGCGCATTCCTCCAAATTAAGAAGAATACAAAGAACCGAAAATCTAGTGTGCGATAACTGATGATCAGTGTGGAAACTCATACTTGCACAACCTTAATTTATTTTTAAGTCATGCGTCTCGATCCCATGGACGAGGCCAAAAAAAAAAACAGGACTCATTAATTGGCATAGCTTTTGCATCAGATGTGGACCCGACAAGAGTGAGAGAGAGATCATTACACTAAGGTCTATATCATCAAAAATTTATCACCGGTGACATCTATTAACACAAGTTATCAGGAACAATAAAGGAGGGTCATGTACTAAGGTTTGCATCTTCAAACTTGTAATCCGCGCTGCAAGAGATAACTCGTGATAATCGAGACCCCCTCCCCATGGCTTGGGCTTGGGAGATATCAGGTTCGAGAGACACAGAAGGGAGAGTGCGAGAGAGGGAGAGTGCGTTTCGTTTGGAATTCAGATTTCCTACTATGTGCAATCTAAACGTTGTGGAATGCCTTATATGGTACTCTTTATTGGTCTCTGGCCAATAACTTATGTTTATGAGTGCCACGGCCTGCCAGCTCGGATTTTCAATAACTTGTTGTGGAATGCCTTATATAGTAATCATTTAATGGTAAATCGGTTATCTTAGATCATCATATATATTCTCTATAATTTTCTACAAACTGCTTAATTTCTAGAGTATGGAGTAATATAAACATGCATGCACAAGTGGATCCCGCTATAATTAATATTGTGATCTACATTACCACACGCAGTATGTAATATTGTGTGATCCTCAGACTGCCTATAAAATATTTTTATCAAAACTAGTAAAAATTATTGACCCGTTATAAGTTCATCCATAATAAATATAATATAAAAGAAGCTGAATAATTAGGATTTGTGTTGAAACTACTTATAAACTAAATGTTTTATGAAACAAACAACAATATTATGTAACCATTAGTGTTTGTTGGGTAAATTACATCTCTTTCTGTATATTTAATTGATCATGTAATCGTCCTTAATTAGAAAAAAAAATGGCAGTTCTTGCATGCCTGATCTCTTACATATGCATGTTTAATTCCAGCTAGCTAGCCACGTCCTTCAAATACCATTATTGACATCGATCTGCGCGCAATCCAAAGAAACTCTTTTCTTTTCTTTTTTTGTTTTTTTTTCCAAGTTTAAGGAGAAAAAATGATAGTAAAGAGTGTGAGTATCTTAAGGTGCCGCAACAGATAATGACAATCCATGTGATTTTGGAGTTCCACCCTTTTTTTACGTTTGACCCACATGTTGCAATGTCCTGCAGACCGAATATTTAATATTGGACCATCATTTGCATGTGCTCTTCAATGAGAGACATATATACTATTTGAATATCTTGTTTTCTTTTTATATCAGATTCAGAAAGAAAGTTGAATCTCTCCTTGGCAATTTTAAGTCCCATCTGTTCCACAGGTTGAACTGATTCTGATCACCTCTAGAAGCAGCTAGCTAGCTTTGAGTAATCGCTGCCGACTACTTTATATAAACTATATATAGAAGTTGAGGGGTTCTATCAAAAAAAAAAAAAAAGTTGAGGGGTAACCATAATTAATGATCTATAGCATTGATATATGACAGAATTCTCCAGATCAGATGGCCCACCCAGCTAGTTATTTTATATATCCCAACTATTTCCCATTTGCCAATTGGCTGAGAACCGGTTTGCAAGAGAAACATATTCACAAATAATTAAGATCTGAACTTCCTCGATCAAGTGTTTTTTGGATCAAGTACAGAACTAGACATATAATAGCTATCATTCATATATATATATATATATATATATATATATATATATATATATATATATTATACATATATATAAACCAAATCCTTCAATGCTCTAAACAGGCTTCTATCTCACCAACTCGTCAATTTGTTCTCTGGGGTGCACCATGTTTTTCTTTCATACTAATTGAAATATATTATTGGGTCCCTCATGTTGATTAGTCACGCAATGATCACATCGTGTCTATCATCATCATGTCAGGCTGAATACAGTAATTAATATTCTTCTAGCCGACTAAACTAATAGATCACTAGTTTCTTTCCTCTTCCTTCATTACTCAATATTGAGATTTATATCGAGGATATTATTATTATTGAATATGTTAGATTAGATTAGCCGACTTGTATATATATGATCAGTATCATCCATAATTATATATTTTTATACTTGAAAAATATCCATTCTTAGATAAACAGTATTAATTATTTAACATTCATATTTTTAAAATTATTCTTAAATTTCACACGACAACTCTCATTTATCTCAAAAATACCATTATGATATTCTTACAGTAATCATTCTCTCTCTCCATTGCCGGTCTTATCTCCCAGTTGATTTTTGCGCTGATCTTCAATCCAAAGTCTAATTTTTCCCTCTCCCAGTCGATCTTCATACCGCCGATCACTTATCTCTCTCCCAGTCGATCTTCACACTGCCAATCTTCACGTTAATCTCACCAAATCCACAAAATCCAAACCGACGAAACCCACGCAGTTCAAGCACGAAAGCCACTGCCGATCTTCCAGAAAATCCAAACCCACGAAATCCACGCAGCTCAGCCGCAAAAGCCAAAATCGATTTTCGCGTCGATCTCACGAAAGCCAAAAAATCAAAACCCATGAACCCCCACAGCTCGAGCACGAAAGCTAAAACTAATACACGATCGAGTAACGCAATGCGTTTTTAGGTATTTTTAGGTGACTCTGGTAGATGCCATCAACCTGTGAAATGCACCGTTTTAGGTAAGTCTAGTAGATATGGTGCGTTTTAATGTTTGTCTGATTTCTCTCTACCCGTCATTTTAAATAAAAAATAAATATTTGTCCGATTTCACTCTACGCATAGTTTTAAATAATATCTCATATACCTAATTTGTTTCCGAGTTTGCACATTAGAGCTCTCATCCTTTAGCAAATATTAATATATTTTTTCCAGTCTCTTTAGTTCATTATCGTCGTTCATTTCGTTCAGTCCCATTTTGGTTTTATTTACTGTTTTGTGGTGTGACGTTGTCAGTCGAACAGTCAGATGTGACGTTGTGGGCTATTGATGGATGGCAATGCGAGAGTGCTTCGTTGTTTGCAGTGTGAGAGAGAAAGCTCCTTTGTAGTGGTTTGAGAAAGGGTTAGAACAGAAAAAGGCTGGTTGAGGGTGCTTCATTAGTATCTTTTCTGGTCTTCATTGTCGTTGTTTTCTTTTTCCCTTAGATTGTTTCTGTGTTTGTGCTTATGTGGTTTTCGTAGGTATTTTTCATTTTTTTTTTTATCTCTTGTTGATCTTTGAAAATTCTTCATGTTCTCTAAATTAGAAGTCTTTATTTTGTGAAAAATAAAAAACAAACATTAAAATTATAGCTATTTATTTCTTTGTGATATATATTCATCTTTGCATTTGTACTTATGCATTTATACTTCGTTGTTTGCAGTGCAAGAGAGATCGTTTGTGTGTTTGTACTTATGTGGTCTTCATTGGTATTTTTCATTATTTTTTTTTTTTTCTGAAGTTGAGAAATGGTTAGAAGAGAGAAAGGCTGGTTGATGGTGCTTTATTGGTATCTTTTCTAGTCTTCACGTTGGTATTTTTTTTTTTTATCTCTTGTTGATCTTTGAAATTTCTTCATGTTCTCTAAATTAGAAATCTTTATTTTGTGAAAAAAAAACAAACATCAAAATTATAGCTATTTATTTCTTGGTGATAAATATTCATCTTTGTATTTGAGTTGTAGGAACTAATTGCCTACAGGGGTTGTTCTCTTTGCAGGATTAGAGCTTTTAAGCCACTCTATGGCAGGCTATTAAGGATTAAGCCATTCGCATTTGTGTTTCGTTGTTTGCAATGCAAGAGAGATCATTTGTGTGTTTGTGCTTATGTGGTCTTGGTTGGTATTTTTCATTTTTTTTATCTCTTCTTGAGAAAGTGTTAGAAGAGAGAAAGGGTGGTTGAGAGTGTTTCGTTGGTATCTTTTCTGATCTTCATTGTCATTGTTTTCTTTTCTTGTTTGTGTGTTTCTACTTATGTGGTCTCCGTTGATATTTTTCATTTTTTTTTTTTATCTCTTATTGATCTTTGAACGTTCTTCATGTGCTCTAAATTAGAAGTGTTTATTTTGTGAAAAACAAACAAGCATAAAAATTATAGCTATTTATTTATTGGTGATAAATATTCATCTTTGCATTTGTTTAATTCTTATTTTATGCTTTTACGCTTATGCATTTGTGCTTCGTTGTTTGCAGTGCGAGAGAGAAAACTCCTTTGCAATGGTTTGAGAAATGATTAAAAGAGAGAAAGGCTGGTTGAGGGTGCTTCAGTGGTATCTTTTATGGTCTTCATTGTCATTATTTTTTTTTTTCCTCAGATCGTTTTTGCGTTTGTGCTTATGTGGTATTCGTTGGTATTTTTCAATTCTTTTTATCTCTTGTTGATCTTTGAACATCCTGTATGTTCTCTAAATTAGAAGTTTTTATTTTGTGAAAAAAAAAAAAAACATAAAAATTATAGCTATTTATTTCTCGTTAATAAATATTCATCTTTGCATTTGTTTAATTCTTATTTTATGCTTTTGTACTTATGCATTTGTTTAATTAAAATGTTAAGCGATCATATTCGACTCAAGCAATCATATTCGACTCAAACAAAAATAAATGGTACTCCAAATTGATGAGTCATAAGCCCAAACTCAAAACAAGAGAATAACAGAATTAATTAGATATCGTGAAATTTTCTTCTTTCTAGCAATAGGAATTGCTTTTACTTAAGTGCTTCATTTTTATAAACTGTGGTTGATGGTGCATCCATAGTATGTTTTTTTGGTCTTCATTGTCGTTTTTTTTTCCCTTCGCTCATTTATGTTTTTATGTTTGTGTGGTCTTTGTTTGTATTTTTCATTTTTGTTTTTCTACTTCTGTGAGAGAGAAAGATCCCTTCTTTATGCATTTTTTCTTGACTTGTGCATTTGTTTATATTTTTTGATGAATGGTATGGATGTTTGTGAATGTTATGGTTGTTAGCTACATGAGATTTCTCATCTGTGAATGCTCTTCTTGTTTTCTACATTTGAAGTCTTTATTTTATGAAGAAATATTTTTTTTTCCTCGGCACATTTTTGTTTTTATGTTTGTGTAGTGATTTCAGAGAGGGCTAGAAGAGAGAAAGACAAATTTTTTGCTGTGGTGGAGGGTGCTTTCCTGGTATGTTTTTCTGGTTTTCATTCTTATTGTTTTTTTCCCTCAGCTCATTTGTGTTTTTATGTTTATGTAGCCTTTGCTGGTATTTTTCATTTCTTTTTTCCTACTTGTGTGAGACAGAAAAGTCCTTTGTTTATGTATCTCTTGTTGATCTTTGAACGTTCTTCATGTTCTCCAAATTAGAAGTCTTTATTTTGGAAAAAAAAAAAACAAAACATCAAAATTATAGCTATTTATTTCTTGGTAATAAATATTCATTTTTGCATTTGTTTAATTCTTATTTTATGCTTTTGTACTTATGCATTTGTTTAATTAAAATGTTAAGCAATCCTATTCGACTCAAACAAAAATAAATGGTTCTCCAAATTGATGAGTCATAAGCCCAAACTCAAAACAAGAGAATAACAGGATTGATTAGATATAGTTAATTTTTCTTCTTTCTAGCCATGAGAATTGGTTTATCCCTCTAGATCTGGGTATTGGTGATTATTATTTATGCATTTATTTAATTCTTTTATATTTTTGTGCCTATGCATTTTTTCTATTTATATATTTCTCTTTTGCTTATGCGTTTGTTTATACTTTTTAGTGAATGGTATGCTTGTGTGTCTATGAATGTCCTCTATGAAGGAATTTAATTCAACTATAATTGCTTGTTAGAAAAAAAAAAAAAAAGTTTCAATTGCTATTACATATTACTTACCAATCTGCCATTTACAATCAATTATTACTTATATGTACTAAATTGCCATCAGAAATTAAATAGAATAAAAAATTTAAAATAATAGAATAAAATAAGTTATCATAAATAAATAAAATAAAGTCAAATTAAAATAAAATAAATAAAATAGTAAAATAAAATAAATAAAACAAGCTAGCATTATAAATTAAAAAATAATTAAAAAAATATAGAGTGAAATAAATTACATGAAAACTAAACTAAAATAAAATAAAGTTTTCTTCACCTATTCTTAACGTTCTGCACTTATACTTAATTTTTTTAATAATTTCTTTGTTATGATATTCAAATAGTTTTGGTTTAGCATCTTATATATATATTTTTTATAATTCCTTTTTATGCTGCTAAAATTATATAGTGCATGATACAAATTCTTGCTTGTAGTACAACATTATTGTCCATCAAAAATTGTTTTGATTGGGAAGTTGTCATTCATTATATTATTTAGTGCATTGATACACAATTTTTTTTTTATTCTCCTCTTCTTGTTTGAACACATAATGTAGGAGAATGAATTTAAAAAAATTTAAATTGGGGCAAGGAATCACAGGATTTGTAGGAGAAAATTTCAACCTATGGCTTCTATGTTGAACAAAAGGAATATTGTTTGTCTTATATTGTTCCAATAATTTGTATGAGAGACTACAATCAAATGTTTCAATTTTTTCCCTTGAATAAAAAGCAAATAAAGAAGCAAGTAAAATAAGAATTCTTCCTTCCAAATTAACTTAATCTTGCGTTGCTCTTACTTAATAACTTAAAAGATTAATATAAACTAAATCAAAAATTGACAATAAATTATCACAATATTAATGATTTTTGCTTCTTTTTAAATTTCTACTATGTGATTACTCCTAACTAAAAATTATATTGATAATTATTACTTTGTTTTTTGACAATTGAATATCAATAAAATTTTAATATACCAAATTTTAGGTTTGTCTTTGTATTCGTTTTGATCATTTTTTTCTAATTATTTTTTTTTCTTCAATTGTTTATTACCATTTGCATCTCTTACAAATCTTACAAACACATTCTCCTTCTATGTCTACTATCTCAATGTGACTATGCAACTAGGGTTTCAGTTTTTCTCCTCACAATCTTGATCAGACAACCTATGATGGCTAGCAGTAGCAAGTCATCACCATCGACACATTTCTTCAAAATAATAATGCCATCTACTTTGGCCGAAAAAAATTAGTGAGTAATTTATTTATCCACTACATATTTCTGATTAATTAATTATATAACTGCTATTCTATTTGATTAGTTCTATTATGTTTAAATAAAAATTTCCTAAAATAGGTTCTACTTATATGAGTACCGCCCATCTTATTCCAATTATTGGCATCTTTTTGTAAAAGCGTCTATTTACAATGTGATTATGAAGTCGATTGTTTATTTCATCTTTGTAGAACATTCCTAGAAAATTTGTGAAGTTATTTGGTTTTGAACTTGGAACTACCATTAAACTCACTCTTCCTAATGATCGTAATTGGTAAATTGGATTAGAAAAAGATGACAGCAATATATGGTTTTCTAAAGGTTGGCATGAATTTGCACAATAACATGTCATAGATATTGGACACTTTTTAGTGTTCAGATATGAAAAAAACTCCACATTCCATTTTCTTATATTCGACACGACTTCTACTGAGATCCAATATCTAGTAGAAATTAGTACTGGTGAAATGACAAGACTGGTTTGTATATCAGGCAATGAACAAAAATTAAGCGTAGATAATTTATCACTGTCTGAAACGCCTGAATAACAATGACTTCAAATTATTAATGAAAGGAAAGAGCAATTTAAGCTGCCCATGCACTATAACTTACAAACCCTTTATTCGTGCGTTCCTTACGGCTCCATAACATAAAAAAAAAAAAAAAGTTATATGGTGAGTCTAAACTTCTAATCAATACAAGTTGTTCTTCAAATTTAATTACTTTCCAAAAATATACTAATGATTTGACATTCTTCTTTAGTTTGAAGTATATGCCTGCTGAATTTGCTGCAAAATATTTATCAGAGCACTAAATTGTCAAACTTGTAACTTCTGATAATACAAAACAATGGCATGTTGTTTGCTATTATCATAGCAAAGATTATTCATCAATGAACATGGCAAAGGAATGGAGTGTATTCGTAAGGAAAAACAATTTAAAAGAAGGAGATGCATTCGCCTTTGAGCTCATCAAGAAGAAGCCCTTTATGTTTAAAGTCCACATATTTTGTGTAACTGACTATGTTTGAAAAAGTTTTTTTTGTAACTTCTCTCCTTTCAATTTCAGATAACTTTCTTATACCATCTTTTTTTTAATCTAAACAAATTAGTAATCTCATTCTCTCTTCTTTTGGATACTTCATTTCTTTCTCATATTTTGCATACTTTTATATTTTAGAGAACTTAGATAGTTTAGTATTTTCGACAACTTCATAATATATATGCATCATATCTTATCATAAATATTTGGAATGTTGATTTTATTCACTATCATGATAAATATTTGTAATCATGTTTTGTGTTGCTATCAAAATATTACTTAGTATAATTTGCTAAATAGTTTAACATGTCAACTGATGAGAACATGTAAGCTGCAATAACATTGCTTTTTCTTTCATGCTTTTGTAACCATATATTTTACCTCCCATCTCTCTCTCTTTGCTTTTACTTATCTATCTTTTTGGTTGGGTTGATAATCTAAAATTATGGTCATCTTTGTATTTGAATTACTTTTCATCGCTTTTAAAATCATTTTATACACAGTGATATCAAATTATACACAATGAGATCAAAAATCTGTTAGGTACTTTTTCAAAATTTTGTATACTGTATAGTACACAGTGAGATTATTGATGTTTTGCATTCTGTATGTGTTCGGTTAAAAAAAATTGGTATACTGTACAACATTGTTTTATTCCCATTGTTATTTTTTAATTTAATTGATTTGATTTAGTGGTTTTTTCTTTTCAGGAACTTCAGACTGGTTTATTTTTGTGCATATTTTCAGAAAAGAAGAAACGAGAAAAAATTAAAAGCATAGAATGTGGCAATATGAAGGAAAAGCTTTATTAGGTCTTGCTTATATACATACTGCTCATCCATTTCAGGCATATCATATGAGGGTTTTTAAATTTGTAAATCAGTTTGTATTGAGTAGTTTGTATTTACATAGTTAATGTATTGAGCATGTTAATGTATTGATTAGTTTCTATCAAGCAGTTTTTATTAAGAAATTTGTATTGAGCAAGTAATGTATTGATCAATTTGTAGAACAGTTTATATTGAGCAGGTTAATATATTGATCAGTTTGGAAAGCAATTTGTAAAATAGTGAGCAGGTGTATTAAGCAGGTTAATATATCGAGGAGTGTCAAAAACAGGGACTAATTTCTATTCAATAGGTTAATGCATTCAACTGGTTAATGTATTGAGCAGTTTGTAATCATTATTCTGAGTTCATGTATTAAGCAATTTAATTAGGATCTCGTGCATGCTTCTTGTGATCTCTTAGGACTCTTGCATGCAACCATATTACATAACCGGATAGATCAATAGTTTAAATTTTTTTATTCTCATTCACTTTAAGTTTTTTTTATACTAGATGATTATATTTTTTTAATTTATTTATTTTATAATGATACAAGGCAATATGCGTCGCACGTTGCACCACTATTAGTATATATATACACACACACATATATATATATATATTAAAAGTTAGAGATCAAGAGAGAAAAAAATATATAATGGGAAAAGAAAAGGCAACCCTTTCGAATTAAATATACTGCAGTATGCATGCTAAGTGCTAATTGTCATGATCAGCATGTTTAATCTTGATATGGGGTTAACTGCCGGCCAATTCAGCAAGAACCACTCCTCGAGATCAGTTCATCATGTGACGACTTTTATCATGAAGAATATATATACATGCATGATATATCAAAATCTCGAGTTGGACCTGCACCGCGCTGGATATATATTGGTAATTAACCCATGCACCAGCATCATCTTTTATATATTTGTCAACTTGGAGGCCCTCATGGTCAATTCTCGATCCTTGTCTGATCTTCGGAGAGGAGTATGGTACACCGATCTATATATCTATGGTGTTGTCATAATCTCATGTCAATATATATCATATATGTGGTTGGGAAAAGTTACATGTCATGGGGACATACTGGTCATGATATATGAGATCATTTACATAAGTTGCGTGTCCATATATGTTGCCTTGCCCGACATCAATGTATGGTCATATTGTTATTCTTTATTAGTTTGGAAATACTGTTCATGAGCAGTCCAGCCTGCTTTTGCGACTAAACTCAACCTGTAGATTACTGTTTGACTTAAAATGAAACCTTAACTACCCTGCATTTAATTTGATCCAAAAAGTACCTGATTAATTGTATATGCATGCTAACCGGCCACCAGACGTTAATCTCTCAATAGTAGTACTAATCATATAGGCCATCATGATCAGTATAATATAGTACATATTAGCTGTGTACGTTAATTAATAATCATAAGTGATCATTTGGACTGAATTAACCGCTTGCAGCATGATAATTATAAATGGAGCTTTTTGTAGGCTAATAGGTGCAAGGATCTAATTATAGGGTTACGTTATGTCGGGCATCAAATTATTGGCCGAAGGGCTAAGTTAAATCATACAATTATAATATTTGGAAAGAATGCAATTATTTAGATGAGCTATCTAATTATTATAGGCCTTGACGTACATATATTTATAATAAATATGTAATATTTCATATAGAGATCTTGGCTATACATGTAATTAATATATTTTAGCTAATGAATCCAATATTTGATCAAGTTGATTTCCACGTACGTACGTAGCGTAACTGGCTAGCTATATATTGACAACAATTAGTTTTTTCTTTTATTTTGTAGTTATTTAACATGAGAAGTAGTACTCATATATTTAATATACATACATATATATATATATATAAGGTACGTACGTGGCCTCTTGAAGCTAGCAATTTCCAAGGAAAATGCCTTCACATACAATCAATATATATATGATATGTAATTTGTTGGTGTTTACGCGGTACGTACGTACTTTGTAGAGTTAAAATTCCCGCTAGCTTCAACTAATTTTATACGTAATTAATGGTGATTTCCTCCCATATATAGTAGTACTGTCTCCTTCATTTTAACTAGTTTCTTCTATCTGCTCCGTGCGACTAAGTACATGAAGGACATACATGAAGAAGAGAAGAACCTCTTAAGTACGTATGTTGGATGATAATAAGTACGTAAAACAACGTATAAAACGAAATTCTTTTTTGTATTTTGGGACACAATCTCACAGATTTCTCTTTCTCGCTGTAACTTACCACTTCTTCCAACAAGTTCGTACCTTTTGAAAATCTTATGCATATATATATATATATATATATATATAAAGGAAAAACATGAGGGCGCATAATTATATCATCAACAGCTACTACTCCTTCCTGGAAACATCACAGAGACGACAGGAAACAGTACTAGTTGGAGGTCATGTTTCTGGGTGTTGGACTAATTATCTGAAACTAAAAGACAATGATAAAAAAAAAAGACAAAGTTGCTAGCAAGAGCATTAATTTACTAAAAAAAACTCTCTTTCAAGCTACTTGCAAGTCCTCTTTTGTTTTTTAGGTAAAAGATAAGGACGTGTACATAGGATTAATATTTATCATATAACTAATACATTATAAATTAAGCGCGTCCCATATATATATATATATATTGAGACGCTTTAGGGTTTGGGAGTGGGAGGGACCACCGGCTTGGACGCGATGCTTGGGACGGTGGAGACCATGGTTGAGGCGAGGGGGGGGCCGCGGGGTCCACACCGTTGGTCCACAGGGGGTACTGTTGAAGGGCGCAAGACCGCATGGCACGGCCCCTATGCCATTGAATTGCCTTTGTCTCTTTTTGTCCTGAAGACGGAGAGAGAGAGTAGAAGAAGACTGGCTAGCTAGACTGTGACAGTACCAATTAAATATATTAATTTGTTGGTGTCCATATCTATTATTTGCAGCTACAGCATGGGCTAGCTAGCTGTCCCAGGAAAATGAACTCATGACGTGGTTTTCATCCTTCCCTCTATGCATACACAACTTGAAAAACGACATGATCGATGATGATCAGGTACTATACATACATATTTAATACAGATTGCGTTTGCCAATTGCCATGCTATATATATATATATATATATATATATGCCAATTAATGCATGTCCAACTTGCATGCCCTTGACTTGACCATGCATGCATGCTACACATGAATTATAAGCAGCTAGCTGAAGATATAGCATGCATTGCTTACTACTACAAAATGTCCTGACCGACCTAGCTATCTAGCTAGCTAGCTAGTTGAATTGAATAATCTAAGTGCACACTATCTTTGGTAGTAGAGTTCGACGGCGGAGTTCCAAAGTACCGTTAATTGGGTCACAGCTAGTTAGCCTAATATGTATAATATACCAATACCGGCCATTCATATTTGGGCTTTGGGCTGAGAATTATTAGAGAATTTTAGCTCAAATTAAGTTCTTTATATATATATATATATAATACTAAAAAAAATATGTAAATATAACTAATTAATTATAACTAAATATACTGTTTTGATTATAAATATTCATTTTAATTACAATTAATTAATTATATATACCCATTTTCTTATAGTGTTAAAATACTTTATATAAGGTCGAAGGCGTGGGAAATACCTTTTTTCCTGAAGTGTCTCTCATATAAAATATATATATATATATATATTATTTTTAAATTGATGTGATCATGTGAACCTCGAACAATCTATTACGCAAGTATCAACAAACACAAAGTTTTCCTTTGTAATGCATGTTAGTGCATTTTTTTTTTTTTTTTTGCATGGTGTTGAACGGCTTATGAGGATGACTTTGATGTTGATATGGCCCTAGTGGCGGAATCAGCAATTTATCTTAGGAAGGCCTATTTTTCTATCACACGAGATATTTGTGTAAAATACAAAAAATATTACAAAATCATAAAGTATAAATAAAATTAAATTTTGATAATTTTCCAAATAACATAAAAAGACATTTAATGTCTGTTTTATAGAGTAAAAAATTATTTTTTTGTAGAAATTATCAAATACGTTTTTAAAATGTCATTTTTCATTCTAATATCTAATCTAATTGATTAAATTTAATGTAAACTCTAACTATTTTGGTGTCACATTAAGTATAGAATACTATAAAATGTGACCTTAAATAAAATTTTCTTTTTCTTACTCAATGAAGTTTAAAGGATAAATCATATCTACTATCTTTCATATAAATCATCAATCTTAACTAATTTTTTTGATTTTTTCATTTTGGATTCTATATTAAGAAATTCAATAGTGTATAATATACAAATGCGATAAATGTTAATAATTTATTGTTTAATTTAATTTCAATGTGGCCACATCCTAGAAAATAGATAACATATGAAAATTATATAAAATTTAAGGTTTATAGGGGAAAAAATTAGAGATAGACATTTGTATGTATATTGGAATTTTATAAAATTTTAAAAATCATATGAGAATAAGAAAATTATAAATTTTTTTTTTTGGGGGGGGGAATTTTTCTATATATGGAATTATGAATAAGATTTAGGAACTATTTTGAATTTTAAAACAAACTTTAGGGGTGATTTAAATTTTTGAAAAAAATTTGGAGCGTGGATCCGCCATTGTATGGCGTTCAAATGCTCATACATGGAGTAAATAATAAATAAAACATTTAAATATAAATAGAAAAAGACGTAGATATTTACGCGTGGTTGGCTTAACAATCTACACTCACAGATTGTTTGGGAGTAAAATTCACCATACTTGATAATTTGGATAGTCTCGCATAATTTTTCGTATCTCCTAACACACTGGAACAAATCTGGATTATAGGGAGGTTGAAGAAGATGCCTTCCTTTTAGCGAGAGAAGATCTAAGGAAGCTGATATATATGTGTGTATATATAGAAAATCCATCTAAAATCTGTAGAGGTCCTATGCTTTTATTGAGGTTTCTTTTCTTTTTTGGAGTGGTTGATTCATGTTTTACGTTGCTAAATCTGCATTTTCCTAACTGTACGAGTCAACTTTTTTTTGCTTTATTTCTTTCTTTACAATTAGTAATTATTTTCCAATATTGGGCAAGACTAGGTTCATTCATACCCAACACATGCTCATGTTTTTAAGGTAAACTTGTCTAACAAGAAGGTCTTGAGAATTTTCAAGTTAATCATAATAGAGATGGTCTACAGAGTAGAAAGACAAGTTTTGAAACATGTCCTTGATTTTGTTGTTGTTGTGTGAAGTAACGAAAGTCTCTGAGGGTAGGCCCCGAAAAGATATGTAAATACGAAAAAGGTCCGCTAAGGATAGGCCTTTAGGACTATTGTTTATGTGAACGTATATATGACAATCATGCGTACCCATTGTCACGTGTTACTGTTATTTGTTAGTAAACATCGTGGAAGGCAGGCACGTATCTCTACATATGAGATCATCTTCGTTTTTGTTGGCACTATTGGATTTTTCCTCTCTTTAAGGTGATTTCGTGCTAGTATTGTTGTTTTTGCATTAAGTTAAAAGTTTGTTTGTTGCAACTCAGTTAAGTGGTCAAGGACTTGGTCGACTCCTTAACCCAAATTTAGATTTAGCAATGGCTAAACCATTATTAGTGCTCTTAAGAGGCCGCAACCCACTTGAGGCATATCTGGAGCTTGGAGCTGGTTAATTCTTTGAATTAGTAAATTGTTGGTGGTGGTTATCCAAAGTTTTAGCCTCACTAGTCTTTACGTCAGATAGAATAAAAATTATTTAGATAACTAGTTAATCAACAAATACTAGATATTGAGATTGAGAAAGAATGCAAAATAAAGTGAAAACTCTAAGATTATGTTGATTAGTTAAAGTTGAAAACTAGTTTTGAAGCCCAAAATTAAGTCCGGCTTAATTAAGGAAATTTGAGAATTTTAAAAATTCGCCCGAAAATTTCAAATCCCAGTTATTGTATAAAAATAAAATAAGTATCTTGTCAAAAAACTAGCCTAAACTAGAATATAAGAATTATTTCTAAAAGTAATAGTGAAATATTATCATAAAAGGAAAAAGACTTAAAATCAATAATTTCAAGTGAAGAACGACTGATTTAGAGGTTGAGAATAATTATAAAATTATATAATTATACAAAACATAATTATATAAAAAATTATAAAAAATAATTATATTTCTATATTTTTCCAAACATAAAGGATATACATGGAGAGATGTAACAAAACGACATGCGTTGCAGCAACAAAAGTGATGAGTAGGACTGCGTTACATATTGCAGTATAAGTTATACAACGGTCTATAACTATAGCGTTAGATATAAGTATGATATAAGTATGAATTGTTTTCCTTCAAAAAAAAAAAAGGTATGAATTGTATAAATAATTAAATAGTGTATATTCATTTTGAAAATGAACCAAATTTATTATTAAAAAATGAATATTTATGTAAGTCTCATTTATTCACATTTTTAAAAGAAATATATGACCCCGGTGCATTAGATCACCATAAATATTATTTCTCTACAAGTATATATTCACCGCTAGTTTTGGCTACAACGTGCAATGCACGTATGCCTAGTTCCAAGAAAAAATTATGAAAAAAAATTACTTTTATTGAAAAGAATAAAAATATCATATCAAGATGAGAAAAATTGTTTACCTATACAATGTGAAGTAATGATATGTTATGTAATAAAAAGTAATTTCTATCAATCCTTTCAGATTGATACCTTCATGCATAAATCTACGAACACCACCCAAGAGCATAAACAGGATTGCTCGCTTGATATCTTGGTGACCAAACACTGTTGGGGCAATGCTATCAACAAGTTTATTGAAGAAATCAGGAGTATTTCTCATTCTCTTAATGTCATCTAGCATTACCGTTTCTCCCTATAAAGAAAGGTGAAAATGAAATAATTCAGAAGATGTATGTGTATATATTTAAATCTTTGTAAATTATTTAAGTACTACATGGCAATAAAATAAGTGGGTGGCCAAAATCAACAAAAGAAAATTAGAATAAGGAGAAAATTGTAGTATATGATTTGTATGCTTGATCAAGTTAATGATTATTATAAAATATTATGAATGAGGATTAAGGCTATTCAAAAGTACCCAAAAGTCACATGATCCATAAATTACGTACTTCTTCTCAAATTCCTCTCCTGAAGCTTTTATTGTGATGTGCTAATCATCCATTTCCTACTTAACAAGGAAAAACATAGAGATCTGAGATGGCAAATATTTTGAGGTGATATGTATTCCTTTAACCCAAATCAACAAGGAAAAACAGAGATATACGATTTGAAGGTATGGGATGCCTTTGAAGCCAAATACCTAATTAATTCTACGGAACTACTACTACAATTTACAGCATAGAAGATTAGCCACTGCCACATTATAGACCAAGAGGATTACACTAATTATCAAGGAGAAGGCCAACTACCAACTACCATTCATTGCATCCCACCTCAACTTCTAGATTCGAACTTTATTTTTAAGCAGCCATGATTTGTACTATATTCTTTTACTTTTGTAACGTCATATAAAAATAACTATGAAATTGGGATCAAAGAAATAAAATAGGATAAAAACACCTCCCTTAAAAAAGAACAGAAGAAATAAAAGAAAAAGTTTCAATTATAGACGGAGACAAGGAGGGCACAAAAATTGGCAGATTGGATCCAAATGGTTGCATCATGTAACAGAGACACCCTCTAGGATTTTAAATAAGATATGACTAAACATCGTTGATCTGTATATAATTTTGAGGTCCATATTATTATTAATATCTAAATACAAACAAACATATACTGCCAACCAGAAATATCTAGTTAGATAAAGAGGAAATCAAGACTTTCATTTTCTTAATTAAGGCAATAAATCTACACGAGGTTGAGCTCATTTTTCTGTCAAGGATCATCTCTCTTAACAACGAACACTTTTGACATGGTGAAAAACCATTCATATATTATGAAATGCAAAGAGAGAGAGAGAGAGAGAGAGAGAGAGAGAGAGAGGTACAAAAGCTGTTTTTCTTGTAAAGAAATCTTATTTTAAGAGTTTAAAGACAACAATTGTCCGAGTGAACATCCAACATTGGAAGGCAAAAGGGATCCAAGGAAACAAGGAATTCAGTAAGAGAATTCTCTCAAAACTGAAACATGATTCCAATCCCTGTAACAGAAGATGCCCACTTTTAAAAATCATGCTTTTATTAATTTCGCCAAGAATTCATACATAATAAACAGATAACATTATTAACATAAACAAAAACCCTGAACAATTAAACATGGCTAAGGTAACTGAGACCGTACGTACCTTGCAAAACTCCCAACCTTCCAAAAATCCTTCAAAAAGTTGTTTTCAACAGAAAGGAAGAGCAAAGTAGACAAGAGCCTTTTATTTTAATCAAAGTTATGAATTCCGTTTCGGTGACCATTCCGGTTGAAGTACTGGAACGAAAAATTTTGATATCGGTACCGTTTCGGGATAAATATTATATGAATATATTATATATATAATAACTATATCCTAAAACAAACCAATACAAATTTAATTAAAAACATACATACTTGATAAATTTAATAAATTTAAAACTTCAGATTTATTAAAAATACTTATTAAAAAGTAAAACTAAATTGATTGATATAGATGTCCGGAATTAATAACAATAAACAACCAAATAAATGATAAAAGCTTCAAAAAAACAAAAAATAAATGAAGAAAAAAAATATTGAAATAATTCTGCAATTCAAAAATATAAATAAATATTTTTTTTTAAAAAAGAAAAATATGCTTATCTAGAATTCGGCCGGAATAGGCCGGAATTTGCCGGAATCCGGCCGGCATGGACCGGAATGGCCAGAATTCAGCCCGGAACGGAATATAAGCTTCCACCGTTCTGGCCACTGTTTCGAAACAAAATTTTCCGGCAATTCCGGCCGAAATGGAACGGTATTTATAAACTTGATTTTAATAGTTAAACATTGCACAATGTACAACCACCATGAAAACACATTTAAATTAACAGAAAATGCTAAAAAAATGCTTAAGAGAAGTTTAAACTCTGAAAATAAAAATTTTCATGCTCCAAATCCAAGCATCAACCTTCAATAAAGGCATATGTATGTCACTCAAAGTATCATTTGGCGTAAACAAAGTTGCCTCAAACTCCTTGGCAGAGAACTGCATGGAGATATTCAAAAGAGGCCTAAACGAGCAAAAACACAAAATCAAACATAAACCCTAAAGCACAAAAAGACAAAAATAAAAGACTTTGAACAAAGATCACAACTTCCGAAGCCAAAATAAATAGACGACACAGATAAATACCAAGCAGTAAATAGTTTCAGGTATTTTACCATAGAGAGAAATATACCAGCTTCCACAAAAATAAATGATGCAAGTAAAGAATTGGACAAAATAATATACCTCAATAAGCTACTTATGAAGTTGTTTCTCACATTCCAAAATCACAAAAAAATAAAAATAAAAAAAGTACGAAAGCTAACCTGAGAAGTTCGAAGATCAACAATCCTGGTAGTGATCGATTCAAATTCCTTGTGAAATCAAATGTCTAAAACAAAATAAAGTAAATAAATATTTAAATGATCAAAAAAATCAAAGACATTAAACCCAAAAATCCTAAAATGCAAAACTATTTAAACAAACCCAAATGCACGAAAAACAAGTCCAGTAGAACTCGCAAATATACAAACCCATTGACCACGATAACAATAATCCAAATTCAATCAAATTCGAAACATGAGACAGCCAGAAATATATATCTATCGATGTAAACCCTAAATCCTAGATCAAGAAACCTTCTTATTATAATAATTTCACCTCTCCCTGTTGTTTCATGGCCTCGACCAAGCAATTGTGCCAACAAATTAAATTTTAATGACAATTTAAGAGAGAGAGAGAGAGAAATTACTTAGAATCCAAAATTTTTAACTTATCTAACAACATAGAGCCTAAAATCTCAAATCGTCATGAGGAACCAAACATGCACCAAAAGCGGGCAAAAAATAATGCTTTAGCTGCACAAACAATGTGAAATCCAGTATTCATTATTCAAAAATCCAAAGAGTTTCTTGCATCTTAATAAAATTTCCAAGCAACCAAATGGAGACGAAAACGAAAAGCTTAGAGAAAAAAAACTCTCACCAATCATCACTCGGTGAAGTTAGTGACGCATTCGGCGCTGATGAGGATCTCTCCAATGGCGTTGACGGTGAGGAAGGCGCCCTCACCGTGCTCTGCATGGGTCTAGGGAGGAGTTGTGGGCTTCGAGTCAAATGGAATGCACTTACAGAGCAATAAAAACAATCAGATAGCGAGGGAGACAACGCCCTTCTGTCTGGCGAGCTCCACAACTGCTAACAGCGACAAGGGCCGTGAGGTGGAGAGAGAGAAAAGAGAGGGTTTGAATCGAAGAAAGAACTCAGGAGGGAGGGAGGGAGAGAAAAGAGAGGATTAAACCCAAAAACCCTAAAATGCAAAATGATCTGAACATACCCAAATGAACGAAACACGGGCCTAGGAACCCAGCAAAGATTCTGTCGAGCAGGCTTCCGTCATTGACTCATTCACGTCTTGAGCTCGCGATGCTGGTTCCGATGCCATACTTCCCAAGTTCTGCTTCCGATGGATAGATAGATAGATAGAAGAGACGAAATAGGCGTTTTGTTTCGGGAGAAGGAGAATGAGAGCTTAGATCTAAGAGTTGAAAGGTGAGAAGAGGGGGAAGCAGAGCTGAGAACGAGGGCGAGAGAGACTGGAAAAGCTGAAACGAGAGAGAGAAAGAGAAGGAGTTTTGTGTGGTTGATAGAGAGAGAGAGAGAGGAGATAATATCCTTGCAACGCAATGAACGAAGTTAGGCAAAAAATCGATTTTAGCCTCATTAAATGAACAACGGCAGCAATTAACTAATGTAAATAAACAGATAAAGAAGGGGCAAGAATGAGATAAAAAGAACGCTGAAATAACCACTATTTACAGCACATTGCCTCTTATATTATAGAGGTTAAATATTTTATTTTGCGGACTTTCTATAAAGTTTAATTGAAAGGAACAAATCGACCCAAAATAAAAATTGAAATGAGCAAAAACAAAAAAGTTGGAACCCATCTGACCAAATCTCAGCCCAGCCCATGGACCCAACCAAACCCCAGAAAGTCCCACTCGTCCTTCCCTCACTCCAGCGATAGACCAGATCCCTCCAGCGATAGAGCCAACGCCGTGTGGAACTCCAACGCCGTCGGGTTATCTTCAAGTTCCGTTCGCCACAGTTGAAGTCAGCTTCTCCTCCCCCACTTTTTCCGCCGACAACGTCGGCCCTCTGAAAAAAGAGTGTAAAACATAAGTGGAGTCGGAGCGGAACGGATTTACAGACTCGGAGGCGGAGGCGGAGGCGGAGGCGGATTTTGGTTTCGAGCCCTCCTGATTAAGTTGGAGTCGCTGCACACCCTACAAAGTGTAAACCATTGTTATTTTACGCCTGCGAAGTGCTGGATTTCTTCCTTCTTCGTCTTCAATTCAGAAAACTGTAATTAGGGTTTCTACGTCTTCGTCGAATAGATTCAATTTCTATGATTTTTAGAACTAGCAAGTGAATTCATCATTTGATGAGGCTCTTGCAGTTTGGCTTGTTGGTATCTTTAGCTTCTGGATTCGCTGCAATCCTCGTCTACATCACCGGCGTCACTCATCTCTGTATGCTGTATAGTATTTCTAGTTATACGCAATCGATCCTTATACACCTGCATGCTATATTCGTGTGCTAAGTTAATGAATGCGCTATCTACAGATGATAATTATCAGCACTCGAATGAAGACTTGAGAGCCTTGCAGTCTTTGCAGCGCAACTTCCAGAAGTGTGTGGTGAGAAATTTTGTCTTTTGGCAATTGTTTATAAACATTGCACATTTTTTTTTCCAATTATGATGCTCCGTGGCATAGCTTTCTAAGATGGTTACCTTGTCTAATTGTGCTTGGATTAATTAGCGTGTTTAATTATGGAAGCGCATACATATGAGAGTAATTATGGTAGCTTGAAGCATATAATCTATCAGATATTGTATGAAATTTGAGTTAAGTGGCTATACTCTTCACTGACTTGTGTTTGTGGATATGATAACCATATGAGCTACATGATTTGAGTGTAGGAAAGTTATTTGTGTGATATTCGTGTAGTTTCTGAATTTAATGTTTTTGGTGCAGAGAGCAAATGGATTAGGCTTACAAGCTGTGAGTGGTAAGGATTATTGCCAAGTATCGATTTACTTCCCTAGTGACACTGTCCCCAAATGGGTAAGTCTTCTCTAGGATTTGCACATATTTTCTACTTAATGTTCAGGCGATGCTTGTGAGTGTATAAATTATGATAGGTTAATATTTATAATTCAATAATGAGAATATAAATTATGATATAACATACTTTGTTTTCTTTTTCGGTTCGGAACTGAAAAGCCACAAACTTTGACATGCTTTTGAGTTATAAAAAAAAGTAATTAAATTATGGTATGCATAAGTGAGTAATGTCTGCAATCTTTTCCTTTTGTAGATGATTTTATGGTATTTGGTGTTCCTTTACATGGATTAACTATATGTAGTTCTTTTCTGACTTAGTTCCTTGGAAATCTTTGAATGTAAACAGAAGGATCCTAGAACTGGTGAACTAGAAGGTTTGTCATTTGATTTTAATCTGTGTGAAGCTGTGGCTACGTGGGAACAGGTGAGCTTGTTATTCTGCTTTCCAAAATAGGTTATCTGATCATTCAATTGTAAAAAAATAAAAAGAACCTATAAAAGAAAATTTGTATACTTATAAAAAAAAATTTGTATGCACTATTTTTGAGTGAAACGAGATGTGCTTAATATACTGAGTGAAATATCTTTGTAATTTCTATTTCACTTGTTAATGACACCTTTCTGTAATAAAGATAAAGATGTTCCCATTTTTCTTGCCCTTGATTATGGGCAAGTTTATTATGATATTTTATCTTTGTTTGTTTGTTTAGAATTCCATCTATGCTTGTCATTTGATTTGCATATAGTGAGTTGATTGCTCAGGTGCGCAATAGTACCACAATACTCACCAGGGAGTTCATCGATGCATTGCCAAATGGATGGGAGGAATATGCCTGGCGCAGGATCAATAAGGGAATACTTCTGTAAGTAGTTTTACAACTGACTGGGACTAGAATTAGTTATTTATTCAATTTACTGAATAATAAATGAGAAGAAATTGAAAGGAATTATCTACTCCTTTTTTACAAGTAAAAGAATTTTCTTCTCCATATAAAATAATTTTATTGATTATAGAAAGTAGACATGGCCCAAGTACATAGGACATCTACAAGAGAAACACCTACTTGTAATTGACTGGGAGTAAAAGGAAACTATCTACTTATTCTGTGAAGCACATAATAATGACAGTTCATCTATTTATGTTTAAGATAGCCATGAGTATTTGAATGATGAAGAAAGCATTCCATTCCCATGGGCCACACATATTTAGTGTATTTTTTTTTTCTAGTAAAGCTATGATGTGACATAATTTTGGAATTTTTTATTTATTTCATTGGCAGGAGACTTTTAGATGCATTATGAGAATATCTCATTATTAATTTGTGCATAAAAGAATCTTAGTTTGCCTGTAAATTCTAAGTTAAAAAACTATATGAATGCAGAACCTTGCTGTAACTTTGTTTCAATGTCCTGTTTTTAGTCTAATGTAAATCTGTTTTTAGTCTAATGTAAATCTGGTTCTTAAAGTTGCCGAGAAATTTCATATCCACATGCAAGCTGATCTCGTTCATCTCTCCGTTGCAGCAATCGCTGCAAGAATAAGACTCTATGTGCGGAGAAACTTTCACTGGTACTTCCTGATACTCCACCATATCTTCCTCGGCAATTTGGTCGATGTGCTGTTATTGGTAACTCGGGAGATCTTCTTAAAACAAGGTTTGGGAACGAGATAGATGGTTATGATGCTGTCATTAGAGAAAATGGTGCTCCAATTCAGGTTAAGTTACTTCTTTATTGATGTTAGAGCTCTGGTGCTTACTTCACTTAATAAATGTTCTGTCTGTTCTGTTATTTGTTTTATTACAGAACTATTCAGACTACGTGGGCAAGAAGAGTACATTTCGTCTTCTTAATAGGGGATCTGCCAAAGCTCTTGATAAAGTTGTGGAGTTAGATGGTATGAGCACCATACTTTCTCGTAACGTGTCAAGCCTATTACATTTTACTAGAACCACACTAAAAATGAGGTTTCTGCAGAAACAAGGAAGGAGGTCCTGGTCATTAAGACAACAATTCATGACATCATGAGAAAAATGATACAGGTTAGCATGTTCTTCCTTGAGTCTTGCTTGCTCCACTAGAAAACAAAAGCTGGTCTCCTATATTTGCTGTGTAACTGTGATCTTATTCTCTAACATTTCTTGCTGCAAAATGCAAATCATCTGCTCAAATATTATTAATCATTTTTTTTGTGACTTAAAAATGATACTTTATTTGTTCTTCATTCCCTGAAAGTCATACATCATACATGGATTCTATATAAAAGGAGCCTGCTCTTAATTGCTAAGTAAGGCCCAACAAGGAAAATGAAGAAAGAAAATTTGATTGCTGAAAGAAAACCATTTCTTGAAAAAAGGGCCTTGTCTACTTGTGGAAACTTTTTTTGTTTGTATCCTCTCTTGAATAGATACTCACTTCAGATTCTGCTTGATAACTTTTCTTCCTTGCTTTTGTGGACGATCATATCACTGAAAGCTTGATTTTTTTTTTTTTTTTTGGCCCTATATACAGGATGTTCCAATAAAAAATCCTATATATCTCATGCTAGGTGCTTCCTTTGGTTCAGCTGCTAAAGGAACTGGGCTCAAGGCTCTCGAATTTGCTCTCTCTATTTGTGAATCAGTGGATATGTATGGATTCACTGTGGACCCCGGTTATAAAGAATGGTATAAAATTTCCTTAAGATGTCAGTGTTTCTAAATAATATACTTTTTATATACTTGATCGGGTTTGTCTGATCAGGAAGCATTGTAATACTCTTTCAGGACTAGATATTTCTCCGAATCTCGGCAAGGTCATACTCCTTTGCATGGTAGGGCTTACTATCAAATGATGGAGTGTTTGGGAGTAAGTCAACAGTTTTTGTTTCTCTATATGCTGATGTGTAATAGTCCTGTTGATATTAACATTATGAAGATTGTATCCAAATATGTTTTTCTTCTTTTTGAAAAAACAAAAATTACCAGTGCTCAATTCATTTTATGGGTCTTGAAGCTGCAAGCTCTACGGACTAGGTCGTGTAGTGCTGGTTAAGGTTTGTTTGTTCCAGTTATGTGGTGCACAGAGACCATGACCTACAATAATGGAGCAAAAAAATTGGTGTTGATTATTGTGTGATAATGTTGATGATTGCAAAATATTGATATTTGAGTTATAATGCCATTTTTGCAAACAGAAGTTCCCCCCATTTCAACTTGTATAAGTGCTTGATCACCCTTCCCTCTTGCTTTGTGTGAAATTTTCTCATTGTGTATGTATGTTATCATTAACTTCAGTTTTTTCTTTTTCTTTTGCTTGTTAAGCTGATCAAAATCCACTCTCCCATGCGAACTGATCCAAACCGTGTTGTAAAATGGGTACCAAGCATTGACACAATTAGAGCTGCTAGAATCGCATCGTATAAATTATTGAGGTGAGTGAACTTTCTTTACGTTTCTAAATTTGAGAATATAGAATATAATAGTGGTCAAACATCGAGCTGGGATGAGCTATAGACTTGGACATCTCAGGTTTGATTCTGCACTAGGAGTTCCTTTGGATTACATGATACATAGTTCTGGCATATAGGGTCGTGTATTTGGTTTTGATTGCCCAAGGATGGGTGCCAAGGGCCTGCCCTTGGTGAGGTTCCATATCATAAACCAAAAAAATGAGAACATATAAGTTTAGAAGGCTGCTATAATGGATTGACTTGATGTTTAGTCATAAGGGAGCTGTGCAACTTGTATTTTATATGAAAATTTTATAAACCTTTGGAATTGGCATGTTCCTTTTTATGATTTTGTGTAGGAGGGTTAGAGCTGGGTCTGCAGATCCATTAGGCGCATGTTCAATTATTGGAAAGCAAGCTGAGAGAAAGTCTACAGCATTGTCAAACATCAGAAAGGTTGCTGCTGACCACAACAAAGTTGTAAAGGGCGTAACCATGTACCCTTTGGAGCACAGTCTAGGAGATGGGGTACTCTGCACAGTGCCAGCTAACGGAATCCTGCAGAGCTGACTGATATTATATTTGTTTACCAGTTAGCAATTGGATGAAGAAATTGCCGCAAGCAGCATTTATCTGGCAACTCATGTTAAAAGAGTTTGGTTAGGGCGTGAAGATTTTTTTTTAAAAGTCTCAGAAGTTATGACAATTGGAGGTGGAGAAGATATTTTGCATCTTTTCTAATTCCGGCAGCGTCCGTTTCTTTATTTGGAAGAGTTCTATTCGTTATTATTTTTCAATGGTAGTAGGTTATATTTGATTTGAAAGTGTAATTTGTGAACAATATATCTAGGGGTTTGCCAAAATACTACAAATTTGGATGAACCAAATGGTGCGTCAGTGTGAATACTCTCCAATAATAATACTTAATTAACAAAGTGGGGCTGTTGATGGTTGTAGGTGAGAGGTAAATGAAGCAAAATCACACATTGTTAAAACTGGTAATGTGAGTTAAATTGCACATGGCAATTGGGAAGCCGCAAAGCTGAGCCAGTCATTAGAATTGGATATAAGAAGAGAGTAGTGAAGGCACAACCCAATAAAAAGAAGAAAGAAATACTGAAGGAGAGCCAGCGGCAGCCACTCACGTAGGACGTGGGACGTGGCCCAAGAGGCAGAAGAGGGAGAGGATCAGAGATTCAGAATCGCCCTGGCTCACTGTCTCACTTCCCCGCCTTGGGGCACAAAGGACACACGCGTCAACCTCCTGACAAGCACACAGTCCCAGTCACTCTCCTCCATCCTTTCCTTCCTTTATATTCATTCATTTATTGTCTTCTATTCTTTGAAAGCTTGCCTCCTGCTTTTCTCTCTCTCTCTCTCTCTCTGTCTCTCTGCATTTTCATACATAACATACCCTTTAATAACATATAACTATCCAAACCCTAGGGCGGGACAGAAACTATTGGTTTGTTAGAGAGAGACACACACACACAAACACGAGTTTGCTTGGTGGGTGGGACCCGATCTTTCTATCCTATCTCTGTGTATCTACAAATAATGCCCGAGATACTTTCTTCAGCAGAGAATCAGCTCAACGGCGTCGGTGGTGGACCTCTTTTGGTTGCTTCTTCCGATACCGTCGGATCCAAGCGCCAGCGCCGACCCAGCGTCCGATTGGGCGACATCGGAGGTGACCAACCTTACGATTCTCACGTGCGGAGGATCCCTCACCCCCACCCCCTCCACCTCCACCTCCACAACAACGGCAATAAGCACTGGAAGCTCGCGATGAAGGACTCCAACAATCACTCTAGTGCCTCAGGTAAAACCTCCAAGACTCGAACTTTATTTCATCTGAGTTCTTCCGAAACCCTAGACGGCGAGGACAAGGAAGGAAACCTCGACGGCCTTGCGCTTTCGAGCTGGAAGGTCAAGGATTCTAAAAAGCGAGCCTCCACGGCTAAAAGGGTCCGATCCAATTGGGTTTCTAAGGTTGCCGATGAGGGTGATGGTGATGCTGGTGCTGAAGGGGATGACAAATATGGTGGCGGTGAAGGTGAAAATATAGATAACGGGTATCGAGATTTCGATGTTGAAAACTCGGAAAGTCCGTTGAAAGAGCAAAGCCCGGTTCATTCCCTTGAAAATCTTGGTTTGGACGGGCATGGAAATGAGAGAGATTTGATTTATAGGAGACCCATTAGGGCTAGGGGGGTTGTTTCGGAGGGCCCCCATGATGGAGTGGAGTTATCAGGGCCGTCCGATACAGATTGGAAGTGTGGGACGAGCGGTGAGAGGAATGGGAATGACGGAGGAGAAGATGGGGTGAGGATCTGGCTCAATGGGTTAGGGTTAGGTCGGTATGCGCCGGTGTTTGAAATTCACGAGGTTGACGACGAGGTTTTGCCCATGTTGACTTTAGATGATCTCAAGGATATGGGGATCAATGCGGTCGGATCCAGAAGAAAAATGTATTGCGCAATTCAAAAGCTTGGAAAGGGGTTTTCATGAGTTTTTATTTTTTATTTTTAATCTTTCTGTGTGTGTGTGTGTTGTGGCGCCGATTGGGGGGGGTGGTTAATGTAGAGGGAGACTCAGCCATGGCAATGTACGATTACTTCCGAACCTTTTTGATCCTTTTAGCGTATTTCCTAAATGACTCTTGAGAGATATGATTAGGCTGCTTTGTTAAGCACTATCTGCCTTTTAATCAAGTACAATTCTTCTGGTATATTAGCTCTGATTCTGTAGGGGTACTCCTGGTTTATACTGATAAGTGTGAGACAGAATGTGGAAAGCGAATTGTCCATACTTGAAATCAGTTAGCTGCAACTTCTATTTTTATTCCGGAATTTTTCGCTCATTATGATTTAATTTATTTTAGTTTGCATGCCAATGAGTTCAGGTATTATCTTGGTCTTGTAGGTTAATGGTCATTGAGATTTTATTCTAATATTTGGAGGTGATCTGAATCAGGGGTTATGGGAGGGGTAAAGTTTCAGTTTAAGAGGTTTGTTTTGTACATCATCATTTTTGGTAAATAGTTTTGATACTTTCATAAGTTCAAGAAAATTATCCATATTTGAATTCAGATGTCCGGATCTGGAACCCGAATCAAAAGGCCTAAATGTATGAGAAAGATTGAGAAAGCATGGTTTATGAGTACAAATTGTTTATGGTGATGGAGGGGCGTTGGTGTACGTGTCTAAATAGAGAATATGAATTAATTATTGTTGGCGGAGGCTGTAGGGTTTGCATTAACTTGTTTATTAATAATGCTCCCCGTGGAAAACAAGCTCACTGGATAGTGGATACTCCACCATAGGAAGAAGGGACAGAAGAGAAGCTTCCATTCGCTCCCACACTAATTCTTCTGGACTCCTACTCTTGAGAGAGAACTTCATTTTTTGCCCCATATATTTGGCAACTTTGGAGTTAGATCCACGGCTCTGTACCCATCAAAATACAACCCGCCCTTGCCATTTGTAAGACCAATGCAATTGACTATTGAGTGTGGCTCACCGCTCACCTGCATCCCCGCGGCCTCCACCACTAGATCCATGTTGTTCCCTCTTTTCCAAGGATACGGATAGAGCATCAAAAGCTCCATTCGAGTTTTCGAATTAACCAAGTTTAATGCATCATTATTTGTGGAAAGTTTCCATCCACTACTTTGGTATCTCTCTTTTTTAGATTAATTTAATGAAATTATGTGCACGTAAGAAAATTAATTTGTTAAAAAGTAATTAGAAGAGGAGGATCTCATTCTCATCCGAGTCTTGTTAGAAAATCGAGGGTAGCAAGCTACATAAGATCAAAATGACGTGGAGTGTAACCTTCCAACCAGCAACCACAGTATTACTAATCAAATTTAATTTACTCAAAAAATTACGAGAAATAATCTACAAAATTATTGTCAGAATATACACTATAATTAGAGAGATATTTTATAATAACCCAGGCTATTACGTGAGCACTGGATACAACAGTGCCTATACATTATTAAATTTACCAAAAAAAATCAATTTAAGACACCCCTTATCTCCAGAGCATGAACGCTTGCACAACAATGCTCAAAACCATTAGTTTGATCCACCCTCCTTCAAACAACTTCCAAGTGTTCAGTCCATTTTGATCATCTGCTGCTCCTGATTCTCGGGCTCTGCACGGAAGTACTTAATCCCCACCAAATCACCAACTTCCCTTATAACCTGCCCCCTCCAAAGATCAAAAGTCATTGAACAGCTTAGATTTGATAATAATTACAATCCATATAACGACCATTATCAAGTAAATAGTTTCACACAAGTATGGCCGGGTGATCCTAAAATTTTCCCTTTCATGTTGCATTGGTTCTTCATCATGATTCCCGATTAATTATATTGTACATCTAGATTTCTCTGAAGGTTTAATGACGACATTCATTACCCTATGCTCAAAACATGTTACTGCTGCTCAAGGGGTATCAATAAAACCTCTATTCAGCCCTAGGTGGGCCGGGCAGGCTACGGTTACACAACTTTTTACCATATTTTACGAACTCTATTTGACGAAATTTGACCAAAAGTTAATAATTCTGCTTCCCGAATCCCCATCCCCTCTGGTTTACTTTTTTTTTTTAATAGGTAAAGAGAACTATTATTTCAAGTGAATAGGCATAACCAAGTCTACAGGAAGTATACAAGTTAGCACACCTAAATACAAGAAATTCAAGATTTAACATGCGTCTAATGGCACAATAATACTTTGCATGCTGCAAAGACTTTTAGGTACATCAATGCTAACTATCCAATTCTATAACAAAATAGAGAAATGTTTTAGCCACATAAATCCCACAAAAATAAATCCACAAACTATCGTGTCGAAATTGTACGTTAAATTAAAGCTTTTTCTTTTTTGTAAAGTAGATCTAACATATCATATGAAAAGCCACTTTAATTTGGGAATTTATTTTTATAGGATCCCTTTGTGATCGTAACACTTTTCAATTAATTGTAAAGATCATATCAATAAAAATTAGACAATTTGGAATTGAAACACGTTGTCAGCTTTCCTCTACAACCCTCTGTAACTATTTTATTGCCGTCAATAATCAAAGAAGGCCACATTATCCTCTTGATACAAATATCTTTGCTAGGTTAAACTTACAAATTAAAAAAATGGTTATATATAATATCAAACACTATAATTTTCAAAGTATGGGATTCTACTTGTATAAAACCACGTCAACCATCCCACATAACTAATCAAGTTACATTTATAAAATGAAAAAAGAAAAGTTTGTGAGGTTTGAAGGTGAGTTACTCAATCAAAAGTTTATGAAATACTAACCTTTTAACTTTATTAAAGGTTCTATTAATTGCATATTGACTCAAGGCGTGCTATCCTCACTACATACGGTATTTTTCATTCTATAAATGTAATTATTTATGGCACGTCACACAGGTTTAAAACTAGTTAACTTAAAAGTTGATTTCAAAGATATAGCTAGGGAGTATTTTAAAACTGAGAAAATCCATTTCAGACAAAAATATAAAAATTTACCTCCAAGGCTTTGACAAGGTCTTCCTTGGTATGCGCAGCTGATATGCAAATACGTGACCTGGCCAACAATAAAGGGCAAGCTGGAAAAGCAACCATCACAAGAGCAACCTGTGATAAGTAATGTTAATTAGCATTCATAAGCATAATTGAATAGAAACACACATAAGCACCAAGGAAAATGAATGCAATATATAGAAAATCTGGGGTCCCAGACTGTTGCAGAACAAATCTGAAAATGGTAGTCATGCAAATATTCGCAAGAAACTCACCTTCTGCCTGAGACATTCCCGAGAAAAGGCAGGGATTTTTGCTGGATTGTAAAGCATTATAGGCATTATAGGAGAATCATTGTCTCCAAGAACCTCAAAGCCCATCTTCTGCAGCTCTGATCTGAAAAAGTTGCTGTTTTCACGTATTTGTGCCAGTTTCACAGCTCCTACATCACATAAATTCAAGTCATTAGTAATTAAATACAAAGTGTACACTTGAAGTCCAGCAATGAAAAGACAAACAATCAAGTGCAGAAAAAGCATAAGAATCCTTTACAACCTCTGCTTGTACCATCCTCTCCAAGAATAACCTTTATGGCAGATATGATTTGTTGTGCAGCTGGAGGTGATATGGACGTTCCATAAAGATGAGCAGGGCAAGAGAACTTAAGATATTGTATAAGCTCCTGCAATTGGGATCCCCCCCCCCCCCCCCCCAAAAAAAATAAAGACTTCATTAATATGTCCGAGCAATTTCCATAGGCCGCTTGATCTGCAGGGTACAAGGCTTATAGATGTCAGCACAAAATGAAGAAACTGAGAAGTGATATTCCAACATATTGTTATGCATGGCAAAGAGCATAATCCCGTAATTCTGATCCTTCTGAAAGAATAACCTATCAATTCAGTCATGTCTAGCAATTCAAAGAACTACCAACAGGTGGGACATGCACAAGATTGTATAACTTGCAATAATTTATTTTGGCAGATAAAAGAACATTAAAACAGTCACCCTTACATCTGTACTTGAATTACTAAGTAAATTCACATGGTTAAAAAGCATTCCTACCATTAGCAATAATAATTTCAATTCCATTTGAAATCCTGACCAAATATAATAACAAATTTGGCATAAACAAGGGTAGCACGCCAGAGAACTCCAGACATTACCCTATCTACTTACCAGGACAAATAAGAAAAATAAGACGCGTGGCATTATATTGTATTAATCGAGGTTGTCAACAAAACCAAGCAAAGGTAAGTATCAAACCTTGGATCCAGCAATATAACCACCACATGACCCAAAAGATTTTGTAAATGTTCCCATCATGATATCTACATCAGCAGTGTCCACTCCCAAGAGTTCACAAACACCTCTCCCTGATTTTCCAACTGCTCCAATGCTATGAGCCTCGTCCAAGTAGACATAAGCCTGTAACAAAGACAATGAAAGTCAAAACACAACTTCTATTTATGATAACAGTGGCCTGGAAAAATCCACAAAAAAGTTACTGCAAATAAAACAAGGAAAATAATATATTCTTTGAAAAAGGAGAACGTGACATAAATATCTATTGTTTTCCAGTCATAACTTGACATGCCCTCATGCGGAAAAAAAAAAGGAAATAAAAAAAGTAGAACATATGCTTTTTTAATTGGCACCGGCTGTCAGAGAACAATATCCCAACTAATCCCGAGGGTGCATAGACACTCGACAAAGAGTTTTCTGCGAGTGCAACTCGGATAATTCAAGAGGAAGTTCCCCCAATCCAATGGCCCCAAGAAATTGTTTGCACCTACGAGGATTAAAACCTTAGACTTGGAAAGAGCATACAACCAAGACTAAGGCCTTCACCACTTGAGCCAACCCTTAGGAGTTAAAAGTTGAACATATCTCTAAAATGAGTTTGATAAAATTCAGTAAACTGCTAATCATGGTCCTCATTTGCTAACCCACAAAGCAAATTGCATCATTAAACCATTAAAAGAATAAAAAAGAAACCTCACAAAAATCTAGGTAACTACTTATAATAGCTTAAAGGTTAAGTAGCACTTCATGATAACCTACAAGTAATAATTAAAGTTTCATTCATCACAAATATGTCAAGTGTCAATGCTAATTGGCATGAGCTTTTTAGAGGTTATAAGTATAACATTTACACTGTAAATATCACCTTGTACTTTTTGCATATAGCAACAATTTCTGGAAGTTTGCAGAAGTCCCCATCCATACTGTATATCCCTTCCACAATAACAATTATCTTCTTCCAAGGTCTATGGGTCCTGGGTTGTCCCTCGGCAATTTGCTCTCTTAAAACTTTCTCCAAGTGCAAGGGAGCTACAACCAAAAATAAATAAAAGAAGGAAAGAGAATACTGAAATGCAAAAAAATTGCATATTTATTTCAAAAGATGAGCTCATGGAAAAACCGGTGCAATATACTTACTATTATGTTGGAAAACTCGAATTGTGGCTCCTGAACCACGAGCACCATTCACAATTGAGTTGTGGTTTAGGGAATCACTAATTATCAATCCTCCCTGTTGGATGAAAGCAATTAACAAAAAAGATTCCTATTTCAACCTTATATACAAGGTACCCTTAAATGTTAAGGTGGAAACCTTTCCAATCAAGACTGGAAGAACGGTAGAGTTTGTCGCATAGCCCATGCCAAAGACTATGGCAGAAGGCTTTCGAACGAAGCTTGCAATCCACTCCTCTAGTTCAGTATGCAATGTTGTAGTTCCTGATGCAAAAAATGCATCAGTTCTTGCTTCTCTATATTACAGGGTACATATTGCCAAAAGGTACTTGCATACCTCCATCCACACGAGCACTACAGGTACTTGGGGAGAACCTTTTCAAAGACTTGATCGCATGTGGTGTGCAATATTCATCCGACGCAGCAAAACCTAGATAATTGTACGATCCCAAATTGAGACACCGACTTATGTTCGTGGTTCGCCTGCATGTGATGCCTTCAGTAGATAATTCCCAAAACACTTGCAACTTGGCAAAAAGTTCTCAAAAAAATTACCGAGTGCTTCATTCATTGTATGATATTGAAATGTGTTAGATAATGCCCAAAAAATAGAAAAGCACATACATGCATGTGTAACAAAGGACTCTTGCTTAACATGAGAGCATGTAAGTTACATCTAATAAAAACACGATTTAAACAAGAACCTACATGCTTTCAAGCACATAAAAAAGGACTCACTTTAATGTCTTATTGTTGTCATTGGAATACCGCTCAACCACATCAAACCAAGCATCCGGAGCACTTGTTATCGGTCGTCCAAAACAGTCCTGCAAACAGTAGAATAAGCTTATCATATAAGACCTACATAACAATGGAAAATACACAAAAACAAAACATTTTATGGAGCTAGTACTGGAGTCCAAAGCTCAGCAATGACTGAGAAAGTTGTTGAACCTTAGAACAATCCTACGGAAGATACTTGCTCCGTTTGGTTGTTGAACTCATATGAGTTCAACTCAGTTCAGTCCAATTTTAAACTAAATCTAATAACTAAATCTAATAACCACATTGTGAACTTTTATGAGAACCTTCTGACAGAGTCAACCTCTTGGAGGCCAAAGCTCGATGGTTTGTCTTTTGAGTCTATTGATGCGCAGAGTGCAAGTTGGATGGAAAGACCTTTCGAAGAAGACGAGGTCCGCAAGGTTATAAACAGTATAGTTAAAGACAAAGCATCTAGGCCAGATGGTTTCTCCATGGGCTTCTTTCAACACTTCTGGGAGGTGGTAAAAACAGACATTATGCAAGTGTTTATGGAGTTTTACACATTCAGAAAATTTGAAAAAAGTCTCAATGCGACATTCTTGGCACTCATACCGAAGAAACCGGGTGCAACAGAGATTGAAGATTTTCGCCCCATAAGCCTGGTCAGTGGAGTGTATAAGGTTATTTCAAAGATGCTTACTAATCGATTGAGCTTGGTTATGGGGCATATTATTTCAAAACCGCAGAATGCCTTTGTTCAGAGAAGACAAATACTTGATCCAGTACTTATTGCTAATGAATGTGTAGATCATCGGCTTAAGGAGGTCTACCGGGTATTCTTTGCAAGCTCGATATGGAAAAAGCCTATGATCACGTGAATTAGGACTTTCTTTTTTACATGCTTGGGAGATGTAGCTTTGGAGATAGGTCGATCTCATGGATTCGACACTGTGTCATTACAGCCCATTATTCAGTGATAATTAATGGCACCCCAGCAGGCTTTTTCAACAGCTCTCGTGGGTTGCGACAAGGGGATCCACTATCACATTTCCTCTTCGTCATCGTGATGGAAGCGCTTGGACGGATGATGAAGACAGTTGTGGAAAGAGGCCTCTTAGCTGGTTTCTCAGTGGGTAATGGGGTTAATGGTCCTACAATGATCTCACATCTCTTGTTTGCAGATGATACTCTACTATTCTGTGAAGGGAATCAGGGCAAAATCCAAGTTTTACGTGCTCTTCTAATATGCTTTGAAACTGTATCGGGACTCAAGATTAACCTTGGCAAATCTGAGATGGTGGCGGTGTTAGTGGTACCTCACATTGATAGCTTTGCAGCTCTCTTAGGATGCAAAGTGTCTTCTCTGCCAATGAAATATTTGGGACTCCCGTTAAGTTCCACCTTTAAAGCTAAAGCAATTTGGGATGAGGTCATTGAGAAAGTGGAAAAGAGATTGGTGGGGTGGAAAAGATTATATCTTTCTAAGGGGGGGAGGGTCACTTTGATCAAGAGCACTTTATCGAACATCCCGACTTACTTTTTATCCCTATTCCCTTTGCCTGCAGGGGTGGCAAATAAAATAAAGAAACTCTTTCGGAGGTTCCTATGGGGCGGAATGGGGGAGGAAACTAAATTTCATCTTGTAAATTGGAATAAAGTTTGTTCTCCAATCACCGGGGGAGGGTTGGGAGTGCATAACCTGAGAACCTTCAACAAAGCGTTATTGGAAAAATGGTTATGGAGATACCATAATGAGGGGGAATCTTTATGGAAAGAAGTCATTGATTCAAGGCATAGAGGTGCATGGGGGGGATGGTGCACTAACGCAGTAAGGGGGAGGCATGGTACGGGCCTCTGGAAATATATTAGAAGGGGTTGGCAGTGCTTCGTAAACCATACCTGCTTTGTGATTGGAGAGGGCACCAGAGTTAGATTCTGGAAAGATGCTTGGTGCGGAGTTACTCCCTTGGAGAGAGCATTTCTGGTACTTTATAACATCGCAGTGAACAAAGAGGCTTCAGTGGCAGATTTGCTATCATTTGATCATGGTGTCCTTGTGTGGAACATCCTCTTCACAAGGGACAACCACGACTGAGAATTGCCTCTTATTTCAGACTTTTTCAGTTTGCGACATTCCACAGGTCACAAGACGATGTAAGGGGACAAGCTTCAGTGGAAGAACATAGCCAGCAAGAAATTCACAGTAAAAACTTACTACACAATCTTGGCTTCCCAAGGACACGTAGCATTCCCATGGAAGAGTATTTGGCAGTCTAGTGCACCCACCAAAATGGCCTTCTTTGTGTGGACTGCTGCTCTAGGAAAAATCTTTACCACAGACAATTTGAGAAAGAGGGGTATGATAGCGATGGATTGGTGTTGTATGTGTATAGCCCACAGCGAATCAGTGGATCATCTACTTTTGCATTGTGAGGTGACACGGGCTTTGTGGAATATTGTTTTCAAGCGTGTGCACGTGGTGTGGGTGATGCCAGCTAAGGTAGTTGATTTGCTTGCTTGCTTGCTTGAAAGGGATCAAAGGTTGTCCACAGGTGAAAGCTACATGGAAGATGATTCCATTATGTATTATGTGGTGTATCTGGTCGAAAAAAACGAACATTGTTTTGAAGACAGAGAGCGAACAATGGAGGAGATTCAGGAGTTTTTTTTACATACTCTCTTACTTTAGTTCTCAGCTTTTGTACCTTCTGGAAGCAATGTGCATAATTTCTTGTTCTTTTAATTCAAACTAGTAGAATGTAACTAGGCGTATTTTTTCTTTGTATACTTTCCTGTATACTAAGGTTTTGCTTTGTTATATTCTCATCAATAAAGTGGCTTATTACTTATCAAAAAAAAAACTCTCAAATTATTAACTCATCTCAACGCAAAACCTCTTTCCATGTGAGATTCAAAACTTTTCAGTTCAACACTTCTTTACACGTAGAACCCACAACTTTTTTCAACTTTCCATAAATACATCTAAATTCATCTTAACATCCAAACATATTTAAATTTATCTTAAATGGATCCCACAAAACTCATTCTAAGATCTCAACTCATTACTATTCATAGAAAACTCAACTCATCTTAACTCAATTCAACATCCGAATGCACCCTTAAACTTTTTATTCACAATGTAATATAAAAAAAGAAAACCAAAAATCATCTAAATCTTATAAGTACCGCTTTAGAATAGAGCTATCAAGCTGAAATGCATAGTTTCCCAAACCGCTGCTTCAATATTTCCCAACTGGACATAAATTTGCTAACCTTTATTTTTAGTTACCTATTAGGATATATTTTTTACAGATAGATGTAGGTAATCTAGTCGTTTGTTATGCATACTTGCAATACAATTCCAATAACTCATTCCTGGAATTAGTACCTAGTGCCAATTAAAGGAAAAAAAAAAAAAAAACAATTCCAATAACTCCTAGAAATTACTTATAAGCAAATGTCAATATCGTCTCATGGTTAGTCCAAATATAATCAATTTTGTTCACATGACAGAAAACGGGCATGTAAAGAAGTTCCAAGTTTTAGATAACTTATTGAAATGAAAATAATTTAATCCAAATGCCTACCTGGATACGAAGAAACAGTCGACGAATGTAGAAATCTTCTAGTCCTAAACAGATGGGTGCGTATCCCTAGAAAGGACATAAATCAATTACATAGAATTAAATCTGGGATAGAATTAAATCTGGGCCAGACGTTCAATCTCAAATGTAAAGAAAGTGGAAATCTAAAAAATTAAGGGACATTATACAAAATATAATTATACAATACCTGTCATAACAAGTATTAAATGAGGTATATTTGTATAAAATATTTTATACATACATAATACTTTATAAAAATACCCTTCATTTAACATTTTATTGTGAAATATATTGTATAATTGTGTTGTACATATAGCCAGACGTTCAATCTCAGATGTAAAGAAAGTGGAAATCTAAAAAACTAAGGGACATTATACAAAATACAATTATTCAATACTTTTCATAACAAGTATTAAATTAGAGATATTTATGTAAAATATTTTATACGTACATAATACTTTACAAAAATACCCTTCATTTAACATTTTATTGTGAAATATATTGTATAATTGTGTTATACATATATCATTTTTCAAAAATTAATGGGGACCTGAAGATTCTTAGCTTGCCACCAATCAAAGATTTTCCTAAAAAAGTCACGTAATTGCCCGAAGGCAAAAAGCAAGCCATAGCTTATGTAGGTGGTCAAGGCAGTCAAATACGGGATCGATATCATTTTGGTATCCTTCCCTACAAATCCAAAGCTCCAGTACAACGGCGGATCTGTAAAAGGACAATGTGAGAGGGAGACTTTTACATGTTACCAAAAAAAAAAGAACAGAGAAATTCAAAGACTCAACGTGGGGAAATTTGTGGGTGGCAGATCTGATGAACTCGGGATGGGGAAGGACGAGGGTGGTGCTCACGGTGACGCCCCGAGTTGAGGCGAGTTGGACAGCGATGGTGGTGCTCACGGTGGCGCAAGAACAGAAGTGAAGACAGGTTAGAGGCCGAGATGAAATATTGTGGCAGTTGTATTTAGGATGGCGAGGGGCGGTGCTCGCCAAGAGGGTGCCCGGTCAAGGCGTCGTGAGGTGGCGGAGAGAGTGAGAACTATTGAAGGATGCAGGGGCGAAGGATCTGGAAAAAGAAATCCACGGCAAAGTGGCGTGGGCGAGGAGGACACCGTGCGACGGAAGATCTGAGTGGCGGGCCGCGAACCATGGCAGATCTAAGTGCTCAGCCGCCGTGGGTCCAAAACCGCTACTTCTTAGGCGTGGTGGAGGAGATCGAGAGGAGAAATAACAAATCTGCGTGGCTCGGCGCGGTGTTCCTCAGAGGTGATCGACGGCAGCTATGGGAAAGGCAGCAGCACAGGGTGGAGATAGTGCGAGACGGGGAGAGAAATAGGAGGAAGATCGAGATCGACAGATGGGGAGAGAGGGGTTACCGATGAAGGGAGGTGTTGAGACGTGGACGGTGGCGGCGACAGCAAGGATGGACGACGGAAACGTGGAGTTTGGGCTGGCGACCGAGACTCACAGAGGAAGAAATAGGGAGATGGTGCGGATGAGCTATCGGGGAGGAAGGGCTATAGTGGTCGGACGGTGGCAGAGGCGGCGGCGGCGGCGGCGGCGAGGTCACGGGTTGCAGGAAGAAGAAAATGGCAGAGAAGAGGGGTTTGCGGTAGCGGTGCAGGGAAGGATGGAGAAAAATAAAAGATTTTTTTATTTATTTTAAAGCAATGATAGTCACACAAATTATATGGTAGAGTTTCATATTCTACAATAATGATAAATATTTATAAATTAATATTATTTTTATAAATTAATAATTAATATTTTTTAGTTAATATTAGTTAATTTATTTATTTCTATCATAATTTTATATTTATTGAACTAAATAATTTAATTATAAAAATATCTACATCCTTTATAAGCAGAGTGAAAAATGACTAGTTTAATTTTTGATTAACCTATTATTTATTTACAAAATTAATAAATTATTGCAACTGGAATCTAAGGTTTTAAGAAGTGATATCTAAGGTTTTAAGAAGTGATAATTAGGGAGTCTCTTGTAAACATTAAAAAATGGAGTGCGCTTATTAGTAGTGGAAGATGATAGTTTATTAATAAGATAGACAACGATGGACAAAGCATCAGCCCAATAACAAAAGAAAAGGAAGCATGGGCTATAAGAATAAGTCCAATTTTCATGATATGTCGGTATTTTTACTCAACAAATCCATTTTATTGATGGGTATGTAAGTAAGAAAACTTATGTTGAATATCGAGTTTGCGACAAATCGGTGTGAGGGGTTTGAATTCCCCCGTCAAATTCTAATGTGATTAATTTGAAATTTAAAAGATGTTCAACATTAGGTAAAAAGTGAGAAAATATATTGCAAACATCAGACTTAAGCTTCATTGAATAAAACCAAGTAAACCTCTACAAAAGCAACATGATACCTAAAACCTAATCGAGTGGTGTAAGAGAATGGGCCATAAACATCAACTGAGACTAATTCAAGAGGCCGTGTAACATGAGTCCAAGTAGAAATAAAAGAGAATTGATAAAGTTTAGCATGAGAGAAATCTGTGTGGAAGAAGTGAGATGCATTTAGAACAGGATTCGAACAGATGACGCACACAATAGAGGAGACGACAAAGTGATGTGGATGACCCAATCGACAATGCCAGAGAACCAAATAGGTGCTTTGACTAATGTTGGCAAAAGGAGTTGAGGAAGACAAAGTGGGTGGAGAGACTAAGGAAGGAAAAGTGTATAACCCATTACGCAAAGGTCCTGTGAGGAGGGGCTTCCTCGTCGAGATAGCCTTCACATAGAAAAAGTTAGGATAAAATTCAAAAAAACAGGCATTATATAGATAGAATTGAAAGACAGAAATCAAAATTTTTGTTATGCTAGGAACATGAAGTAAATTGTGAATAAAAAATGAAGAGTAAGGAGAAGCAATAGAAGAGTCACTCTTGTTCTGAATGGGAGATCGGACCCATCTTCAACTCGAATATGCTTAATACCATTGTAGGGTTCAGAGGTAAAGCTTAGGTTAGCAAAATTATGAGTAATATGATGGGAGGAAGCTGAGTCAGGATACCATGTATTATCGATGAATGTGTTTGGACTAGTAAAATGGGTAAAGGGTGGAGTAAGGAAGGAGGAAGGTGCTGCATATTGATAACTATGGTCAAAGCGATAACGACACTGTAGTGCAACGTGCCCTATTTTGTTGCAGACCTGGCATGTAGGACGTTGAGAAGGGGTTCTGCCACCACCATCATGATTGGAGTAATTGGATATGTCACGACCACTACGTCCATTTTGCCCCCTATGTAGGAGTCGTGACCACCACCATGGAACTTATGTTTGTAAAATTCACCGAGGGCTTATGAGGAGAGCCATTACGAATAGCATGTGCAAGTTTGCTTTCATGAACAAGCGGTAACTAATAGAGTTTGCTGGAGGAGATTGGCTCAGCTCAAGTTGTTATGGAGGTAACAAACAACTCATATGATGAGCCAAGGCCAGTGAGGAGATAGGTGACGAACTCCGGATCTAATAAGGAACCTCCTGTAGTGGCTATAATGTCAGTTAGGGAATGGACTTAATAATCCGTGATTGCTTGTTCTTCTCGAGTGAGATTAGCAAGCTAGAACCTCACTTGAAACTACTTGGTATTAGATCGTGCAGAGAACAAATAAGAAAGGGAAAGCTAAAGTGCACGCAAAGTACTTAAGGAAAGAACATGACTAATAACAAAGTCAGACATCGATGAGAATAGAATGTCAAGGATAGCTTGGTCAGTACGTTTCCAGGAAGTAACGACAAGGTTGATCCTTGGAATGGAAGAAGAAGACATGGGCAAAAATTTAGAGGGAGGAACCAAGCTACCATCAACATATTGATAGAGGTCCTGACCTCATAGGTAAGCTGCAATTTGCACTTCCCAAAAAGAGTAATTATCGGTGGTAAGTTTGGTTGTAAGAAGGTGAGAGAAGAAAGGCATGGAGGAAATGGTAGACGAGGAGAAAGAAGAAGAAGACGAGGCCATGGATAAAGACAATGAGTCAAGAGGTTCATGATACCATATTAGAAACTCATATTGGAATGAAATTTCATCGTATATTGTATATCATTGAGTGTGCTATTTATACAAACTTTGTACATGAGAAAGGACTAAAAGTTTGTTACATAACCTGAGGCACAATACTAACAAATTTGCCTACGGTGCAACTGCACTACTCTTAAGGGACATTATATTATTGAGGAATGCTACATAGCAGCCACTATAGCAATGCACTCAGTGAACATACTACGTGGCTACTTCTCCTCCTTTTCTTTCTTTTTTTTTACTTTACCAAAATGTGCGCTTTGATTGAAGTCCTTGTCTTGGGATAGCAATATGTGACACGACAGTTAATACGAAATGAACACGATAGGATAAAAGCGGGTTAGTGTTTAGCCTTTTATAGTATCGTGTTTAGCCTTAACGGATTTCGGGTTAAATCGTATCAACTCGTTAAGACACGGTTTGATAACGGGTTATAACGTGTCAAACCCGTTAAGACACGTTAAGAAATTTGAATTTACTTTTATACCCTTAGACACTTACCTATTCCATTTAAATATTTTTTAAAAAGCCATTAAAGTTAACCTATTGTTATTTAATATATTTGGGTTGTAATTTTAATATTTTACAATGTGTGGATCATATTTGTGTATTTATTATATTTTATAGTGTACTACTTATTAAATTTTAATTTTAATATTGTAATTTGTAATTAATTTTTTATGTTTTATAATTATTATTTAAGTTTTAATGTTTGTATAAAATCAATTAGGTTAAACTCAAACGAGTCACTACCGAGTTTGCGAGTTGAGACGTGTCAGATCGTGTTGTATCGTGTTATATCGTCTCGTGTCATATAGTATCAAGAGTCTTAACGGGTTTTAACAGGTTGTGTCGTGTCAACCCGTTATTTTAACCGATCGTGTTAGAGTTGAAGTTTTTTACACGAAACCCTTAACGGGTTGTGTTTGTATTGACTATTTAAGCATTATGTACACGATCTAACACGACACGAACACGACCCGTTGACACGTTTTGACACCCCTACCCCTCTCTGGTATGAAGCTTCAGTACTTCGCTTTGAGAGTTTCACCGGAAATCTTTGTCGGAGCTTTATCGGGAAAATCCATCCAAGCTTTTCAAAGCTTAATAATTAATGTTTGGGAAAATATTTCCTTTTTGGGTACCTCACTGTCATAAGTTTTCGTTTACATGTGAGTTCGTCTTGGTTGGAGATTATCTAATAATTAATATGATTTTCATGCAAAATTAGTGCAAAACACGTAGATTTGACTCACTTGTAACACAAGACAACCCTTAAAGACCAGACCGCACATGCCACCACACTCATCACTTACAATTAGCTAGCACAACAAGAATTACTATGGCTCAGTCGATAGAGACACTAGTGGTTGGAAAAGTAATCGAAGACATGGTCGACATGTTCACTCCGAATGCCAATTTCACTAGGCTATGAATTAATCCCTCTGCCGCTGCCAACGTGCCCTCTATCTAGATTCTTGCTCGTCGCCCCGTCTCTACCAACCTCTGGACTCATGGACTTACTAACATTTTCTTAATTTCTTTACTTTCCTATTTATACATTATGTTTTTAATTTCGTCGATCTGAGTTTTCATGTTTTTGTCGTATGAATCTTTATTTTTTTAGATAAGTAAAATGGGATTGAGAAAGAACAATGATTCGAAATCGATTGCTGAATAATTTTTGCCATTTTCATTGAAGAGTACAACCAAGTCTGTAACTTTAAGAATTCAAAATGGCAACTCTTCTGTCTGAGAGAGTGGGGAGGAGATGATTGAGGACACGTTATGTGTGCAAAATAGATGTAGCGAATGGTGGTTGCTTTAAAGAATTATTCTATATTATTTTCTATGTTAATATGGCAAAGGTGGCGGTGGCAAGATCACGAGTTGCAGGAAGAAGAAAATAGGAGAGAAGAGAAGTTTGGGATACCAGTGCAAGGAAGGAGGGAGAGAGAAGAACAAAACATATATATATATATATTATAGCAATGATAGCCACAAAATTACACAATAGAGTTTCATATTTTACAATAATGATACATTTTTATAAAATAGTATTATGTTTATAAATTAATAATTAATATTCTAATTAGGAATAATTAATACTCTAGTTAATATTAATTAATATTTTCTAGTTAATATTTATTTATTTATTTATTTCTATCATATTTTATATTTAATAATAAGAATCTGGACTAAATTTTTTAATTATAAAAGTATCTACATCTTTTGTGAGAAGAGTGAGAAATAATTAATTTAATTTTTTATTAACTTATTGTTTACTTACAAATTTAATGAATTATTGTAACCAAAATCTAAATATTTATAGCAATACTTAATTTAATATAGTTATTTTTTAATAAATATTGAGTTTTAACGAAGCTAATGAAAATATATAAAACTGAGTTTTTGTTCTTATTTTAGACTTCTATGCAGGCAAGCTAACGAAAAAATAAAAATTGGACTTGGGTTAAGGGCTGGGCTTTACTTCACAACGTGGGCTCCTGCTTGATTTGAGCCTTCTAGACACTGCTACAGGCAATCGGCCTGCAGCTCCGTCGCAACCTCGTTGCTGGCATGGCAGTTGCTACGTCAATCAAAAATATTTATATAAAAAAATATAAATATTGCACTTGATGGATTTCGATGAATGAAGTAGGGACGATCTGACCATCGAGATCTGGCCGTGGTTGATCGCTACGTTTGAGAAAGCAACTGTTGGAGAGCCCATAATGCCTGCCAGCCCCAATCACCAGCATCCACCTTTTTCTAGAGAAAGAGAGAGAAAGAGGCCGAGAAGCTCTATATCCAATAGTACTACACTTTAGTTTCTCTTTAGTAATACGTGCAGTGTTTGTATGATCTTTGCATTTTTTGTGTATCATACTATCAAAATAAGGGGAGAGCTCGGTCCGATTCAGTTGGTTATGTTGGAGTTTACCGGACCAGACCTATTCGGTCCAGGATTTTCCCACCCTGGACCGGACCGAGAACCCCTAAGACTGAACCAGACCGATCCATTTTGGTCTGGTCTGGTCCGATCGGTCTATTCAATCCATTCCAAAATACATTATACTATTATAAATATATACATATACAATATACTATATTTATACTATAAGTTTATAACTGTTAACTCTTATAATATGTTAATAAATTAAATTAATACAATATATACTAAATTATTAATATGATATATTTAGTAAATTAGTTTTAATGTATTATTATTATTCTTAATGTATAAGTTAATTTAAATAATATATAATATATTTAAAATATATATAAGGTACGTCCGGTCCGGTTTAGGGTGTAAAAGACCCAGATCGGAACAGGGATCGAACCTACCCGATCCAAGAATTTTGGACCGGGACCGATCAGGACCAGTCTTGATTCGGTCTAGTCCGGTCTAAAATGACCGGTCCGATCGATTTGGCCGGTTTGAACCAGCCAATGCTCTCCCCTAATCAAAGCAATAAGCCTACGTCCAGACGTACAAAGCAATAATTCTGTGTATCATTTTCTAGTTAGAGTTCTAAGAAAACAGTAGCTTGTTGAATAATGCTCATGAAGCAGTACATGATACGTACTATAGTATTACTTGAAATTAAGAATAAGATTTAATTGGACTGGTTCCAAATGTGCAGGGTACAAATATGGAAGATGGAGATCTAGCATGAAAGATAAGTCATTCAGAGTAGCCAAAGGAGACTGCCTATAAACCACGTGATCATGATCGTGACGTTTTTAGCTATACATAGACGTAGCAATATATATTCAATATTCATTCTTATCTGGATCGCAAGTTGAAGAACCCCCAGTAGTGAAGAGTGATGCGGATGTAGGCAAGTCATCCTTGGCTATCAAACATGACTCTTTGATCTTCATGCAAGACCTCTCTTCCTCTCAATACGTGCAGCTAGTTCCATCGCCAGACCTCAGGCTACAACATGCATTTAGACATCCGGAAATGGAGGTCTAGCATGAAAGATAAGAGCCAGTCAGACTAGCCCAAGGAGACTGCCTAAAAACCATATGATCATCGCTTAACTTACTCCGGCCCCATGCACATACATATACATGATGCATATGACGTACATAACTGGGCATTTGGAAACCCGAGTATGGATGGATGTAGGCAAGTCATCCTTGGCTATCAAACACGACTCTTTGATCTTCATACAAGACCCCTCTTCCTCAGGCTCAGGCTCAGGCTCAGGATCTGCTGGGATGGATGCCAATGTTTCAATTCCCCAGCCCTCATTTTATAGCCATATATATCATGTCCAGATCATCGAAATGGAGTATTAGATTCCATCCAATCCCTAGCTAGCAGAAAGCAATTAATTAAGTTGTTAATTATTTCCCCTCAATCATGTATGTGCTAACAATATGCATTCGCATGGTTGGTTGTCTCTTTCTATTTTTTGTCATCTCGTTGCGACTTACCGGCATTCAACTAAGAACTAGTGTACGTAGTTGATTTAGAATATATTCGCCCCGGCCAGATCGATCGATTTACAGGGGACCAAAAGCATGCATCTACATGCTGCTCGCTACATGTTGTTTGCTGCATGGACGGGATGGAATTCTGGATGTTGGGTCGAAAAAGGTCAAAAAGACTCTGCTCCAATATATATCATGCATCTATTACCACCCACGACGTATCTTGCATATATATATGCATGTTGGTCAAGCCACTTGATGATGTTAGTTAATTAATTGATCCTGATGATCCGGTACCTCATGATCATGAGAATTAATTAATTGGTACGTACGTAAGTCGTCCATGATTACATGCCTAATTTTAATTATAACTTGAAGCCGATATATCATATATATATATATATATATATATATATATATATATACATACATGATCGATCACACACACAAGTAGTCCATGAGTATAGTACTGCATGTTGTTTAGGGCATCCAAATATTGGAACCTATCCAAATCCATCACTCGGCCTGGCTGCAATTAATATCATGATGATGTCCCGCTGACATTCTGATAATGACAGCTATAGTACGTGCAATATATATATATATATATATATATATATATATATATATAAATCAGATCAAAAAGCTTATTAAGACCGATCGAATTTCAACAAGAAGAAAAAAAAATAAAAAATCTGATCCAAAATGCTTTCAACGGAGTCAAGATCTTTATAAGGCCGTTTGAAGATAATAGGAATTGAGATCGCGATGCATGGTGGAGCTAGAGACACGTATTGACTATTAATGTCCTTTTAGTTTTAGTTGATGACCACTTTATTTAGGAGCCCGCGCGCTCGTTATTCGAATGCTAGGTAATTAATCCAATTAGCAATATATATGTAATATTAATGGCCACCTATCATACAATAAAAAATAAATAAATATTTGTAATCAAATATTTATATTAAAAAAAATTATTAATGACTAAAACAGATTATTAATAACTAAAATAAATTATTTATGATTTAATAAATAATTATAAATAAATTATTTTCTTGTAAACAATATATTATATATTGTCAATGCTTTTTGAGTTTCATCACATCACGAAAACCTTTGTTTTTTTGTTCAATCGATCGGTTTGACTTAATTGAGGTCGAGTCACGTATACCAATCAGTCCTGATCAGATAAAGTTTTAGTGAATAATTAATAGCTGGACCGGAGTAGCGCCAACATCTGGCTTTGAGAATTTTATGAATTATTCCAAGCTTTTTCTTTATAAAAGTAGCCCCACAGGCCACAAGTCCCATCCGGTATGGCATCTTCACTCGCATTCAACTTTCTTTCATTTTGCTTCTGATCTTTAGTTAAAGCAGATCATAATTGTTAATGTTTGAGGAAATTAATACCGAGAAATTCTACAAACAAACGGCTTATACAAACATCAGACAAACGGTGACATCAGCCTCTATTTTTTTTATTTTTCTTTTTAACAAAAAACAAAATCAAAAACACCAAGCAAAATCTACTAATTGTGGGAAAAACTTGAATTTAGAATAGCAGAGCGTGAACGTTAAGCCAGCATGAAATCCCGGCCAGTAAACTATACAAACCACCATCGCTATGAAACTTTTGTATTTAGCATATTTGAAAGCCCCCGCAAAAAGCTCAAGCCTAGAAGCGATAAAAACAAATAACCAAGCTTCGTTAAGAAACTTTTGAAGAGGAAAGAAAAAAGGAAACCAAGAATCCCAACTGAAAATTTTATCAAATAAGCCCAGAAGAAAGCTCAAAAGGCCAAGCAACTGAACAAGTCAGTCATGAATTGAAAATTACATTAAAAGAAAAAAATGGATGAAACAGATGGGAAAAGTAATAATTAAAATGGAAAATAACTTTTAAAAAAAAGGAAACCCATTACTATCCTCTAATTTATTTACCTTCGAACCCAAACCAGATTGACCTCTCGGTTTCTCTGTCACACGTAAGCATTTTTTCAGTTCAAGTTAGTATTTTTCCTAAGAATTTGACATAAAGAATAGGTAGAATTGATATGTATTATGGGTTCAACTGCCACCTTAATTTGAACTGGAGTAGCTCAAGTTATAATTTTCTCTAAGAATTTCTCACACTTTCTCAAGAAATTAAAAAAAAAAGAAAAGAAAGAGACAAGGAAAAAAAATAAACAAACAATCGGAAGAAGAAAAAAAAAAAAGAAGAGATGCGATTTTACTTCATTTTCAATGCCGACATCAGCCGTTTGTCCGGCATTTATACAAGCCGTTTGTCTCTAGAATTTCTCATTAATACCGCGGGGCGTCTACCTACTGTATGTGGTTCCAGTTGGCCGCCATGCCAGTACGTCAAATATATATACATATATATATATATATTGTTATAAAAATAAAAAGGAAACTACTACTATTGTAAGAAAGAAATATAAAATGAACTCTTAAGAAATCTCAAGAACTGAAACTTTTTTCGTCCTATATATTTTCTTATTAATTTCAGAACGAATAAAACTCATATTTATAGGCGTTAAAATTACTATGCAATTTACTGTGCAAGACTTAAAATAATGGTGGTAGGGTCATTCACAAAAATAATTAAGAGGGGTGGAGGCCACCCCCAATAATTCATAACACTCCCCCTTGAATGACCACCCATAAAGAATTTGTCTCGTTAAAACCTTGACAAAGAAAAACCCAGTGGCAAGAAAAACCAATAGCGAAGGAAAAATAGTACAGTATTCTTATGTATCCACAAGTACTTTAAGATTGCCTCATTAAAACCTTACAAAGGAAAACCCAGTGGGACAAAACCTTAACGAAGGAAAAAGAGTACAATCAACACAAGTTCTCAGGACATTTACTCCTCTTAAAAAGTGCATAACGATAGATCTTTGAGTCTTTGCATTCTAATATTTTGCACAATTTTCTTGAATGTTACAGTTGGTAATGCTTTCGTGAATAAATCTGCCAGATTATTACTTGATTGTATGTGCTTGACATCAATTTTACATTTCTCTTAAAGTTCGTGAGTATAAAAGAATTTAGGTGAAATATATTTGGTTATGTCACCTTTGATATATCCTCCTCTGATTTGAGTGATACAAGCAGTATTATTTTTATATAAAATTGTTGGACTATCATTGATCATGAAAAATCACACGTTTCTTGGATATATTGAGTTATTAATCTCAATCAAATACACTCTCTGCTTGCTTCATGAATTGCAATAATCTCTGAGTGATTTGAAGATTTGACAGATATATGCAGTTCCATATCCCCATCCGATATTGTCCTCTTTGACACTTTAGGGCCTTATGGGTTTAAAATGTGTCGGACAAGGTATAGGGAACCCCACATATAGGGCGCTTGACAAACTTAGTAGAAATCTGAGACCTGTAGTAATACTTAAACTCCCCCTAAGAATATGCTTCAGTTTTTCAAGTAATAAATAAACATGATTTCAGCATATATAACAGGTTAAGAATTCAAACATGATTTACATCTAAATAATGCATTAGAGAGAATATGGTAATATTTTCATCTAAAATTTTATCCCCCTCATTCGGCGTTATTAGGGAGAACTTGTTTATATACGGCAGAAATAGCATTGGAAACCATCCATGTATGATAAAAGCTGTAAAAGCTTGAGATCTAATATTATCAGTTCAACGAAAAATCAAATCCGTTTGACATTGTTGACAAACAAGATCTTGAAGAGATTTAAAGGTTTCAGGTTGTTATTTAAATATAACCATTTTACCATTGTTTTACTCCAGCAAAAAAATCTCACATTCTTCATAGATTCAGTTGTTGTTCATCCAGAACGATATTATATCTGATAGAAATTATAATCTCCCAAATTTGAATCATGAACATTTTTATACCTCAATCACTCATATTTTCTCTTGAGGCTGTAAACACCATGATAGGAGCAGAGATATATCTTTTTAGTAAATCTGGTCCTGAAATTGTTGCAGCATCAAGAACTATTAGTGCTCAATATGATGCCTCTCTTGCAACCATATCTCAGAGGCTACTGGCGAGAATGAGTGAGGTTGATCATCTTAAAAATCAAATATCTGAGTTGCATCAAACGCTTGCAACTAAAAATAGAAAAAATAAAAATTTAAGACAAGAAAACAATGAGTTGAAGAAATTTGTAGACTGGTATTCTCGTGACCTGAAAACACGAATAGAAGAGCTGGAATGAAAGAGAGCTCAAATACAAAGTCAACAACAGCAGCTAACAGCAGAGGTTCAGCGTTTACAAAAAAATAGAGATAGCTGTAATTAATCTCGCTGGCTTTTGAAATTATGCATCCAGCATATCTTGTAAAGTGAGATTTGAAGAAATGATGGTTTGTCTTGTTCTTATTTCTATCTCTATAAGAACCATCTTTAGTTTTATTTAGTACGTATCAAATCTTCTTCTCATATCTATAATTCATCTGTATTTACATTCTTATTCTACAAATTTTCAATGGTTCATTAATTTTCTTTCAATATTTCTCACAATCAACATATGAGGTATCATTTACCTCAATTACAAGTTGTTTCTGCATCTTTCAACGACTCGTTCAAAAGTCTGACAGAAAAATAGCAGACTTAAAACAAGAGAATAAAGATTTAAAATCCTTATTTGCTTCTTCATTTCGACTGCTTAATCCTTTAGATAAGGATGGCATGTTGCTTTATGAAGAGTAACTGCATTTGAGAGATGATGCTAGAAGTCTCAAATTCTTGTAACCCATTTATCAATTGAATAATAAGATCTTTTCTTTTCAAATGCATTCCTTGAATTTATAGTAATCTTTGTGATCTCTTCATCAACGTAAACTACAATAATGGCAAATCCGGGTTCTGATAAAAATACATAGGCATATAGGATTATTTTCAAACTCTTCTTGCAATAGATACTCATTGATTCAATTATACCACATGCGTCCGGATTGCTTTAACCCATATAAAGATCTTTGAAACTTTATAAAGTACATACTTCTAAATGTACTTAGATTAGATGTTTCAAGTATTGTATGTCTTTATATATGTCATAATCTAATGATCCTTATAAATATGCAGTGACCATATTCATCAATTGCATATCTAATCCTTTTGTAATAACTAAATCGATTAAAAATTTGAATGTGATTGCATTCATAACAAGGAAATATGTTTTCTCATAACTACTCTCAGGTTTCTGCAAGAAACATTGTGCGACAAATCGTGTTTTGTACCGCACAATTTCATTTTTCTCATTACGTTTTCGTATAAATACTCATTTATATCTCATAGGCATTACACCCTTTGCTGTTTGAACAACAGGTTCAAATACCTCTTGTTTTGCTAGCAAGTTTAATTCAGTTTCAATAGCTACTTTTCATTTTGTCCAATAATTTTTACTTCGACGGTTTTTAGCTCAATTTCTTCATTACTTCTGGTAATGTCAAGTGCCATCTTATATAAAAATATGTTGTCGATTACAATTTTATTTCTATCCATAATTTCTCCAGCATTCATGAAATGTATTAAGATCTCATTATTTCAGGTACCTGTTCCTCTTCAGGGGAAAACATTTCATGAAACACCTCTTCAGAAGGTTTATACTTTTTGGGAGTTTCCTCTTCAGGAGGTTCCCTCTTCAGGAGGATTTATACTATTCAAGAGTTTCCTCTTTAGGAGGATTATATTATATACAGAAAGTACGGTCTCTTCAGGAGCACCATTTTTTTCTCTTTTGTACCAATAGGTCTTCAATGCTTCAGACGTATCTTAGACTCATCTATTGCTATTTTAATAACTTGTCCTTCAAGAATTTCAATTCTTGCTTAAGCATTAACAATAGTAATATATGATTTTACAACACCTTTAGTGTCAGTAAATATATCATGTAACTGATTTGTAATACAAATAGATAATCCTCTGAACTTCTGGTTTATATTCATTTGTAAGAGGATCAAATTTAGACAGAGTTTTATTATCCCAAATAATTTCTTATCGTGCTTCAGACACCGACTTTTTGTTATTTCAAAACATGATAAAAACTTTACTATAATATATAAAAGCTTAGTATAAATAAATCAAATGTTTGGTCGTACAACAGGTACGTGACCACTATTCAGTCATACCACATCTATGACAAACTTCTTCACCTTTCTATGAAGAATTATTCTAAGGGCCTTTACCCTTCTCTGAGTTGGATCACTTTTGGTGATACGGTATATTTTTATCATCTTTAGTGTTGTCGTTTTTGGGACCAACACTTCTATAATTTTTCTACCACGTCTATGCCCTTGATTCTTTTAAAAGGATGCACCGTTTACTTTTGAGAATGGTGTAAATTCAATATCATTAATAGAACGTAACTGGTGATTTATTAACAAAAACTCATTATTTAGCTCAATCACTAGAAGACAAAATAAAAGTTCAGAATGTTAGTTAAACTTTCGATCTCAATATTGCTACTGCAAGAGCACATTCGAGATATAAAAAATAATATATGTCTTCTTTTAAATATCATCATCAGTGACTTTTTCACTGCATAATTTTAATATTGAGCTAATTTTAAAGAGTGCAGAATATTGAATACCACTTTTAAAATCTTGCAACTTCAAGTGCAATAAGTCATAATGATCTTTTAAGAGGATTACATCTTCTGATGCTCATATCTCTCCCTTAATTTATTTCACACAATAAGATGATTTTTCACCATGAGATACACAGCATGGTTCTGTAGGGACATGTGATTTTCTTCTTTGATTGTATCTCCCAAGCTCATAATCATATCCAAATGGATCTCATCAAGGATTCTGGATAAATAATTTTTTTCAGAAATTTCAATAGTAATAAATCTCAATATTTGACATTATATATATAAATCATAAAAATAAATTTGTGAATTTAATAAATATATTCACATAATCATGAGAATAAAAATAGAATTTTATCAAGTAATATTCAACAATATTACCTTTAATATTTATCTCGAAGATTGCAAATAATATATTGAAAAATTTACTTGAAGTAGAAGACCACTAGTTTCAGTATTGATAGAATCTCGTGTTGATAACATGTTATAAAACTAAAAAGGAAACTACTACTATTGCAAAAGAGAAATATAAAATGAACTCTTAAAAACTCTCAAGAACTAAAACTTTCTTCGTTCTATATATTTTCTTATTAATTTCAAAACGAATTAAACTCATATTTATAGGCGTTGAAATTATTATGCAAGTTACTATGCAAGATTTAAAATAATGGTAGTGGGATCATTCACAAAAATAATTAAGGGGGCGGAGGCCGCCCCCAATAATTTATAATATAAATATATATATATATATGAGCGGTGTTGTTATACTTCTTTATTACTAGTTATTAATTTGTGCCCTTACCCTTAGTACCATTTATACTTTTTTATTTTTTATTTCAAATATTTTTTAAACATATTTTACTATTTTTGAAAAATATAAAAATAATATCAATATATTAATATTCACTTCTTAATTATTAAGAAAAAAATAAATAAACGATAGAGTAGCATTTTCCGTTTACCCTTTCAAACAAAAAAAAAAAGCATTTTCCATATATGTATAAGACTTGCGTGTACAGCTAATTAAGAAACTTTCTCCATCACAAAAGAGAAACAAAGCATAAAGAAAAAGAAGAAGAAATCGAGGAAGAGGAAACGTAACTTATACATTCCATTATATTTAATTCTCACCATTTTTGTTGGCTACCTACAGGCCGCTACATATCTTTTGCTTGATTTTAATTTATATACATGGATATTTCTTTCCTGGATAAGTACATGTTTTTTTATCCACGGACAGTACACACATATGGAAGTGTGACGACCGGATGAATAATGATTATTCTAATGAGTAATTAATCAATAGAAATTAAGAATTGTGATCAAGAAAAAATCTAACATAGAGAGAAAATTCTAAGATTAAGGTTTATTTATAAAAGTTAGAAAATGGTTTTTGAAAGGGGGTCCAACTTGCCCGGAACCCAAGCCCACAAGGTTATCAGGCCCAAGGCCCGTTATCCGCACCCACCTCGACGCAGTGTCCGAATTCGACTAGGGAGACCGAAATCGGGAACGAGCCAAGTCCCTGGTTATCCCGATCTGGGCAGGAGATGGTTAAACCGGCTTCGAGAACACGCTAAGGACAGAACGACGGCTCACGTGCTAATATATCTCCTGGACCCGTTTTCCATCAAGACCACTCCCGCATTTATGAACGACAGACAGCCGCCGGTCTACAGCCCCCCCTTTTAATGCGGAGACGCTACAAACATACACCATTAATTGCTAAATTGACAAAAGATACAGCAGCATTTAATGCCCCTGTCCAAAAGGGTCTAAATGAGCATTAATTGGAGGGATACTCAATTAATGCGATGAGACCGACCGAATTAGACCATGTTTCCTTATCGAGGATGACGGACGAATGATGTCCCGATTTCCGGCACTCTCGTCACACAGACCCTCCTCCCAGGGGGGGGACACCTATAAATAACACCTAACCGATGACGAAAAGACGGTACGCTCACGTATTCTCTTACTCCCTCTATCATATATTCTCTCCCCTTACTCTAACTTGATCGTCGGAGCGGTCCCGGACCCCTACCCCCCTTGTTCTTGTTTTGCAGGTTACCATCGTGCGGGATTCGGTAAAGAAGACAGCAGAATACGTCCTTAACAGTGGCGCCGTCTGTGGGATTCGATTGTTTCTGATCAACGTACTTTCTGCATGTCTACTCTACCGCTGTCCCAAACGACCAAGCACGACCAGCAGACAGATCCGTCGATGGAAGAAAGACTGGAAGCGTTGGAAGAAATGGTGAGGAAGTTGAAGGAGGAGAATGCAGCCCTCCGGCAACCACGCGAAGAGGCATTGGCCCGCGGCGAAACCAATCTGGGAGAGAATGCGAGCTCCCGACTCCCTGAGGAGAGCGAAGCCTCAGAAGGAGAACGACGCCGGATGCACACCGAGCTAAAGGAGTTGGGAGACAAGTACGCTGAAATGACAAAACTGATCAGCCCGGCAACAGGGCATCTCTCCTCGCAGGGAAGCATAGGAACACCCTACAGCGCAGACGTCCTGGCCGTCCCTCTCCCGCCCAAATTCAAGGTCCCACAAGTGGAACTGTATGATGGGTCTCAGGATCCTGTGGAGCACATAGAAGCTTTTAAAGCCCATATCAGCCTACATGGCTATCCCAGCGAGGTAGCATGCCGAGCATTCCCTCTCACACTGAAGGGGATGGCAAGGACGTGGTTCGGGACCATTCCTCCGGGATCCGTCAGTAGCTTCGAGGCGTTAGCCCGACTCTTCATCACCCAGTTCATGGCTAGTAGGAAACGAAGGCGCCCCGCGGCGTACCTATTGACCGTTAAGCAAGGAGAGAAGGAAAGCCTGAAAGGGTACCTGACCAGGTTCAACGAAGAAAGAATGACCACCGACAACCAGGACGAAAAGATCACCCTAGCGGCCCTCCTGGGTGGCATATGGCCCAGGAGCCCCTTCATGGCGGAGATAGCCCGCAAAACTCCCACCACTTTGAACGGGTTCATGGATCAGGCTGACGGGTTCATCAACGCCGAAGATACGCTCGAAGCCCTAGTAGCCCCGCGGCGCGGGGAGCTCCGACAGCACGATCGAAAAACAACCAGTGCCGGGGAAGGTTCCAGCAGGCATCGGGGGGGTAGGAAGTTCCCAGATGAGACGAGGAGAAGGGACCCCCCACGGGAACACAAACTGTCGTCATGGCCTCAATCCAGCTTGGCGGTGGAAGATCAGAGCCGATCAGAATCCAGACGAGAGTCTATCAGAAGGAGAAGAGGGGATATGTATTGCGAATATCACAAGTCCAAGGGACTGCCAGGCCTTGAAAAACAGTCAGAGGGATGAACAGACGAATGACCGAAGAGACAGAACCCGGTCGAGGACCCCTCGTCGGGAGCACGAGACAAGCAGACGCCGAGGCGAACCTGCATCCGGCCACCCAGCAGGAGAAATCAGAACCATTGTCGGGGGACCATCCCGAGGAGGGACTACGTCCTCCTCTCAAAGGGCACACGCCTGGAGAGCCAGATATGGGGAAGTCTACTCACTGGGGCAAGCGCCGAGGCAGGGCAACCCGGGTCCCAGAGGGGAATCAATAGTTTTCAACGAGCAGGATGGGAAGGGCATCGCCTTTCCGCACGACGACGCTCTGGTGATATCAGCATTGGTGGCCAATTTCACAGTTAAGAGGATGCTGGTCGATAACGGGAGTTCAGCCGATATCTTATTCTGGGAGGCCTTCGCGCAGATGGGGATCGACCCCCGCCAACTTCAGCCTATCCGAGCCCCCCTTAAAGGATTTACGGGTAAAGCAGTACACCCCGAGGGCCTGATAACTCTCCCGGTTTTGATGGGCTCCGCGTCCAGGACCGCGTCCATCATGACTGAATTCCTGGTCGTGAAAGCTCCCTCCTCCTACAACGCCATCCTAGGGAGGCCGACCCTAAACAACTTGAGGGCAGTCACTTCTACCTACTACCTCAAGATGAAGTTTCCGACCGATAGAGGAGTGGGCGAAGTCAGAGGAGAGCAGGTCACCTCCAAGGAATGCTACGCCCGGGAATTGAAGCACAAGGACAGTTCCGTGGCTACGATCTCCCTGGAGAACGAGCATGTCGAGTTTCCGCCTGCACCTCCCCGAGCAGTGTGGGATGATGAGATCAGGGATGAAGCGACACTGCGCCAAGCGGAACCCAACGAGCCTCTGGAATTGATTCCGGTCGATGGCGACAACCCGGATCGGACAGTGCGAGTCGGAACCAGAATGGATCCGGGAGTACATACGGAACTCAAGGCCCTCCTCATTGAGTACAAAGACGTATTCGCCTGGACACCTGCAGATATGCCCGGAATCGATAGGTCTGTAATAGAACACCGGCTGTGTGTCAACCCGACTGCCCGGGCAGTTAGGCAAAAAAGAAGAAGCTTCTGTGCTGAGAAGTATGCCGCCATTGCAGAAGAGGTGGACAGACTCCTGACCGTTGGGCTCATCCGAGAGGCTCACTACCCGGAATGGCTGTCTAACGTAGTACTGGTAAAGAAGACCAGCGGGAAATGGCGCATGTGCGTGGACTTCACCGATTTGAACAAGGCCTGCCCCAAAGATAGTTTCCCTCTACCGCGCATCGACCTCATTGTGGATTCGACTGCCGGGCACTCTCTCCTCAGCTTCATGGACGCCTATTCGGGTTACAATCAGATCAAAATGAGCACGGACGACGAGGAAAAAACGGCGTTCATTACAGATCGCGGACTCTATTGTTACACTGCCATGCCTTTTGGGCTCAAGAACGCTGGGGCAACTTATCAACGGTTGGTTAACCGTATGTTTAAAAAGCAAATCGGGAGAAACATGGAAGTTTACGTCGACGACCTCCTGATCAAGAGCCGCTCCCCTAACGATCATGCGCTGGACCTGAGAGAGGCCTATCCTGCGACATTATCAGATGAAGCTCAACCCTGCCAAGTGCACCTTCGGGGTCGAGTCCGGCAAGTTCTTAGGGTACATGGTCTCTGAACGAGGAATCGAGGCCAACCCCGAGAAGATACAGGCTATCCTCGGAATGGCACCACCGAGGAACCTGAATGAAGTCCAGCGATTGGCTGGTCGAATTGCTGCTCTCAGCCGGTTCATAGCAAGGTCGACCGATCGATGCCTTCCCTTTTTCCAAGTCCTCCGAAAAGCACGCGAGTGGAACACATCGTGCGGGCAGGCATTCGAACAACTCAAAGATTACCTGACGTGTCCCCCGTTACTTAGCCAGACAGCTCCCGGAGAGACCCTTGTGGCTTATTTGGCAGTCTCGCCTCATGCAACATCCGCAGTTCTAGTGAGAGAAACCGATCAGGGTCAGAAGCCTGTGTACTATGTCAGCAGGGCACTTCAAGGAGCAGAGGCCAGGTACCCCCGTACAGAGATGATGGTATTCGCCTTACTAACAGCTGCGCGTCAGCTGCGTCCATACTTCCAAGCCCACACCATAAGAGTAATGACCGATCAGCCCCTCGGAACCATTCTCCAGAAGCCCGATACGTCCGGTCGATTAGCCAAATGGGCAATCGAGCCGAGCGAATTTGATCTAACGTTCCAGCCCCGAACAGCGATGAAAGCGCAAACACTGGCGGATTTTGTTGCAGAGTATACTGGGTTTCCAGAAGAGATCCCCAGTGAACCTCGGGGGCAGGCATGGCAACTGTACGTTGACGGGTCCTCATGCCGAGCCGAGGGTGGAGCAGGTGTGCACATCGTCACCGACCAGGGCGCCCAACACAACTACGGTATAGGCCTAACCTTCAAGGTAACCAACAATAAGGCAGAATACGAGGCCCTCATAGCAGGAATGACAATTGCTAGGGTCCTCGGGGCGACTGAGCTGGAGGCCCAAACTGATTCTCAAATAGTTTTTCATCAAGTACTCGGCCAGTGCATCACCAAGAGCGAAAAATTGAAAAAGTATCTGGAGCTAGTATGCATCGAAAGAGATCGATTCAGTTACTTCCGTCTATTGCGGATCCCAAGAGAAGAAAATCATATAGCGGATCGACTGGCAAAATTAGCATCGGGAAAAGATGAGCATCCGCCCCCAGACAACACTGAGATCAGGACGATAGATACTCCCTCCACGGGCAGCGAAGTCAGAGTAGTGGCTGTTGCAGATCCCGACTGGGCGACCGATATCACGGCATACCTCCGGGCAGGTACATTACCTCCCGACCCGGGCCAGGCTTGCAAGAAAAAGAATAGATCGTCCAGATTCACACTGATTGACGGATCGCTATACAGAAAAGGTTTCTCTGAACCATTGCTGAGGTGTGTGACGAAGGAAGAAGGGCAATACATACTAGCCGAGATCCATGAAGGAATCTGCAGGGCTCACACGGGGTCTAAAACACTAGCCACCCGCACCACCCGTGCAGGATACTACTGGCCGTGTTTGTTCCAGGAAGCAAAAGAGTTCGTTAAGAGGTGCCCAAAGTGCCAAGAGTACAGCCCAGTGTTACACTCCCCGTCGGAGGAACTCACTTCGATAACATCCCCCTGGCCCTTCGATCAATGGGGACTAGACCTTATAGGACCGTTCCCAGTAGGGAGGGGTGGGACTAAGTTCGTAATAGTAGCAGTAGATTATTTTATGAAGTGGGTAGAGGCCGAAGCCCTTATCAACATCACTTCTCAGGCCATCACAAAGTTCTTATGGAAGTCAATTGTTTGCCGGTTCGGGATACCTCAGAGCTTCATATCAGACAACGGAAAGCAGTTTGATTGTGGTCATTACCGAGAATGGTGCTCGGAGTTGAAGATCAAGGTGAAATACTCTTCTCCCGGCCACCCGCAGGCTAACGGGCAAGCCGAGGCAACCAACAAAACCATCCTCAATGCGCTAAAGAAAAGACTCGGAACGCACAAAGGGGCTTGGGCCGATGAACTTCCAGGGGTCCTGTGGGCATATCGCACAACAGTCCGAACCCCCACGGGGGAAACACCGTTTGCCCTAACCTATGGCTGCGAGGCGGTGATTCCAGTCGAGGTCGGGATGCCTACACTACGAATCCAGCACTATGACACTGCTTCCAATGATGCCAAGATGATGGAACGACTAGACTCCTTAGAGGAACACAGGGAAGAGGCCGGCATCCGACTTGCCAACAACAAACGCAAAACAGAACAATACTTCAACAAAAGAGTGAAGCCGCGCAACTTCAAAGTCGGGGACTTAGTGCTAAGACAAACGGGCGTCACGACTCTAGCACAAGGAAAACTGGGTCCAAAATGGGAAGGGCCTTACGTAGTGACGGCATCAAACAGACCTGGGTCTTACCGACTCAAAGACAGCTCTGGAGCCGACCTACCCCACCCCTGGAACAGTGAAAGGCTTAAGAGGTACTATGTGTGACATTTACTAATGTAATTTACTTCTGTTGATGTAATTTGCTTCTTGAATATAAAGAGCCCGATGTTATTCAATGTTCATATCCAACGTATCATAAGAATTCTCAACTCGGAGTCCCGCGGGGTCGGTCTACCCACCCACGCGATGCATCCGCCTCGGAGTCCCGCGGGGTCGGTCTACCCACCCACGCGATGCATCCGCCTCGGAGTCCCGCGGGGTCGGTCTACCCACCCACGCGATGCATCCAACTCGGAGTCCCGCGGGGTCGGTCTACCCACCCACGCGATGCATCCGCCTAGGAGTCCCGCGGGGTCGGTCTACCCACCCACGCGATGCATCCGCCTCGGAGTCCCGCGGGGTCGGTCTACCCACCCACGCGATGCATCCAACTCGGAGTCCTGCGGGGTCGGTCTACCCACCCACGCGATGCATCCGCCTCGGAGTCCCGCGGGGTCGGTCTACCCACCCACGCGATGCATCCAACTCGGAGTCCCGCGGGGTCGGTCTACCCACCCACGCGATGCATCCGCCTCGGAGTCCCGCGGGGTCGGTCTACCCACCCACGCGATGCATCCGCCTCGGAGTCCCGCGCAATGCATCCGCCTCGGAGTCCCACGGGGTCGGTCTGCCCACGCGAAGCAAGTCGCAACTATTAAACCCCGATCTTAAGCACATCGACCCGGTACGCTTGGGAAAATTTTTTCTTAAGTTTACACTTAACCAAAAAATTTCGCGGGGTAAAGACAGAATGAAAAAGACAGAATGAAATTACGAACAAAGCACCAGAGGAAGATTAAGTTCAGAATTTATATATATTGTCGGTCGTACAAACTCGCTCGAATCAAGCTCGAGCGTCATTACAAAAAAAAAAAAAAAACTTATACAGATCAAGCCTCAGGAGCAGGAGGGGGAGGATTCAAGTCGTCGAAGGGGGGGTAGCCACGCTTCCCGATCTTCTTAACGAATTTCTTCGCAGCCCGGTCTGGACGAAGAGACTTCACATTTATCCTCCGAGGATCGAGCTGTGGATCCACCAGGAGCTGGGATCCTAGCCGGCGAAGGCCCTCGGCATAACCGTGCCCCCAGGCGGAATTACGAATCGCCACCACTCGGGATATCTGCTGCTCAAGATCAGCAATCCTCGAGTGAGCCTCTTCTAGAGCACCCCGAGCCCCCACGAGCTCGGACTCCCGAGCAGCCCGAATTTCCTCGGACCGCGCCAACTCCTTTTCCAGAATCTCTCGGGCGCGCCTCGAACCGGCCAGCTCCTCCTCCCGAGCAATCCGAGCCTGCTCGGACATGGCTAACTCCTCTTCCATCAGTGATAGAATCTGGGAAGAAGCAGCTAGCTCTGCTGTCCGAGCAGTTAGCTCGGACTGAAGGAGGATCTTGTCCTGCTCGGTGGCCGATCTCGCGTCCACGAGGCGGGCATTCCTCCGATGGGCCACCGCCAGTGATTCCTGGGACGCCTCCAATTCGGCCCGAAGAGAAGAGTTGGCTCTCTCCAGCCTGCTCTTTTCCGTCCCCAGCTCCTCGACCGATTTAATCAGCCCCCGGCAGGTTTCCTGCGACTGCTCGAGCTGGTCCCGTGCTTGCTGCAGCTTGTAAAGCCCGAACTTGCAGACAGTTCCGAGCTCGCTGTTGAATTCGGCGAGCTCAGCCAGCTCGGACCCCACTGCTCGAGAGATCTCCTTGGCGACCTAAAACACCGAACAAAAAAGAAAAGGAAAAACTTAGTAAATCGAAAAGAGAAGACTACCCGAAATTCAACAAAGCCTACCGGACAAACCTGAGTCAGCAAAGGCTCCAGCATGGAGGCCACTCGGGCGGAAGCATCTGCCTTTGCTTGGTCGAATCGAGAAGGCCGTTCTGAACCGGCTTCACCGACCTGATGACCTCCTTCCTCCGGATCCGACCCGAAGAGCTGACCGAGCACCGCGACCCCACTTCGAAGTCGAAAAGGAGATGGGGGTCGGGAAGGAGCTTCCGAGGCCGGGGATGGGCATGCGTCCTCAAGGTGAACCCCCGAGGTCGACCCCCTCTCAAAAGTCGGGGGTGGGCGCTCAGGAGACTCGTCGGACTCAGCGGACCGTCGACCGCTCTCGTCTGCAACCTCCATATGGCTCCCTTCCGAAGGGAGGTCAGACCCGCTCGACCTCTCGGGGGTGGCCTCATCCCGATTTTCTTGATCCGGGACCCCTTGCTGCTCGAGTCCCTTACAGACGCCCTCGGAATTGGCCTCCTCGCCAGGTACCTCATCTTCCCCCTCAGAGGCATCTGAGTGGCACTCGGAAGATGAGGGGGGAGGGGTGGGCAACTGGTTCGCCCTAGCAGCTTGCTCCTCCGACTCCTGTCGGAAGACCTGCGCGAACGGCATGGCCCCCGGAGTCAAATCAGCTGCATGATCCAGAGCCTCCTGGAAGGCGCGCTCTATCTCCTCTCCGTCGGAGGAGTCGACCCCGGCCAGGTCGGTCGGCTCGATTTGGGCTTCCATGACCATCCTCCCAGCCTCAGCCCTCACTCCCTCGGTCTGCAAGAACCGGAGCCCGTCCGAGGACGACGACGAGGAAGCCGGCTCGGGACGTCTTGCGAGAGAGTCTGTGGGGGGGACGCCTCCGACCGGACTCTCGGCCCGTGGACCCTTCCCCTTCTTCTGCTTCTTGGGGCGGGCACCACGGCTCGGGGTAGCTTCGCCGGCCCGACTCTTGGTGCGCCTCTCTTGTACTACCTCCCGATCAGAGGCTCGCTTGCGAGAGGAGGTAGGAGGCTCCTCCGGGACAGGGAAGAAGTTTTGACCCTCGGCGTAGGACCGGTCCGGTCGGGTCAAAAACTCCTCGATGTTCTCCTCGGTGAGGAGATTGTCGGACCATAGCCGATCGGGATCCTCTGCCCCCCAGGAGAGAACCGCCTTCACCCTCTCAGCCTCTTGGGCCGAGAGGGTAACCTCCATATGTGTCTGGGAGGGGAGGAAGCCCCAGTCTTTCTGAAAGGGGAAATCACTCCCCTCTCCCTCCGGGAACTCCCACTCCCTGCCCGAGACAAAGAAGAACCTCTTGTGGTAGTCTCGGGCACTCGAATGCCTCTCCTCCATTCTGATCAGCCTACATTTCGGCTTTATCTGGAAGCCGGCAACATTCCCATCCCGACGGAGGAGCCGGTACAGTGAAAAGAATTCTCGAGCGGTCAGGTCGGGGTAGGGATCGTTCTTCCCGGACAGAACGATCCTAAACGCCACGCAGGTGGCCAACAGGATACGCCACCCGTTCGGCATGAGTTGGGCAGGGGCCAAACCCAAGAAGTGTAAGACTTCCCTAACGGGCCGAATGAAGGGAAGGCGTAGTCCCTTCGAAAGCATGAGGGAGAAGAGCACGACCTTTTGAGCTCTCCCATCGCGCTCACAGGCCCTAACTCCATCCCCCGGGCCTCCAAGGTATGCCGCCAGGAAACGCGGTGCTTCTTCCTAAGCGTGTCCACATCAGAGGGTTGCATTGTGGACATCCAGCCGTTTTCGGCAAAGAAAGGGCATGGGTCAGAAGAAGCCATGGGGGCAAGAACAAGGAATGGCGAGAAAGCAACAGAGAAAGAGCGGGGAGGACAGCGAAGAGCAGAGGCAAGAAAGAAGGACAGCGGAATGGCAAGAAAGCAAACAACGAAGCAAGGACAGTGACAGGACCGCTGGGTAATTTATACCCAGAAGCAAAATTTAATGCGAGCGGGAAACGAGGCTACGCCGAAACCGTCACCTCAGACGTGGCTCTTGGGAACAGAAAGCACGCCCTGAACTGACCAATCAAAGGTGAGAAGCGTGCGCCGAAATGACAAGTCAGTTAATGATGGTCACGCGCGTGCGCCTCACCATTTAATAACGGATCACTGACGGTTCGGGAATCGGAACGACGGCACGATTAAATTTCAAACCGCATTAAATGCCTGACACGGAATATGACGGGTCACGATTCGGCATTAATTGATCAGAATTCAAATCGTCCCTCTGAAGTCCGGTCGGTGAACGAAGCGACACGTCAGCAGGGATCACCCGAATACATCCAACCTCGTGTTCCCGCTCGGAAGGGGAAATAAACGAACACTGCCCAGTATCGAAGGACGGTACAATCAAAGGAGAGGAAGACCCTAGCTCTAAAACGTTCGGAATTTCCATCGAAGTGCCTCCGATGAAAACTCGCGGGGTACTGAAAGGGGGTCCAACTTGCCCGGAACCCAAGCCCACAAGGTTATCAGGCCCAAGGCCCGTTATCCGCACCCACCTCGACGCAGCGTCCGAATTCGACTAGGGAGACCGAAATCGGGGACGAGCCAAGTCCCTGGTTATCCCGATCTGGGCAGGAGATGGTTAAACCGGCTTCGAGAACACGCTAAGGACAGAACGACGGCTCACGTGCTAATATATCTCCTGGACCCGTTTCCCATCAAGACCACTCCCGCATTTATGAACGACAGACAGCCGCCGGTCTACAGCCCCCCCTTTTAATGCGGAGACGCTACAAACATACACCATTAATTGCTAAATTGACAAAAGATACAGCAGCATTTAATGTCCCTGTCCAAAAGGGTCTAAATGAGCATTAATTGGAGGGATACTCAATTAATGCGATGAGACCGACCGAATCAGACCAGGTTTCCTTATCGAGGATGACGGACGAATGATGTCCCGATTTCCGGCACTCTCGTCACACAGACCCTCCTCCCAGGGGGGGACACCTATAAATAACACCTAACCGATGACGAAAAGACGGTACGCTCACGTATTCTCTTACTCCCTCTATCATATATTCTCTCCCCTTACTCTAACTTGATCGTCGGAGCGGTCCCGGACCCCTACCCCCCTTGTTCTTGTTTTGCAGGTTACCATCGTGCGGGATTCGGTAAAGAAGACAGCAGAATACGTCCTTAACAGTTTTCAAACCTATAAGGCGAGCTTAAATAGCTAAGAACTCAATTTTGAGAATCTTGTCTGAAAATGCAAAATTCCAAATATTATTGCATAAAATGAAATAAGTAATAAAATAACATACGTATATTGCAAAAAATGTCAACGAAAGAAATAAGAATCTTTTCTAAAAGTGACATCAAAACGATAGTACTGTAAAAGGAAGAAAAAAAATATTATTTTTAAGTCAAATTAAAACTACTTATATATTATTTTTTCTACTTTTATTTTTTCTCATTTTTTATTAAATATAACGAAAGTTTTTTTTTATGAGTTTAATGTAAAAAAATTTTAAGTGCTGCATTTTCATCAAATTTATACTTTTCATCAAATTTTAAAAGAAAATTTTGATGAATCTAATTCTAGTGCTCTTAGTATTGAATAAGGACCGCTAAGTGTAAAGTGGTGACCACAACATATGCGTCTAAAAGAGCTTCCAAATTAGGGTTATATGAGCAATTATGATATCTGTAGTCAATGTTTTGACCCAACGTTATGGTCAAAACATTGACGATTCATGCACAACATTTTTCAATCCAAGTAATCTTTATATATTTTCTACTATATTTGTATTGATCTGCCATCTTGAGGTAGTCCAATGCTATCAAAATGAAATCTGTCAACTCAGTATTATCAGACTAATCAAATCCCCTCGCATCAATCTCTAAGTTGGAAAGAACTCGTCCTCGAGTTCACATCAGCATCAACAAAACATGGATTGAGGTGTTTGATGTTAATTGAATACATCAGAGATCCTCAAACGACAAAAAAGACGTAGCTTGTATGAATTGTTGTTGATCTTTTGGAGACCTTTACAAGGCCAAAGATCACATGTTAGCACAAACCAAATAAAATATCCAACAATAAAAAAAAAGCTTGGCGACGATGACTGTTGGCTTAAGGCTTGTACTTAGTATTTCTCTCCTTGATTACTTGCTTGACTTGGTCATCTACTCCCTAAAGGTGTGCTGCCATCTTCTTTGCCTTTAAATTCAAGCAACCAATACTTGGAAAATGATAACCCATATAATAAGGATAAGGGTAGATGGTGTAAGAAATTTTACATTATTTGAGAATTAGAAGTTCTTGCACTTTATAAAGTTTAAATAAGGACTCCAATTATATTACTGACTAGTGATTTTAGAGTATAAGTCATATGATTTGGACCTTCTAGTGGGCATTACAGTTGGTATCAGAGCCATGCTAGAGATTTTATAAACTTTATGGATCGAAATTTTGGGAATTTGAGATTTTAGATTTGATTGGCTTATTCTGTAGGCTGTAAAACATGAATAAGCTATGATTTAAGGTTTAGAAATTAAAATTGACATAAGTTTGACCAAAAGTCGAGTTAGAGGTTCTGCAGATTATAGACTAGTATATGAGGTTTTACATTATCGGGGGGATTTTTTTCTTTGTATATTTGATGTTAGAAAGGAGCAGACTGTTATGAATATTATTGTTGGTATTTGATTCTAGAATTTATAGGTTTCAAGAAAGATGTTTTATGAATTTGAGGTGTAGGATTTTTCTATTTTTGAGTTGATAATGTTGATTGAGGTTTATTTCGGTTCTTTAGACTGTATATAGGGCTTTTGATAAGATTGAAGGTTTTGATTTTGGAGATATATCATTACTACTTTTGCATGTACACATTATATGTGTGTGTTTTTTTTACGATTACCACCATTTGCTTATTTTTGTATCAACTCCTTGTTCTTGAAACGATAATTAAAAATCCAAGTTTTTAATATGCCACCTCACTATCAGGAATGAAGTATATCGGATATGAATGCGACAAATAATGAATGGGGATGCACCATAGACTAGTTTAATTGAATGCATCTTCCCACTTTCAGTAGTTGGGGCGACTCAACCTTAGCGGATGACTGGGACCAAGACATGGAAGACATACTTTAGTGTTATACCTTGCACAGACGAACGAAAGGTATTATATTCTGCTTTCAAACTAACAGGAGAAGCAAAAATGTGGTGGATTTCATAGAGAAATATTAGAGAAGCTGAAGGAACAGAATAGTCAGTTGGCCACATTTCAAGTAGATCTTTTTGGAGTACTTTTTTCCAAGCTCAGTCAAGGCCGATAAGGCCTTGGATTTCACCAATTTGGTACAAGGAGCTATGACTATACACTAGTACGCATCCAAGTTTATTGAGTTGACACATTTTGCTGCATACCTAATCCTTGATAAGGAGAATAATGCTCTTAAGTTTAAGTGAGTAGGGACTAAATGAAAGGATTTATGAATGAGTGGTAGGCTTTTAGATTCAGAACTTTTTATAGTTGATGAATAAGGCCACAATCTTTAAGCAAAGCCTGAAAAGGAGAGCTACACTGGTGGAACAGAGGAAGAGGACTGCGCCACAACGGTCTTAATTTGTGATATCTCATATGATAAGGATAGGAGTAGGTGATGTATATGATCTCATAATTTTTTAGAAGGAGAAGTTATTGATCTTTATAAGATTTTAATAGGACTCCTATTGTATCGTTTAACTAGTCTTTATGGAGTATAGTTCATGTGACTTGGGTCTTTCAATAAGGCGTTACAAATGGTATTAAAGTCTATCCCGACAAAAAATGTGGGACTTGAGTATCATTCCCACATCATCCCACATTTCTGATTGGGAATGGCACTGATACAATTTGTAACGCCCTAATAGAAGTAGGGATGTGCAAAATTTCGCTTATTTCGATTTCGACCGACACTCGCTTCGATTCTGACTCTGACTGAGTTGAAGTTGTCGAGATTCAAAGTCAGAGTAACTCCAGCTCCTAATCAGAGTTTAGAGTCAGAGCCGGAGCCCAATGGGCCTCCAACTTCTGACTTCAAACTTTGAATATTTATAGCTTATATATTATATATTTTAAGATAAGTATGAGATACCCAAGTGGCCAAATAGTTTAGGTGTGTTTTACCCCTCTTCTCAAACATATATTCATCTATTTTCATCAATAAGACCCTAATTCTACACATTTCCTTTCTTCTATTTTCCTTCCCAATGACTCTAGCCATCTCCATTCTCCACTTCGAGGACCTAGACTAAGACCAACAAGCTTATGGGTTTTGTCAATGCTATTATGGACCCAAGGTAGATGAAGGCTTCCATATATTATAGTGTTATTTCCACAAACACACGTTGCATTCATCACTTACATTCAACCTACCATTATTTCACTATTGTTTGCCTAGAAAATACATACCAAACCTAAGGACATAATATATGCCGACTCTGACAGATCAACCCTTTGGGTTTTGTTGATGTTGAGATGTATAGAAATTGTACTGGCTTCTTCCGTCGATTAAAATAATCAATTGAAGGCAAACTTGAAGAAAAATATTTGCAGAAAAGAGAAAATGGCAACGAGGTAGATGAACTTACAAGAAAATTAGCTTCTTCCCATATCGATGGAAACCATGTAGATGAATTTGCTAGCAAGCTTTTTTATTCAGATTATCGGTCCATTCTTCATTTCTTTAGTTCTTTTTTACACCAAATTCTTTGTATAATCAACAATGTATGTAACAGAGTAAGAGATTCCAATTGAAGGTTAGGATTTCGACCTCAGATCAAAATTCCAACATCAGATCGGAGTCGAACTCCGACTCTTTTTCAGAGTCAAAGTCGGATGGGATTTTGGGCTCCAACTCCTATCGGAGATCGGAAGGCACTATTCCAACATCAACGGAGTTAGAGCCCAGACCTAAATCCAATGACCTATACTCTAAAATGACTAGTCAAATAATACAATTGGAATCTCATTGGAACCTTATAAAGAACAAAAACTTTTACTTCCCAAGCAATATTGGATCTCATATACCACTTACCCATATTCTTATCATGTGGGATATCACACAATTTGCCATGGACCAAGGACTATGGAAAAAGAGGAACAAAGATAGTATCTCGGATAAAAAATTGGTTCAACGTAACTAACACGCATATCAGTGTAGAACAGGCAATCGAGTGCATGCTAGTGAATGTAGGAAGCAAGATTATGTTTTTACTGTGGCAGGCCAGGCCACTATCTCAAGAACTGGCCATTGTAATTAGATAGCAAAACCACCTTACCACCCCCACCGAGAGTCGAAAGGACAATGCGAGGTAGTAATCAACGTCCTACAGCACTTGCACAAAATTTTGCACTGACATCGTACCGCAGTAATTAATTCCTATGGCAGAGTTTTGCTATTCCTAGTAGCCAAATCAGGTAGTATCATATTGTGAAACTTCTCCTTATTCATTTTTAGAGTCCTTAGTGTGCACACATCAAAGACCACTTTGTTTCTAAAGTGGTTTTACTCAAATCATATTATATTATATCATATCATGTTGGTAGCAACCATATCATGTGAAACAGTACCATCATATCAAACCATATTCAGAATTAGGATAAAACAGATTAGTATGTCAAAATTTTTTTAAATTTTCAGATCTTATCAAATTGAGTGCTAAACACATACATATCATTTTAAGATGATTAGTAACATATCTAAAGCATATCATATCACATGTACAAAATCTCAATTTTCATATTTGTTCTTTTGCACATTTAATAAGCATGTCAAATACTGCTCATATATACATTATTTATGTCAAAAAGTATTTTTTCACTTTTATACAAATTTTCGTGAGTGAATGTAGAATATATATTGAGATTGTTTTTCACATTTTCTTTTTAAAACTTATCATGCACATTTTACAAACCAACTTAAGTTCATATCATTTTTGTGCTAATCTAAAATAGAAATACCGCTTATCTGAATTTCTTAGCTTTTCAAAAAAAAAAATTCACAATGTGCCCAATGAAAATCAATCATCACCTATAAAATAATTATGTAAACCTGAAACGCTAAATAATCTATTTTCCTAAAAACCTAAATTCCTCAAAATTCTAAAATATCACAAATTCTCAAATGCCTCAACATTCACTTAATGTAATACTATAGCAAAAATTCCATTTTAAAAAAAAAAGTAATATTCAAAAATAAATTTACACACCTACTCTTTACTTTTAAAATTAAACTTTAAAAATAATTAAATTCTAAGTAATACTATTTAAATCTCATTTATCTTCTTTATGAAATCATGTATTTAAAACAAAGCTCATACAATACGAGTTTAATTAAAAAGTAAAAACATGCCACGTAAAACTGGTGTTTTTTTTTTTTTGGAAATTTGTCACAATATGCATGGGCTTATTGCGAAAGGTTGTGATTAAAACAAGACTTTTGAAAATCAAATGAAAAATAAAACTACATATGTTTAGACCAAAACCGCACCAAAGAGAGGAGAGTTTCCTACCGAGAGAGAAGAAATGGGCAGCGAATGTGGGTGGTGCAACAAAAACATTGACGGGCTACACAACTGATCACAAGAAAAAAAGAGTGATGAGTGAGAGAAAACTGAGGAGAAAATACTATAAGAGAGAAGGAACTATGAGGGAAGCAAGGTCATGGGCTTACCAAGATGGGCTATGAATGACAGACTTGGAGTGATAACCGTTGGAGTTTTCTGGGTAGGTAACGATGGCGTAAAGGGAGCTAATGTTGTGGGGTGGCTCCGAATGAGATGTGCACAAGCCCGACGTTGCTATGTTTTGTAGGGCTAAAATAGATGATTTTTGCGTAATGGCGGATGGCCTGTTGCATGTGCGTGGGAAAAGGAGGTGGCTGTGGGGGGTCTATGGTGATGTGACGTAGAGGCAGCGGTGCTAATGACCTCTGTTTAGACATGGGCAGCGATTGTACTTATATGTACGTATAAGTACTGGAACAAAATATTTTGGTTCTGATGAATTCTAGTGCACCGTTTCGAGACTAATTATATATTGTATATAAATATTTATATATATATATATAAACTAACAACTAATAAAATAAATACATATATATAAGTGTGTATCACATGTATATGTGTATATATGAATGAATTGGAAATTTATAAAACAAATATAGGTTAAAACAAAATACAAATTTAAGTAAAGATACAAAAAGAAAAAAGAAAAAAAAAGAATAGATAAATTAATAATAATAATGATATTTTAAAAAAACAAAATGAGAAGACATATTTAAAGTTACAAAAAACTAAAACTATATAAATCTATTTTATATTTTATAATTAGTTATATATTTTTTGGATTTAAGATTTTATCATTCAAACACAAGAAAACTACAAAAATTATCCAAAATGGAATAAAGATCGAAATGCCAATTCCAGTCGGAATAGCCAGAATGGACCGACAATTTAGAGCTAAACGGAATAGAGGGATATAGTGTACTAGAAACTAGACTGAAACGAAAAATTCTAGCCAAACGGCAATAACAGAATGAAATTCAAAACTATGGTGCCAAGTCAAGTATGCCTGAAGGATTTTATCTTTACGCATTTCAAATGGGTTTGCATGTGTAGTTTTGTTCGTAAATCAGTTGTAAGCAAACTTTGTCTAAGAAAAGCCAAGGTCCCACTGGTTCGATTTAGTATAGGCCAAGCTCCTCAAAAGGTTGTCTAAATTACGATTCACAATCTTCTAGTTTTGTTCCATATGGACTGAGGAATGCTAAGGGGGCAAATAATCTCCTTGAAATAAAGATGAGCAACTCGTGCAACGCCTATGGTCTTTTTGCAGGCTACAAAATGGGTCATTTTGGAAAACCTATCAACTAAAATCAAGATTGAATCCATGGCCTATTGAGATCGAGGCAAGCCTAAGACAAAATCCATGCTAATGTTGAGCTAAGGGCTTTTAGGTACAGGTAATGTAGTGTATAGCCCAACATTGGTGAAAGCTCTATTTGACCTCTAGCATACAAAACATCTGTCTACATAATGTGCAACATCACTAATCAATGTGGGCCAATAATAATCTATCGATATCAAAGCCAAAGTCTTATCTCATACAAAGTGCGCCTCTCCATATAACTTCTATATAATATGCTCTCTCAAGAAACAAAATAAACTCATGTACTAGATAATGTCACCAATGCTTCAAGGTCTGTACAATGTGTAAACTTCCAAGTCATATGTGGAGTAATTCTTCCTAGAATCCAATAACTTCTCACTGAAAAATGTAATGGATTGCCCTTCTTGGCTCATAACACCATCAATACCCATCCTAGAAGCATCGCAATTCATCTAAATCTTTTTCCAAAATGACGAAGTATCAAAACTGGTGCTCTGTCATCTTTTACTTGGCCAACAAAAAACTGCCCTATGCTTCTTCAGACCACTAGAATAATGTTCAACCCTTGAGATATTATGTGATAGGAGCAATCAAAATGCTAAAATCTCAAATGAACCATCGATAAAAGGATGCCAATCCATGGAAGTTTCACACATCAAGTAGGGTCTTGGTCGTTGGCCACTCCAAAGTGGCTTCTACTTTAGATTGATTTGCAGAAATGATGCATCCAAGGAATATGACAGAATTGTAAAAAATGAGCACTTATTATGATTAACATATAGACACTCCTTTTATAACATCTCAAAGAAAGCTCTAAGTTGCTCCATAGTGCTTACTCATAAGACTATATGTGAGGATGTCGTTAAAGTAAACAACGACAAACTTCCCCATAAACGGTAACAATACCTAATGCATAAACTTCATGAACAAAATAGATACGTTGGAGAGTCCAAAAGATATGACCATTCACTCATACAGACCATGTCGCACTTGAAAGTTGTTGTCCACTCGTCTCCCGGGTGTATCCTGATTTGGTGATACACGACTTTAAGGTCAATTTTAGAAATGCCTTAGAGCCTGACAATTGGCCAACATGTCATCTAGGCAAAAACTAGAAATCAATATTTCATTGATCTTGTTAATGACCCTGCAATCGACACACATACTCCATGAGTCGTCTTTCTTGGGCACCAAGAGGGTAGGAACTCTACAAAGGCTCATACTCTCACAAAAGTAACCATTATCCAACAACTCTATTACTTAGCATTGCAACTCCTCAAACTTCTTGAGGCTAAGGCGATGCCGCAATATGTTAGCTTGTTAGGCAAGTTAGATATGACACTAAGTGAATTTGATGTTGTATGTCTACCATGGGCGGAAGGCCAAAGGGAAGATCCTTTGATATTAAATTTGTGAACTCAAACAACATTTTTCACACCTCTAAGGGTAAATCACAATCAGCTCCACCACGGTTGTCAAATAGCACCAAGGTGTACACCCACCCTCTTTCTCAGCCTTTTTCTAGAATCTTGTCTTAGATAGAAGGTTGGTTTCCTTTTTAGCCACTAGAGCCAAAACACCTCCCTCCCTACGAGGGGTTAAAATGACCATTTACACTTTAATGTTAAGGAATATGGGTTTTTGCACCCATCCTAAACCATGCTCTAATCATATTATCAAGGCCCACTTAATAGTAAGTGCAAGCAATAGACACCACATTGCACCATGCCTTATCAAAATACTTCTAGTCAATTGTGAAAGAGACCAAACATCTCTAGTCGACAATGGCCTCACGACCCTTCTTCAACCACGATAACTTGTAAGACTTCTGGAGGCAATTTGTTTTGAGTTGAAGCTTTTGAACCGTTTCTTCATACACCACATTCTCACAATTGCTATTATCGACGATCAATTTGCACACAGTTTTAGAAATAGTACAGTGGAGTAAAAAAAATTGATTTTCAACCAATCTTGTCCCTAGGGGTTACACACCGTTCTGGTTTGGTCCGATTTTGGATAAATTTTAGGACCAAATCGATATACATCGATTTTGCATTTTTAAAAATCAATCCCACACCGGTTACCCTCAAAAACCAGTACTTCCAATTTTTCCAATTATGATTTGGTTCGATCCGATTTTTCAGTTTTAATAAAGTGTCAATTTATCAAAAACAGTTATTTATAAAAAAAAACTCCAAAAAATGAGATAGACCCTACACCCCAAATGGACTCCCTGCATCTGAAACATCGAATATTAGTGGCATTCAAACTCGTCATTGAGTTGGCTTCGAAGTAGGCCGAGTCTCCTGTAGACGAACCCCTTGTGTGTTTTAATCGCTCTTAAGCTCAAGTTGCCTAGTCTGGTGCTTCTCTACGACTAGAGTACGTTTATAAGTTGTAACAATCCACTCCCCAAGTTTAAGATTAAAACCATATTTAGAAATTCTTAGAAAAGTCAGAGTGCTATTACTCAACCGAACTAAAATTTCTTATAAAGGATGTACACAGATTTCTTATAATAAATAGTCATTTTGTATCAAAATACCAAAATTATAAATGAGAATGCGTGGAAGTATTTATTAAAATTTCTCAAAGTTTGTACTATAGAAACATGATAACATGATCTAAGCCATTGTCACACCTTCGTGGACTAAGTCTCATCTTGCATGTCTATCTTTATAAATTCTGACCTGGGGTGCTTTAAAAACATAAAACAACGAAAATAAATCGATGATTAAGTAAGAAATCCATCATACCGTAAACATATTTAATTAAGATTTTTCGCAAAATATTTCATGCTAAGAACTTAAAATCATGATTATTCATACGTATACTTATGCATAACTTATCTTGGCATATCTAACTTATCTTATTTATCATACTGACCTATACACATAATCTTGTGTGCAAGATTTACATCAGCCCTACATTCAGTAGACGCAAGGGGAGCCACTAATATTATTCTAGTGGTGGACCACGTTTAGATCTATGGCTTGCAAATCCATCTATAAATTGTATTAGTATCATGCATCTAAATGATCATCTGATTAATTGTTTTGAGCTTAACTTACTCTTGATCTTATAAAGATTTACGTGTCTTATGCAATGTAAGTGTATGAGATGTATAATACCTATATAACTATAATTTGTAAAATGAAACATAATGAATAACGTGCCTGCAAATATCAAAACATGAATGTTACATAAACACTAGTTTCCAAATAATTGATTTTAATGATAATATATATAACTAGTTAGCGTATGCTAATCCTAATTTATAATCAAGCCACTTATCTCGCAGCTTTAATCTAATATTTATGACATGAAATCAATCACGTGAATTAAAAGCAGAGAGAAACATGAGGGATGCTGTGAGAGGAATGAGGCAGTTTTATTGGCATGGTGAACGTGGGATATGCACTATACTGGATCAGGTATCTTGGGTTTGGCCGTTGCACTAATGGAAGTTTATAAATACATACGCAAAAGAGATATTTATAGAGAGATTTAGGAGAGGGTGTCGAGGAACTTGAGTTGGCCTTGGTTCACAAATGTAGTGACACTAAATTACTGAATACTCAATCGTGATCATCTAAGAAGTGAATTTGAATTTCTTCAACAAAAAAAGAAAAATAAGTGAGTTTAAATTGATCTATTAGTTCAATTCATATATGCTTGGCAGTGACTGAGACTGCGTAAAGGTCTTCAATTAGTGATAATTTTAAATTAAAAATAAATTTCTAATGGTTGATCTTTAAATTCTAACCTGCTCAATGAATAATAAATGAGATTTAACCTATTTATTAAGCCTAATTTAAACTCCTAATAATTTATCATTCATGAACTTATCCAATACGGCCCTTTAAATATAATTTAGGCCCAATAAAAATGATCAATATTCCAACGTTAGAATTATTGAGTTGTGTTTTTACATAAGGCCTCAGAAACAATCCACAGAGAGTGGCGGCTAAGGATGTCTTGCAAAGGCTACTACAAGCCACCCAATTGATGCCACCATTTGTTCTTTAGTCTCAAAAGATCATTATGAGCCGCTAACTGATAGGATTCCTCAGTATAATCATCAACGAATCTCACTCTCTACCTAAATGTGTGAAGTTGATGAAATAAGATTTGAAGTTGCTCCCAAGACTACTTTAACTTTAGCCACTAGGTAGATGGCCCTTCAACTTGTTGGTGAATAGTTTCACCTTCATACTATTTGGTATGTCCTTGTAATAAAAAATAAAGTTCAAAAGAAATTGATCAAACCCTTAACAAGTAAAATACTAGAAAATTTTGGTTGATCAACTCTAAAGCTTAGGTCTGCCTAACTCTCCTCTCTATCACGATACTCCCATAACAGAACACAATTGTTATATGAATTTTCAAAATTGTAGTCAGAACCATGATCATATATATCTGAACCGTTTAGGTTTTGCATCTCTAAATGCCAGGTTAATCATACTATCTGCTTGTGCAAATTTGCAATCATCACATCATGTACGTTACAATTGCAATGAGGGGCTTTCTCATTTGGAACCTACTCACACTGCCTATGACTTCTACCACCATCCAAGATAACTAATGGTAAATTATCCTAGGAAAATGC